>JAKSZU010000016.1:46544507-47144507 GCA_026018925.1 Tupaia tana | reverse complement strand
CCACAGCACAGAAGACCATGGAGGTCCTTTGGGGTGGGGGAGGCAGGGGCCACACTGACTGCCTGCCGCCTGCCTACCTGCCTGCCTCCCTTCCATAGCACTGTCTGACTATACTCAAGCTTTTTGCACCATAAGAATGTATTACTTGGGAGGCCAGCAGGTGGCATGGTGGTTAAGGGTGCTGGACTCCCACATGGCCGACCATGGTTCGAGTCATGGACCTGGTGGCTTATCTTCTTTCTCTTTCTCTCACTATCTCCATCTCTGGTCAAATTTAAATAAATAAATAAAATAAAGTTCAATAAAATAATTCTTTTTTTTTTTTTTTGAGAGGTTTTTGCTATAGGGCACGTGCACCCACCAGAAAGACAGAGAGAGACAGAAAGACAGAAAGCGAGAAATCACCCCCCAGGGGGGAGGGCCACACCACAATCCCTTCTCCTCCATTCTCTTCTTGGGATCTTGGGCATGCATGCACATGTGCCTGGTGTGAGTTTAAGCCACTGGGTCTGGGACTCGAACTCCAGTTGACTATATGGGAGTCCAGTGATGTAGCCATTACATCATCTGCTGGTCCCAAAATAATTCTTTTTTTTTTTTTTTTTTCTTTTTTTGGAGAGGTTTTCGCTATAGGGCGCGTGCGCTCGCCAGACAGACAGAGAGAGACAGAGAGATAGAAAGCAGGAAATCACCCCCCAGGGGGGATGGCCACGCCGCAATCCCTTCTCCTCCATTCTCCTCTCGGGATCTTGGGCACGCACGCACACGCGCCCGGCGTGAGTTTTAAGCCGCCGGGTCCGAGACTCGAACCACGGTCGACTACATGGGAGTCCAGCGACATAGCCATTACGCTAACTGCTGGTCCCCCAAAATAATTCTTGAAAAAAAAAAAATTATCACTTGGGTCAGCAGGTAGCATAGTGATTAGGGTGCTGGACTCCCATATGGCCAATCATGGCTTGAGTCTTGGACCTAGTGGCTTGCTGGCTCACTTTCTCTTTCTATATCTCATTAAATGAAAAACAAATGAATAAATAAAATTAAATCTAAAAAAATAATGTATTACTTTAAGAGGAAGGAAAAGTCCTGGGCTTATGTCCCTGATTTGACACTCCAGTAACCATGTGGCTTGGGGCCACATACTCAGCCTCTCTGAATGAACGGCCCTCTCTTCAAACAAACAGCCCCCTCGCACACACCCAGCCACATCCTTGGAGGGTTCTTACGGAAACCCCATGGTAAGGAGAGGAACATATACTCTGTGCAGCATCTGCTACTGCGTATCAAAGGTCAGCACTGACTGTCACAGTGCTCCCTATATGTACTCTGTGCAGCATCTGCTACTGCGTATCAAAGGTCAGCACTGTCACATGGTGCATGTGAACAGGAAAACTCCACAGCTCCCGGGATAATACCTTGTGTGCCAAACGGTCCTGCACTTCACATTCCAGGTCAAGGGCCTCACTCTCCGCTGACAGATCAGTCAGGATGTCCTATAAAAAAGGCACCAATAGAAGAAGCCATCAGCCTAAGGTGGTGCAGGGCGGGCGAGCGATGCCTGTACCCTCCATGGCTGACAGGTGGGGCTCTCTCCCCGATACTCCCTCGGAGGGACAGTGGGCATGGCAGTATCCTGGTCAGACTCTTGAGACCTGAACCTGTGATGTCTAAACTTGGTAGAAACCCAGATGGTGGGGGTGGCCCTTACAGGCCCTGACAACAGCTATGGGTAAGGTGTGAGCAGTGGAGGGGACCCAGTCTCGCCCTCCTGCGTCACACATATCCTAAAGACCTTTGTGGCACAGAGCCTGACAAGGTTTTGAACAAAGTATGGATCCTGGACTCAGAGGCCCACAGAAGTGAGAGAGCAGGAGGCATCGGTTCTAGTGCCACAGCAATTGGGATCGAGAGCACATTCCGGACAGTGGAGGCTCCCCGGAGAAGGTGCCAGAGTATAGCCCAAACAAAAAGGCTATTCAGGGGGCCAGTGGTTAAGGGCGCTTGACTCCCACATGGCCAGCCACGGGTCAAGTCCCAGACCTGGTAGCTTGCTTTCTCACTTTCTCTTTCTCTCTCACTGTCTCTCTCTGGTCAAATTAAAATAAATAAATAAAGTTAAATAATTCTTAAAAAAAAAAAAAAAAGAAAAAAGAAAAAGGCTATTCAGGAAGCAGAGAAGAGAAGGCATCCTTACCCAGGGACAGGAGGTCCCAGGGCAGAGGCATGGCCCAGGTACTTCACTGGTGGTAGGGGACCTGCTGGGCAGAGGGTTCCATGTCTACACTATTTATAAAACTCCACAGATGAACTATGACCTAGCAGTTAAGGAACTGATTTCCACCTGGCTGACCACAGCTTGAATTCTGGCCCTGGCTGCTTGAGAACCAGGCTAGGCACACATATTCATGCCAAAATGTTGATAAGATGAAGATAAAGAAAAAGGGTTATAGCATGACTATACCCCATTGGAGTGCTTTTCCCCTCTCCCTCTGTTTCTCTCCCTCAAGTTGAAAAAAAAAAAAAAAGCTTCACATATGATTCAGATGTGCTACCAAGGCTGATGACAAGTGGCATGCCACACATAGTGTGAAGATGGGAACTGGAGGGATCAGCAGTTGGCATAATGGCTATGTCGCTGGACTCCCACGTAGTCGACCACAGTTCGAGTCTCGGATCCCGGATCCGGTGGCTTAAACTCACGCCAGGTGCGTGTGTGTGCGTGCATGCCCAAGATCGTAAGACAATGGAGGAGAAGGGATTGCGGTGTGGCCATCCCCCCTGGGGGGCGATTTCTCGCTTTCTGTCTCTCTGTCTTTCTGGTGAGTGCATGTGTCCTATAGCATAAAACTCTTAAAAAAAAAAAAAAAGAAAAAAGGAGGGGGATTGGAGAGGCCGGCCAAGTCAGCCCCCAACTTACCCTAACTCACTAACAAAGCTGTGATTGAGGCATGAGCTTTATAAGAAAAGCAGTAGGGAACCATGTGAAGTTTCTGAGAAGGATGTTCTGAAGAAAGTACTCCACGGACAGTAAAAAGGACAAATTCAGAAGATGAGAGACTAGACAGGGACTGAGATAGAAAAGAGGCCAGAACTAGGGCTAGAAAATCAGGGCTGAACGGGAACTTCATGGACTGGGCACAAGCAGCAGAGAAACCAAAGACATCTCCATAGTTTCTAAAACGGGCAACTAGAGGGTGCTGGCAGGACTGCTATAAGCAGGAGGCCCAGGAGGAAGAGAACTAGACGGGGAAAGACCCAATGGCTCTTGAAGGTACAGTTGTGGGGTCCTGGCCAGCAGCCGGAGCTGCAAGCCAAATGGGGTGCTGGCTCCAGAGCTGGTTAAAAGAGCAGAAGAAGGTTGAGGGTGCAAGCTCTGGAGTTCTCATTGCATTTTCTGGGTCAACAGGGAAGTAAAAACGGGAAGTGAGAGTAAGAAATAGAAAAACTAGGAAGCATGACACAGAAATGGAAAGAAGACGGTTTTAGCAGGGAGAAAGTCATCTGATACCTGCAAAGGGCAGAGCAGTCAGGGTGAGGCAGACAGGGGAGGCGTTACCAGGCTGGAGCTGGATTGCAGAAGAGCGAGCGGAGCAAGGCCCAGAGCAGGGCTGCAGAAGGACTGTCAAGCAGTGGCGAGGCTTTTCACAGCAACATTTCACCTGCTGCCCTGTTCTGGCTCTGGTGCAGGAAAACCAACGGTCACCTGGGCTCGGAGCCTGGCCAGGGCGGTTTGGCAGGAGAGAACCACACCCACTTGTGTCTGTTTCTGACTGTTTTTAGTTAAAAGGAAACGAACTTACTGGTTTTTTGCAAAGAGAGCAATTCTCATGCCTGGATTCATTTCCTCATTTTCTTTTTCTGTTGTTTTTTGCTCAGGCTAATGCTATTGCCTGAGTGTTTTCTCAGTTCTGAGCATCCACAGCTTGCTGATCCACTCTCCTGCTCCCTCCATCCCGTTCCCAGGTTGAATACGTCAGGCCCCAAAGTTACCTGGAGAGACATGGTCCCTCTCACAGCAACCACGACAGACTCTTTCCTGTGATCCAGAGCCACTAAGAAGGGCAGCTCATACACCTGCAAGATAAGGAAACAAGCATGGGGACCAGCAGGTGGCATGGTGGTTGAGGTGCTGGATTCCCACATGGCCGACCATCGTTCAAGTCCTGGACCTGGCGGTTTGCTTTCTCACTCTCCCTTTCTGTCTGTTTGTCTCTCTCTGGTCAAAATTGAAGAATAATGATAATAAATAAAATTACAAATAAATCTTTTTTTTTTTTTTTTTTTTTGAGAAGTTTTTCGTTATAGGGCGCGTGCGCTTGCCAGACAGACAGAGAGAGACATAGAGACAGAAAGCGAGAAATCACCCCCCAGGGGGGATGGTCACGCCGCAATCCCTTCTCCTCCATTCTCCTCTCGGGATCTTGGGCACGCACGCACACGCGCCCGGCGTGAGTTGTAAGCCACCGGGTCCGAGACGCGAACCGCGGTCGACTACGTGGGAGTCCAGCGACATAGCCATTACGCTAACTGCTGGTTCCCAAAATTACAAATAAATCTTAAAAAATAAAAAAGAAAAGAAACAAGCATGAAGCCTAAGTAATAAAACATGCATCTAATGATACAAAGTTAGAGCATTCCAGCGCCTCCAGAGCAGTGCTTATCGCTACTATGAAATTTTGAGGCTGCAACTCAGAAAGAAGGCAATACACTGACTCGCTGTTCTCTATTCTCTTACCAGCCAGTGTGACTATTCTGGATTCTGGAAATGAAAAGCGTTCATAAAACGTGCATGGAAAATATCTTTGTTTCCCTAGCCTCTCTCTAATCACCCTCCAAAACTGATTCTACCATGCTGCTGGATAGTGAATACAATCTACTGATACTTTACCACCTTTATTTTAGTCCCCTAATCACCAAGGCCTCAATAGGTAAATTCAGCTCTGTGTTGATCCCCAAAAAGTCATCCCAGAGGCCAGGACTAACAGGTGCTATTCACCAAAGGCTCTAGGCAGATTACTAGCATTCTGTTACCTACCAGAGGTAGGGCAGGACAGCTCAGCGGTGTTACACCGCAATCAAACATAAGACCAGAGTCACCTACTTATGCAAGACTAAGCAGAAGGTAAAAGGCTTTGGGCCTTATAAGTATCCACTTCCATTCAGAAGCAACCACAGCTAAAGCTGCAATACCAGGCTTCTGTCTTTAAATTTGGAGTCCTCCAAGAACACTGAAGGGCAAAGTAGGCAAAATCTCAACCCTCTTCATTTCTGCTATGTGGTCTCAAGCAATGTCTCAAGTCCTCTCATTCTCTGTTTCCTCACCTTTAAGACTGTAACACGACTTAACTCTTAGGCCAGGAAGAAAACACGTGGGAGGTAACCAATCAATGCTCACCATTACCATGATGACGGCCACCTGTCTGTGAACAACTGTGCACCTGGAGCAAGCTGCGAAGAGCAGGCTGCTGATTTCACTGCCGCAGTTTCTGCAGGAGAGGGGCTTGCACCACAACTTTGTGTGGGCTCCTTGAAAGAGCTCCCCAAATGGTCATAAATCTGTGACAAGTTATCTTCTTTTTGCTTTTTTCTTATTTATGATAGGGTATGTGTGCACATGAGAGAGAGAGAGAGAAGAAGGGGAGGAAGAAGAGATAGACAAACGCCCTCCACAGGGCCTGGTCACACATGTTTCTCTTCCTCCAATTCTCAAGCCATCCTAACTTGGCACTTGTACATGTGCCTGGTGTGTTTTGGGCTGACTGGGCCAGGGATTCAAGTCATGGCTGCCATATGGGACCCTGCTTCTTCTGCGCCGTGAGTTATTGCTGGGTCACAGAGCTGGCCCAAGTGATCTTTAAAATACATCACTCAAGGGACCAGCAGTTGGCGTAATGGCTATGTCGCTGGACTCCCATGTAGTCGACCACAGTTCAGATCCTGGACCCGGTGGCTAAAAACTCATGCCGGGCACATGTGCGTGCATGCCCAAGATCCTGAAAGGAGAATGGAGGAGAAGGGATTGTAGTGTGGCCATCTCCCCTGGGGGTGATTTCTCACTTTCTGTCTCTCTGTCTGTCTCTGTCTTTCTGGCGAGCGCATGCGCCCTATAGCAAAAACTTCTCCAAATATATATATATATATCACTCAAATCACTCCTTTGTCCAGCCATGGTGGTGCAGGCTGCTCAACACTGGAGTCATATGGACATCCCCAGTTCAAATTCGGATCAACATGGACATGCTGGGAGTGCCAATGATCCTGGCTAACAAAAAGGCTCGGGTGGGGGGAACCAGCAGTTAGCGTAATGGCTATGTCGCTGGACTCCCACGTAGTCGACTGTGGTTCGCGTCCTGGACCCGGTGGCTTAAAACTCACGCCGGGCGCATGTGCATGCGTGCCCAAGATCCCGAGAGGAGAATGGAGGAGAAGGGAATGCGGCGTGGCCATCCCCCCTGGGGGGTGATTTCTCGCTTTCTGTCTCTCTGTCTCTGTCTGTCTGGTGAGCGCACGCGCCCTATAGTGAAAATCTCTCCCAAAAAAAAAAAAAAAAAAAAGGCTCAGGTGGCAACAATGGCCATATGGCAAGACAGACCCTGTCAATGATACCTGTGTGTATCTCTCATGAAATCAAAATCAATCAACTGAATTTTAAAATACACCAGTCTTCTCTGCCCTAACCACTCAGTACAAGTACAATCCAGAGACCACCAGGGTCCTGAACTTTGCTACACACTAACTAGACTCACTGTGGCTATTAGAAAACACTCACCTTGCTTCAACCTCACTTTTTAAAATTATTATTATTTAGAGATTTTTGCTATAGGGCATGTGTACTCGCCAGAGAGATAAAAAATCAGAAATCACCCCCACCCCCGAGGGGATAGCCATACCACAATTCCTTCTCCTCCATTCTCCTCTTGGGATTTTGGGCATATGTGTGCACAAACGTGCACACACAACACACACACACACACACACACACGCACACATGCCCAGTGTTTCAAGCTGCTGGGTCCAGGATCTGAATTGTAGGCAACCACATGGGGGTCCAGTGCCTTAATCACTATGCCACCTGCTAGCCCCAGTCATACGTTTTGATTTAATTGGGATGGGGTAACCTGGGCATCAGTATGTTTAAAACTTCCCACAAGTCATTCTAAAACACAGTCATCTAGGAATCACTGGCAAGGGAGCAGTAGTTCCCAAAATCATCTACACACTGGAGTCCCTGGGGGCTTTAAAACCCTGAGTTAGGGGGCCATTTGGTGGTGTGGTGGTTAAGGCACTGAGTCCTACACAGCTGACTGTGTGTCCCAGATTGGGCAGCTTGAAAAAAGACACGGGGTGCAAGTGTGTGTCCAAAATCCTGGGAGAAGAACAGAGAATGGGTTGCTGTGTGACCTTCCCCCCAGGGGGTGATTCTCTCTCTCTCTCTCTCTCTCTCTCTCTCTCTCTCTCTCTCTCTCTCTCTGTGTGTGTTTCTCTCTAGCATGTCTACACACCCTATAGCAAAAACAAAACAAAACAAACAAAACAAAAACTAAGGGAATAAAAAAACTCTGAGTTAGGTCCAGAGACTGATTTAATTGATTTGGGGTGAGGCTGGACTTAGCAGTTCTAAAAATCTCAGCACAGTCTGCAGCATAGTTGGTAGCAAACTGGAAGTCTGCAGTGCTGGAAGCCACATGCCCAACTGTGGGTCTAGATTCCTGAAGTGGCTTAGAAACACATGGGGTATTTGCATGCTCAAGATCCTAATGAGATGGAGAGCTGGGGAATGGGGACCGTGGCAAAATAAGTTCTGTCAAGGGTGCTTGGCTCTTTCTCCCTCATGTATACACATATTCTCTACCACGAATAGGAGGGAAAAAAGCTCCTTAAGTGATTCCATTAGAAAGTTTGAAGCCAGTAGTACTAGAGCAGTGGTTAAGTTTGGGGTGTGTGGGAATTGCCTGGAGATCTACTAGGCAATGCCAAGGCATGAGTCATTGAAGCCAGACAGAACCGGCTTGTGCAGCTTCACTGCTTTCCCTAGGGGACTCTGATACCCACCAAAGTGTGTCGATGGAGCTCATGGCCCAGAGTGAGGACTGTGAACCCTAGAAATCCGTGTGGGATTACTACTAATGTAACTCACTGTCCTTCAATAAAAATATGGGCTTATATAAGAAAGATAGTACTATATCTCTGATGAAGACCTGTTGCTCCATCTTATGTTAAACCAGGGCTTTGGGGACTTGCAGGTGATGTGGTGAATGTGCTGGACTCCCACATGGCTAACTACGGTTCAAGTCCCAGACCTGGCGGTTTGCTTTCTTACACACACTCTCTCTCTTTCTTTCTGTCTCTCTCTGGTGAGTTCATATGGTCTATAGCAAATAAAATAATAATAATAATAATAATAATAATGAAATAAATAACTCTTTATTTAAAAGCAAAAAACTGGAGTTTTTAACCTAGATACACAGACCTGTATGAGCTTTAGGGATTGTCTGTGAATGGCCTGCAATGGTACATGAGATTTAGGAGAGAGAGTGTATCCGTGAATTACACGAAGAATAACATAATTCTCATCAGAATCTTAAAGGACTCCATGACCCAAAGGAAGTTAAGAACCCCTGTCTTCTACCATACCTTGTCATGAAAGCTTATGTGAATGAAATCCCGGTACTGGAGCCCCGTTGTTTGCAGGATGGAGCTGAAGTGGCAGTTGAGCTGATCACCTCCGACTAAGTCATATTCTGTTGTTCTGCTTCTGCAACTGAAACGCGGGAGCAAAGATGTTATTGTGCCAGCCTGAGCCACTGACAAGGAACGTTCATTATATCATTTTTCCCGCAAAGATGAAGACTAGTGTTTACCACTTTCAGTCAAACCTGGCTGACACACAATGTTATTTAAACAAGGAGTATTTTTCTGTTGGATACCTCGTAGTAGAGCTCTAACTTCTGGCCTCACATTCATGTCGTACATATTCAAACAGAAATTTAAAAAGGATAGGAGAGACCCTAAAACTGAAGGTCAACAGAGGCAGGTGACCCAAACCATTCTAAATTAATGACAGGACCAAACCCAAAGAAGAAACAAATACCAATAAAAGAATTAATCTAGGGGCTAGCAGGTGGTGTAGTGGTTTAGGTACTGGACTCCTGTGTAGCTGATCGCAGTTCAAATCCCGGACCTGGTGGCTTGAAAAACACTGGGCGCGTGTGCATGCATGCCCAAAATCCTAAGAGGAGAATGGAAAAGTGGCCACGCCCCCTGGGGAAGGCAATAAGGCAATTTTTCACTTTCTGTCGAGTGCACATGCCCTGTGGCAAAAACCTCTGGGGGGGGGACAAAGAATGAATGTAACCTAAGCAACTTTTTTTGGTGGGGAGTTTTTTTTTACTATAGGGTGCGTGCACTCACCAGACAGACAGAGAGAGAAAAAGCGAGACAACCCCCCCCCCCCCCCCCCAGGGAGGACGGCCATGCCGCAATCCCTTCTCCTCCATTCTCCTCTCGGGATCTTGGGCACGCATGCACACGCACCCGGTGTGAGTTTAAGCCACCAGGTCCGGGACTCGAACCGCGGTCGACTACATGGGAGTTCAGCACATAGCCATTATGCTAACTGCTGGTCCCTTGACTTTTAAAATAAATATGTATTGGGCTGAAATTGAAATTACTATTTCCCCCCAATTCTTCCACTGAAAGGTCCCAGAAGCAGTAACACCACAGGAGTAACACCAAGTAACACCAAGCACTTATATCTTAGATTCTAAATGCCACTACCTGCACTAAATGAAGAGGGTGCCCTAGAGAAAGGGATTCCAGGGGAAGCACAAGAAGAGGTTGCAACAATTTATGTCAGAAAATCAGAAAGTGCTTAAAAACAAGATGAGGATATATCAAAAGGACACAGGAGTCAGCCTGCAGGGCCTCAAATTTTAGGCATAAAATAAATTTTAGGGAACCAGCAGTTAGCGTAACGGCTATGTCGACCGTGGTTCGCATCCCGGACCCGGTGACTTAAAACTCACGCCGGGCGCGTGTGCATGCGTGCCCAAGATCCCGAGAGGAGAATGGAGGAGAAGGGATTGCGGCGTGACCATCCCCCCTGGGGGGTGATTTCTCGCTTTCTGTCTCTATGTCTCTCTCTGTCTGGTGAGCACACGTGCCCTATAGCGAAAAACCTCTCCAAAAAATAAATAAATAAATAAATAAATAAATAAACAAATTTTATACTTGTTAAAAAATGCGTAGTAAAGAATTATAATCCATTAAATAAAGAAAGAATCTATAAATCCATATTGATTAGCAGGGAAGGAAATGCTCTTTAAAGCAGGATAACAACTAATTTAAGAAAATAATGAATGGGGGCCAGCAGGTAGCATGGTGGTTAAGGGTGCTAGAGTTCCACATGGCCAACCATGGTTCAAGTCCCAGATCCAGTGGTTTGCTTTCTCACTTTCTACCCCCTCCATGGTCAAATTAAAATAATAATAATAATAATAAATAAAACTAAATGGAAAAAAAATTTTTTTTTTAAAAAGAATGAACGATGGGACCAGCAGTTGGTGTAATGGCTATGTCACTGGACTCCCATGTAGTCGACCACAGTTCAAGTCTTGGACCCAGTAGCTTGAAACTCACACCAGGTACATGTGCGCATGTGTCCAAAATCCTAAGAGGAGAATGGAGAAAAAGGGATTGCCACCCTGATCCTGATCCTTAGGAGTGATTTCTTGCTTTCCATCTCTGTGTCTGTGTCTATCTCCAGCAAGTGTACATGCCCAATAGCAAAAATCTCTCTCAAAAAAAAACAAGGAATGCTAAAACTAGCAAGTAAAAATATCAATGAATACTAAAACTAGCAAGTAAAAGTATATCGAAATGGCTTCAAAGTATCTCCCCAAGGGTAACTTAGGTACAAAGTAAAGACAGGTACCTCTTCTGTGGCAAAAAACTGTCAGTCACCACTGAACACAATGTTCATGTGACCAAAGTGGGACACAATGGCATCAGGTGTCTTCTGATATAAGGTACTAAGAAGGACATAATATTCCTCATGGAGCATTTCTGCCAAAAGTTCAAAACTTGGGGACCAGCAGTTAGTGTAATGGCTATGTCGCTGAACTCCCATGTAGCCGACCGTGGTTCGAGTCCCAGACCCGGTGGCTTAAATTCACGCCAGGCGTGTGTGCGTGTGTGCCCAGGATCCTGAGAGGAGAATAGAGGAGAAGGGATTGCGGTATGGCCATCCCACCTAGGGGGTGATTTCCCGCTTTCTATCTCTCTGTCTCTGTCTTTCTGGTGAGCGCACGCACCCTATAGCAAAAACCTCTCCAAAAAATAAGTTAAAAACTTGAATCTAATCACAAGGAAATCATCACACAAATGCAAAGTTAGGGCTCTTTGCAAAACAACTGTCCTCTTCAAAACATCAGTTTTGTGAAAGACACAGAAAGGCAGAGGAATTGTTCCAAACTGAAGGAGACTAAGGGGACCTGACAACAATACAATATAATCCTGGATCAAACGAAGAATTGCTACAAGGGATGTTATTAGGAAAAAAGAATACTATTGGGACGACTGGAAAAATTTCTATATAAATTGCAAATTGGCTAATGATCAATGATCAATTTCCAAATTTTATAATTTTACTGTAATTATGTAAAAGAATGTCCTTGTTCTTAGGAAATTCAGGCTGGGGGCTGGCAGGTGGAATGGTGGTTAAGGGCACTGGACTCCCAAGTGGTTGACTGTGGTTTGAGTCCCGGACCTGGAAGCTTTCTCTCTCTCGCTCTGTCCCTCTCTGGTCCAATTAAAATAAATAAAGTTAAATAAAATAATTCTTCAAAAATAAAGAAATAAACAAAATCTTAATTAAAAAAAGAAATTCAGGCTGAAGTACTTAGACAAAAGGTATATGGTGAGAGAGAGAGAAAGGAAAAGTGAGAAAGCAAGCCTCCAAGTCCAGGACTTGAAATGTGGTCAGCCATGGGCCAAGTCAAGCACCTTAACCACTGTGCCACCTGCCAGCCCCACATAAAGGTTTTTAAGAGAAATAGGGATACACAGGGCTCAACCATGACAACCTACCAGTCACCACCAATCTTGCATAGCCCTGTAAACGGGTTTCTGTAGATGTAGAAAGGCCACCCATAGGCGGCTGCTGCAAACTGCATATAATGATGGCAGTTTTCTAATTCTGCATCCAAGTCAGCTTCCTGGAAGAGAAGGAGAAAAAACTCTTTGTTTAGGTGATCCCATTTTGGACAGAATCCATGCACTAAGATCTTAAACCTGAACTCAAATTTCTGATTCTTCCTGCTTTTTCTTCACTGTCTAGAACACTCAGGATTTCCATGGGGAAAATTGGTTCCTAAATGCAAACTGACGGACTCCTCATTTTATAGAAATGTGACAAGTATAATGGGAGTTAACAGCATGATAAACCCTAACTCTTGTGGCTCCAGCTGAAACGAGCTGGTGCTTCCTGCCTAGGTGCATTTAACTAGCACATTTCCATGCCCCTGCCACACATGAGCTACCAAGAACTGGGCACTTTAACAAAGGGCAGGCAGAAACATGAAGTCTATGTGCAGTTGTCTTCTTCAAAAACATAAAAATCTGTCAGGAAGATTATCATCAAGCAAACCTGAACCACATGTGCTCATCAGGCCCAGAGAAATAAAGCAAACACACCCAGAGAGAACCAGGTCCCACCCCAGAAGGAATCTTTCTGCTATACAGACTCCAACATCCAATTTCCTAAAACAGAAAGCTTTCAAAACACAACGGATGGTGAACTGGCTAGAAACGGGCTCGCACTACCTGAACTCCAGATGACAATCATAGGCGATAAACTATAATTAGCAAAAGACACAAATCAGGGGCTGGCTGGATTCCCACATGGCTGACCACGGTTCGAGTCCTGACCTGGCAACTTCCTTTCTCACTTTCCCTTTTTCTCTGTTTCTGTTTGGTCAAATTGAAAAATAATAACAAATGGAATTAAATAAATAAATAATTCCTTAAAAAAAAAAAAAAGACACAAATCAGAGCCTAACCCAAATACCACTGAAATTGCTGTTGGCTAGTTGTCCGTTTTGGAAGATGTGTAAGTATAAATGTCAGAACTATGTGGTCCAACAGAAACACAGGCTGACCTGGGACTGCCCTGGCGAGTGGCTGATCACCTCCTTAGGCTCCTGGTTATTCATGATGTTGTCCTGTTGCTGATGAAGAAGAGCGAGGCCCACTGCAATGTCACTGGGCACTAGATCTGTGTCCTAGGTAGAGAACCACAATGGCCTGTCACAAATGCCAGCAAGGACTTCCCATGAGTCCCTCAAAATTTTTAAGTTTTATAGCATTCACAGACGCACATACACACAGAGATACATTTATATGCACAAAAGTATTAAAGAAGAACATTTCCTTGCCGGAATCCTTCTATATGTGAGCTTAATGTTTTTTTCACATCCTGCCTTCAGACAAACCAATTGGAGAATAAATGACATTTAATGATTTCTATATTTAAATTTCACTTCTAATAATGTAGTTATTTTTAATCTATTAGGTTGATGCAAAAGCAACTGTAGTTTGCATTGTTGAAATTTGCTATTTGATATTGGATACATTTTTTTAAACACTTATTTATTAATTTTACTTGTTCACTTATTTATTTTCATTCGGCCAGAGAGAAAGAGAGAGTGTGAGAAAGTGAGAAAGCAAGCCAGCAGGTCGGGGACTCGAACCATGGTCGACCATGTGGGAGTGTCCAGTGCCTCAACCACCATGCCATCTGCTGGTCCCGATATTGGATACATTATTAAATAAATGTGGTTATTTTATACATCATTTTAATATGCATTTCTTGTTTTACATTTTTTGCTAGTGACTTATTACTTGCTTTGCTTTTTATTTTAGACTATAGAAATGACGTTAGACAAAAAACAAATTCGAGCAATTTTCTTATTCGAGTTCAAAATAGATCACAAAGTGGGGACCAGCAGTTAGCGTAATGGCTATGTCGCTGGACTCCCATGAAGTTGACCGCCGTTCGCATCCCGGACCTGGTGGCTTAAGACTCACGCCAGGCGCATGTGCGTGCGTGCCCAAGATCCCGAGAGGAGAACAGAGGAGAAGGGATTGCAGCATGGCCATCCCCCCGGGGGGTGATTTCTCGCTTTCTGTCTCTCTCTGTCTGTCTGGTGAGCGCACGCGCCCTATAGCAAAAACCTCTCCAAAAAAAAAAAAAAAAAAAAAAGGATCACAAAGCAACGGAGACAACTCGTAACATCAACACATCTGGCTCAGGAACCACTAATGAACAAATGAACAGTGCAGTGGTAAAAGTGGTAGTTCAGTGCAGTGGTAAAAGTGGTAGTTCAAGATGTTTTGCAAAGGAGAGAAGAGCTTAGAAGATGAGGAGTCTAATTGGCCAGTCATCAGAAGTTGACAATGACTGGGGCCAGCAGGTGGCGTGGCAGTTAAGGGCTGGACTCACACATGGCCAGCCATGGTTCAAGTCCTAGACCAGGTAGCTTGCTTTCTCACTATTCCCCCCCCCCCCAACTCTGTCCCTCTCTGGTCAAATTTAAATAAATAAATAAATAAATAAATATTTTTGGGACCAGCAGTTAGCGTAATGGCTATGTCGCTGAACTCCCATGTAGCCGACTGCGGTTCGAGTACTGGACCTGGTGACTTAAACTCACACCGGGCGTGTGTGCGTGTGTGCCCAAGATCCCAAGAGGAGAATGGAGGAGAAGGGAATGCGGTGTGGCCATCCCCCCTAGGGGGTGATTTCTCACTTTCTTTCTCTCCGTCTCTCTCTGTCTTTCTGGCAAGCGCATGTGCCCTACAGCAAAAATCTCTCCAAAAATAAATAAATAAATAAATAGATTTAAATAATTCTTAAAAAAAAAAAAAAAAAGTTGAGGGACCAGCAGTTGGCGTAATGACTATGTCGCTGGACTCTCAGTAACTGACCGCGGTTTGAGTCCTGGACCCAGTTGCTTAAACTCACACCGGGCACATGTGCGTAAGTGCCCAAGATCCCAAGAGGAGAATGGAGGAGAAGGGATTGCGGCGTGGCCATTCCCCCTGGGGGGTGATTTCTTGCTTTCTGTCTCTTTGTCTCTGTCTTTCTGGCAAGCGCACGTGCTCTATAGCAAAAACCTCTCCAAAGAAAGAAAAAAAAGAAAAAAAAAGTTGACAATGACTAATTGAGAGCAATCATCAAAGCTGATCCTCTATGACTATATGAGAAGCTGTCGATGAACTCAATGTTGACAACTCTCCTGTCACTTGGCATTTGAAGCAAATTGGAAAGGTGAAAAAAGCTTGATAAGTGGGTACCTCAAAAGCTGACTAAAATTTTTTAAAAATTGTCATTTTGAAGTGTCATCTTCTCTATTCTATCCAACAACGAATCATTTCTCAATTGGATTGTGATATGCAATGAAAAGCAGATTTTGTAAAACAACCAGCGATGACCAGCTCAGTGGCTGGACCAAGAAGTTCCAAAGCATTTTCCAAAGCCAAGACTGTACCAAAAAAAGGGTTATGGTCACTGTTTGGTGGGGTCTGATCCACTACAGCTTTCTGAATCCTGGTGAAACCATCACATCTTAAAAGTAAGCTCAGCCAATGAGATCTACTGAAACTGCAATGCCTACAGCCGGCTTTGGTCAACAGAAAGGGCCCAATTCTTCTCCACAATGCCCAACTGCACTTTGCACAACCAACGTGTCAAAGGTTGAACAAAGTAGGCTATGAAATTTTGCCACATCCATCATATTCACCTGACCTCTCACCAACCAACTACCACTTCTCAAGCAGGTTGACAATTTTTTGCAGGGAAAAATTCCACAATCAGCAGGATACAGAAGATACTTCCCAAGAGTTCGTCAAATCCCAAACCACGGATTTTCATGCTACAGAAATAAACTTATTTCTTGTTGGCAAAAATGTGATTGTGGGGCCAGCAGGGGGCATGGTGGTTAAGGGCACTGGACTCCCACATGGCTGACCACGGTGAGTCCCAGACCTGGTAGTTTGCTTTCTCACTTTCCTCTCTCTCACTGTCTTTGTTCTCTCACTCTGTCCCTCCCTGATCAAATAAAATAAATAAAGCAAGGAAGCTAGCTAGCAAGCAAGCAAGCTAAATAAAATAATTTTTAAGTGTGATTTTAATAGTTCCTATTTTGGGTAATAAAGATGTGTCTGAGCCTAGTTAAAATTATTTAAAATTCATGGTCCAAAATACAATTGTTTTTGCACCAACCTAATACTTCAAATCTTTTGTAAAGTGGACAAATAAACAGATAAATTCTCCATCTTTGTAGTAGTACACAATCTTAACCCAAATGTATACTCTCATTTCTCAAGACGCTGTGAAGGTTTTGTTGAAGCACAGTCTACAGTAGAGATTTATGAGACTGAGCTTATTCTCACTGGGCATGAAAAGTGGAGTTTGTAAAAACTGGGTATGGCAAGCCTCAGAAAGAACGAACCCCAAACTAGTACAGCTGTAAAGAGTCGGTCTTCTTGAGCCTAACCTTGCCCATTTTCTTCAGGATAGATATGGAGGAGTCAGGAATCCTCAACCACCTCCAGGAACTTCCACCCTATAAGAAAGGACCATGCTGGGACCAGCAGCTAGCAGAATGGCTATGTCGCTGGACTCCCATGTAGTCAGCGGTTTGGGTTCTGGTCCTGGTGGCTTAAACTCATGCTGGGCACATGTGCGTGTGTGCCCAAGATCATGAGAGGAGAATAGAGGAGAAAGGACTGCGGCAAGGCCATCACCCCTGGGGGGTGATTTCTCACTTTCTGTCTCTCTGTGTCTTTCTGGAAGCACACGCGCCCTATAGCAAAAACCTCTCCAAAAAAAAAGAAAGGACCATGCACTGGCCACTTGCCCAATGAACCATCAGTTATGCCTATGATGTAGATTAACACATTCTCTAAGAATAACCAGCTTCTTTTCTTCCTTCTTCCAAATATCTTAAGACTAGGTTGAAGTACTCCTTTAAGTGAGGGGACAAACCTCTCCAACCCCTACATGGAGGCTGCTGCTCTGGCCTAGTGTTAGACTTCAGGGGCAGCCCTGAACAAAGCCAAGTCGGACATCACAGAGATGCGAGGAGGAGACTGGCAGGTGCACAGGATGCCAAGAGAACCCGTCCTCCTTTTCTAGGTCTCAACAACAAACACAACAGCAGTTTATCAGAGACCATCACATGAAAACACAAAATCACACACTAGATTGAAAGAAAAATGCATATTTCCAAATCACTGAAGGAATTGCTCTGGATAATGACTCTCTTCCTGCGCTGTAATAATTTATTCAAGCTTTCCTTCACAAGTAGAACGATCTATCATTTCTGTCATGATACTCAGAAGAAAGACATCATTATCTGATACTCTTTAGATGCCTGACACTGCCTGTCCTTGGTATCCGCTGAGTTCCAGCTGGATAAAGGACATAAAAACAGACAGCTGGAAAATTATTTCTAAAATGTACAGGTTCCGTTATTTAATGTTTTAAAACCTAAGCAGAAATCTTGACAGGGTAATATGTATCAATACAAAGATGCACCCAACCAGAGGTAGGGTCTGAAAAAGAGTGACCCTTGCAGTGAACTCCGTGAAGTAATCATCTCAAAATATTTCCCCCACCCCAACGCTCCCAGGGATTCCAGGTTCTTAATAGCAATTTTACATGAACAGGGAGGACTGGCTCAAAATGCAGGGTACACAAAAGAGAGAGACCAAACCAGACCCCTTTAGCTTACTGAAAAGTAGGTTGAGAAAAGCTCTGCCGTACTCGAAAAAGCAACTCGAGTATGGTCGTCTTTCCCAATGCAACAGCACAACAACTTGATTCTGGTTTCCCACACGCTGGTAGCTGCTGTCTTGAGGCCATTAAATAACTGGCTTGAATCATGACTATCCAGGTGACTGGGACCAGCAGAGGAGTATGGAGCCATTTTCCCCCCCAGTGGGTCAAAGACAATAATAATGGTAACCACAGTGGCGGCGATGATGATCCAACTGCAAAACAGAGAGGAAAAGGCTGGATGACTGTGGGCCCCACCTCCAGCTGCACGGATGAAGACTCCTCCTTCAGACTCAGCTTCTATGTCTCTACAGTTAAGGTTCCAGAGACCTGGGGAGAGGTGGAGCTCTCCGAACTTGGCTAAGGTAAGCAACTCGTTTCTCCTAGACAGTTCCTTCATGAACCCATAGTTAACCCAGGCCCCACAGGATTAGAGCTCTAAAGTAAAGACCACAAAAGAAGCATGGAGCTGCTTAGTGGGCAGGTTGAAGCGTGGCCACAGAAGCAGCTGGAGTTTGTTCTCCCCAGCCCCTGCCCATGAGCCAGGCCCTTATTCCTCAGTGTTTCGAGGGTCTTCGTGATAAAAACCAAAGGATTTCTGTAATGCAGGATACTTTCATTAATATATTTAAACATTTCTAGACTGCCACGGTGTGCCAGGCACTTGGGTTCATCAATACAGATACTGCTGGGAAGATGTACCACTGGGACGAGACCTTTCTGGGAGGGAACCCTCCTGCTCCAGGGCTGTGTGACGCAAGAAGGGTGGCAACAGCTCAAGCCTTATGTTTCCTACTTTGTAACTCGAGGGGATGGAAATGGATCATCTCTAAGATTACCTGCCTAGAAAATGTGAAAGCCTTATCATTCTGCATTCTCTGCTGTAACTCCTGCCACCGTAACTCTTCTCACCCTACCTTTAGCTCTTGCTCTTGTTTTAGTCTCTGGTTTTCTTCCCTCTTATAAGGGAAGGGAGATGAGGCAAAGAACCAGTAAGAAAGAAAACTACATCAGTCAATGCATAATGAAAGATGAATTATTCCTCATGTATAAACAGGTGTCTCTAAATTTTCATGATTTACTCAGAAAGGTCCAACTTTGTAACTATTTTAGGCAGTTCACATAATGGGGTGCTCACTAATGGTTTGCTCAGAAAGGGCTCGTTTATCTGGATCTCAAATGCATTTGAGAAAAGAAAAAAACTAAAAGACAAGGTGAAGAACCTCACCTGACAACAACGGTTGCGATGATGCCATTCACAACTGTTTTGTCACACTGAACATCGTCTGATATCCAGGCAGCCCCCAGAGAAGCCCAGACCATCTCTGGCAGAAACAGTGCTAGGCGTACGTAAAGTAGCTTAGACATAGACTTCCGTGGTCCAGGGTTACAAATGGTTCCTGAAATACAGAAAACATTCATACTGCTCACTTGCTTCCTCTGAGATAAACATGGCTAACAGAGTGTGCATTGCACCACATGCATACCCACCATCTGACCTTTCTACACTTAACCTGTGATCAGCACCTAAGTTTGAGAGCAAGTGACAAAGTGAGGAAAGAAAGACATAACAAAAGGTCTCAGATTCATTTCTTAGATTTACTAGGGATTAAAAATGTTTCTGCGACACATGAGGGTGAACATATAATTATTGCCCAGATTGGGATACTTTGGAGAACACAAGAGGGTGCCACTGGGGCCAGCAGGTGGCGTAGTGGTTAAGGTGCTGGATTTCCACAGGACCTACCACAGTTCGAGTCTCAGACCCAATGGCTTGCTTTCTCACTTTCCCTTTCAGTCTGTCTCTCTTTGACCAAATTAAAGAATAATGATGATAATAAAAAAAATAAGTCAATAAATACTTTTTTTTTAGTAAAATAATTCTTTTAAAAAAAGAGGGTGCTATTAATAATTATGCCAGGACAACAGGCATAAGACAGAACTAACCCAGCACAGATCTAACCAGCCTGGAAAGATCTACCACATCGTTTTAGATACCATCCTGAACACTTCATGCCCTAAATTATTCTTTAACCCTCACAATGACTGTGGGTTAGTCATTATTCTATTTTACAAACAAGGAAACCAAGGTTAAGGGAACTTACAAGCTATGTTTTCTCTTTTTTTTTTTCTTGTCAGAGGGCACATACATTCACCAGAGAGGGAGGGGGATGGAGACAGAGAGAGAGAGAGACAAAGAGAGAGAAAGAGAGAAAATGACCCCTAATAGGTGTGGTCATGCTGTAATCCCTTTTGCTCTCTTTCTCCATTGTGCCAAGATTTTGGATACACACACCCATGCACCAGATATGCTTTTCAAAACTGCTGGGGCTGGGACCTGAATTGAGGTTAGTCATGTTGGATCCAGGTCCCTTAACCACTAAGCTATAGGCTGGCCTCTTTAATAGCTACTTTCTTTCTCGTTTTAAAAATCTGTTAGACGGTATGTGTGCTCACTGGAGAGAGAAAGAGACAAAAAGAGAGAAAGAGAAAGTGAGGGAGCACCCCCCCATAGGGGATGGTCACACCACAATCCTTTCTCCCTTATCTTTCCATTCAGGATTTTGGGTATGCACACACATGCACACGTGCCCACCATATTTCTCGAGCTGCTGGGTTTAGACTTGGCTAGTCGTGAACTTTTGATCCTTCAACCTCAGCCTCGCAAGTAGCTGAGAGTTTGAGTCTCCACTCAGTTTGTTTCACGACATGTATGCATGCATGTTCCCAGAATCCTGACTAGGACTGGAGGAAAAAGATTGTGGTAAGACCAAGACTGGAGGGTGGGATAGTGCCTTTTTCTCTCTAGTCTTCCCTCCCGCTTCTCTCTTCCCCATCCCTCTATCTCCCTCCCCTAGGCTATGCACAAGTTGAAAACAAAACAAAACAAAAACTAAGAGCTAAAGAATGATTTTGGGGGCTGGCAGGTTGCAGGTTAAGGGTACTGGATTCCCACACGGCCGACAGCAGTTTTAGTCTTGGACCTGGTGGTTTACCTTCTCTCTCTCTCTCTCTCTGTCCCTCTCTGGTCAAATTAAAATGAGTAAATAAAGTTAAATAAATTCCCAAAACTACCTTATGTTAGAATTACAGTCACATTTTTAAAATATTTTTAAGAATTATTTATTTATTCCTTCATTTATTTTAGTTAGACCAGAGAGAGACATAGAGAAACAGAGAGAGAGAGAGAGAGAGAGAGAGAGAGAGAGAGAGAGAAAGTGAGAAAGCAAGCCAGGTCTGAGACTTGAACCATGGTCAGCCATATGTGAGTGTTCAATGCCTTAACCACCACACCACCTTCTGGCCCCACATTTTAAAATATTAAACACTACTGGGCCTCATTTGGGGCAGGAAGACCAAGGTTTTTTTTTTTTAATAGTTTTTCTATAGAGCACATACATTTGTTGGACGGGGAGACAAGACAGAGAGAGACAAACTGAGAAATCACCCTCCAGGAAGATGGCCATTTCACAGTTTCTTCTCCTTCACTCTCTTCTTGGGATTTTGGGTAAGCACACATATCTGTCCAGTGTGATTTCCAAGCTACAGGGTGTGGGACTTGAACCAAGAAGTCAGCCATTTGGGATCCAGCTGCCTTAATTACCATATCACTGGCTTGGCCCCAAAGACAAAGGTTTTCTTTAAAAGAATTATTTTATTTAACTTTATTTACTTATTTATGTATTTTTATTTGACCAGAGAAGGACAGAGCAAGAGAAAGAGAGAATGAGAAAACAAGCTGCCAGGTCCGGGACTCGAACCATGGTTGGCCACAGGGGAGTCCAGAGACCTTAACCACCACACCACCTGCCAACCCCAAAGACAAAGTTTTTTTTAAAAGGCAGAATTTTGGGACCAGCAGATGGCGTAATGGCTATGTCACTGGATTCCCGCATGGCAGACTACAGTTTGAGTCCTGGATTGGAGGCTTGAAACTCACACCAAGCATGTGTGTGTACGCATGTGCGAGCCCAAAATCTCGAAAGGAGAATGAAAAAGAAGGGATTGCTGTGTGGCCAACCTCCCAGGGGGTGATTTCTCGCTTTCTGTCTCTCTGTCTCTGTCTCTCCAGCAAGTACACATATCCTATAGAAAAAAATCTCTATCGGTACCAGCAGTTGGTGTAATGGCTATGTCCCATGTATTCGACCATGGTTCGATTCCAGGACCCGGTGGCCATAAGGGTCTTGGGAATAGCCTGACCAGGGCTCTGGCTCTACCTCCCTATCCTTCCCACAGCTGTCCTCTGCATGTTAGCTTATCTTTGCTCTGAGTGGAGATATAGCATCAACCAGGAGCAATAAGGGACTTCTGGATTCTTAGAGAAAACTCTGCAGACCTTCCCAGATGACTCTCCCTGACTTTCATTGGGCCCATCAGGTCACAAGTCTACTGAACCAATCACCAACATGTGAGGGTCTTTCCTGAACTAGGCCTAGGGCCAGATTCTCAGATGCAAACTTCGTAAGTGAGGGATGGAGAGACATACTGAATACAACTAGGTTCTGTTTGGAAGAGGTTGTGGAATAGGCAACTATCAAGCCTCGGTACAACCTGAAGATAATGTATGTGTGTGACAGTGTAGGCACCAAGCGAGCCTCTAGGAGTGACAATGAGCGTCCAACACAGGAGTGCAAGTGTGCCCTGAAACCACAAAAAATACCTGAAGAAAAACAAATCTTCTCAGGGAAAAATTCACACTAACTGCTTGTAATCTGAACCTATTATGGTAATAAACTCAATGGTCTAACCAGAATGTGATAAGAACAACACATGGCAGATAAATGAGGTAATGCTATATGCAAAAGGACACCAGTCTAAACACTTTACCTTTCAGAAATTCTGCCTCTAGAAGCCTCGCAGTGCTAACGCCACACTGTACACATGAAGTTTCTTTCTCTTCTCAGCATCTAGCACTAGTGACAATTCATATGTGGGGGCTGACAGCGACCGCAGAACTGGGACCTTCTTCAATCCAGACCCTGTTCATCCATGATTTAGAAGTATACTAAAATACCCAGGGATCTATTTTCTACATATTACTATAGTAAGTGGGCACATGCCAGACTTGCAGGTCATCTGAAACCCTAAGGTCCTTTTCTTCAAAAAAACACTTTGCTACTAATGCTTCTCACCTCCTGTTTCTTCCATGAGCTAACACCTTTTACATTTCAGTCCATGATTCCAGACTGTAAAGATCTTAATTCTGTCACTCAACATAATAGCTATCGCCTACCAGTTTATCCTCATCATCTACAATCTGATAAGCATGCCTCCTACATTCCAATACAAGAAGTGATAAAATACCAAAATGATAGGTGCTGACATGCCATAGAGCCCTGACTCCGCCTGATGCATTTTTATTGACTAATGTATTCTTTTCATTAGTCATCAGAGTGCTCAGCTCATTCCATGAACCAGAGCAACCAAATAAAAGATGGTTTCCAATATTTTCAGAGTCTCAGAAAAGTGACTGCAGAGAGGCCAGCAGATGTCATGGTGATTATAGTGCTGGATTCCCACATGGCCGACAGCAGTTGGAGTCCCAGACCTGGTGGCCTGCTTTCTCACTTTCTCTGTCTCTCTCTCCTCTCTCTATCTTATGAACATGCATCATGTAGCAAATTAAAAAATAATAATGATAAATAAAACTAATAGTTACAGAAAAAAAAGAAAAGTGATTGCAGATAACAGTAACATGTAGGACAAAATTATCATTAAGAATAGGTGTAAGTGGGCCAGCAGGTGGCATGGTGGTTAAAGGTGTTAGATACCCACATGGTCAACTGCATTTCGAGTCCTGGACCTGGCAGCCTGCTTTCTCACTTTCTCTCTCTCTCTCCCTATCCTCTCTGGTCAAACGGAAATAAACAAATTAATAAATAAATGAATAAAGTTAGATAAAAAAATTTTTTTTTAAATATTAATAGGTGTAAGGGGGGCTGGCAGGTGGCATGGTGGTTAAGGGCACTGGAATCCCACATGGCCAACTGTGGTTTGACTCCCAGACCTGGTGGCTTGTTTTCTCACTTTCCCCCTTTCTCTCTTTCTCTCTTACTCTGTCCCTCTCTGGTCAAATTAAATAAGTAAATAAATAAAGTTCAATAAAATAATTCTTTAAAAAAAAAAAAAAGAATAGTTCTAAGGGCTGGCAGGTGGCACAGTGATTGAGTTGCTGGACTCCCACATGACCAACCGTGGTTCAAGTCCTAGACCTGGAGGCCTTCTTTCTCATTTTCCCTTTGTCTCTCTGGTCAAACTAAAAAAATAATAATAAATAAAATTAAATAATTTAAAAAAAAAAAGTGTAACTTGAGACCAGCAAGTAGTATGGTGATTAAATTGCTGAATCCCACTCAGCCAACTCCATGGTTCCAAGGTGGCTTGAAAAACATGGTGGGTGGGTGTGTGTGCAAACTCAGCATCCCAAGAAAAAAATGGAGGGGCCAGCAGGTAGAGTGGTGGTTGAGACGTTGGACTCCGACATGACTAACCGCCGTTTGAGTCCCAGCCTCGGTGGCCTTTCTCACTTTCCCTCTTTATAGTGAGTTAAATATAATAATCATCATAAATAAAATAATGCTTTAAAAAAAGATTAAAAATAAAATTATTTTATTTAGCTTTATTTATACATTTATTTATTTAGTTAGTTAGTTAAACTAACTAACTTAGTTAGTTTAATTTGACCAGAGAGTGGCAGAGTGACGGGGAGAGATAGGGAAAGTGAGAAAGCAAGCTGCCAGGTCTGGGACTAGAACCATGGTTGGCCGTGTGGGAGTCTGGCGTCCTTAACCACCAGGCTACCTGTCAGCCCAGTAAATAATTCTTTAAAAACAAAAAATTGAGAAGGATGAAGAGGAGACTGGCATGACCATCCCCCCTGGGAGGTGATTTTCTCACTTTCCTTTTCTGTCTCTCTCTCAATCTCTCTCGGGCAAGTGCACATGCTTTATGGAAAAAAATCTAAAAAAAAAAGTAATAATAAGTGTAGTTCTTACAACTTATTAATAAAAGGATAAATAATTTAGTTTAAAATTTGGCAAAGGAACTGAATAGCCATTTCTTCGAAAATGATATACAAATGGCCAATAAGGACGTGAAAGGATAGTCAACATCATGAGCCATCAAGGAAATGCAAATCGAAACAATGATGAGACGCCAAGTCATACTCACTAGGAAGGCTCTAAACAAAAAGTCAGATAACAGCATTGGTAAGTGTGTTGAGAAACTGGAACCCTCATACACTGCTTTGTAGAACTATAATACAGTGCCACTGCTAGGAAAAGACTTGCATTCTTCAAACGGTTAAACAGAGAGTTAACATATGGCCCAGCAATTCCACTCCTGGGTATATGCCCCAAATAAATAAAACATGTATCTATACAAAAACTCATATGCAAATGTTCATAGCATTTTTTGTAATAGCCAAAGACAGAAACAGTCCAAATGTCCACCAACTGACAAATGAATAAGTAAATGCAATTCAATGTAATATTATTTAACTATAAAAGAAATGAAGTACTTATATGTGTACATGATGAACTTTGAAAACATTATGCTATGTTTAAAAAGCCAGACCAAAAGACTGCACAGGGAATAATAATTTGATTTACATCATGTGGAGAATGTGTGGAGACAGAAAGCAGATTAGTGAAAAGCCAGCAGGTGTTGTGGTGGTTAATGCACTGGACTCCCAAATGGCTGACTACAGGTTGAGTCCCAGACCTGACAGCTTGCTTTCTCGCCTTCTTTCTCCCCTCCTCTCTCTCCACCTCTCTCTGTCTCTCTCTGGTGAATACACGTGTCCTATAAAAAATTGAAATAAGGGAACCAGCAGTTAGCGTAATGGCTATGTCGCTGGACTCCCACGTAGTCGACCGCGGTTCGCGTCTCGGACCCGGTGGCTTACAACTCACGCCGGGCGCGTGTGCGTGCGTGCCCAAGATCCCGAGAGGAGAATGGAGGAGAAGGGATTGCGGCGTGACCATCCCTCCTGGGGGGTGATTTCTCGCTTTCTGTCTCTCTGTCTCTCTCTGTCTGTCTGGCGAGCGCACGCGCCCTATAGCAAAAAACCTCTCAAAAAAAAAAAAAAAAAAAAAAAAAAGCAAAAAAATTGAAATAATAATAATAAATAAAATTAAATAAGTCTTAAAAAAGTAAGAAAGCAGATTAGTGGATGCCTAGGGACAGAGGAGTTGAGAAAACATAAGAAGTGAACACTAATGCTTACCAGATTTCTTTTGTGAGTAATGAAAATGTTCTAAAATTAATTGTGCTGGGGGTTGTACAACTCTGTGACTATACTAAAAATCACTGAATTGTATGCTTTAAATGGATGGACTTTAAAAGCATCATGACTTTTCCGGCAGCCCAATATAGACTGTGCAAATTTTATCTTAATAAAGCTGTTCCAATTTTTTTTTCTTTTTTGAGAGAGATTTTTGCTATAGAGTATGTGTGCTCACTAGAGAGACCGAAAGCAAGAAATCACCCTCAAGGGTATGGCCACGTCACAATCCTTTCTCTTCCAGTCTCCTCTCAGGATCTTGGGCATACATGCACAAGCGCCCGGCATGAGTTTAAGTTGCCAGGTCCAGGACTCGAATCGCAGTCGATTACACGAGACTCTAGCAACGTAATCATTATGCCATCCACTGGTTCCAAAGCTATTGTGATTTTTATAAAAAATAGGAGAAAGCTACTCTTTACCTTTCATGCTGACACATACAATGGCTGACACATTACATATAACAACTGCCAGGAGAACCATAAGAACGATCAAGTAACTGCTGAGCAGGACTCCACCAGCACAGTCCAGCTTCCCTCTGTGCATGAGATACAAAGTCAGAATGCCAAACCACCTGTAAAGAAACAAGAAGGACCAGAAATGAAATCCAGGAGCTGCCTTATATAACATGATATAAAGAAATAAAAGGAGTTCATATTTTCCAGAACAAGGCAAGATTCAATTTGGGATATAATCTTCAACAATAAAAAATCTACTGAGGAATAATCAACTCAAGAGTATGACTTTCTTTTTTATGAGTTGTAAGCTTTCCATTTTTATATCCTTGTTCTTATTTTTATGCCTGCTATAATCCATGAGAGGCATTTAAAGCCATAGCAAACAAAGATAATGTGAGCCCCTGGAAAACAGTCCCATCATGACTTAAAAATGCACAACTAGTAAACTAACAAACTATATACTTGCTAAATTACCAAAAAGAATTTTTTTTACTTCTGTGGATTGACCAGCACACACTGTAATCTGCTGTGTGTAATACAAAATCAACAGGGCAGGGAATAAGCAATACAAAGACAAAGTTCCATGATGAACATGGAACTTGCAAGGTGCAAGATTGTGGCCGCACAACTACATTTTTGTAATTCACTGCGCAACAATGAAAGCTATCACTGAGCCATGTGAAATAGCAGTGACCCAACCCTAGAGGTATTTCAGCAGAAGCCAGATCACCACTTGGCAAGAAAGCCCTATTAAGGACTCAAGCCCAGAAATGAAATTGGACTAGATAATTTTTTAAGTTTTGGTCAATTTTGTGATATTAGGGCTGTCCAGAAATTTTAACAGTGGCAAAATGATCTCAGAAATATCTGGCCCTGACAACTATAAAATTCCTGCGAAGCACTCACGTCATGTTTTAACATTCATTTCCCCTCAAGATGTACTTTTTCATAACAATATTATTCCTTGCCCATACCCTCTGGAAACAGACTTAATGCACCAACGCCACTTCCCACTGACTCAAACCTTTGAAGTCAACAATGTATATCGAGTCCATCTGCTTATGAAATTTAGCCGCAACCAGCTCAAGAATAGCACTGGAGGGTATTTTTGCCTATCGTTCATTTTGCAGATGCAGGATGCTTTGCTGATGAAGCAAGCCTCAGGGCCATGGCTTCTAGTCGGCAATGACGTTCTCGCAGTTCTCAATCGTGCTGCACAAGAAGGGATGCTAGAGTCCTAAAGCGCGGACGTCCGGGTCCCCATGTATAACTCCGGGCATAGCCTGCCCTCTCTGGGCCTGTTTGCCTTCTGTAAATTGGGGACAGCAACAGCACCCACCTCCTCGGACGGTAGTAAGCACTAAATAAGAGAATGCAGGGCTGGGCCCGCGGCAGCGCTCAGTACAGCGGCGACTTTTATCACTCTTTCAAGAGGACAGCTCGCGGTCCCAGCCCGCTCCCTCCTCGACGCGGTCCAGCAGCCCGCAGGGCGACCGTCCTTACCATAGCACTCGCAGGAACAGCTCGAATAACCCGGGGAAGACCAAGTCGTCGCTGGCAATGGCCCAGCGTCGGCCAAAGAGCACCATCCCGGGCATGGTGAAGGCCCTGCCACCCGTCCTCAGGCCAGTCCCCGCGCGCCGGTTGCCAATTGCTGGCTGGTGCTCTCCGGTCTCTGCCAAACCAACCGCAGCCCAGGACAGGGACGCGCGAGGGCCGGTCCTTGCGCATGCTCACACTAAGGCCGAGACCCGCGCACGCGCACTGAGTCCCACGCAGCCGCCGTCGCCGCTGCCGCCCTCTGCGCCTGCGCAGATACACTGACTCAGGAGTCCTGAGCCGGCTTTATCGCAGGTTCCAGGTCTGTGAAATAGGTTCTGGCAACTCATTTTTCCATTTTTAGATGAAGGTTGTTCAGGCCCAAGGGGCTTACTAGCCCAGAGACCAATGGCTGTTAATGGCGGGTCGTGAGACTTCCAAGTGTGTGCCCATGTTGCCGCCTCGGCGTTCCCGCTGTAGCTATAACGAGCCCTAAGGTAGGACCTCCTCGGTTCAGTCAGAGGTTTCGCCTGGCACCTGGAGCTATAGTCTGACCACTTCTCAGCATCTCCATCGCCCCCATCTTGATGTGAACCACTTTCATTTCTTGCATCCTCACTGCTCTTCCTCGTTCTGCCCTGCCCCTGCTACACTTGCACATTGGACAGTCGACTAGGCACATCCTCCCCCTAGGACCGCCCAAAGCTGCACTTTGTGCACGAAATACGCTCCACCCCCTCTCAGAGGCATATCCCGGGCAGTCACGCATGAAAAGTTTGTAATTGCATGTTTATCTGTCTCTCTGTGTTAGGATTACTACTCGCTCTCTCCATCACGAAACACCTGCCGCCTGGTCTGCACCGTGGCGCGGAAATACTTCAAGCTCTTTCTCATCCCAGGGCTTTCACTTTGCCTGTTTCTTCACCAGGGGTGTATCTCCTGCAGGTATTTCTGTTCCTTGGTTCTTTCAACCTCAGTGCAAGTGTCGCTGCCTCTAAGAGGCCCTCCCCAGACACTGGATGTAAAACACAGCCATCAATTTCTATTCCTTACCCTACTTTAGTATTCTTCATTGCGCTTAATCACTCTTTGACATACGTTCACTATTCTCTTAGCCTCTCCCTTAGAGTGTAAGTTTCATGAATGCAGGCACCTTGCCCATCTTGTTCACAGCTGTGTATGCAATAGAACACATTATCGGCATATATTTAATATTTGATGAATGAATAACCTCATTAAACAAATGTCAAGAGTAGGTGGAGGCACTAAGAGGCTGGGGTTGAGTGGAATTTAGGGGCTATATGCCATGCTGTGTTAGTTTGGTGGGTGGCAAGTGTGGAGACTGAGTAGGTAGGGTCAACTAGAAGGGTGCTCCACACCTACATGACTAACCTCAAGTAAAAACCCTAGACACCAAGGCTCCTGCGAACTTACCTGGTTGGCAGTACTTCGTGCATGTTGTCACATATTGTTGATGGGAGCAATGTTTAAGACTCCACTGTGAAGACAGTTGGAAGCTTGTACCTGGTCCCTCCTGGACTTTGCTCTCTATACTTTTTGCTTTTACTGATTTTTTAAAAGGAATTATTTTTATTTATTTATTTAAATTTGATGAGAGAGGAATAGAGTGAGAGAGAAAGAGAAAGAGAGAGAGGGAAAGTGAGAAAGCAAGCCTCCAGGTCTGGGACTTGAACCACGGTCAGCTATGTGGGAATCCAGTGCTCTTAATTACACCACCTGGCTTTTTTTTGTTTGTTTTTTATACTT
The DNA here is from genome assembly GCA_026018925.1 of Tupaia tana. Taxonomy (NCBI): domain Eukaryota; kingdom Metazoa; phylum Chordata; class Mammalia; order Scandentia; family Tupaiidae; genus Tupaia; species Tupaia tana. The sequence goes on along the minus strand of JAKSZU010000016.1, from coordinate 47,114,617 downwards.
TTGTTATAGGGCTCATGCACTCACCAGAGAGAGACAGAGAGACAGAAAGCAAGAAATCACCCACTGCGGGGATTGCTATACCACAGTCCCTTCTCTTCCATTCTCTACTCAGGATCTTGGGCACACATGCACATGCGCCAGTGTGAATTTTAAGCCACTGGGTTCAGGACTTGAATCACAGTCAACTATGTGGTAGTCTAGCGAAATAGCCATTATGGAAATGCCATCTGCTGGTCCCTTCTTTTGCTGATTTTATCTATATTCTTTCATTGTAAAAAACTGCAGCCTTTGGGGCTGGCAGGTGGCATGGTGGTTGGGGGTGCTGGACTCCCATGTGGCTGACCATGGTTCGAGTCCCAGACCTGGCAGCCTGCCTTCTCACTTCCCCCCTCTCTATCCCTCTCTCACACTCTGTCCCTCTCTGGTCAAATTTAAATAAATAAATAAATAAAGTTAAATAAAACAATTCTTTTTTTCTAAACGTTATTTATTTATTTAAATTTGATCAGAGGGAGACAGAGACAGAGAGACGGGGGGGGGGAGCAAGCTGCCAGGTCTGGGACTCAAGCCATGGTCAGCCATGTGGGAATCCAGTGCCTTTAACCACCATGCCACCTGCTGGCCCCAAATTAATTCTTTAAAAAAATAATTGCAGCCATAACTGCTTTTCTTTTTTTCTTTTTTTTTTTTTAAAGAATTATTTTGTTTATCATTATTATTCACACGAGTTTTTGCCAGAGAAAGGCAGAGAGAAAGAGGATGAAGGAGCAAGCTGCCAGGTCCAGGATTCAAACCATGGTCAACCATGAGGGAATCCCAGTGTCTTAACCAGCATGCCACCTACCGGCCCCAAGTATAACAGGTTTTCTGAGCTGGTGAGTGCTTACATAAATCGCTGAACTGGAGGGTGGTTTGGATAATCACCAACAGAACATCCTTTATATCAGTAAAGGTGTAATAAGTGTACATATATATACTTACTAGTTTTTTGGTGTTTCTTTTTGGAGAGGTTTTTGCTATAGGGTATGTGCGTTCACCAGAAAGACAAAAGGAGAAATCACCCCCCCCCCCCCCCCCCCCCAGGGAGGATGGCCATACCGCAATCCCTTCTCCTTCATTCTCCTCTTAGGATCTTAGGCATGCATGCACCCGTGCCCTGCGTGAAATTGAGTCACCAGGTCTAGGACTTGAGTCACAGTGGACTACATGGGAGTCCAGCGACATAGCCATTATGCCAACTGCTGGTCCCAAGGTTCTCTATTTTCATTCTGTTTTGGTAAGAGTCAAGGTAGAATGGTCTTTGTGTAATACTGCCACTGCTTAAGTACCCAAGGCAAAACTAGGATAGAGATCTGGGGTATTACTTTAGTACTGCAAAAAAGTATTCTCATCAAGCTTGGTACAAAAAACGGGAAGGGAATGGGGGTCGCTAAGGTGATTACAGAACATGTACCAAGCTCTGCGCTGAGCTGTACCGACAGTGGCCCACTCAAACCTCACAGAAATCCTGCAGCAGCAGTCTCTCCATGTAACTGAAGGGGTCGCAAGGCTCATATTAAACTCATGGCCAGGGAGCTACAAGTGCAAGAACCAGGACTCAACCTAAGTTTGAGCATAGAACTTGTGCGTTCTTAGGGTTCCCACAGATCACTATCATGTCCAATGAAAACTGCTCCTAAAATAGCCCTTAGTGCAGTGGTTAAGTGCTGAGTAGCCCGATTCCACATGGCTGACACTGATCCAAATTCTGTCCCAGGGGCTAGGAAAATATGCTAGATGAGTGTAAGTGTACATGTACACAGTGCCCAGGATCCTGATGGGGTGGAGAAATAGAGGAAAAAGGGACTGCAGCATAACTGGGCCCCATTAGGGGGTACCTTCTCTCTCTTATGTATGCACCCTATAGAATGAAAACACAGAAACTATTGTTCTATCTATACCTGCCAGTGTGAGGAGGCAGAAAACTTTACTCTGATTGAATGGGACAAAGAACGGATTGGTGTCTGTAACAGCCTACAGCTTTTTTTCTTTTAAGGAATTAATTTTATATTATTATTATTTAATTTGACCAGAGAGAGATAAAGTGAGAAAACAAGCTGCCTAGTCCGGAACTCAAACCGCCATCAGTCATGTGGGAGTCTAGTGCCTTAACTACCACACCACCTGCTGGCCCCAGCCAGCAGCTTCCTTTTTTTAAAAAAAAAAAAATTATTTACTTTTATTTATTTATTCATTTATTTTAATTTGACCAGAGAGAGACACAGAAGGGGGGAGAGAGAGAGAAAGAGCTAAAGTGAGAAAGCAAGCCACCAGGTCCAGGACTTGAACCGTGGTCGGCCATGTGGGAGTGTCCAGTGTCTTTACCATACCCTGCTGGCCCTCCAGCAGCTTTTCATACAATTATCACTTACTGGGCAAATTTAATAGCTTGGCTTTATTTATATTTATGCTTGTTGTTTTTTTAAGTTTTGCTATAGGGTATGTGTGCTCGCCAGAAACAGAGAGGGAAAATGAGAAATCACTCCAGGGTGGATGGCCACACAGCAATCCTTTCTCCATTCTCCTTTTGGGACTCTAGGCATACAAGCACATGTGCTCAGTGTGATTTTCAAGCCACTGGATCCGGGACTCGATTCACAGTCAGCCGTGTGGGATCCAACCACCTTAACCTCCAAACCACCTGCTCGCCCCATGCTTACATTTTTAAAAATTTACACAGAAGAAAGCACCTCAATAAAAAGCATTAATTACCTGGTAACTTTTATTCAGGAAATGAAAGTAACTACGAAACAGTGCTTCAAAAGGCGCATCACGCAAGGCCTTTGTTTCAGTGCATGTGCAAAGATACTGCCCAGTCCTGCACTCCAATGGCACCCTATTTATTAAGATGTCATGCTTGGCCACAAAATAATGGTAACATTTTAGCAAATTTTATTTTTCCTTAGGTAGAATGACTACAAAAGGCATTAATATGCTGAGGTTCCAGATCCTTATTTTGTGCAGTGTGCTCTCCAATGAGTACTCCAGCGAATATTTGATTTATGTGCACAAGGACAGGTGTGAGCCTACCCCCAATCTGGGCAGCCAGCAGTCTGCTTTGATTTACTACCACTGATTTCCCACCTTTCCTCCCAACTCCTAGAATCTTCCAAGGAGGATGAAAACAGACCACAGAGACTAAACCAAGACTAGGATGCTGAAAAGAGAATTTCAGATACACAAAAGCAAAAATATAAGGCAAGTGGGAAAAAGTAAAATGAGGAAGATAAGACAGGAGGCTAAATTACTATGGAGTTGTACTGCCAGTTTACAGAGATGTTAAGACATACACTAGATAAATAAAACCCACCCAGCTTCCTTCCTCAAAATATTCTAATGCAGAAAGCAAAAATACTGCATCCTTCTTGTTGTAAGCACTGTTAGTATTCAACACTAATATTTATGGTGCATTACAAAAAAAAAAGTCATAAAAGTAGCAAATCAATATAACAAACCATCAGGAGGAAAAATTCTCATATTTTCATAAAATATAGACAGCTTTGTAGATTAAGTGGACTTTCAAATGTTTGCAGCCCCACAGAGCTTTGAAAAACAAAAAAAATGTCATCCTAATTCCAAAAGCCTAGTAATTAAAAAAAAAAAAAAAAAAGACAATTTAGTCTATGTTTAATAAGATGTTTATTTAGGATGGTAACACAAATCATGCAAGAGCTTCATAGGAAAAAAATAAAAGGCAAGACAAAAAGAATATAAGGAATGGTAATTGGTGCTGCCAATAAAAAACAAAAACAAAACAAAACAAACTATAAATCATTTTTACCACCCAAAAGTGATGTGAAAAACTGAATCTGAGTATGAACATGGCTGTAGTAATCTTTTAGAATTGTAAATTAAAGTGATAGGTAACTACTTGTGTTTCATTCCTCAGAGAAGTAGGGTCCAATATCCAAAATAATCATTAATGTCCCTCCCATCCCACACTCAGATGGTGAGCAGCCCTAAACCTCTACACACTGACTTCTTCAACACCCTTAGAGGACTGTCTCGACTGACACTAGCAGGGGAAGGGGCAGGCACCTTTGGTGACTCTTAAATGAGACTATCTACATTCAGAATCTTAAAATTTTGGTAATGAAAACCGTAAGACTTGCAAATCATCCTTACCATCCTTAAATGTAGTGTTGTGATATTCACAGAAGGATTCATCCAGTGGGAATAAATTTGAACAGATATACCAAACTGAACATAGTGTCTCAGGTCTCAAACAGATACAACTGATCTCTTGGGAAAAATAAATATAGTGGAATGCAAGTTTGATAGATGGAAGAATATATAATCTATCTACCAACTGTCAAGGTGTACGATTTCATTGCAGACACAAAGAATCAACAATTTCAAAGAATTAAAAAAAAAAAGTTTGCACTTATTCCTCACAAAATCTTCACTTTTGGAGCTATCCCAATTGAAGCTACACACTGAATTTATTAATACAGCATTAAGTTTTTGTGTAAAAAAATCTTTGTACAGAGTAATAAAAAAAGATAAGGCAAGATGCATTAAACAGAAACCTTCTGGTTCTTTTCCTCTGGGTTCTTACAGAGCCACTGATGACTATCTGCAACGAAAGAGTTAAGTTTCTGCTTTTCCATATCAAGCATCTTATGCCTTTGCTGTGGTAAGAATTCTGTCCGAGCACCCTGAAGGACAGATGCTGGTGATGGTCTTTGGCACTTATGCTGGCAAACTGAGCTTCTTTCCCTTGAGTACTAGAATTTTAGAAAGGAAGAGGAAAAAAAAAAAAGGTTACTGATATTGTCAAGCTTACAGTTTTCTTCTTCCCATTTCTAGAAGCTTGTTATACACAAGATTCTACACAGTAAGATACAAGTTAATAAGTAACTGTATTTAGCAAAATACAAATTCAAGTGAAAGTGCCACTAAATTCATAGCAATCTTTTTTATTTTTTATTTTTTGGAGAGGTTTTCACTATAGGGCATGTGCGCTCGCGAGACAGACAGAGACATAGAGACAGAAAGCGAGAAATCACCCCCCAGGGGGGATGGTCACGCTGCAATCCCTTCTCCTCCATTCTCCTCTTGGGATCTTGGGCATGCACGCACACATGCCCAGCGTGAGTTTTAAGCCACCGGGTCCGGGACGCAAACCGCGGTCGACTATGTGGGAGTCCAGCAATATAGCCATTACGCTAACTGCTGGTTCCCATAGCAATCTTTTATCATGACTTTCACCCTAATCAAAATATATCAAAATATAATTTATGTAGGAGGGAAATTTTAGATAGTAAAAAAGAGACAAAAGGGCCAGCCCATGGTGTGGTGGCTAGATCCCATCTGACCAACAGCACAGTTCAAGTCTTGGACCTGGTGGTTTGAGGAAAATGCCGGGCATGTATGCATGAAGTGCCTAAAAGCCCAAATGGAGGGAAAGATGGAGGAGAAGGGATTGTGGCATGACCATTCCCCATGGAGAGTGCTTTCTCACTTTGTCTCTCTCACTCCCCAACGAGTTGACATGAACTCTGGCAAAAATTTAAAAAAGAAAAAGAAAAAACAAGGGATCTGTCCCGTAGGGCAGTGGTTAAATGCTGTACATTGGGAGTAGGACCCCACATGGCCAACTGCAGTCCAAGTCTTAGTCCTGGTGGCTTCAAAAATACACTGGACATGTGTGCGGACATGATAAGAAGAAATGAAGGAAAAAGGACTATGACCTATTGGGGGGATGCTCTCTTGCTCTCTCTCATGCACATGAACAAATGTGCCCTCTAGCAATAAAAATTATATAGCTAGCTAGCTATATAATCTAGCTAGCTAAAGGTGAGGAGAAATACGTACCTTTATACCTACCAACCCCACCATTAGGAAATTTACTGTATAGCAGGGATTCTTAGCCTGGAATGTGTGGTTGAGTCTCCGGGGCTTCTGAATCCCCTAAAACTGTATGTATAAATTTGTGTGCACATATATAAATATGCACTTTTTTTCTGACCAAGGACCATAGCTTTCACCAGATTTTGGTTAAGTGCAATGCCCTAAATTCGTGGAAATACAAAAATATACATAAGGTGTTGGGTTTTTTTAAAGAATTATTATTTAATTTTATTTATTATTATTGGAGAGGTTTTTGCTATAGGGTGTGTGTGCTCACCAGAAAGACAGAGACAGAGAGACAGAAAGCGAGAAATCACCCCCTGGGGGGATGGCCACGCCACAATGCCTCCTCCTCTCAGGATCTTGGGCACCCACGCACAAGTGCCCAGGGTGAGTTTAAGCCACTGGGTCCAGGATTCAAATCGAGGTTGACTACATGGGAGTCCAGTGACGTAGCAATTTCGCCATCTGCTGGTCACTATTATTTTTAAAATTTGCTATGGGGGCGGGGAACAGCAGGTGGTATGGTGGTTAAGGCACTGGATATTCCCACGTGGCCAACCATGGTTCAAGTTCTGGACCTGGTGGCTTGCTTTCTCACTTTCCCTCTCTCTTTCTGGTCAAATTTAAATAAATGAATAAATTAATTAAATTAATTCTTAAAAAATCTTAAAAATTTTTTTTGCTATCGGACACATGTGCTTGCCAGAGAAACAGAGACAGAGAGAGAGAAAGCGAGAAAGCAGGCCTCAGGTCCAGGACCAAACCACAATTGGAGACTACTGTGTAAGGCTAGGGCCCCATGGGAGGCCCAGGTTCAGTTCCTGGACCAACCCTAAAAAGGCTGGTCATAGTGACACAAGCTTGTGGTCCTAGCTAACTGTAAGGCTGGAGCAAGAGGATCATGGCATGGTAAGACCCTGTTAAAATACCTCTTTCTCTCACTCAAAACCAAGCAAAACAATACAAAAAACTACTTTGTCCCTTTCTTCTCTCTGTCTCTCATTAAAATAAATAGATTTTCTGAAACTTACTGTTTCATGAGTATATCAGATGAACAGTGACAGGCAAGGGAGCAGGGCAAGCAAGCTCCTAAAAGAACACGAGGCCCCAGGAACAAAGCAGCAGCAGGCAGGACCTAACATACCTTTTGTAATGTACAAGTAGAAGAAGTCACAGTATAGAATGGTCTGGACTACACCAGCCACCACAGCGATGAGGTCAAAGAAACCCTCAAAGTAGAAGCGCCAGATCCAGTTGACAAGATACAAAGCACGATAGAGGCCCAGGAAGAACAGGTAGTGGGTGGTGATGGTCTCAGCCTCCCCGGTCTTGCTGATCATAAAGAGCTGTGGAAGGATCGCCACCGATTCCAGGTAGATAGAGAAGGTCCATAAAATCTGCCAAGAGACATGGCACGCTTCAGTCAGGATCCAGAGCCCACCGTAAGTTCGTGGGAAATACATTTTCTTTCCTAATGAACAGTATATAAAGAGTGGGGAGACTGGGAGGAAGGGGGTCTTAGTATCTTAGTCCAATACAGCAGCTTGGCATCTGCATAAATTATAGAAACTTAAAATTTAAGAGGCATGGCACACCCAAGGACAAGCCAAGTAATTAGGAAACTTTTACCCTTTGAATTTTTCATTACTTGTCTGTCTAATGTCTTATTCTTCCCTGTACAATTTTTTATGCATCTATATCTGATGTACCTCCTGGATAAGTTTGTCCCACTTCAAATCTGAAGCCCAAAATACTGCTACTTAGTTCCTTCCAGTTCCATGCTGCTGTTTTTCCTTACCAGCTGATTTCCTTTCCTTTCCTTCCTATCTAGATATTTTCATTATTTTTCTTATTCTTTAGGCTTTTTTGGTATGGTTAAAGGGGGTAGAAATCAGAGTTGTAAATACATAGAAACTCTCAATGTGATCCTTTATTCACATGAATGACAAAAGGAATTGTACTAGTCCTTAAGTGTTTTTAAAAATCCAGGCACTTCCAGCAACCATCCAACAGCCAAGAGCAGCAGAACAAATAAAAAAACTGCAGGATGCTAAGTGGCAGCTCTTCACTGGGGAAGAAAAAAGCATTCAGGAGCAGGTTCCCTCAATGCACACTGTTGGGGCACCATAAACCACTTTTCCTAAAGGAGAGGAGTGTAGCAGTACTACCTACTACTTAGCAGATTCACATGTACAACATAAATGCTAACATTTGTACATGAACAGGAAACAAAATATGGGCCTGAGTATGGAGAAGAGCACATTCTTTAAACACCCAGAAAGGCAGGGCTCTGTATTTGGTACCACAGACATCAAGATAATGAAACACAGTTGCAAGATGATAGTAAGCCAGGCAATAGGATGCCAGCAGACCAACTACCTGAATGCTGAATTCTGTGTTATAACTTTTAAATTAAAATTCACTTTTTGGGTGATCAAAATGATAGATTGTATTTTTTTTTTCTTTATTTTTGCAGATAAATTTATATGTATTCATCCTGCAAGACATGTTTTGAAGTATATAGACATTGTAGAATGACTAAATCTAGCTAATTAACAAATGCATTATCTCAAAGAGTTATTTTTGTGGTTGAGAACACTTAACATCCACTCTTAGCATTTTTCAAGAATACAATATAAAGTCATTAGCTATAGTCACCAACACTGTACAACAGATCTCTTAAACTTATTCCTCCTAACTTAAGAAAATTTTGTATTCTTTGACTGAAAATTCCCAACCAATCCTCCCTTGGGTCCTTAATTCTTGTCCACAATTTACACTGATTAGGATATTGTACCAAGTTTGCCAAACTGAAAAACAATAACAAAAAGCCCCACAAAACTCCACATTACCTGTAAATAGGTCTATTTACCTGGGGAAGCAGACATGACTGCTAAATACCCTCTTAACTAACCTCCAGAGGAGAGAAATCATGATTGACTAGAAATGAGAGGCCTCCCACAGGGACCACCAGAAACTCCACTCGGAAGGTATCATGATTTCCATCGTAGGTTGCCTTAAATTTCATGTAGATCAGGTACACTGTGGCATAAGAGCAGGCAATGTAGATAAGCTAAAAACAAAAGGAAAAACACCAGGTTATCAATACCAAGATTGTTTGGCTCCCTCAGCTTTCTACATCATGCATGTATTCAGAAAAGTGAGAATTTTCCTTAGCTTTTCTTTGGTATTTTAAAATTTAAACATAGTAAGACGTACTTTTTTTGGAGGTGTACAGTTCTATACATAATATAGTCATAATTAGGACACAGAACAGTTTCATTACCCTATAAATTCTTCTATACTGCCCCTTTGTAGTCAAGTCTACTCCAAGCTTAACCCCTGGACAATCACTGACACAGTCTTTCCTGAATTGTGCCCTTTCTAGAATCCACAAAAATGAAGTCATACAGTATGTCACCATGTGAGTTCAGCTTCTTTACTTTTGCATGATCCATGTGAGAGACAACCAAACTCGTTACATGTTAATAATTTGTTAGCATGTATAGCTAGATAGCAATCCACTATATGGGTGCACCACAGTTTGTTCACTCACTTACCAGTTAAGAGGACAGGTGGTTGTTTCCAACTTTGGGGGATGGTAGATAAAGTTACCACGAACAAGGGTGTATAAGCTTTTGTGTGAAACTGATTTTTGTTTTTTGAGTATATACCTAGGAGGGGTGGGATGTCGCTTGGTCCTATGTTAAGTTTAAATTTATAAGAAATTGCCGCTTCCTTTTGGCCGGAATTGCCATCTTTCAGTAATTAACCAAAATGACGAACACAAAGGGAAAGAGGAGAGGCACCCGATATATGTTCTCTAGGCCTTTTAGAAAACATGGAGTTGTTCCTTTGGCAACATATATGCGAATCTACAAAAAAGGTGATATTGTAGACATTAAGGGAATGGGTACTGTTCAAAAAGGAATGCCCCACAAATGTTACCGTGGCAAAACTGGAAGAGTCTACAATGTTACCCAGCATGCCGTTGGCATTGTTGTGAACAAACAAGTTAAGGGCAAGATTCTTGCCAAGAGAATCAATGTGCGTATTGAGCATTTGTTTTTTTTTTTTTTGAGAGAGATATTTTTGCTATAGGGCGCGTGCGCTCGCCAGACAGACAGAGAGAGACATAGAGACAGAAAGCGAGAAATCACCCCCCAGGGGGGATGGTCACGCTGCAATCCCTTCTCCTCCATTCTCCTCTCGGGATCTTGGGCACGCACGCACACGCGCCCGGCGTGAGTTTTAAGCCACCGGGTCTGGGACACGAACCGCGGTCGACTACATGGGAGTCCAGTGATATAGCCATTACGCTAACTGCTGGTTCCCCGTATTGAGCATATTAAACATTCTAAGAGCAGAGATAGCTTCCGCAAATGTGTGGAGGAAAATGACCAGAAAAAGAAAGAAGCCAAAGAGAAAGGTACCTGGGTTGAACTAAAGCACCAGCCTGCTCCACCCAGAGCAGCACACTTTGTGAGAACCAACGGAAAGAGCCTGAGCTACTGGAACCTATTCCCTATGAATTCATGGCATGATGGGTGTTAAAAATAAACTAATCTGTGGTCTATAAACAAAAAAAAAAAAGAAAGAAAGAAAGAAAAGAAATTGTCAAAGAAATTTTATATTCCTTAGAGGTTTTTGCCTGAGGGTGCGTGTGATAGTTGGGAAAAGAGAGACAGAGACAATGAAAGGTAAAGTGAGAAATCACCCCCTGGGAGGATGGTCATGCGACCCCTTCTCCTCCACTCTCCTCCCAGGATCTTAGGCGCAGATGCATAAGCAGTTGGCATGATTTTCAAGCCACCAGATCCAAAATTCAAACTGTGGTCAGCCATGTGGGAGTTCAGAGATGTAACTGCTATGCCACCTGCTGGCCCAAGAAATGTATTTTTACTCTCACTTTATTTTTTAAAGAATTATTTATTTAATTTTATTTATTATTAATATTTTTAAAATTTGATCATAGACAGAGAGAGAGAAAGAGAAAGCGAGAAAGCAAACCGCTATGTCCCAGACATGTACTGTGGTTGGCCATATGAAAGAACAGCCCTTTAATCACCATGCCACCTACGGCCCCTTTAATCTCATCGTAAACTATTAGCAACTTAAGAAAAAAAGGGTGTGGGACCAGCAGTTAGCGTAATGGCTATGTCGCTGGACTCCCATGTAGTCGACCGCAGTTCGAATCCTGAACCCGGTGGCTTAAACTCACACCAGGCGCGTGTGTGTGCACGTGCCCAAGATCCCCAGAGGAGAATGAGGAGAAGGGATTGCGGTGTGGCCATCCCCCGGGGGGTGATTTCTTGCTTTCTATCTCTCTGTCTCTCTCTGTCTTCCTGGCACGCACCCTATAGCAAAAACCTCTAAGAAGTAACAATAGTAAAAAAGAAAAAAAGGATGTAAAATTCCGTGCATTTCAAAACCCAAAGACTTCTTTCTAGCATGTTGGTTACTTCTTAGCTAGCACTTTTTCTAAAGATAAGATAAACAATGTAATTAATGTTAAACTTTGTAATGATGGTTTTCTTTCTTTTCAATATTTATTTATTATTTTTTTAAAGAATTATGAGAGAGGGAAAGTGAGAAAGCAAGCCACCAGGTCCAGGACTCGAACTGTGGTTGGCCATGTGGGAATTCCAGCGGCTTAAACACCACGCCACCTGCTGGCCCTATTATTATTATTTTTTAACTTGACCAGAGAGAGAGAGAAAGCAAGAAACCAAGCCACCAGTTCTGGAACTTGAACCAAGATTGGCCATGTGGGAATCCAGCACCCTAACCACCATGCTACCTACTGGCCCCTCTTTTCTTTTGAAGAATTATTTTGTTTAACTTTATTTATTCATATATTTATTTATTTCAGTTTGACCAGAGAAGGAAAGAATTAGAGAGAAAGTGAGAAAACAAGCTGCCAGTTCTGGGACTCAAGCTGCAATCAGCCATGTGGGAGTCCAGCACACTTAACCAACATGCCACCTACTGGCCCCTGGCCCCTCTTAAAAAAATTTTTTTTTCTAGAATTATTTATTTATTTATTTATTTTAATTTGACCAGAGAAAGACACACACACACAGAGAGGGGAAAAGTGAGAAAGCAAGCCACTGGGTCCAGACTTGAGCCATGGTCCAGCACCTTAACCACCACGTCACCTGCTGGTCCCCTTTAAAAATTTTAATTTCTTGTCACAGGGTGCATGCACTTCCTGGAGACAGAGACAGAAAGAAAGAGAAAGCAAGAAATCACACCTCATATATAGTCACGCTACAGTCCCTTCTCCTCTATTTCTCCCTCCTGCTAGGATTTTGGGCGTGCATACACATGCACCCATTATGTTTTTCAAGTTGCTGGGTCCAGGACTTAATCTGCTCAGTTGGCCACGTGGGATCAGGCCACCTTAACCACCATGCCACCAGCAGGCCCTGTAATGATGGTTTTTACTTAATTGTGTTATTTTAAACACTGAATACTCAGATTGTTGCTATGAAATTTTATCTGGTAATATTAGCAAAAGCAAAACCTGACGTTAGTGATAATTTGCAAAATGTTGCTGCTTCCAAGGGAGCGATTTTGTTCACATAGCAGCACAGCTGTTCAAGGCTTACAATTAAGTTATGTAAAGGTCAAACATATTTCTCTGGTTCTGATAAAATGTCTGATATCTGAAATATCAATTTTCAGATTCAGGCTCAAAAATCAAATAGCAGTGGGAACCAGCAGTTAGTGTAATGGCTATGTCGCTGGACTCCCACGTAATCGACCGCGGTTCGCGTCCTGGACCCGGTGGCTTAAAACTCACGCCGGGCGCGTGTGCATGCGTGCCCAAGATCCCTGGAGGAGAATGGAGGAGAAGGGACTGCAGCGTGACCATCCCCCCCTGGGGGGTGATTTCTCGCTTTCTGTCTCTATGTCTCTCCCTGTCTGTCTGGTGAGCACACGCGCCCTATAGCGAAAACCTCTCCAAAAAAAAAAAAAAAAAAAAAAATCAAATAGCAGTTTCAGTCAACAAATAGAGACTATTATGTCAATGGCAGCACTCTTAGTTCTATTTCTCCTTAAGAAAGACAACTTGAGAAGGTAAGACATTTGTGCAAATGATTTAACAGGAAAATAAGAACAATTGAGTCTTCATATACTCAGGGGAAAAAAAAAAATCTCAGGACCAGCAGTTGGCATAATGGCTATGTCACTGGACTCCCATGTAGTCGACTGAGGTTCGAGTCCCGGACCCGGTGGCTTGAACTCACACCGGGTGCATGCGCGTATGTACCCAAGATCCCGAGAGGAGAATGGAGGAGAAGGGATTGCGGCATGGCCATCCCCCCAGGGAGTGATTTCTTGCTTTCTGTCTCTCTCTATCTCTTTCTGTCTTTCTGGTGAGCACACGCGCCCTATAGCAAAAGCCTCTCCAAAAAAAAAAAAAATCTATGCCTGGCACCTACCTCATCATGAAGTTACATTAAAAAAAAAAAAAAAAGGCAAGGAACATTAATATACCGTTAGAGGAGTTCTCTCCACACACAATGTACACAAGTATGTGAATAAAATAAAATAATAATCTACCTGTATAGGGACCAGTAGGTGGCACGGTGGTTAAGGTGCTGGACACTCCCACACGGCTGACCATGGTTTAAGTCCTGGACCTGGTGGCTTGCTTTCTCTCTCTCTCTGGTCAAATTTAAAAAAAAAATGAATGAATAAATAAAATTAAGTAAATAATTCTTAAAAGAATATCTACCTGTATAAACAAAATACACATATATCTATATCCACACTGAGCATCCTTCAGGGTCATATCCAACCTACACTTCTGGGGTTGTGGGGGGAGGGGGGCTCACGGCAACTCAGTGTATCAGGCAAGATCATGTTCACTGGGGGACCGGCAGGTGGCATGGTAGTTAATGGCGCTAGACTCTCACAAGGCAGACTGTGTTTCGAGGCCCAGACTTGGAGGCATGCTCTCTCTCTCTCTCTCTCTCTCTCTGTCCCTCTCTGGTTAAATCACAAACAAACAAATAAAGTAAAAATGTCTATCCAGGCCTTAGTAGCTATTGGAAAAAAAACAGCCACTTTTCTCTTATCAACAGCACTTAATAGTTGAAGTAAAGAGAGAAAATTGCGGGCCCAGTAAATGGCGTGGTAGTTAAAGGTGCTGGATTCCCATATGACTGACCACAGTTCAAATCCTGAGTCCTGGACCTGGCGGCTTGCTTTCTCGCTTTTCTCTCTCTCTCACTGTCCCTTTCTGGTCAAATTTAAATAAATACATACATACATATATACATAAAGTTAAATGTAATAATTATTATTTTTTTAAGTTAATGGTCTTTTTATTGAAAAGGAAAAAAGATTAACATTTACAACTTGGAACAGACATGAACTGTAATTTCTTGAACAGCAATGTTGATGGTTGGGCTGAAGTCCATAGCCAAGCTTCTCTGCTGGCTCCAAGTCATGGCTCAGAAGGTTTTAAAAACAGAGAGTCCAGGGACCAGCAGTTGGCGTAATGGCTATGTCGCTGGACTCCTATGTAATCAACCACGGTTCGAGTCCCGGACCCAATGGCTTAAACTCACGCCGGACACGTGTGTGTGCGTGTCCGCCCAAGATCATGAGAGGAAAATGGAAGAGAAGGGATTGTGGCGTGGCTAACTCCCCTGGGGGGTGATTTCTCGCTTTCTGTGTCTCTGTCTTTCTGGGGAGCACACGTGCCCTGTAGCAAAAACCTCTCAAAAACCGAACAAACAAACCAAAAAACCGAGAGTCCAGGGGTCAGCAGGTGGAGTGGTGGTGAGTTAAGGGCACTGGACTCCCACATGGCAGACTGTGGTTCAAATTCTGGACCTGGCAGCTTGCTTTCTCCCGCCCCCCCCCCGCCCCCCCCCCCCCGCTTTTGCTGTCCCTCACTGATCAAATTAAAATAAGTAAATAAATAAAGTTGATGCTCTCTTGGTATAGGTTTCTTCTTAAAAACATGTGAGCAATGACAGCTGACATATTTCACTCTAGTACAACACAGACAACGCAACGCCACACTAACATACATAGGGAATGCCACCAGGGTGTGTCACTGTCACCATGGGTCAGAGCACTTGGAAGAACGAGGGGACCACCCTGCTGGTAGTGGGGCTATGTCTCACCCACTGTTCCGTACGTCATCCTGAGGAATACCAACCGTCAGTGTTTATTTTCATTAAACCAGCTATAGAAATTTATACTAATGAATTGAACTAGAACCCATTGGAATAAGGTTTGAATTTGTTTTTTCATTTTTTATTTTTAATACAAATGCCTGACTGTATTCAATCATCAAACTGTATGCATGAAAAACTGGCAAGCTTGGGACTAGCAGTTTGGCATAATGGCTATGTCGCTGGACTCCCATGTAGTTGATCGTGGTTCGAGTTCTGGACCTGGTGGCTTAAACTTACACCAGGCGCATGTGCATGTGTGCCCAAGATTCCGAGAGGAGAATGGAGGAGAAGGGATAGCGGTGTGACCATCCCCCCTGGGGGGATGATTTCTCACTTTCTGTCTCTCTGTCTCTGTCTTTCTGGCGAGCGCACGCACCCTATAGCAAAAACCTTTTAAAAAAAACTGGCAAGCCCAAACAGTGTTATTAAGCATTAGCAAATGGAACTTTAAGAAGTCCACTGAGTGCTTCCTCATCATTAAGGTAGTACAAGTATTTATATTGTAAAACTGATATGTAGCTTGATCTTTAGGGGACAGGACCACCAACCAAAACATGCAGATTTTGTGTGTGTGTGGACAGAAGGTACTTTCGACATTCAGTTTTGTTATATAGAAACAGATGAATAAATTAACTTTTTTCTTTTCTTTTTTTTCTTTTTTTTTTTTTTGCAAGAGATATGTAAAAGATTCAGTTTGATTCTTGTAGAGGGAGAAAAAGGAGTTGAAAGTAGGTCTTCATTTTGCAGTCATCATCTATACAAATTCTTTCTTTCTTTATTTTTTTTTGAGAGGTTTTTGCCATAGGGCAAGTGCACTCGCCATAAAGACAGAGAAAGAGAGACAGAAAGTGAGAAATCACCCCCCAGGGGGGATGACCACACAGTAATCCCTTCTCCTCCATTTTCCTCTCTGGATCTTGGGCCGCGCACACACACACGCCCAGCGTGAGTTTAAGCCACCAGGTCCGGGACTCGAACCACAGTCGACTACATGTGAGTCCAGTGACATAGCCATTACACCAACTGCTGGTCCCTCTGTAAGCATTCTTAATAGTTGACTTGTCCATCTCCATTGATATCTGCTTCTCTGATCATTTCATCTACTTCTTCTTCTGTTAGTTTTTCTCCTAAGTTTGTCATGACATGATGTAGTTCTGCTGTGCTAATGTAACCACTGCCATCCTTGTCAAAGACACGGACTGCCTCACGGATTTCTTCTTCACTATCTGTATCTCTCATTCTTCTAGCCATCATAGTAAATAATTCTGGGAAGTCAATGGTGCCATTACCGTCTGCATCCATTTCATTGGTTATATCCTGTAATTCAGCTTCTGTTGGGTTCTGACCCAGCGATTTCATGGTGGTTCCAAGTTCTTTTGTTGTAATGGTACCATCATCATCTTTATCAAATAGGGAGAAAGCTTCCTTGAATTCAGCAATCTGTTCCTCAGTCAGTTGATCAGCCATGGTGCCAGGGAAAGGAAGGACTGCAGAGGAAGCGAGGGTGGCTGCACCAGCGCAGGGGCTGTGACAGCGGGAGTGCCTCCATGACCACAGTGGTGGTTGCTGCTGCTGCTGCTGCTAAGGTGTGGTGTGCGTCTGCTCAGCCACCCGGCTGCGAGTAACCAGGCTGCAAATAACAGGGCCCGGTCGACAAGACTCTCAGCACCACTGCCTCTTTCAAGATGTTATGCTTAGAAACTAAGCAATCAAGCAAGGATTTCTCTAAGGGAATGGGCAAAAGATTCCTGTTCCCACAAATCTAATACCTACAGCTTTAATTTACTAAACAGGGCCCAGCAGGTGGCATAGTGGTTAAGGAGCTACATTCCCACATGGCTGAGAGTCCTTCGAGTCAAAGATCTGGTGGCTTGAAACTCACTCTGGATGCATGTGTTCATGCCCAGAACCCCAGGAAGAGAATGGATTGCGGTGTGGCCATCTCCCCCTCTAGGATGATTTCTCACTTTCCTTCTCTCTGTGTCTCTCTGCCTCTACAGCAAGCACACAAACTCTATGGCAAAAACCTTAAAAAAAATTTTTTTCCGGGACCAACAGATGGCATAATGTTTATGTCGCTGGACTTCCATGTAGTCAGCTGTGGTATGAGTCCCGGATCTGGTGGCTTAAAACTCGCACGGAGCATGTGTGCAAAATCCTGATAAGAGAATGGAGAAGAAGGGACCGTGGTGTGGTGTCTTGCTTTCTTCTCTGTCTCTCTACAGAGAATATACGCCCTACAGCAAAAATCTCGTTTTGTTTTTTTTTCTTTTATTACCTAGACAATAAACAGGGACTAGCCATTTTAAAACTATTTATTTCTATATTTCTACATTTCTCCGACCACTTAATAATGAAGAATGGAATGATCACAGGTGATTCAAATTTGCTTTTTTGTAAAAGCCATAGGCTCAAATATTGTTTTGTCTACTTTGAATTATGCTTATAAAAACACTTTTAAACACAAAGTATTGGGGAGGAACTGTTTAAAGATTACACCAGTAGGCTTCAGCCTAAGTATCATTTCTTTGGGTATGCCAGTAATGAAGTGCCTTGCTAGAACAGAGGTGCTCAGTATTTGTAGGACAAATTGTATTGAATTCGTATTCATATACGTTGAATATGTATTACGTATCTTGAGAGCCTTTATACTTTTTCTGCATAGTACCCAACACAAATTGCAGTCACATATTCAGTACTGTAATTACCTGTCTGCTTCCCCCCACTAGACTATAAGACTTTTTTTATGCTTGCTTTCTGTCACATTCCTAGTATGTGCCTCTGTCACATTCCTAGTATGTGCCTCTGTAGGTATTCAAAGCGTAAGTTCAGTGACTGGGAAAAAATTGAGGCTTACAAAGTTTAGTACTTCCCCAAGTATGGAGAGTATACAAGATGGCAAGTCCTACAAAAAAATATTTTGTATATTAATAGTTACATAAGGAGACTTGAAAAAGTTCATGAAAACATGGAATTAAAGTACAAGTTGGGAACCAGCAGTTAGCGTAATGGCTATGTCACTGGACTCCCACGTAGTCGACCGCGGTTCGCGCCCCGGACCCGGTGGCTTAAAACTCACGCCAGGCGCGGTGCGTGCATGCCCAAGATCCCGAGAGGAGAATGGAGGAGAAGGGATTGCAGCATGGCCATCCCCCCTGGGGGGTGATTTCTCGCTTTCTGTCTCTATGTCTCTCTCTCTGTCTGGTGAGTGCACGCACACTATAGCGAAAACCTCTCAAAAAAAAAAAAAAAAGTACAAGTTTACTTTAGTACAAAAAATGTTTTTGAAATCCATGCATAGTTTTTTTCATAATATGTATTTTCCATGAACTTTGAAGGTTCCACGTACATTTGTTTTAATGAGAATTAAGAGATTTATAAGAAAGTAGGGCCAGCAGATGGTATTGTGGTTAGGTGCGCGGGACTTCCACATGGCTGACCATAGTTCAAGTCCTGGACCTGGAGGATTGCCTTCTCTCTCTCTCTCACTCACTCACTCTGTCCTTCTCTGGTCAAATTTTTTTTTTTTTTTTTTTAAATGAAGCTCCTTCTTTATTTTTTTTAATAATTATTTTATTTACTCATTCATTGATTTTTTAATTTTACCAGAGAGAGACAGAGGGTGAGAGTGAGAGAGAGGAAGTGAGAAAGCAAGCCACCAGGTCCAGGACTTGAACCCAGGTCAGCCATGTGGGAGTGTCCAGCACCTTAACCACCACACCACCTGCTGGTCCCTCTGGTCAAATTTTAAAAATATAAATAAAAAATAAAGCTAAAGAAAATAATTCTTTTTAAAAAAAATTATAAGGAGGATGGCAAAGGTTCATGGATACACCAATGTTTAGGATAAGTTAAAAGGTTTAAAAACTATTTTAAGTAAATCCTGGTACAGGTGTTATTTAAGAGTAAGAAAAATAATAAAGATGGCACACACTGGGACCAGCAGGTGGCATGGTGTTTAAGGCGCTGGATACTCCCACATGGCTGACCACGGTT
The DNA here is from genome assembly GCA_026018925.1 of Tupaia tana. Classification (NCBI taxonomy): domain Eukaryota; kingdom Metazoa; phylum Chordata; class Mammalia; order Scandentia; family Tupaiidae; genus Tupaia; species Tupaia tana. Next base: position 47,095,526 of record JAKSZU010000016.1, on the reverse strand, counting down.
CTAGTCCCAGGCCTGGTAGCTTACTTTCTCGCTTTCTCTCTCTCTCCCTCTCTGTGTTTCTATCTGATCAAATTAAATAAAAAAAAATAAAGGAATGAATAAATAAAATTAAAGTAATTAAAAAAAAAAAGATGGCACACACACAGCAGAAGTTTACAAAAAACTGACTCAGGGAGAAAAAAAAAGTAGAAGCTTACACATAGTCCCTTATAGCAGCAAAATGAGACATGGCAACTAGAGACCCTCACTTTGATTCCTTGTTATATACCAATTTCCTGGATTTCTCTGAGCAATCTATAATTTATTTCCTACTGCTTGAAAATATAATAGTTATCTCTTTATAGGGTTATCAGGAGCTTTAGAAGATTCTTCCCACTTGAGAAACTTAAAATTAAAAAATATAAATTTGGGACCAGCACATGGAGTAATGGTTATGTCACTGGACTTCCAATGGCCAACTATGTTTCAAATCTCAGACCCAGAGGCTTTAAACTCATGCTAGGAGCATGTGTGTGCATGACCAAGATCCAGAGAGAAGAATGGAGAAGGGATTGTAGTGTGACCACACCACCAGGGGGTGATTTCTCACTTTCTGTCTCTCTGTCTCTCCAGCGAGCACAAGTGCCCTATAGCAAAAGAATCTCTTTAAAAAAAATTCAAAGTAGTTTAACTAAATAGATACTATTTTTTAAAAATAATTATTCATTGGGAACCAGCAGTTAGCGTAATGGCTATGTCGCTGGACTCCCACGTAGTCGACCGCGGTTCGCGTCCTGGACCCGGTGACTTAAAACTCACGCCGGGCGCGTGTGCGTGCGTGCCCAAGATCCCGAGAGGAGAATGGAGGAGAAGGGATTGCGGCGTGACCATCCCCCCTGGGGGGTGATTTCTCGCTTTCTGTCTCTATGTCTCTCTCTGTCTGTCTGGCGAGCGCACGCGCCCTATAGCGAAAAACCTCTCCAAAAAAAAAAAAAAAAAAGAAAAATAATTATTCATTTAATTTTATTTATTATTCTTCAATTTAACCAGAGACAGCCAGAGAAAGAGAGGGAAAAAGCAAGCCACCAAGTCTGGGACTTGAACCATGGTCAGCCCTGTGGGAGTCCAGTGCCTTAACCAATACGCTACCTGCTGGTCCCAAATAAATACTATTTTGAAACAAAAGAAATGCTTAACGATAACTTTATTCCCAGTTATATATACAAGGTGGTCTAAACTTTAAGTTAAGAACAGTGTATTTTGGGCTAACAAGCGGTATGGTGGTTAAGGCACTGATCTTACATGGCTGAGTCCTGAATGTAGTGGCCTGAAAAACACACTGAGCATGTGGGTACATTCTCCAAATCCCCAGATGAAAATGGAGAAGAGAATGTGCTGTGGCCGTCTGTTTCCCTCCTGTACGCTCTGCACCCTATAATAGTATATTTAGCCATTAGTCTTAGAAATTTATTTACTTATTATTTTTAGAAGGTTTTTGCCTTAGGATGTATGTGCTCGTCAGAGACAGTGAGAGGGAAAAGTGAGAAATGGCCACACCACAATCTCTTCTTCTCCTGGGTTTTTGGGCCCACATGCACATGCACCTGGTGTGATTTTTCAAGCCACCAGGTTTGGGACTCAAACTGTATTTGGCCATGTAAGAATCTAGTGCCATAACAAGTATGCCACCTCCTGGCCCCCTTAGAGATTGTTTAAAGAGAGCATCTCACTACATTGCCCAGCTAGCCTCGAATTTGCAATCCACTTGCCTCAGTCTTCTGAGTAGATAGAATTACTAGAGGCATATGCCATAGCTCTGGCTTATTCTTAGAGATTTTCAATTAAAAATAAGTTGACATTGGGGCTAGAGGGTGGCATAATGGTTAAGGTGTTGGACTCCCACACGGCTGACTGCAGTTCAAGTGCTGAATCTGATGGCTTGCAACTCAATACTAGGCACGTACATTCATGCCCAACATCCCAAGAGGAAACAAGGAGAAGGAATTGTAATGTGGCCATTCTGCCTGGGGAGTGATTTTTCACTCTCTATCTCTCCAGTGAGTGCACACACCCTGTAAAAACAAATCTCTCAGGACCAGCAGAAGTTGTAATGGTTACATCACTGGACTCCCACGTAGTCAACCGTGGTTCGAGCCCCAGACCCGGCAGCTTAAAACTCACGCTAGCTGAGTGTGCATGTGTGCCTAGAATTCCAAGAGAATGGAGGAAAAGAATGCAGCATGGCTATCCCCCCGGTTGGTGATTTTTTGCTTTCTGTCTCTCTGGCAAACACACATACCCTATAGCAAAAAATTTCTCTTAAAAAAAAAAAAGAGGAACTAGTAGTTGGTGTAATGGCTATGTCACTGGACTCCCATGTAGTCAACTGCGGTTTGAGTGCCGGACCCGGTGGCTTAAACTCACGCCGGGTGTGTGTGCATGCGTGCCCAAGAGCCCAAGAGGATAATGGAGGAGAAGGGATTGCGGCGTGGCCATCCCCCCTGGGGAGTGATTTCTCACTTTCTGTCTCTCTGTCTATCTCTGTCTTTTTGGGAAGAACACGTGCCCTATAGCAAAAACCTCTCCAAAAAAAAAAGAAAAAAAAAAGAAAGAAATTGACATAAAATAACAGTTTCTACGGGTCTGTGCATTATGGATACAATACATTCTATCAGATGCCATACCATACCTTCATAGATGTGTTGTATAATGAAATAAATGAAGTAAAAAGATCCAAGTATCGAGTTGTGAAGACCAGTGCAAATAGAAGCTGGCTTTTCCCAGAAATACCTAAAAGAAACAAACAAACACAAAAGAGAGTATTAGAAAAGCCCTAGGGACCAGCAGTTGGCGTAATGGCTATATCGCTGGACTCCCATGTAGTCAACCACAGTTTGAGTCCTAGACCCAGTGGCTTAAACTCACACCAGGCGCGTGTGCGTGTGTGCCCGAGATCCTGAGTGAAGAATGGAGGAGAAGGGACTGCGGTGTGGTCATCCCCCCTAGGGGGTGATCTCTCTCTTTCTGTCTATCTCTCTCTGTCTTTCTGGCAAGCGCACGTGCCCTATAACAAAAACCTCTCAAAAAAAAAAAAAAAAAAAAAAAGAGAGAAAAGCCCAACTGCATTGTGATTCCTGTAGAACACGCTGTGCAGGAAGTACAGATAGGAAAAATGGACACTTGGTGTCAAAGGTCCTGGTCTGTGGATGACTGAACAAGAGCACTTCCAGTTATTTTTTCCCTTAACATTCCTGAACATGTTTTAAGCTCTATCCACTTTGCTGCCTTACTGTGATGGGTAACTATAGGAAAGTAACTTAATTAGGCCACCTCCAATATACCAGGATGTGAATCATTCAAATGAACGTTGTATTTCTCAAAAGTGTCATCCTGTTTTTTGTTTGTTTGTTTGTTTGAGAGGTTTTCGCTATAGGGCGCGTGCACTTGCCAGACAGACAGAGAGAGACATAGAGACAGAAAGCGAGAAATCACCCCCTGGGGGGATGGTCACGCCACAATCCCTTCTCCTCCATTCTCCTCTCGGGATCTTGGGCACACACGCACACACGCCCAGCGTGAGTTTTAAGCCACCGGGTCCAGGATGCGAACCGCGGTCAACTACGTGGGAGTCCAGCAACACAGCCATTACGCTAACTGCTGGTTCCCAAAAGTGTCATCTTATGTAGGAATAAATTTCTTTAAGTAATTTTGCTGTTTAGCATAGTGTCTTCTTTGTTATCTATATATCTTTCTTAATATGTCAAAACATTATCTCCATGGTGAAAAATTTTCTGAGGACAGAGTTGGATCTATTGAGTAAGGGATTAAAGAATCAAGTGAGGAACACTGATTTGTGTAAGAGTCTAAGCAGCAACTCCCCTCGGAATAATGGCATGACATCCCAAGGTGCCTTCTTTGATGAAGGCAGCATTTATTTGGATATATTACGATTTTTAAAAGTTCCACCTCTGGGCCAGCCAGGTGACATGGTGGTTAAGCAGCTGGATTCTACATAGCCAACTGTAGTTCGAGGCCCAGACCCAGCAGCTTGAAAAACACACCAGGTATGTGAGCACATGTTCAAAATCCCACGAGAATGGAGAAAGGATTGTGATGTGGTCATCCTCCTCCATTGGGGGGCTCTCTCTCTCTCTCTCTCTCTCTCTCCCTCCCTCCCTCCCTCTCACTCACTCTCTCTTTCTGTCTCCCTAGCAAGTACATGACCCCTATAGCAGATTTTCTAAAAATTCCATCTCAGACCAGTAGGTGGTATGGCAGTTAAGGTACTGGACTCCCACATGGCTGACAACAGTTTGAGTCTTGGATCTGGTACTTTCTTTTTCACTTTTCCCATCCCTGCCCCCACCTCTCTCTGGTGAGTACACATGCCCCACAGTAAACTTAAAACAGTAATAAAATTAAAAATTTTAACATATATATACTTAAGTGTGTGTGTGTGTGTGTGTGTAAATATATATATATGTATATACATATATATATATATGTATATGTATATATATTCATTCATTTATTTCTTCCATGAGACAGAGACAGGTACCAATAAGACCATGCCATGATCCACCCCCCAATCTCAGCCAGCCTGGTTCATGTGCATACACCATCTTCCCAACCTGCTCAAAGTCCTGGATGCAAACCCTGGAACTTTCTTATTTGAATTGCTGAATTACTACTGCATCATCACCTGGCACAAGTTTGTATGATTTATTTTATTTATTTATTTTTTTTGGAGAGGTTTTTCGCTATAGGGCGCGTGTGCTCGCCAGACAGACAGAGAGAGACATAGAGACAGAAAGCGAGAAATCACCCCCCAGGGGGGACGGTCACGCCGCAATCCCTTCTCCTCCATTCTCCTCTCGGGATCTTGGGCACGCACGCACACGCGCCCGGCGTGAGTTGTAAGCCACCGGGTCCGAGACGCGAACCGCGGACGACTACGTGGGAGTCCAGCGACATAGCCATTACGCTAACTGCTGGTTCCCTTATGATTTATTTTTAAAATTTGCTATAGGGTACATGTACTCAGCAGAGAGACAGAGAGAGGGAGAAGGACAAAACACCAATGGAGTATGGTCATGTCACAAGCACTTCTCCATTCTGTAAGGATTTGGGGCATGCACGCACATGCACCTGGAATGCTTCTGAAGCCACTGGGGTCAGGATTTAAACTGCGCAGAAGGCCATGTGAGATATGGCTCCCTTAACCATTACACCACAGGGCTGGCCCTATTTTTTATTTTTAAATTCCATTTTTCCAAGTCCCTGTACCAAATCATTCATAATACTGCTCTGGAAAGTGAAAAGTACATAACTTTCTATGATTTGAGGAGTCTTTAAAAAGTTCATGAAGGGGCTGGCAAGTGGTATGGTGGTTAAGGGCGCTGGTCTCCACATAGCAGACTGCAGTTCAAATCCTGGACCAGGTGGCTTTCTCTCTCTCTCTCTCTCTCTCTGTCCCTCTCTGGTCAAACTGAAATAAATAAATAAAGTTAAAATAATGTTTTTTAAATAAAAAAATAAAAGTTCATGGAAAATGCGTATTAAGAAAAAGCTATGCTGGGAACCAGCAGTTAGTGTAATGGCTATGTCGCTGGACTCCCACGTAGTCGACTGTGGTTCGCGTCCCGGACCCAGTGGCTTAAAACTCACACCGGGCGCGTGTGCGTGCGTGCCCAGGATCCCAAGAGGAGAATGGAGAAGGGATTGCGGCGTGACCATCCCCCCCGGGGGGTGATTTCTCACTTTCTGTCTCTATGTCTCTCTCTGTCTGGTGAGAGCACGCGCCCTATAGCGAAAACCTCTAAAAAATAAAAAAATAAAAAAAAAGAAAGAAAAAGCTATGCTTAGATTTCAAAAAAATTTAGCACCAAAATTAATTTATACTTTTTAATTCCACTTCCCCACAAACTTTTGGAAGTCCTCTTGTATTTTGGGGCCAGCAGGTGACATGGTGGTTAAGGCACTGGGCACTCCCACATGGCTGACCATGCATGGTTCAAGTCCTGGACCTGGTGGCTTGTGTTCTCACTTTCCCCCTCTCTGTCTATGTCTCTCTCTGGTCAAATTAAAATGAATGAATGAATAAATAAAATAATTAAATAAATCATTCATTTTTTTTTAAAGCCCTCTTATATTTTATAATAATTCTGCAGCTTGTTGAAACTAAAAGTATAAACACAAGAATGTGACTATCTATGTAGGAATTGCTGTTCCAGTCTATTCATCAAAATACCTAAATAAAAACTGAAGAAAAAATTGACTCTCTCCTTCCAAATCCATCAATAGAAACCAAGTCAAGGACAAAAGGAGATTTAGACAGTAAATCTGCTCTGTTTAGTTTTCTCCCCAATAATGGGGAATAATTTTCTGTCAGAGACCAATGTTTCAAAGGAGAAACAATGAGGCAAAGACTAACATGAGAGAACAGAAGAGAGAAGAAAGAATAGGAAAAGGTAATTCACATTTATTATCTGTTGAAGCCTGGAGAGATAAATTTCCAGTTCATCTCCTACATAGTTCTTCCTAATATTTTAAATAAAAACCTATAGGATACAGATGGGGAAATTTAGTTATAAAGTTATTCTGATCGAACTTTGGAAGCCAGGCAGATTTTGAAATTCTGTCCTGTTTTTGGCATTCCTATTCTAAACACCAGGGACCATTATATCATTTTTGTAAGTCCCCTTTGAGACTCAACTCACATATCACCTTCTCTGGGAGATCATCTCTAAAGACCCCCTGCCTCAGGGACCAGCAGTTAGCATAATGGCTATGTCGCTGGACTCCCATGTAGTCGAACATGGTTCGAGTCCTGGACCCAGTGGCTTAAACTCATGCCTGGGGCATGTGCGTGTGTGCCCAAGATCCCGAGAGGGGAATGGAGGAGAAGGGATTGCAGAGTGGTCATCCCCCCGGGGGGTGATTTCTCGGTTTCTGTCTCTCTGTCTCTCTCTGTCTTTCTGGCAAGTGCACACTCCCTATAGCAAAAACCTCTGGGGGCGGGGGGGAAGACCCCCTACCTCAGTGCTATTGATTCATTCAGCAAGCACACAATGGGAACTATTTCATGCCAGCTGCTGTTCTAGCTCCTTTTATAGAACTTGGAAAACTACACTGTGATGGTTTGGTTCCTTTCTTCTAATCCCCCACCTGACACCAAGATCTCTGAAGGTTGGGGTCATACCTGATTTAATCTTGTATTTCCTGTGCCGGACGCTGGGCTTAACATACAGCAGGACTAATTTAAAAAAAAAAAAAAAATAGAAGGCCAGCTAGTGGTATGGTAAAGGCAGCTGGACCTCACATGGCCAACTGCATGGTTCAAGTCCTGGACCCAATGGTTTGAAAAACCAGGTGTGAACATGCCCAGAATCTCTGGAGGAGAAGTGACTGTGATATGACCATCCTTCCTGGGGGGTGCTTTCTCACATTCTCTCTTTCTCTCTCTTGTCTCTTTCGGGTGAGTTCACACACCCTGTAGCAAATTAAACAAAAGATGCCAAATGAACAGACAAAAGAAAATAGAATTCATTTAATCTTCACATCATGGGGCAAATTATGGGATAACACTTCTGCAGTATTTCCAAGTCATATTGTGACCCTACGACTATCTACTTAGATGAAGAGTTTCCAAGTCATACTGTATCTCTACAAATGTTTATTTAGACAGTGTACTCTGGGCTCTACCCTAATTTACTACCAGCTAGAAGCTGGAGTACTCCACTGAGCATGAGGATAGACAGTGGGTAGTATGGAACTCATCCTATGAAACAGAACCCATGTAGGTGCTCTATGCTGGAAATTGGAGGATGTGCATAGTTCTACACTGTTCTCCCTGGCCTGGGATCCTGATAACCAAATAGCAACTTTTTCTTTTAAAACAGCAACCGTCCTGACTCCACAGCAAGGTAGGGATCCCTGATGAAGATAGAAAGGGATGGGGCAGAATTTCAGGTGAGGGTGGGGAGACTTGCAACTAAGCTAGGGCAGCTCCTATAGTTAATTTCTCCCTGCCTTTTTTTTGGAGAGGTTTTTGGTATAGGGTGCGTGCACTTGTCAGAAAGAGAGAGAGAGAGAGAGACAGAAAGCGAGAAATCACCCTCCAGAGGAGATGGCCACGCCACAATCCCTTCTCCTCTCGGGATCTTGGGCACACACGCACATGTGCCTGGCATAAGTTTAAGCCATTGGGTCCAGGACTCCAACTGTGGTTGACTACATGGGAGTCCAACGACATAGCCATTACACCAACTGCTGGTACCTCTCCCTGCTTTAAAATCAAAGCATGCTAAAGCTATCAGGCAACAAGCTCTCACAGAGTACTCACTGCAAACATTTCTGACTTAGATCCTAATAACAATCAGGAAACATACATATTAAGGAGTAGAAACTGTTAAATGGAAATTAATCACTAAATATCAGTCTTGCATTTTCCCTTTGGGCCAAGTAGTTTAATAAAAGCCCACAAGTATACACTTCAGGGTATTTCACTTTATGTAACAGGTTAAAAGCTGCATTTCTCATGTTCCTACTGGTTTAACAGACAGATGTCCTAATCAGCTGAAAAGCTTCCATGCATTATTCTGGTGCTGGTGACAAGGGATGCAAGCAAGCACTGCAGGTCAAACCACCAGGAAAACTGGCAGGGCAGTATTCAATAAATGATAGCTCTTACTGTATCCTGTGTTCATCATTTTTTTTTAATTTGCAAAGATACTCATGCTAATTATTTTATTAAAAAGTCCAACTGCACTAAAATACATGGGGAAAAAGGTGAAAGAACTTTTTCAACATTCTTCCCACCTCCATTTGAAGGCATTTTAAAAAGTCCCTTTTCTGTACATCTGTTTGGGTAGCTTCAAAAAGTTCATGGAAAATACACAAGGCTCCTGTCATCTCCAATCCTTCTTCCAGTCCTCTAGCTAGTCAGGATCTCAGACACAAACCCAGAGTGTTCCAAACCAACCTGGGACCTAAACCTGCAGTCAGCTGCTAGCTTCCAGCACAGCAGAGCAACATGCTATCACCTAGGCCACACTGGACTGGGTCTGACTTGTTAGTACCTCACGTTCATTTTCCTCTTTTCTTAATACTTCTATCTCTAGCTCATTCTTTTCAATGTCTGTACAGTGTTCCATGCTGTGCAAACATCTTTCTACATGGTGTTTTGTATGTAGGTACAATGAATATGTAATTCCTATACATAGTCTTTTTGTGCACATGACAATTTCTGAAGCTGAGATTCCCTAAAATTGTTGGGATAAATGATATGAACATCTTCCAGTTAGATAAGAAGAGTACGTTCTAGTATTCTATAACATGGTAGGGTAACTATTGTTAACTATTTATTGTGTATTTCTAACAACTAAGAGAGGATTTTTAATGTTTCCAAAACATAGTAATGATATATATTTACTATAACGGATAAGCTAATACCCTGGTTTTATCATTATACATTGTAGTCATGTACTGAAGTCACACCATATCCCATAAATATGTGCAATTATGTGTTAAGCTTTTTAAATTAAAAAAACATTTTAAGTTTTGGGAAATGCAGTCAAATTTCTCCTAGAAAGGCTGTGACAATTTGCAGAGCCACTAGCACCAGCTAAGAATGCTCTTTTTCTCACACCCTTGTCTACATTAGCAGTTTGTAAATCTTTTACTTTTCCCTACTCAGTGGACAAATAAAGTATGCACCATTTTGTAGTTTTTTTTTTTTTTTTTTAAGAGAGGTTTTCGCATAGGGCGCGTGCGCTTGCCAGAGAGAGACATAGAGACAGAAAGCGAGAAATCACTCCCCAGGGGGGATGGCCATGCTGCAATCCCTTCTCCTCCATTCTCCTCTTGGGATCTTGGGCATGCACGCACACGCGCCCGGCGTGAGTTTTAAGCCACCGGGTCCGGGACACGAACTGCGGTCGACTACATGGGAGTCCAGCGACATAGCCATTACGCTAACTGCTGGTTCCCAGTATGCACTATTTTAATATTCAATTTCCTAACATCTGGTGAGGCTGCATGTTCTTTCATGCTTAACTATTTTTTTTGTTTTTCTTTTGTGAATTGCCAACTTTGCCCATTTTACTGGGTTTTTTATTTGTAGGAGTATTTCATTATGTGCATTAACCTTTTGCCACTTAGATATATTAGATTATTTCTCTGTTTATTGTCCTTAATTTTGATATGCTGAAGTAATAAACTAATGTGGAGGAATGTATTATTTTGCTTTCTTATCAGTCTGCCCGGTCCTATCGAAGACTGTGGTATGAAAATATATTCAAGTCATCTTCTACATCCAAAAAATCAAAGTTGTATACTTTTCTGCATAGAGGTGTTCTATTCTCCTTGCTGGAAAGTCAGAGCCTTATTTGGGCTCCTCCTTGCCACTTCACACCCATAGAATTTATTCTTTTTTTTTTTTTAATTTTACTTATTTATCTTCATTTGACAGAGAGGGACGAAGGGAAGTTCCTTGTGTGAGAGAGAAAGTGAGAAGGCAAGATGCCAGGTCGACGACTCGAACCATGGATGGCCATGTGGGAGTCTGGCGCCCCCTACCACACCACCTGCCAGCCCCCATAGAACTTACTCTTACATGGTTTGACCTCCTACTTTTTTTTTTTTTTTTTAAGAATTATTTTATTTAGGGACCAGCAGTTAGCGTAATGGCTATGTCGCCGGAATCCCACGTAGTCGACCACGGTTCACGTCCCGGACCCGGTGGCTTAAAAGTCACACTGGGCGCGTGTGCGTGCGTGCCCAAGATCCCGAGAGGAGAATGGAGAAGGGAGTGCAGCGTGGCCATCCCCTCTGGAGGGTGATTTCTCGCTTTCTATCTCTCTGTCTCTGTCTGTCTGGCGAGCGCATGCACCCTATAGTAAAAACCTCTTTAAAAAAAATGAATTATTTTATTTAACTTTATCCATTTATTTATTTATCATTTTAAAAAGAATTATTTTAACTTGGGGGCCAGCAGGTGATGTGGTGGTTAAGGCGCTGGACATTCCCACATGACCAACCATAGTTGGAATCCCAGACCTGGTGGTTTCCTTTCTCACTTTCTTTCTCTCTCTCTCTGGTCAAATTAAAAATAAATGAATGAATAAATAAAAATTAATAAATAATTATTTTTTTAAAAAATAATTATTTTAAATGTATTTATTTTAACTTATTTTATTTATTTAAATTTGACAGGAGAGAGAGAGAGAAAAGTAAGCTGCTAGGTGCGGGACATGAACCGCGGTCGGCCATGTGGAAGTTTAGTGCCCTCAACTACCGTGCCACCCGCCTGCCCCCATTTATTTATTTAATTTTAATTTGACCAGAGAAGGATAGAGTTAGGGAGAGAGAGAAAGTGAGAAAGCGAGCTGCTAGGTCCAGGTCTCAAATCAGTCAGCCATGTGAGAGTCCAGCACTCTTAACTACCATGCCACCTGCTGGCCCCAACCGCCTACATCTTTATCTTTCCACATATTTTCCATTTATATCTTATTATTTCAACTAAATTTCAGCTTTTTTTTTTTTTTTTTTTTTTTTTTTTAAATTTGCTGGGTATGTAATCTTGCTAGAGAGAGTTAGAGAGGGAAAACTGAGAAAGCAACCCTCATGGGGAATGCTCATGCCACTATCCCTTCTCCTTCAATTCCCTTTTCAAATTTTGTGAATGCACACCATGCACCTGGTATGTTTCTCAAGCTGCCAGGTCCAGGACTCAGACTGCATAGCCAGCCATGAGGAATCCAGCCACCTTAACCACCACACCACTAGCTGGCCCAATTTCAACTTTCTTTAGAGCAGAAACTTTAATATAACTGTGAGGTGCTACTCTGTTTTTTAAAAAAGTCCCTTTTCTGTATTATGTCCAGTGCCCTGTGTGTGGTCAATAAATACAATCGAACGACCAGCATTCAAAGGAATAATGACATCGGCTGCTACAGAGGGAGTTGGGAATGTGATGTTAACGCTTCTTGAAGTTCACAATGTTAACAATAAAAGATGATGTTTTCCACTTCAAAAATATAAACTATCTGGGGCCGGCAGGTGGTGTGGTAGTTAAGGGCAATGGACTCCCACATGGCTGACCATGGTTCGAGTCCTGGACCTGGTGGTTTGCTGTCTCTCTCACTCTCTCTCACTCTGTCCCTCTCTGGTCAAGTTAAAATAAATAAATAAAATTAAATAATTATTTATATATATATAAAATATGTATGTATGAATATACAACTATATAAATATAGGGGACCAGCAGGTGGCGTGGTGGTTAAGGTACTAGACACTCCCACATGGCTGACCAAGGTTCGAGTCCTGGGCCTGGCAGCTTGCTTTCTCTCTCTCTCTCTCACTCTCTCTCTGTCTCTCTCTAGTCAAATTAAAATAAAATGAACAAATAAATTTAAAAAATATATATAGATATAAATATCTATCTATCTATATATATTAAAAACTATCCAATTATGCCTAACAGCAGGAAAGAGACTAAGGCAGGAAGGGTAGGGGTCATGTATCTCAGGACTCTACCAGTAATTTAAACATTGTAGATACAGCACAACTATCAGCGAACAGGAAAATTTAGACAGGAAGCTTGTCATCTAAAAACCACTGCTTATTCTCCCAAGATTATCCAGGTCAGAGTTTAGGACAAAATTAAAGTGCAAGCTGAAATGATAGTTCAGGAATATGAGAAAAATCACACTTCATTTTGACACTCCTCTTTAATGACAATGGCAGATACAGCCACAAGAGAATGAAGATGCAGACAAGATTCAACTCACTGCTTCCCTTTTAAAATAGGCCCTAAGGGCAGCTGTTTTGGAATTGGACTGCCAGGAAAACACAATCTTCAGCTTCCTCACTAGCCTGCTTCAGCCCTGATCCTGAAGAGGAAAAAATATCACAGTTTTGAGGCTGTAGACATGTTGAAAACAGATGCCAAAGTCCTAAAATGGAACTTCGATACTAGTATTTTTCAAAGTGAGAAACACGACCTGGATGTACACGTCTCCTATTTCAGTTATTTGAGAAACTCATATCAAATTTTTACTCTTTCAAAAGTCTCTAAACAACTTTTATAATTTAGTATGGAAAAACAAAGGTGCTAGTCAAATTCAGCATTTAATTATGACAAAATGATCTTGGTAACTTTGACTTTTTCTAAAGGCCAGGAAAACACATGCGCCTCAAAGAAAATCATCCTAAAGAGAACAGTTTAATAATGCCCCAGAGGACCGGAGGATGTGACATACTCAACCTGGGTTAAGTTCCTGACCTGGCAGCTTAAACTCACACTAAGAGCATGTGCATGTGTGCCTAGGATCCCAAGGAGAAAATAGAGAAGACACTGTGGTGTCACCAACCCCTGTAGGCGGTGATTTCTTGCTGTCTGTCTTTGTCTCTCTGGCAAGTACATGAGCACTATAGCAAAAAATCTCTCTATTAAAAAAAGGAGGGAAAGGGCAGGTGGCATGGTAGTTAAGAGTGCTGGACTCCCACAGGTCCGACTGGGCTGACTGTGGTTTGAGTTCCAGACCTGGTGGCTTGCTTTCTCACCTTCTCTCTCTCTCTCTCTCACTCTGTCCCCTTCTGGTCAAATGAAAAATAAACAAATAAAGTTAAATTTTTAAAAAGTTAAATAATTCTTAAAAAGAAAAAAAAAAGCCCAAGAAGGGGCCAGCATATGGTGCAATGGTTATGTCGCTGGACTCTCATGTAGTCGACTCCAGTTCAAGTCCTGGATCCCAGAGAATGGAGAAGGAATTGCAGTGTGGTCATCACCCCTGGGGGGTGATTTCTCACTTTCTCTCTCTTTCTCTCAGGGAGTACATGCACCCTATAGCAATAATCTCTCTCTCTCTTAAAAAAAAAAAGCCCAAGAAGTACCTGGCAAGCACACCTAAACTTAACTCACCTATTTTTCTTCCTTTCCTAGCATTTTGGCTGAAGTATTTTATATTTTCCTTAATGCTCCTAAGTCTCTCAAATGAAAACAATGAATATTAAAAAAAAAAAAAAAAAAAAGTAACAAATTCTTGGGCCAGCAGGTGGTTAAAGCAACTGGATCCCACATGGCCAACTACTCATTCCAAGTCCTAGAACCAGGAATTTGAAAAACACACCAGATGTACGTATATGCTTATCCAAAAATCCTGAGAGGAGGGAACCAGCAGTTAGCGTAATGGCTATGTCACTGGACTCCCACGTAGTCCACCGCGGTTCGCGTCCCGGACCCGGTGGCTTAAAACTCACCCCGGGCGCGTGTACGTGCGTGCCCAAGATCCCGAGAGGAGAATGGAGGAGAAGGGATTGCGGCGTGACCATCCCCCCTGGGGGGTGATTTCTCGCTTTCTGTCTCTCTGTCTCTCTCTGTCTGTCTGGTGAGCGCACGCGCCCTATAGCAAAAACCTCTCCAAAAGAAAAAAAAAAAAATCCTGAGAGAACAAAAGGGACTGTGGTGTGGCCATCCCTCCATAGAGGGTGATTTCTCACTTTCTGTTTCTCTGTTTCTCTCTCCAGGGAGTGTATATGTCCCACAGCCAAAAAAAAAAAAAAAAAAAAAAAAAAAAAAAGGCAAAACACTCTTTCCCCTTGTTATTTAAGATTCTCTTAAGAATTCTACTTCTGATGTTGTGCTAAATTCTCCTAGACATCTTAGTGCAGATGTAAGTTTAAGGCACAGTGTATTTTAATACTTAATGACTTGCCAGAGAAGGGATTCTGAGAAATATATTAAAGATGGTGAAGAGAGTCATACAAAGATTTTTTGGAGCAAAACTGAAGATTAAAAATAACATCATCTGAGTGCTCAAAAAGGAACCTATTGGCATGGTATCAAATTTTTAAACTAAAATTACTTAGGCTAATATATTTATTCAGTCCTTAATTATGAGTTACTGATTGCTTCAACTCTAACTCTACCACTAATTTACTCACCTCCCTAAGTTTCAGTTCTCTCCTCCACAGAATGAGGACAAAAGCACCTTTCTCATAAAGTTATATTAAGGATTACCTGGGATAAGCCATATAAAGTATTCAGTTGACTACTTAGCATATAATAGCTGTCATAATTGCTGCAATTAATTTGCTGTCACTGCAAGTCAAACAACTGACCCTCTCAAAACTATGTGTAGGGGGTCAGCAGTTGGCATGGTGGTTAAGGCACTGGACTCCCACATGGCCAACCACGGTTCATGTTCCAGACCTGGCAGCTTGCTTTCTCACTTTCTCTTTCTCTCTTATCTTTCTCATCTCTCTCTGGTGAGCACACATGCCCTGTAACAAGTTTAAAATATTTATAATAATAACGATAAAGTTAAATAATTAAAAAAATATATGTATAAATTAAGAGATCACCTCCAAATCAGACACACTTGTTTCAGTGCATGGACTTTGTAACATCCATTTTGACTGCTCAAAGGTCTTTTTGGTTTTGCTTACTTCCTGGATCTCTGCTATGTTCCAGGAGATAGGTAAGACCTGCAGATAGCTGAGTCAAAGATTTGGTGTTATTTTAGGTGTGGGCATTTTTAGAAATAAATCAGGCAAATCAGGTATATGGAAGCTCTGTCAGCCAGGTCCTTTAGGATTCCATCTTTCTTTCTCTGCCTCTGAAAAATTAAGTTCTTGAGTACACCAAAGGTTATTTGCTGAGGTCACAGCATCAAAAATATGTTTAAGGAAAGCATATTTTAAGAAATTATTTTTAAAAACCCCACAATTCCTAAACCTTAGGATTAAGGAAATGTAAAACCTGCAGCTCTATCTGAGAAAGATTTGTTTTGCTGCCTCCCACCAATGCTTGCATGGAATATGTACTCTTAAGGAGGGAGGAGGCCAACTCACTGGTGACGTGGAGAGAGGAATTGCAGGAGACCACATGAGACCTCAGCGGTACCCGGGCGCCGCAGTTTTAAGAGAACCCGCTATTACAATGGAAGGAGAGAGAACCCGGAGTTTGACGAACCACTTATTTTCTCAAAACAGTATTAATTGCGCCAAAAAATTCACTAAAAGGCCTTCCCGCACCCCTCCCTTGGCGACTGTGATTCTGGACCCAAGAGCTTGAGGGAAACTCACACGACATCAAGGGCAGGCCTGACCCGACACTCTAACCTAGAACCCAGTCCTTGAAGGGACAGGCTGGAGAGCAGGATGACTTCTCCCCTCGCCCGCCCCACCTGCTGGGACCGCCTGGCTGCCACGTCAGGCAGAGTCGGCCGCGGTCCTGCCCATCCTCCTCCCGCCGGTTCCATTGATTCGCCGGCTCTCTGCACCCAAACCCAGAACCCTGTCTGGACGCCTGGAGAAGCACTCCATTAAAGCCCAGGGAGGGGGACACGCTGCAAGACCACCCTCTCCCATCCCAAACTTTGCAGACAAAACAGGGTCTCGCGAAGTCGGGTCAGCGCCTTCTGCGCTCAGACGGCTTAAGTTCTCGAGCAAAGTGTGGAGGGGAGCCCGGCGCTGCGACACCCCAGTCCGGGCTGGGCGTCTTCCCTGTGTGGCCGCAGGCTGCACCCGGGGTTAGAACGGTGGCCCGACAGGCCGAGGGGGTGTGTCGGGCCAGCGCAGGCCAGGCAGGATGTGAAGCAACACAAGTCGGCAGGTCCTCCGAGAGACCCGGCCCCGCGCCCGAGCCCGTCGGGGCCTCGCCCGGCCGCTCACCGGCGCAGGAGCGTGTCTTCCAGATCTTCAGCAGCAGGATGACGATGGCCGCCAGGTGGGACAGGTCCCCCGTCAGCCGGAAGATGTTCATGGCGGCGGCGGTCGGCGCGGCGCGGCAGCCCCGGGGCTAGGCTGCTCTGGAGGAGGCAGCCCCAGAGAAGAAGCGGCGAAGATGGCGAGAGCGGGCGCGACGTGGCCAGGGACGTGGCCGAACTGCCGGCGCGCGCGCGGGGCAGTCTGGGAGAGCGACCACCGCCAAGCCCCGCCCGTGGCCCCGCCCCTTAAAGGGGCCGCGCCCCAGAGTAGGCTCTATCAGC
This sequence comes from Tupaia tana, assembly GCA_026018925.1. Lineage (NCBI taxonomy): Eukaryota > Metazoa > Chordata > Mammalia > Scandentia > Tupaiidae > Tupaia > Tupaia tana. The sequence continues at coordinate 47,078,553 of JAKSZU010000016.1, read as the reverse complement.
CTGCTAGAGTTCCTTCTCGTGGACCGGAGCTCCTCGCTAACTTCTGTAGAGTTTCCGGTTTCTCCTTGGATGCCAACGATTTCCTTTAATTTTTGAACTGACACTCCCTTGTGAGGGTTTTTTCTCCCCTTCTTTCCCACTTATAATAAGAGCTCTATAGACATAAAAAAGCATAAGAGGGAAATAAAAATCTGTGATTGCGTTACTCAAGGTAAGGTCAACATTGGAGGTGTTGTGGAAGATGCGGCTCTACATTGCGGGGGAGGGCGTCCAAAGATTTTACCATTCTATGGGCTGTCTTTAAGAAAGAGAATGCAGGACCAGCAGTTGGTGTAATGGCTATGTCGCTGGACTCCCATGTAGTTGACTGCAGTTTGAGTCCTGGACCCGGTCGCTTAAACTCAGGCCGGGCGTGCGTGGGTGCATGCCCAAGATCCGGAGAGGAGAATGGAGAAGGGATTGCAGCGTGGCCATCCCCCCTGGAGGGTGATTTCTTGCTTTCTGTCTCTCTGTCTCTCTCTGTCTTTCTGGCAAGCACACGCTCCCTATAACAAAAACCTCTCAAAAAAAGAAAGAATGGAAAGTTAGGTAGAAAAGTGGACAGTTCTGTAGGATGAGAAAATAGATCACAAGAAATAACAAACGGAACAAAGCTGACAAACAGAATCTGCTATGGATACATAATTTGAGGGGTTGGACCAAAATGAAAACACCAGATCCTTGATTAAACAAAACGGGGTGCTGGAAAGTGTTGTTAAAGGTACTTAAATACTATGAAGCTTTTTCCTTTTGCAGTCACTTGATTAAAGGTGTTTCTTGTTTGCTACTGAAGTTGCTTCTAAGTGAAGAAGAAACAAAAATTTTAATTACCATAAAATTTACCATTTGTCTCTATATTTGTCAATGTCAGTTTTGAATGCAAATATCATAACATTTCACTTGCATAACAAATCTCTGGGGCCCTCCAAGTGCTGTGGTTAAGGCCACTGGGTCCCCCATGGCCAAGTGGGAGGTTGAAGTCGAAGACCTTCCGCTTGGAAGACAGGCCAGGTTGGGTGTACCTGCCTGTCAGAGAGGAGAATGGAGGAGAAGGGATTGCAGCATGGCCATTCCCCTCTGGTGGCATCGGGGAATACTTTCTCACTTTCCCTCTGTCTCTTCAGCAAGCTCATGTGTTCTATAGCAAAAACTATTTTTTAAAAAAAAGAAGAAAAAATAGAAAGAAGGAAAGAAGGAAGAAATCTCTGAAAGTACACAATTCGTATTTCATGGCTTTTCCTTGCCAGGTACCTGGAGCTGACCACAAGAGATGGAAGCAGATCAGACCCAGAAAAACTGGAGGGAAGAAGAGGAGGTCTGCCAGGCACAGAGCAGTCCAAAGGAACATATAGGCATGGTGTTGCCGGATAGGCAAGTGTAGACCCTCACATGTCCAGGGGAGCATGTGAACATCCACACTGGACTCAGATGAAATGTCCGCCTGGGCCTGATAGTTAGTTTCCCTTTCCCACCAGTTGACTGACCAGGGCAGGGAGGTTGAGTCAGGCATCACTGCTTATCATGTGTTTCCACCCCAGTCCCTGGCAGAATGCAACTCTCCAGGGTATTGCAGTCTCCATACCAGAACACACATTACCTGGATCAAGGATTGCACCTACCCAGTTATCCATTAAATGCACCATGGCACAACCTATGGTAGACAGACGCCACCATGCCCTGCCTAGAGAGGACACAGGGCACACAAGTCTGAGCCCACCCACTCTGATCTGACCTGACCCACTCCACATCTGCACCCAGGTCTACCCTGAGTTGAGGACAGCAATGGCCACTGGGAAGACCAGGCTGCCAAACTGCCAGGGCGCCATGAGCAGGCAGGTGAGAATCTATCCTGGAGAGACATGCGCCCAGGCTCTAAATCTCTGTTTCGTGCTTCTCTAGCTCATCGGACTTCACTGCAAAACATAAATCCAAAGGTCAAATTATTTAATTAATTTATTTATTTATTATTTTAAATTTGATGATAAAGAGGGAGAAAGAGAAAGTGAGAAAGCAAACCGCCAGGTCCAGGACTTGAACTGTGGTCAGCCATGTGGGAGTCCAGCCCCTCAACCACCATGCCACCTGCTAGCCCCCAAAGATAAAATTATTATCAATGCTGAGATGGCAACTACAAAGCATTGTACCTTGATCATGGTCCCTTCTGAGCACTGGACCCTGGAACACTGTACTGCTCTCACCCATGAAGCCAGCCTTACTCTCAGAAACAACAAAGAGCATAAAATCCAGGGGGAAAACCCATAGTACTTTTGTTAATTACCTCACACATTTCTGTTGCAGTCTTTTTCTTATGTTTTTGTCATTGTACACATGTTGATTGCCTCTTTGTATCGCAAGGCTTTTGACATATTTACTGTACATATTCTCTAGCATGGTTGATTTAAATTTTTTTTGATACTTTGGAAACATTTCTTTCATCTCCTAAACTCATCACTACTAATATTATTAAAATATTTAGGACTATTGTCACATTTAGGAAACAGTGACTTATTTTTTTCATGTAAGAGCTGCAAACTTTCAGGTAGTTTCTAGTTTTCTTATGCAGGGACTAAAGTGTAATGGTTTTAGGATTGGTGACACTAACCAGCTTGTTGGCACTCCTGTTGTATTTCATAATTTTGAAATACATCCACAAATTATTTGATGCTTCCCTATGAGAGGAAGATTACTTTCCCTCTCCTTAAATGTAGACTGAACTTAGTCACTTCCTTCCTTGTTTTGTTTTTGTTTTTTAGATTTTGGCCATAGGGTGCATGCATTCAATAGAGAGAGAAAAAAAGAAAATGAGAAATCACCCCCTGGGAGGGTGGCCACTCCATAATCCCTTCTCCTCCATTCTCCTTTCAGGATTTTGGGCGTGCATGCACACACATGCACTGCATGTTTCCCAAGCCACCAGGTCTGGGACTCGACCATGTGGGATCCAGCTCCTTAAACATCATGCCATCTGCTCGCCCGCTTCTAACAAATGGAATATGGTAGAGATGACAGCTTGTCACTTCTGGGACTAGGTCATAAAAGATATTGTGGCGAGACCATCAGGTGGCGTGGTGGCTAAGGCACTGGACACTCCCACATGACCGACCAGGGTTCGAGTCCTGAATCTGGTGGCTTGCTTTCTCACTTCCTCTTTCTCTCACTCTCAACCTCTATCCCTCTCTGGTCAAATTAAAAAATAAATGAATTGGGGCTGGCAAGTGGCGTGGTGGTTAAAGGTGCTGGACTCCCACATGGCCGACCACAGTTCAAGTCTCGGACCTGGTGGCTTGCTTTCTCACTTCCTCTCTCTCTCTCTCTCTGTCTCTCTCTGATCAAACTGAAAAATAATAATGATATAATAATAAATAAAGTTAAATAAAATAATTCTTTAAAAAAAATGAATGAATAAATAAAATAAAATAAATCATTATTTTTTTAAAAAATGGTATTTTGGCTTCCTCTTCTCTCACCTCTCTCTGTCTCTCAGAAGCTTATGAAGTCTACCTGGTAAAAAACAGTCTTTTTGTGGACAGCCAGTAAGGGGCTTTCTGCCAACAGCCCTGTGAATGAACCATCTGGGAAGCAGTACTTCCGCCCTAGTCACACTTCCGGATAAATGCTGCCTTGGCCAAGGTCTTAACTGTTACTGTTGAGGAAATATAATTCAAAATAAAATCTCCTATCAGCCCAGCAAAAACTCTGCTCAAAATGTAGAACAGAATGAAACAGTTTTGTTGTTGAATAAGCATCAAACCAGACTGTGATGTCACAGGCAATCCCTTAAAGAGATTTTGAAGACAGAAAGAAATCTCACCCTTTCATACAGCTAGACAGATACAATTCATTACATACATGTGAATTGTCTTTATTTTAAAAATTAGTATTTTTTATAAATAGGAAGTTGTAATTTAGAATTAGGCGCCTAGGGTAAATTCCCACAGACAGAACACTGTCCTCTTTTTTGGTGTTCACTTTCAAAGAGATGACTTCAAAGACACCCAGAGAACACATTTCTGGGATATAAAACTGACAGGAGGCTTATTTAACTTTTAAAATATTTACATACATCTGGAAGAGACAGGAAAAAGATTTATGATTACAAATTTTCTTTTAAAAAATTTATTTATTTAATTCCATTTGTTAATACTAGTTTTTAATTTGATGAGAGAGACACAGAGAAAGGGAAAGCAAGAAAGTAAGCTGCCAGGTCCAGGACTCAAACTGCAGTCAGCTATGTGAGAATCCAGCGCCTTTAACCACCACACCATCTGCTGACCCCTGTTTTTAGATTTTTTTTTTTTTTTGAGAAGTTTTTGCTATAGGGCACATGCGCTCACCAGACAGACAAGAGACAGAGAGATAGAAAGCAAGAAATCACCCCCCAGGGGTGATGGCCACGCTGCAATCCCTTCTCCTCCATTCTCCTCTCGGGATCTTGGGCACACATGCACACGCACCCAGCGTGAGTTTTAAGCCACCTGGTCCGGGACTCGAACCGCGGTCGACTACATGGGAGTCCAGCAACATAGCCATTACGCTAACTTCTGGTCCCAGATTTTTTTTTTTTTTTTTGGAGAGAAATTTTTGCTATAGGGCACCTGCTCTCACCAGGAAGTGAGAGACAGAGACAGAAAGCAAGATATCACCCCCCACTAGGGAAGATGGCCACCCTGCAATCCCTTCTCCTCCATTCTCCTCTCTGGACCTTAGGCGCCCAGTGTGAGTTTAAGCCACCGGGTCTGGGACTCAAACCACAGTCGACTACATGGGAGTCCAGCAACATAGCCATTACGCTAACTGCTGGTCCCTAGATTTTTATTTACTCAACTTCATGAGATTTCCCGAGCTAGAGGCATCCATCTAAGTGCTCCCGAATTTTTGGCCTTCAGAAACTGGGAGATAGTAAAAGTTTGTTGTTTCAAGGTGCCTAGTCCTTAAGAAATTGGTTAACTAGCCACAGATAACTAAAACAGTGGTGATGCATGAAAAAAGCAGCTTTATCCAAAGACACACAATATGTTTAAGTTCTATCAGGGTTTGTACCCCACACAGAGGTTCAGAGAATTTGTGATCATTCTATTTCACTGGGTTCCCATAAAAAGAAAAATTGACAGCATGTCCATAAATGTATACACTGGATTATTGAGTCTGGTCATGTAGAATTTCCTCTCTCTGTTTTTTTTAATTCACCAGAAGGCATGAGCACTTGCTGAGAGAGAGAGAAAAGGAAAGTGAGAAAGGACCACTTACAGGGAATAGTCATGCCACAATCCTTTCTCCTCCATTTCTTCCTCCTTTCAGTATTTTGGACATGTACATACCCCAGTGTGTTTTTCTTTCTTTCTTTTTTTTTTTTTTGGAGAGGTTTTTTTTTGCTGTAGGGCGCAGGCACTCACCAGAAAGACAGAGACAGAGAGATAGAAAGCAAGAAATCACCCCCCAGGGGGGATGGACACACTGCAATCCCTTCTCCTCTCGGGATCTTGGGCACGCAGGCACACGCGCCCTGTGTGAGTTTAAGCCACCTGGTCTGGGACTCGAACCGTGGTCAGCTACATGGGAGTTCGGCGAAATAGCCATTATGCTAAGTGCTGGTCCCTCTTTTTTTTTTTAATATAAGTTTTTATTTCTGTTAGATAAAGGCCCAACTGAATGATATAATAATTGCATAGATTTTTTTGTTTTGTTTTGTTTTTTAAATAATTATTTATTCATCTTATTTATTCATTCATTTTTTAAATTTAATTTTATTATCATAATCTTTTTTATATTACATTGAATCACATATATCTTTTTTAAAAGAATTACCCATTCAATTTTATTTATTAATTCATTTATTTAAATTTAACCAGAGAAAGACAGAGAGAGAGAAGAGGAGAAAGTGGGAAAGCAAGCCACCGGATCCGGGACTCAAACCATGGTTGGCCATGTGGGAGTGTCTAGCACCTTAACCACCATGCCACCTGCTGGTCCCAGAATCACATATATCTTTACAGTGCATTACATTTCTTTTTCCAGCACAATTACCGTGCATATTAGTCAAGATAAAGACATTACTATCTACATCATCTTCATCTAATAGCTTTTCATCTTTTTTTCAGATTATTATTATTTATTCTCATTATTTTTTTAAACATTCAATCACTATATATCATTTGGCTTGTATAAAGAACTTACCCAATATGAAATACTTTTCAGACCAGACTAGTTGAGAATACTACACGTTATCATCAACAGGTAATAAACTATTTCTGTGTCCCACTAATGTCATGCCACGCTATTTGTTCTCTTGCTATCTTTCTCTATACTCTTCTCTTCTACTGCCCCATTCAGCATTCATAACTATTTTCATTGCTTTTATGCTCTCCAATATTTCGATCATTACCATAAAGTGCAGATAGTTGGAATGTATTAAGTGGATACATACAATATCTTTCTTTCATATACTGTCTTGCTTCACTCAGCAATAGATCCTCCATATTTGACTAATTTCTATCACCTGCCAAGGTCTTGTTGTTTTTTTATGGCTGAGTAGTATTCCATAGAGTATATGTGCCATAGTTTTTCCATCCATTCATCTGTTTGTGAACATTTAGGTTGGTTCCACGTCTTAGCAATCGTGAATAATGCTGCAATAGACATTGATGTGCAAGTGCTTTTCCAACTGAGCATTCATTCTCCTGTCCTTTGGGTAGACACTCAGAAGTGGGATTGCTGGATCAAATGGTAGTTCTTTTTGTAGATCTTTGAGGAAACTCCATATTGTTCTCCATAGTGGCTAAACCAGTTTACATTCCCACCAACAGTGTAGGAGAGTTCTCCTTTCACCACATCCCCGCCAACACTTACCACTTTTTGTCCTTTTAGTCTTTGCCATTCTGACAGAGGTTAGAGGTATCTCATTATGGTTTTAATCTGCATCTCCCTTATGATGAGGGATTTTGAGCACTTCCTTCTATGCTTTTTGGCTGTTCATGTCTTCCTTAGAGAAATTTTTGTTCAGCTCATTTTCCCATCTTTTAATTGGGTTAGTAATTTTTTTTCGGGTAAGCCATTTGAGTTCCCTGTGTATTCTGGTTATCAGTCCCTTGTCTGAGGCATATTTTACAAAAACATTCTCCCATTCTGAGGGTTGTCAATTCACATTTGTTACTGTGTCCTTTGCTGTGCAGAAACTTCTTAATCTGATATAGTCCCACTTGTCTATTTTAGGGATTATTGCCTGTGCTTTGGGAGTCTTATTTAAGAAGTCTTTGTGTACCCCAATGTCTCCTGGAGTTTCCCCAGTATTTTCCACCAGTAATTTTGTAGTTTGAGGTCTTAGGTTCAGATCTTTGATCCATTTTCAGTTGATTTTTGTTAATGGTGAAAGATGGGGATTCAGTTTCATCTTTCTGCAGTTGGATACCCAGTTTTTCCAGCACCATTTGCTAAAAAGGTTTTCCTTTTCCCAATGGATTGACTGGTATCCTTTATCAAAAATCAGTTGTCTTTAAGCTTTGGGGTTTATTTCTGGGGTCTCTATTCTATTCTATTGGTCCACTTGTCTGTTTTTGAGCCAATACCATGCTGTTTTGATTATCACAGCTTTATAGTATATTTGAGGGTCAGGGAGTGATTTTCCACCCACTCCACTCTTCTTGCACAGGATTGCTTTGGCAATATGAAGCCTTTCATGATTCCAGACAAATTATATGATTGTCTTTTCTAGATCTGTGAAGAATGTCTCTGGCATTTTGATTGGAATTGCATTAAATATGTAGATTAATTTGGGTAGAATTGCCATTTTGATTATGCTAATTCTCCCAATCCAGGAACATGAATGTCCTTCCACTTTTTTATCATTTTCAATATCTTTTTAAAGATTTTTATAGTTTTTTTTGTAAAGGTCTTTGACCTCCTTAGTTTTTTTTTTAATTATTTTACTTATTATTATTATTATTCAATTTGATCAGAGAGAAACAGATAGAGAAAGAGAGAGGGAGAGTAAGAAGGCAAGCCACCAGGTCTGGGACTTGAACCACAGTGCTGGGAGTCCAGCACCTTAACCACCATGCCACCTGCCAGGCTCCCTTAGTTAGGTTTATCCCTAGGTATTTTATACATTTTGTGGCTATGGTAAAAGGAATTCCTTCAGCTCTATTTCATTCAACTTGTTGTTTGTAGATAGAAATGCTATCGATTTTTGGATGTTGATTTTGTATCCTGCCACTTTACTGTATTCATTTATTACTTTGAGAAGTTTTTTCATGGAAATCTTTGGGTCTTCTAAGTATACCATCATGTCATCTGCAAATAGAGATATTTTCAACTCTTCTTTGACTATTTGAATGCCTTTATATTCTTCTCTTTCCTGATAGCATTAACTAAGACTTCCAACACTATATTAAAAAGTATTGAAGATGGGACCAGAAGGTGACATGGTGGTTAAGGTGCTGGACACTTCCACATGGCCGACATGGTTTGAGTCCTGGACCTGATGGCTTGTGTCCCAACCCGGGGGGACAGTCGAACAGGTTTCCTGAGGGAAGGAGTGAGAGCCAGGACAAGTGGCGCAGTGTCACAACACAAAGACGACACAGTGTCTTCAGTGTCGTCTGTTTATTGTGGGCAGCACAGTACAGCACGGAGACGACACGGTGTCACAACTCTTCAGGGTCCTCCGGAGACGATGTAGTGTTACAACTCTTCAGGGTCTTCAGGGTCGTCTGGAGACTGTGTGGTATTTCAGCTCTTCAGGCTCTCCAGGGTCGTCGTCTGGCTACTGTGGGCCAGGCATCGTGGTTATATACATGCTGGTGGGCTGTGATTGGTTGTAAATGTTGGGCCATGATTGGTTGTAAACGGTGGGTTATGATTGGTTGCTTTTGGACCAATCATGAGGTGCCGGATATGCAAATCTGAGGGATTCTAGTGGCCAATCAGAGCAAGGTTTCGAAGGTCAGGTTTTCTGAAGGGAACCAATCATGGCAATTGTTTTGCTCTCTGAGAAACCTTGGCAGTGCGCAGCCTCCTACAGGCTTGCTTCCTCACTTTCTTTCTCTCTGTGTCTGTGTCTCTCTCTGGTCAAATTAAAAAATAATAATAATAAATGAATAAATAACAATTTAAAAAGTAGTACGGAAAGTGGGCAGCCTTGTTCAGTACCAGTTTTTAGTGGAAAGGCTTTTAGCTTTTCCCCATTCAGTATAATGTTATATATAGGTTTTCCATAAATGGCTTTTATTGTGTTGAGAAATGACCCTTCTATACCAATCTTACTGAGAGTCTTAATCATGAAGGGATGTTGTATTTTATCAAATGCTTTCTCTCCATCAATTGTTTTTTTTATCTTTCTTGCTGTTAACATGGTATATTATATTTAATGATCTTGTGTATGTTGGTCTTGTGTATGTCTTGTGTATGTTGAACCACCCTTGCATCCCTGGGATAAAGCCTACCTGGTCATGAAGAATAATCTTTGTTATATGTTGTTGGATACAATTTGCAAGTATCTTGTTGAGAATTTTTGCATCTATGTTCATCAGAGATGTTGGTCTGTAGTTTTCCTTTTTTGTCATGTCCTTATCTGTTTTGGGAATGAGGATAATGGAGGCTTTATAAAATGAATTTGGAAGGTTTCCTTCCTTTTGGATCTTTAGAAATAATTTGAGTAGAATAGGGTTTAACTCTTCCTTAAAAGTTTTGTAGAATTCAGAACTGAAGCCATCTGGACCTGGGCTTTTCTTTGTTGGGAGGTTATTTATTACTGATTCAGTCTCATGGTGTGTTATGGGTCTATTTAGGTTTTCTATGTCCTCCTGATTCAATCTTGGTCAATTATGTGCATCCAGGAATTTGTCCATCTCCTCCATGTTCTCTTGTTTGTTGGCATATAGTCACTCATAGTATCCTCTAAGGATGATTTGTATTTCTATTGTAATGTTGCCTGTTTCATTACGTATTTGATTTATTTGGTTTCTTTCATTGTTCTTCTTTATCAGTCTAGATAATGATGTGTCAATCTTGTTAATCTTTACAAAAACCACCTTTTGCTTTAATTTATTTTCTATAGAGTTTTTTTATTTCTATTTCATTTATTTCTGCTCAAATCTTCATGATTTCTTTTCACCTGGCATTTTTGTTGTTGTCGTTGTTGTTTTTCCAATTCCCTAAGGCATGATGTTAGGTTGTCTATTTGCCACCTTTCCATCTTTTTCTTATGCACACTAATTCTATGAATTTCCCTCTGTTTCACTGCTTTTGCCATGTCTCATAGAGTATGGAAACTTGTGTATTCATTATCATTTGCTTCCATAATTTTTTTATTTCTGACTTAATTTCTTCATTAGTTAAAAAGTCATTCAGGAGTAGGTTGTTTGGTTTCCATGTGTTTGTGTATTTTTGAGGGTGTTTCTTGAAATTAATATAAACTTTAATTCCATCATGGTCAGAGAAGATGCTGTATATAGTTTCTATGCCTTTGAATTTGTAAAGGCTTGCTTTGTGTCCTGTCACATGGTCAATCTTTGAAAAGGTTCCGTACCGGGGAGAGAAAAATGTATATTTTGTGGTCTTAGGGTGGAAAATTGTCTAGATGTCTGTGAAGCCCATTCAATTTATAGTATCATTTAGGTCCTGTTATCTCTCTATTTATTTTTTGTCTAGAAGATCTGTCTAAAGGAGGTAATGGGGTTTTGAGATCCCCAACATAGTTGTACCCTATCTCTCCTTTTAGCTCCAGCAGTCTTTCCTTCAGATATTTAGGTGCTCCTGAGTTGGGTGCATAGATATTTATAAGTGTTACATCTTTTTGCTGAATTAACCCATTTACTGTTATATAATCCCCTTCTTTGTCTCTTCTTACAGTCTTTTCCCTGAAGCCTATTTTGTCTTAAATCAGTATCACAACTCTAGTCTCTTTTTTTATTTCCATTTGCATGGAATATCTTTTTCAGCCCTTCACTTTTAGTCTATGTATGTCTTTATCCATAAGGTGTGTTTCTTGTAGGCAACAGATAGATGGTTTCTGTTTTTTCCTTTTCTTTCTTTCTTTTTTTTAAAAAATCCATTTGGCCAGTCTGTGCCTCTTAATTGGAGAATTTAATCCATTAACATTCAATGTTATTATCAATATTTCCGGACCTGTTCCTATCATTAAGTGAGTCATTCTCTTGGTTGTTTTTTGTTCTCTTATAACTGTCTGTCTGACTTTTTAGTTTTCCTGGTATAGCACTTCCTTCAGAACCTTTTGAAGAGCTTATCTGGAGTTGGTAAATTCTTTCAGTTTTTTCTGTCCTGAAACCATTACTTCTCTTTGCAAGACCTTCAGAAATGAGATTTTCTACTTCATAACCATTGGCTGATATCTTGTTGCAGTGAATTCTTGGTCTGAATTGTGGGAGGCAAAGATTTATTACCATCTTTGTGGCCAAAGGGATAGCTTCCAAGCATCGGAAACAGCCTGAACCTGGCGAAGGTGGATGCTGCAACAACAGAGCCCAGATCCTTCTAGCTATGGCAACAAGGGGGCTTCTCCAGGAACAATGGGCCATACAACTCACCCACTGTGTTTTTCAAGTCGTTGGGCCCAAGACTCAAACTGCACAGTTGGCCATGTGGGATCCAGCCACCTTCACCGCCACTCCATAGGTTGGCCCCAGTTTCCATTCCCTGTAAGTTTATTTTCTTTATTTCTTTCATGAGAGAAAGAGAAAGGGAGAAGAAGCCCCCACCCACCCCCCATGGCCTTTATGCTGCAATTCATTCCTAGGTTCAGCCAGTCAGGACTCCAGGGCATAAAGGAAGACTCTGAGATACAAACTTAGGACCCTACTGTGCGGCTCTAGCATCACTGGGCATTGTGTTACCACTGCACCACCGTGGCTGGCCGAGAGAATTTCTCTTTTTTTTTTTTTTTTTTTTTTTTTTTTTTTTTTTTTTTTTAGGTTTTTGCCATAGGGTACATGCACTCACTGGAGACAGAGACAGGGAGAGGGAAATTGAGAAGTTACTCCCTGGGGGGTTGGCTACCCTACAATCCTTTCTTTTTCATTGTTCTCCTGGAATTTTGGGTGCACACCCACACACGTGTGCTCAGTGTGATATTTTTAAATAATTATTTTAATTTTATTTATTTTTATTTACTTTATATATTTATTTTAATTTGACAAGAGAGAGACACAGAGAGAGAGAGATGGAAAGTGAGAAAGCAGGCCACCAGGTCCGGGACCTGAACCACAGTCATCCATGTGGGAGTCCAGTGCCCTTAACCACCATGCCACCTGCCAGCCCCACTCAGCGTGATTTCTAAGCTGCTAGGTCTAGGACTCAAACTTCAGTTGGCCATATAGGAGTCCAAAGCCTTAACCACTAGGCTACTTGCTGGCCCCGAGAGTTTCCATTTTGGTTGGGTATCTTGGAGAATCCAATTCTCCACTTAGTGTTTTATGATTTTACTGGTTGGAAGGATTTTTTGTAAACAGGCTTCTGCTTTTTCACATATCACATATTGTTTCTCCTCCATGAGTCACACATGTCTAGAGACACGGATATGTGTCATTTGCAAGCTCTTTGAAAAAAGAAGTCACAGGACTAGCAGTTAGCATAATGGCTATGTCACTGAACTCCCAGGTAGTCAACTGTGGTTCGAGTCCCAGACCTGGTGACTTAAACTCACGCTGGGCGTGTGTGCATGCGTGCCCAAGATCCAGAGAGGAGAATGGAAGAGAAGAGATTGTGGCGTGGCCATCCCCCTGGGGGGTGATTTCTCGCTTTCTGTCTCTTTGTCTTTCTGGCAAACACATGTGTCCTATAGCCAAAACCTCTCCAAAAGAAAGAAAGAAGTCACCACTCTTCAGGAAGTGAGATCAGAATCCAGCCATTAGCATCTTCTGGACTGGCTTCAACTGCAGACAGCCACCTCACCCAAGGTGACACCTGTCATAGAACAGCCCATTTCTGCTTCTAACAATATAGTGAGGCAGGGTAGGCCCTTGAAAAGGATACTCTAGTGGACCACCGTTAGTCCAGTACTCCCTATCAGGTGTCCAAGGCTTTCTTGGGCCTGCATCACCATTTGATTTCTCTGACTTTCCAATCCTGCTTCCTCCTCATCCCTCTCCAGGTGTAGATCCCTAATAAACATCTCATAGCCTAAACTGTCTTGTCCATGTCTGCTTCTAGATAAGCCATCCTGTGACATTTGATAGAGGGATGTGCTGAAAAGGTAAGTGGTTATATTTACCTCTTCAGGTTGGGAGCTGGATCCAGCTGACAACAAAACCTTTATTGGTGGGTGAAGCATAGGCAGCCTCTGGCAGAGGGCAGAGGTCTAAATATGAGAACTTTCACTGGTGCTGTACTGAGGAAGGGAATGCACTATTGGGTCATGTGTCAGTTGGCTGAACCTTATGGACCTCTGAAAGTTGTTCCCATTCCCAGCTCATCCAGTGGAAGGGATGGGCACTGGCCAGTGCCTGCGGTAGAAGGGTTTTAGCAGATTGAGTCGAGGGATGACAAGACACTGGGGAGGGTAACGTGTGGTAGCCTCCAGTAAACATGCCTCTTCCATCCTCAATCCAGCTTGGTCCCATGACTCACTTTAACCCATAGAAGGCAGCAAAAGTAGTGCTGTGCTGGTTTGGGCCATGTGGGAGTCCAGCACCTTAATCACCATTTCATCTGCTGGTCCCAAGAAATGTTCTTTTAAACCCAGACTTTACAGAAACACTACAGATAGGGCTCCAGGGATAAGAGTTGCTAATAAAATATTAGGAAGAACGAAGAGGAAAACCACTATGAGATAGAAATAACAGAAAAGGGGGACCAGAAGATGGCATGATGATTATGTTGCTGGGCTCCCACATGATCAACCATGGTTTGAGTTCCAGACCCGGAGGCTTGAGACTCATGCTTGGTGCATGCCCAAGATCCTAAGAAGAGAATGGAGTGTGGTGTGGCCATCCTCCCTGAGGGGGTGATTTCTCGGTTTCTGTCTCTTTCTCTCTCTCTCCAGTGAGCACAGATGCCCTATAGCAAAAATATCTTTAAAAAGCCCAGAAAGGCACCTGTTATTAAAATTTTCAGATGCAGAATATAAAGTAAGTGTGTGTAATATATTTACTGCAGTAGAGTCCTCAACTTGGTGGGTTGAAAATCATGCCCAGCACATTGTGTGTGCCCCAAATCTTGAGAGGAGAATGAAGAAGGGATTTTGGTGTGATCACTCCTACACACAGTGGGTGATTTCTCATTTTCCCTCTCTATCTCTCTCCAGCAAGAACATGCACCCAATGCCAAAAAAAGGAAAAAAAAAAAAAAAAAGAAAAAAAGGAAAAAAGATAAAGGAGTAAATTACTATGAACGAGAAGTAAGAGACTATCAAACTGATCAGACATACAGGCTGGATAATGGCACAGTGGTGGTGCAACTGGACCCATATGGGAAGGTTTTGGGTTTGTATTGCTGATACAGCTCCTTAAATGTACCAGGCACAGGGACCAGCAGTTAGCGTAATGGCTATGTCACTGGACACCCACGTAGTCGACCGTGGTTCGAGTACTGGACCCGGTGGCTTAAACTCACACCGGGCATGTGTGTGTGCGTGCCCAAGATCCCAAGAGGAGAATGGAGGAGAAGGGATTGCGGCATGGCCATCCCCCCTGGGGGGTGATTTCTCGCTTTCTATCTCTCTGTCTCTCTCTGTCTGTCTGGCGAGTGCACGCGCCCTATGGCAAAAACCTTTCAAAAAAAAAAATGTACCAGGCACACATATATATGCCTGTGATCTGAACCAGCTGAGACAGAGTGAATCACAGCTTGGGGACGCTGTTGGGCATGTCTGTCTCTTTGTCTCTCTCTCTCTCTCCCTCTCTTGCATTCTCTCTCTCATGGAGGAAATAAATAATCTCTCTAATTAATTAATTAATTAATTAAACAAATGATCAGACATGTTTGAAAAAAGAACCAAATAGAAGTTATATAAATGAAAACAGTAATAATGGACATTAGAAACTCAATAGGTGAGTTGAACAAAGATTAAACACAGCTAATGGAGGGAATTAATGAACTAGGAATGAGATAGGAAGAAATTAAACAGAACGTAGCACCATGAGGCAAAGGTGACAGGGAAAGTACACCCCAATGGAGTGTGGTCACATCATAATCCCTTCTCCATTTCTCTATCCTGTCCAGGATTTGGGCATGCCCACAGACGTACCAGGTTTTCCTGTGACTAAAGAGTTTATCTCATGGTTTTCCTAAAACCAAGAGCATCTTCAAAATAAAATCATCAGTGTCTGTCCCTATCAGCTAGTCCAAACACAGTTCCCTTGCTAAATTTTAAAACTGAGTCAAGTCTTTTATTTATTTATTTATTTATTTATTTATTTATTTGGAGAGGTTTTTGCTATAGGGCACGTGCGCTCTCCAGAAAGATAGGGAGAGACAGAAATCGAGAAATCAACCTCCAGGGGAGATGGCCATGCAGCAATCCCTTCTCCTCCATTCTCCCCTCGGGATCTTGGGCATGCACGCACACATATCCGGCGTGAGTTTAAGCCACCAGGGTCCGGGACTCAAACCATGGTCCACTACATGGGAGTCCAGCGATATAGCCATTACACCATCTGCTGGTTCCAAATCAAGTCTTTTTTAAATGGGATACTCCACTTTATCCAAGAGAAGCATAAATGCATCACATCAAGTGGCCGAAATATTTTATTTCAGGAGTTGGAAACTTGAAACTGAGTTCCACTTGGTTCACAGAAATGTTGGCTCATAATTAATAATCTGTAAAGTTTTGAATTGGTTGCCATCATTACAAAAATTGGGACATTTAAAATAAAAAATCTACATTTCTGGCTTTCTTTGAGAAAGCAACATGAGGCTTATCGTCCCCCATGGCACTAAGGGGGAAGGGAGTAGAGAACCTTCCACCATCAAGACAAGGCATTCACCATCCGACTCCCTCAGCTCCCTGTTGTCCTGCTGTCTCCTTCACTCCCTGTGCTCGCTGCTGTCTCTCCCCTTATGTAGCATTGCTCTCCACTCTCAGCCTTGTGTACCTGGCCTACTTCATACGTTTGAATTATTTGTCAGGTCTCTGAAGATATTTCGTTTGCAACCCTTGTTTTAGAGCTTTGGGTATACAATGCCAAACTATTTCATAGAGAGGAGTCCGTCATTTTCTTGAACAACTGGGAGCCATTTACCTTGGTGGTTTGATTTAGTGGGTAATTGTTGAGCACTTGATGTATGCAAAGGTCAGAAGCAGCTGGGCCAAGGGAAATCAAGCAGAAGACAGGCTTATTGGCAAGTAGACACCTGGTAGCTGAACTCTGGGTATGTGGGTGTGAATTTGCCAAGGGAGGGTAAACAGCTGCCGAAAGGTCAAGTAAGATAAGGACAACAAACTCTCTCCATGGCTTCCTGTCAGAGTGATAGCAGGTGTAGGAGAATGATGGGAGAGAAAGCCAGACTGCAGTGTGCCCAGAGGTAAATGGACCATGAAGACACAGAGGCAGTGAGTAAAGACACTCTGAGAGCTTTGACTCTAAAGGCAAAAATGAGGAAGCAATCGCCACCAGAGTAAGAACTGCTCTTAGGGGATAGTGTGGGAGGGACGAATGTTCACAGGTATAGGAGAAGAGTCAGTGGAGAGTCTCACTGACGGACTGAGAGCCCTGGGAGTTTGGGGAGGATAGTGGGTAGCATAGACAGAGTATTAGCTCTGAACTGCACAAGTTGAGAGTGAGTGCCATGGGATGAGGATAGGATAGATGCATAGAAGCTTTCAGAGAGAGGAGAGGAGAGAAATCCTGCCTGACAGAATACTTTCCCTGTGAAGCACTGGCTTACCCAGAGATCTTTGAGGCCTCCCTGGAACTAGAACTACTATTGAGTCTTCTGAAAAGTCACAATGGGGGACTAGTAGGTGGTGTGGTGGTTAAGGTGCTGGACATTCCCACATGGCTGACCATGATTTGAGTCCCGGACCTGGTAGCTTGCTTTCTCACTTTCCCTCTCTCTCTGGTCAAATTAAAATAAATGAATTAATAAATAAAATAATTAAAAAAGAAAAGTCACAATGTATTTTTCTGTTTTTCTATGCAAAAAATGTGTCTTGACTTTTCCAATGACACAATATATCTTTGGTGCCTGATAAAGAAGAGTTATAGACTGAATTGTGTCTCCCCTTCCCCCAATTTCATATCTTGGAGAGTTCAACCTCCAGTACCTTGGAATGTGAGTGTATTTAGAGATAGGGTCTATAAAAAGGTTATTAAGGACTCAGCCAGTGCTGTGGTGATTGGGGCGGCTGGATTCCACACGGCCCATTGCATGGTTTGAGTCCTGGACCTGGTGGCTTGGAAAATGTGCCAGGCACATGTGTGTGTGTGTGTGTGTATGTGTGTGCGCCCAAAATCTCAAGAGGGAGGAGAAGAAGGAATCATAGTGTGGCCATGGTGGGGCGGGCGTGATTTCTTACTTTCCCTCTCTCTCTCTGGCAAGTGCATGAGCCCTATGGCAAAAACTGAAAAAAAAAAAAAAAGAAAGAAAAAAAGAAAAGAATGCTGCCATCTGCAATCCAGAAAGAACAGCCTTAGGAGAAACCAAACCTGCCAGCATTTTGACACTAGACTTCCAGTCTCCAAAACTGTAAGAAGATAAAAGTCTGTGTTTTAAGCCCCCCAGTGTGTGGCATTTTGTTATGGCAGCCCTAGGAGACTAACATAGGGAGGAACAGGAGGAGGCGAGAAAGTTGTAAGGGCTTTACATTAAAGTTACCAGTGTGTATGGACCTCAGAACGATGTTCAGTGAAAAAATGTAAAATAAATATATTTTTTTAAAATCAATGGTTGTGTTAAGCAAGACAAAGGAGATAGTTCCCTCAGAGGATGGGCTTTAGATTTAGATGGACTTCAGTAAGTCACGTGTGAAGAAACTTTCTGAGAGTCAGACTTATATTTGCAAAAAAAAAGAGATAACAAAAGCCACCTCAGTGGGTTGTTGTGAAAGTAAAATGAAATGAAATATGCAAAAACGTTGGCTTACCTAGTAAACAGGAACTGATACCCTTATTTGGAAAGGCAGCATAATTGGCGATGTTATTTTGCATTACTGAGGGACAAATAAACCCCTGGGGCATAAGTGTCTGCATTTACACCTTGCTAGCTGGTGAAGAATTGGGAGTGGGAGAGTTGTGGTGCCACAGGCTGGCTCATGCAGGACTTTGCATTGATTCTGGGGTAGAAGCTCCATAAAATATACCCTCGGACTGGTTACCCAAACCCAGAAAGGATGACCCATAAGATTGTGCCTGGCACATAGGAAGTGACAGAATATTGGTAAATGCATTTATGAATGAAGAGCTCACTGAGCACATTCAACGGACTGAATATCTGTAGGCACCTGTTGACAGGTATGTTAGCCAACCCTCTTAGGATTGTAAGTGAAAGAATTGCATCCAAACCAGCCTGAGCCAAGAAATTAAAATAAGTTTTACACATTTAAAAATGTTGGGGGGATTAGTTGATTTGGAGACTGACAAGTCCAGATGTCTACTTCAGGCATGGTTAAATCCAGGAATAGAGATGTACATGGTGATCTTCTCTCCTCTTTTTTCTCTCATGTACTGGCTTTACAACCAGGCAGGTGGCCACCACCTTCTACACACTCAGCAATTGCAGAGGAAAGAGATCCTTTCTTTTCAGATAGTTCCAATTTGAGTCTTGGATTAACTCTGAGCTATCCTGCCAGTCATGAGATCATGCTCATTCAATCAGCACAGCTGCAGGGCTGGGATTAGGGTAGAGATCATTTCCCAAAGGAAAAATAGGGAGCTTTTCTTGGCAGAAGAATGAGTGTGGTTGCCAGGCAGGCATAGACCATCACAGCCCATTGTACTAAGTATTTGAAGAAGAGTCAGGTAACTCTTGGTGACCAGGTAAGACAGAAAGAAGCAGGACCAGCGGGTGGCGTGGTGGTTAAGGCGCTGGATGCTCCCACATGGCTGACCACGGTTCAAATCCTGGACCTGGTGGCATGCTTTCTCACCTTCTCTCTCTCTCTGTCTGTGTGTGTCTCTCTGATCAAATTAAAAATGAATGAATGAATAAATGAATAAAGTTACATAAATAATGAAAAAAAAGAAAGAAGCATGTCACCTATAGACACATGAGAATGGGTAACTACCTGGGCTGGGTCCAGGAGGACCAGGACCACTGGGTATCTTAAGAAGGTTGGGATCTTCTCAGAGCACCTGGCCAAGGAGTAATGGTTGTTTTCAAAAATAGCCCTGATTTGGGACCAGCAGTTAGCGTAATGCCTATGTCGCTGGACTCCCACGTAGTCGACCGCGGTTCAAGTCCCGGACCCGGGGGCTTAAACTCACGCCGGGTGTGTGTGTGTGCGTGCCCATGATCCCGAGAGGAGAATGGAGGAGAAGGAATTGCGGCGTGGCCATCCCCCCTGGGGGGTGATTTCTTGCTTTCTGTCTCTCTGTCTCTCTGTCTGGCTGGCAAGCTCACACTCCCTATAGCAAAAACCTCTCAAAAAAAAAAAAAAAAAAAAAAAAAGATAGCCCTGATTCTCCATCTGTCCCTGAATCCACATCCTGTGCAATGTGATTTCACAGCATCTTCCATCAAGCGTCAGACTTGTTTCCCTTTCTCTAGAATATAGGTTGGCCCTGTCATTTGCTTTGATAACAGAATGTAGCAGAAGGGATGATGTGCTGATTCTGAGCCTAAACCTTCTTCACAGCGATTTTCTGTGCCTTTGCTTATTTGTTGAATCCCTCGCTTTATCATGTGGACAGTCCTGGCTATTTGAGTGCAAGATGAGAGATCACAGAAGAGTACTACAGCTTTCCCAGCCAAAGCCTCAGACACACGGGAAAGAACTCTGCATAATTAGCAAAGCTGCTAACTGATTCACAACTGACTGCAGATGCACGAGGGAGCCCACGAGCCTGGCCCAGATAAGAATCGCCCAGGTGACCCATAGAGTGGTTGCTATCTTTTTTTTAAAGATTTATTTATTTAATTTTATTTATTCATTCATTTATTTTTTAAATTTGATCAGAGAGAGAGAGAGAGAAAAGTGAGAAAGCAAGCCACCAGTTCCGGGACTCAAACCATGGTTGGCCACGTGGGATCGTCCAGCACCTTAGCCACCATGCCACCTGCTGGTCCCCAAGAGTGGTTGCCATCTTAAGGACAGTTTGCTACCCGGCATTGTTGTGGTAAGTACATTAACTGATAGAAAGCATGTTAGGGAGAAAACCTAGTTAGTTCTTGATTTGCCAAACTCCGCAATCAAAAGGCTGGATCTCCTAGAAGGGGCATATTTTTCTTCCTTGCAGAAAAATGCCATATGGGGAACCAGCAGTTAGCGTAATGACTATGTTGCTGGACTCCCACGTAGTCGACTGCAGTTCGCGTCCTGGACCCGGTGGCTTAAAACTCACGCCGGGCGCGTGTGTGTGCGTGCCCAAGATCCCGAGAGGAGAATGGAGGAGAAGGGATTGCGGCGTGACCATCCCCCCTGGGGGGTGATTTCTCGCTTTCTGTCTCTATGTCTCTCTCTGTCTGTCTGGCAAGTGCATGTGCCCTATAGCGAAAATCTCTCCAAAAAAAAAAAAAAAGAAAAGAAAAATGCCATATGATCTTGCTGGGCCGGGGATCATGCCTGGTAGTCTGAAATTTCTATGGATCTTAACACAAGGATTTTAAATGACTTCTGACATGCTTCCTAGTATACAGGCACTGGGAACTTATAGAAACCATCCATTCTACTAAAGAGAAATGTACCCTACTAGCCACATTCCCCCTTGAAGTATCCATTTTGGTTTAGATATGGTGATTGTGAGTAAGGAACAAATAAAGGACATTCATGTCCTCAAAGAAGGCCCTGTTGGAGACTGGGAAGAACTGAATGGATCCCTTATACTGCTCAGGAGCAACAGTAGCTATTTATTGGGTCGTCAGGAAAGTCATGATGCATTTTTGCATAGAAAAATATGTCATGACTTTCCTGATGACTCAATAATTGTACCAGGAGGAAAAAAACATCCAAGAGACAGGTTTAAAGCCCATTTCTGGGACTTTTCTGGGAAAAAGTTAAGGGAGAAGGTAACAGGAAGCTGCCTAAACCCTGGCTCTATCCATCAGGGCATGGGAAAGGTGAAACAAGTTGCACACCCTCCTTCCTCCCTGCTCTACCTGCTCCTGGCATCTAGGTAGTGCCATCATCTACCCAGATACATATAAAACACAGTCTCAGATACCAACCAGACATGTCCCAGATTGTCTTCTCTGCCCCCAATCCTGTCTAGCTCACAGGGTCTGTGAGGAAATATCATCACTACCCATCCAGGTAAGAAACCTGCAAACCATCAAATCCTGTTCATCACCACCTGAACATCTCCCCATTCCATCTCTCCCCTAATGACCCCCTTTCCACCCTCCAACCTCCCCACTGACTCTGATTACCACTTGTCCCAGAGGAAAATTCTGGGTCAATTCTGCAGTCTGCCTTAGGGGTCTTCCTACTTCACTCCTTCCCTGTCTCACTCCTAGGCCTCTCTCCTCTTGTCCTTAGCTGCAGTCAATTGCAGCTTCTTCCAGCTTTCAAAACCTCTGGTCCAGGTACTTTGGACTTTCCTGCCTGCCCACCATCCTCCATGTGGCAAGCTGGGTGAGGGGCCTCCAGGCCCTCCCATGCTGGCTTGGCTGCATGTTCAAGAGCTTCCAGCTCAGAAAGGAGGTTCACACAACCTTCTGTGAGGCAGGTGCATCCTGCTGCCTGGGAGCCAACTGCTCTGGGGTGTAACCACTGCATAATCCATGCGTGACCTGGGGCAAGCATAACAGCACTTTATTGAATACGCCCAGGAGAGAGGTGGGAAGTGGGCGTAGCAAGCCAATAGTGTAGGGGAAAGCCTGGCATGATGGGCTCAGTCTTCTTGGTGTCTGCCCATCGTGGCTCCCGCTCCCTAGGGAATCTGGGTCCAGACAGAGGACAGAACGAGGGTGGGCAGAGGAGGGCCCTGGCTGGAACTTGGCGGCTGAGGTAGCTGGAGACGCGGGCGGCAGCCTGGCCCCACGCCCAGGCCCTTCCCTCTGGCAGCCAGGCCGCGTGCTCAGTGCCTGGGCACAGGGACCCCAGACCTAGGCAGTATCTGAACCACACTCTCAGGTGTAACCTCTGGCGTTGATCTCTGAACTCAGGCTGCAGAGGATGCTGAGTGGCCGTTGTCACCAAGCCAGAGGTGAAATCATCCCAGAGCTTCGTGAGCCCTCCCCAGCCTGCAGGTCGCTGAGCGCTCGCTGGGGAAGGAAGCACAAATGTGGGGAGGGAGTGGTCAGTGCCGCCAGGAGGCACTTTGTGTTCCTGCCTTGTCTTCCCACCCCAAATAGCCAGCGCTGAGGTTGTGTGCCTCCCAACCCATGGGGCATAGAGGGACGACATGTCACTCACTGGGGACGCTCTCTTGGCCCAGACTGCACAAGGGCCCCATCATTTGACCTTTGGTCCCAGCCTCTCCTAAGGGACCTCTTAGGCCTCCTCCATGGCTCACCTCAAACTTGCTCATGAACTCTGCAAAGATGCCGAAGAAGGCTTCAGAGGTGGTGGCTTTAGAATCTTCTCCAAAGAAAGCCAGCGCCTTGCTCAGATCCTCCATGGCCTCCCGCTGCAGTGCATCCAGCGCTCGCAGCACTGGCTGGGCTGTCTCCAGGAAAGACTGATGAGTCTCCGTTAAGGAAGAAGCCAGTCTCCTGGGTGCCCCTGGTTTCCTGGCTGATGACCCCAGATAGCGCCCTAGCTGCCCACACTCACGCTGAGTTCTGTGTCAGCGGGGACGGTGCCCTGTCCAGGAGCTCCAGTCCCAAAGCACAGGAAGTTTATCATGGATCCTGCCATCCATGGCAGTCTTGGGCCTTTCAGTGCTGCTCTTTCCCCTGGGGCTCTGCTCAGAGACTACCCCTCCTTCCTCCCAGCCACCTAAAGAGAAGCCCCTCTGCCACTAAGCCTTACTCTTTTTTTTCTCTATAGCACTGGTCACTATCTCAAACTGTTCACAAGATCATTTTCTGTGCCCCCAGTACAAACTTGTTTTTGTTTGGAATAGTATCTAGCACATAGTAAGTGCTCAAAAAAATCAGGCTGAATCACTACCATGTTTTTTAAGCACTTAAGCTGTGCCAAGCTTTGTTCTAAGCTTTCGCACATTCTTACTTCATCATAACATCTCTGTGTGGTAGATCATCCCCATTGCATGTGAAGGAACAGCAGCACAGGGTTTAGAAACTAGACCACAATCACAGTGAGCAGTGTCAGAACCAAGGTTGAACCCAGTTGTGCTGTAACCAGTTAATGACCACAACAGCCCCCTGTCATGGGGATTCTCATGACCTTTTTTTTTTTTTTTTTTTTTTTTGCTATAGGGTGCGTGCGCTCGCCAGAAAGACAGAGAGAGACAGAGAGACAGAAAGCGAGAAAATCACCCCCCAGGGGGGATGGCCACGCCGCAATCCCTTTCTCCATTCTCCTCTTGGGATCTTGGACACGCACGCACAAGTGCCCAGCGTGAGTTTAAGCCACTGGGTTCGGGACTCGAACCGCGGTTGACTACATGGGAGTTCAGCGACATAGCCATTATGCTAACTGCTGGTCCCCTCAAGACCTCTTTTTTGCTGAAGAGAAACTGGGCTCAGAGAGGGCAATCAACTTGACCGAAGTCATATAGCCAGTAAACAACTGAGTCAGAATTTGGGCCTATTCAAGTCTCTCTGCAGAGACTGTTCTTCAATGAACATTCAACCTCTCTCTGGGGACAGCTAAGCTGAAGAAGCAGGCAGGCACCCCTGGACTAACCCTCACCTGAACAACCTTGGTTTCCATATCTGCAAAACATCTGGATGGTATATAGGCTAAAGGGAATGGGCGTGAGAAGCACCTTTCACAAGCAGCAGTTAGTACGAGGCAGCAGTGTCAATTCCATTCAGGTCTCCTGCCTGAGAGGAAGGGTAGGACTCGATGCCACATTCCTACCTGGACACTCACCCCAGCAGGCGTCATCATCTGGGGGCAGGGATACCTGCCAGGGGCTTTCTAAGGGGAACGCCCATGCCCTGGACATAGGCAGTCCCCAGAGCCCTCCCCTTTGCCCAGCTTTAGCCTCAGCAGGCAAAACCCTGTCTTATTCTTTGAGGGGTGTAGGGCTAGAAAGGGGGAGCAGGAGGAGATGCCCATGCCCTTCTCTTCTATCCACCCTGACTCCAACTTGCCTGCTCCGCTAGCCAGGCCCTGCTGGGGGCTCAGTTGGAATATTTCCCTCTCCTGACTGCCTTTGGCTGGTAGGGCCTGAAAGACCTCTCCTTGTATCTGGTGACTTAAGTCTGGGTTCCACTGCCCATGAGGGCAGACAGAGCTGGGCAGTGGCTTTGGGACACTCAAAAGAGCTCCAGCCTCAGTCACACACAGACTTGGCATAAGCACTTAGATTCTAAATGGCCCAGGATTGAACCTCTCCCAGGAGCCCTAGCACACAGCAGCCTGTGCCCAGAATCTCTATTGGGAAATGAGGTCTGCAATGGCCACTGAAGACATAGCCAGCTCTATCCAGCCACCACAGGATCCAGCTTGATGCTGGGACAGCTGCTCGGAGGATACCGCCATGACCACAGAAAACTTGTCCTCACTGGAGGGGGACATGCTCTGGCAGGCAGCCTGTATCTCACTGATGGTGCCATGGAGGTCAGCTAGGTCGCTGGTCAGGGCCCTCTGGTTCACTGTAGGAAAAAAGACCAGAGCCTCATGGGGCCATCCTCCCAGCCCAGGCCAGCATCCCTCCACCTCCCCACCCCATTCATCCAGCCTACCTTTGGCTGCCAGGGGCACTGTGGGCAGATCCTGAGCAAAGCCCAGGAGTTCAGGGAAGTGCTGGCTCAGTGATTTGGCAAGAATGTGCAGGAAGGTGGATTTCCCATCCACTGTCTTGGTGGAATTCAGCTGCAAGTGACCCCCAACATACATCCTGAAGGACCCTATCGGATTACTGGTCACATGGGCCCTGCTTCTGGACTGTGGCATCAACTCCTAGTCTTTGACACTCTCTGACTCCCCTCCCCAACTCCATTTTGTCAGATTCTGAGGCATAGTTTGAAGAAGTCACCTTTTCCCATCCCCATTCTCCTGGTCAAAATGTCCTCTCTTCCCCTCTGCCACAACATTTAGACTTGTCCTTTGCACTTGGCTGGCAGAGTAAGCTAATCATTTACTGCTGACTGGTCCCCTCACCTCTGTCAGAAAGTTGATCTTGAAGCCGGTAGTCTTGTTGGTTTTGGGCTGTCCATCATTGAGATAGTTGCCCATGGCCAACACGAACTGTGGAGAGGAAGGTGGGTGGGCTTTGTCCCAACAGCCACCCTCCCCCTGGCCCAGCTATCTGGAATGGACCTCCAGGCTGGAAACTCCAGGAGGCATAAGCAGGGAGGGGATGCCCCCTGACCTCCAGGATCTTGGCTAGCTTCCGGCTGTTCTTGAGCTCCAGCGAGGCCTGGCGCAAGCACTCAAGGCTAGCCCGGATTTCTTCCGTCTTCTCCTGTAGGGTGGCCTGGAAGTGGAGGCTGCGCAGGCGGGTCTTGTATTCTGGAACCGACAGCATCTGTAGCAAAGGTGGGACCAGGACTCACTCCTCCCTCACTAGGAGACCCACTGCCCCACCGCAGTCTGGAGTGAAGTTCAGCTGGCTGACTGGGCCTGGTGTGCTCTTAGGAAAAAATAAGCACGAGCCCTAGGGGGCGCACTCATTCCACCCTCCCTAGACACCGAGTGAGAACTAGTCATTAGGTCTAGTGTAAAATCGGGACTCAGAGGCGTGAGTGCGTGGCGGTACCAGAGGGGTGTGAGACAGAAGCAGCCCTCAACCATAGCTAGAGCCCAGACTTGGTGGCCGAGGCTGAAGCCGGAGTCGCGGCTGCTGCACCTGCAGGACGAACTGGTCCGGCTCGCTGAGGCGACCGGGCGCCTCGCGGAAGGCCTGATAGCGCTGCTCCTCGTCGGCGTCAGGGGCAAAGAGCAGCAGCTGTGCCAGGTGCGCGGGCTCCAGTCGCCGGGGCTCCATGCTCATGAGCACCTGCCGCAGCTCAGCGGGACTCAGCTTCAGGTGAGCCAGGAGAATGGCTGTGGGCGGTGCCGCGATGGTGAGCTGGGGCGGGGCCGGGTGGTAGGGGGCGGGGCTTCTAGATCGGCAAGAGGCTAGTGGGTGGAGTCAGGGTGGGTCCAACGAACGGGGGCGGGGCCTACGGAGGGGAGCAGTCTGCCAAGAGCTAGGGGTCCTTCAGCGGCGGGTTAAAGGGTGCGGGCGGGGCTCTCAAGGAGACTGACCTAGACAGACCCTCACTGGGTGAGGTCTGTTGGGGTTAGGGCCAGGAAATAGGGCGGAATCTGTGAGGGGAAGGTTGAGCTGGAAGCGAGGCCAAAACTGGGAGCCAATTACAGAATAAGGATGGAGTGAACGAGAGGCAAGGCCGATGGGGTAGAGCCACGGACTGCACCTGCACCCAGGTGGGATCTAGTTAGCAGTGGAGCATGGGAGAGGCCTTCACCAAGATGGGTGAAAGGTGTCTGGGCCCACACAAGCTAGTCTCTGCCATCCACCCTGGGGAGTCCGAGGCTCCGCCCTCCACAGCCCTTGGGGTTCCCAGCTCCTCACAGGTGTTGTAGGCCTTCTTGTGGGACAGGATCTCCACGACTTCCTTCTTTCTGAAGGGCTCGGGCCCAGGGACCGGCTCTGCAAGGGAAACGACAGTTTAATGAGGGGAGGCTAGGCTGAAGTTGGCGGTGGGAGGACCTGAGTGGTGTGGCTACAGCCAAAGGTCAAGACCCACCTCCCCTCAAGTACATCCTTAAGCAAATCAGCCCCTGGTGGACGCTGGGGTCTAGGTGAACACCGTGTGTGTGGCGCGCATCCATTCCCCCACTGCCACCTGGAACACCCTCTCTTCCTGGCCCTTGGGACTGAGCTGGCAGAGCAATGAAAACCCACCACCTCTTGTCTTTTCAGATGATTCCTAAATGGACAGGGTCTTTCTTCTCCATCCCGCGACCACCTGTTATACACAATAATTCTGGCAGCTTCAAGCTCACCCAACAGGTATGTGGGGATGCCCAGATAGGAGCAGGGGAGAGTGAAACCATATTTGTGAACGCCTCAGGCCCACCCTACTCTGGCTGTGTAACTTTGAACAATTGATCTAGCCTCTCTGTGCTTCTTTATTAGAGTTGTCATGGGATTAATTTAGTAATGAGAATGCCTGGCATTTGGTTAGCAAGTAAGTAAATGCCAGGTATGATTACTAGCTCCACTTTGAGATGGAAAAAACTGAGACTCCAAGAAGTTAAATAACTTGGGGCTTGAAGGTTTGAAGACTCATTAGGTAAACAGCAGTCGGTGGTGCAGCCCCTCAGGGACTCAATCCAGGGATGCCAGAGAAGGCAGTGGGTGAGCCGCTACAGATGGTGTGGCATCTAGGGTTCCCCCCAAGTCACTAGCCACTCACTAGCAGGTTTCTGGGTGCCAAAGTGGAGCTCCAGGTCGAGGTATTTCACCATGTCGCTCAGCTTATCATAGTCAGAGTCTTCCCCGAGCTGCGAGGGAGGATTGGAGGTTCAGAGTAGAAGAAACAGTTGCAACTAGCCTGCCCTCTTCCATCCCCACCTCCAGCCACTCTCTCAGGGCTGCCCCAGGGGCACCTGAGGGAGAGTACTCATCAGGCCCTGGAATAAAGCCACAAGCAGGTGGAGACTACCAAGGAGGCCAAATCACCCTAGTGGTGAGCTGGCTTCTCCTGGCAATAATACACTCATACTTGGAGTTCTCTCCATGCAGAAGCCTCAAGTTGGGCTGGAACTAGAGATGTAAAGGAGTTATAAAGGGGCTGGAGTCAATGAAGGGGGCTCAAGGAGGTGGCTGAGGGGCTTGGCCTTTTTTTCAGGTCTCCATTGCAGGGAATGAGTTCGCTGGAGCCACCCTAGGCAGAGTGAGCTGGCACTGGGGAAACTGAAGCAGTGACATCTAGGAACTAGAAACTGGATGAATGGTCTAGATGAGAGGTGACCATCTGAAACAGCCAGGTGGGGCTTGGGCATGGAGTGAGGATGCTGTAGCTGCCAAGGGGAAGACCCCAAAGGGAGGGCAGGCAGAGACACACATGGCAGCAAGGCAGGGACAGAGCATGGCTTCAGGGAAGAGATAGCTGGTGTGGATTTGGACTTGGCCAGATGTGTGACCTGTGTCCTTGTGTCCATCTTTGGTAATCAGCAGAAGGACCATCCTGTGGAGCAAGGCTTGGAGACCTATCTACTGGTAGGAATGAGGTCTCCAGAGGACCCTGGAGGTCCCTGTTTGTGACCATGTCCTGCTGAGCATCTTTATTAGCAATGTGGGAAGGTGCCTGGGGATATGAGCTGATGCCACCTTGACAGGGAGGGCAGGAGACAGAACCAGGACCAGAAGATGACAGTGGTGAACCTGTTGAGGGGCGCTTGTCTTTCTCTCCCTCATTAAATTCAAGCATTGAAGTGGAAGAGGAGACAGGTGTGCAGGAAATCAGACCAGCTTCCTTTTATTTTGTGGAGAGTTTTTTTGTTATAGGCACCTGCACTCGCCAGAAAGACAGAAAACGAGAAATCACCCCCCAGGGGGGATGGCCATGCTGCAATCCCTTCTCCTCCACTACTCCTCTCGAGATCTTGGGCATGCATGCACACGCTCCCAGTGTGAGTTTAAGCCACCAGTCTGGGACTTGAACCATGGCTGACAACATGGAAGTCCAGCGACGTAGCCATTACGCCAACTGCTGGTCCCACCAGCTTCCTTTTTAAGACTCTACCTAAGAGAACTAGTCTGGCCTCAAGAGTGGTAGGTTTTGAGGGTGAATGTGGAAGCATTTCCAGGTGTTCTCAGTGTGTCTTTGGCTTAAGGACATAGATACCAGCTTCAATATCTGCACTGACTACCAAGGATGGGCATTATCTTTGCACTGGGCCTCCTCTCATCTTCTGCTCAGGGTAGGGAAGACCAGGGGACATTTTAGCTGACGTTGAAAGCCTGGAAGATAGATCTCATCTTCAATGAACCTGCCCAGGTCGCCCTCCCCTGGAGTAGGGCACTGGTGAGCCCCAGATCACCTACCTGACCCCAGATGGTGCCTTCTGAGTTCTCCACCTGCTCCCACCGCAAGCGCTTGACACTCATATGGCTGGTCTCACTGCGCCGGTGGCCCAGGCCCCGGGACAACATGGGGGGTGCACAGGGCACAGGAGGGGGCAGGGGTGGTGGGGGTGGTGGAGGGACTGGGTGGCTGAGTTGTGTGAGGGGCTTGGTCAGAGACGGAGTGGGGCCCCGGGGACCATCAGAGGTACGGGAGCTGGGCTTGGGGTCATGGAAAGGCAGGGGTGGCGGTGGTGGTGGACTGAGTGGGGGTGGAGGGATGTGGTCAGAGATGGAGGAGTAGGTCAGGGAGCTGCCTTCCTCACTGCTGCTGATGCAGTCGCTAGCGCTGCTCCGCTCATTGGTCACAAAGCTGCCCTGGTCATCGTGGAAACTCATCTGGTGGGGAGAGAGCAAGGTAAGGAGAGGGTGATGCTGGGCCCAGAGAGACTAGAATAGGTAGAATAGGTGTAGAGGTGTGTGTGTGTGTGTGTGTGTGTGTGTGTGTGTGAAGCATGAGGCAAGGTGAGGGTGAGTGGGATAGCCTGAGACACAGGGCTAAAGGTGGGAGGACCAGGAGAGGGACAGAGAACCGAGGCTTAGCCTGTGACTACGGACGAGGTAGGCTGGGATAAGGAATGGGATGACCTAGGACAGGTTATATGGGACAGCCTCCAGCAAGGGGCAGGATAGCTTTAAAAGGGGATGAGTAGCCTGGAGCAAGGGGTGGGATAGCTCAAGCCAAAGAGTGGAGTAACCTGGGGCAGGCTGACAGTAGCCAAGAGCAGTAGACCTCTTGCAGGAGCCTGGGGCCACTGTTCCCCCTACAGACGTCCACACCTCACCCCTACCCTCCTGGCCTGCAAGCCCACCTCCTCATAGTCATTCTCAGGGGTCAGGAAATCATCCACGATGGTGACCCGGGGGCCCAGCTGCTCGCTCAGCGCGTCCAGGAAGCGGTCAGTATCCCGGCTCCGCATGGGGCGGGAGAAGGTGAAGAGTTTCCTGCGACTGGGTGGGCGGGCAGGATCCGGGCTGGGAGGGCTGTCAGGGTGGACAGGCCCAGGGCTCGGCTGTGGGGAGGGCGCCCTGCTGCTGTCCAGGCTGGCGTAGGGGTGGGACTCGGAGCTGCTGGGGGAGGCCAGGCCTCCTGAGCACAGCGGGTAGTAGCAGGGGGAGGGCACGAGTCGCTCGCTGGGCCATGAGATGCTGGACAGGGTCCTGGGCCCTGGGTTGGGAGACAGAGTGTGAGGCCCCCTCTTCATCCAGCACCTGGGTTCCAGGTGCAGGTGGAGGGGGAAAGCCCTGAGGTAGGTTGTCTGTGCGCCATGGGGCCTTCCTCTTTCCCTCTCTAGACAGCATAGGAAGGCCCTGGGTGATCCTGCCTCTTAGGCCCCTCCCTGAGGGCAACCAAAGGCTAGAGTGGGTTAGGAAAAGCACATCTTGCCCTGGACAGGCCAGACCCCTGTTCTTCTGAGAATGGACACTAGAGATCCCACTGAAGGCCCACTCAACACAACTCAATGGGCTGAGGGGGCCTTCCTAGACCCCAGACCTAGGACCATGAGGCACCTCCTATATCCAGCAAGCCCTGGGCTTCTGGAGCATCTCCCAGGGGTCCTGCTTTCTGAACTCAGGAGAAACTGGCTTCCCAGTTGTGCTTTTTATGAAGCAATGCATACATTTAATGTTTTGTCCAAGCCCACATGCTAACTCGGGGACTTCCTGGGGAATAGTCATTTTTTCTAGATCCACAGCTGGGGTGAGGATCACAGAGGGTGTGGAAGGGGCTGGTACAATGCTGACCTTGATGGCACTAGGTCACTACCCACTCATCGAGGCCTGTGGGGTTCCTCACATAAGGAATCTAGTCATACAGCCATAGAACAGAGAAGTTCTGGGGTGGGCCCTGGAGTGGGTACAACACCCAGACAGCTGGAAAGACAGAGTCCAGTTCTGCCCTCAGGACCTGGGACCAGCTGAGCTCCTACCTGAAGTACCTGCCGGGCTGGGGCCTGGGGGAGAAGCCCGGGATTTGGACATGGTCCCTATCTTCCCTTTGAAGCTGCTGCTCAGTCGTGACTCAAGCTCCGCATAGACAGCCGACATCTGGGGGGAGGCAGGAGTGAGTCCAGTCCATTCCCACTTCCCTCACATAGTTACAGAGGCAGGCCTGGGTGATCTGGCAGGCAAGGGTCTGCCCCAGCCTGAAGCAGCCACAGCAGTCATGGGCCACCCACCCTCTCCCGCATTGACCCCACCTGGAGGGCAGAGAGAAGGTCTCACCATCTTGGGGTTGGGGGTCTCAGGGAGGGATGTGCCATCACCCGCCTGGCGCTCTCCTGGGATCAGAGGAAGAGGCATCTCAGGGCAGTCACTGGGACCTGCTGAGGAATGAGGAGAGCTGAGTCTTCCATGGGGTTCTAGTTACCACATCTGAGCTCCAAGGTTCAGGCCCTCCCCCTGGCCCAAAACCAAGCCCAGAACCACCAGGTCCTACAGATCAGGAGAGCCACCACTCAGCCCCATTCACTCTCATCCCCTGGGATTTCTCATCTCACCAAGCTTTTTTTGAAGCTGGGAACACTGAGCCCCAATTATAGCTTCCCACCTCTCCAGCCTTCCATCTGGGGCCTTACTGCAGCTAAGGCTGGCCTCCAGGCCCTGGGACCGGAGGCTGCGGCGGCACATGGAAGAGGCCCTCAGGGAGCTCCGCAGTTGGGGCTCAGGCACTGGCTCCGGCTCCAGCTCTGGCTCCGGCTCCAAGTCCAGTTCAGGCTCTGGCTCTGTTGTGGAATATGCAGGAAGATGAGTCCCCTTTCTTCTCAGCCAGACAAGGGGCCTCCAAAAACAAGGAGAGAAAGGGCCAAAGCCGTGTGCACTAACACCTGGACCCCAGGCCATGGGGCCTGCTCTGCTCACTTCTAGGAAAACTGTCAGGGGAAGCCCCGGAGCCATGAATAGGAGGAGCACCTAGGTGCAGCTAGCTGAGGACAGAAGCCCAGGTGGGAGTGGCCATAGAACACCCCAACAGGGTTCTGCTTATGACAAGAACCTTGGAACCCATGCTTTGACCATCTCAAGCCCTGTGCTTAGACCAGGTCTTGTCACTGATGCCCACAAGGGCTTGTGGGGTAAAATAGAAGGTTCTAGGTCTGGGGAGATGTGTGAGACTGTCAGCCCTCCCCAGAAAATTGTAGGTCTCTGGGACCAGGGATAGTGGGCATGCAAGAGCCAGTTTGTAGCTTATCTGCAGAGACTGTCACAAAGGTACAGAGTGCCTAGACCAAGTAAATCACACTTTCTGTTCACAAGGCCTAAATACTGACATGCATGGTTTCATGGGCACAAAGGGGGCATGTATTGGCAGGTGAGCAGAGCAGGGAGCTGAGGCTGCATGTGGTCCCACAGGCCCGTGTGTGTGAGTGTATGTGTGTGTAGGTGTGTGTGCATGCACACTAGGAGCCTACCAGCCAGGTGTGACTGGCTCTATGCTCATAATCTAGGTTGCATGCACAGCTATGTCTGTCAACAGAGACCACACAAATTTATTGATCTGTACCACATTGCCTAGGTTGCAAAGCACAAACCCTGAACTCACCACTATTTTGTGAGTGAAAATCCCAAGACCCAAGAAGTTATGGGGGCACCTAACATCTCAGGTTAAGGCTCAGCTGCAGTGACACGGTAGTTCCCATGATCCTAGCTGGCTGGGAAGGCTGAGGGAAGGGTCACATTTTTATAACCTATTTGAGAGTGTTTGTCTTTCTCTCCCTGTCCCTGTTTCTCCCTCTTGTTCCTTCTTTCTTCTTCATTAAAGAGAGAAAGAAACTTTGAAAAAAGAAGTTTCGGGCCAGCCCACGGTATGGTGATTCAGGAGGCTGGATCCCACATGTCTGACGGTACAGTCTGAACCCTAGACCTGGTGGCTTAAAAAACACTCCAGGTGTGTGTGCATGCATACCCAAAATCCAAAAAGGAGAAATGCAGGAAAAGGAATTGTGGTGTAACCATTCCCTCTGGGGGATGCTTTCTCACTTTCTTGCTCTCTCTCTGTCCCACCCTCTAGCAAATTTAAATAAATAAATAAATAATAAATAAAAAAAAAAAAAAAAAAAAAAAGCCTCAGGTTTTACAGGGTAAAAGTCGAGTTGGGAAGGCAAGACCATGGGGCCAGGCCTGGGCCAAGCCCTGGTGTGTTGGGTGTGTACATATCTGCATGGCGTGTGGGTACTGTGTTGGGTGTAAGAGGACCCACATTATCGGTAAGACCTCATAGGTATCTGGCAGCAGGCAGGGGAGAAGCACAGGAGGGGGCACTTACCTGTCATGGCTGTGTAGCCCAGGAAGCAGGCGATCTTCTCCTGGCAGAGCTCCTGTTCCTCATAGGTCAGCAGCTGGTAGATGAATTGCCAGAGGACCTGCTTGGCAGGTGTGTCCAGCACAGGGTAGACATCAACAATGAGGGTATCAATGTTCCTGGGAAAGGAGGCAGGAACAAGAGTTTCATTACTCAGGGCTCACCATAGGAAGAGGAGTGGGGTGAACAAGGGGACACTTCCAGGCCACAGGATTCAGCTTCATGCTCTGTCCCCACCCTCACAAGACAAAGAAGTGAGCAGGAAGGCAGGCTCTAAGGACAGGCTGCCTAGATTCAAACCCCAGCTCTTCCACTTACCAGCCAAGTGACCTTTCTCAAGTTATATAACCTCTGGGGCCAACCAGTGGCATGGTGGTTAGGACAGCTGGATCCCATGAGGTTGACTAAGCAGTTTGAGTCCCAAATTTGACAGCTTGAAAAATACACAGGCTGTGTGTGTGTGCATGCCCAAAATCCTAAAAGGAGAATGAAGGAGAAAGGACTGCAACATGGCCATCACCCCTGGGTAAGCCGGGTGAAGGGTGGGGTGCTTTCTCATTTTCTCTCTCTTCCTCCCTCCCCTCTCTCTCTCTCTCTGTCTCTCTGTCTCTCTGTCTGTCTCTCTCAGGCCAAAACACACACCCTAGAGCCAAAACAAAACAAAACAATACCCAAAGACTTCTCTGTGCCTCAGTTTCCTCATCTGTAATATGTGATAAACAATTAGCATCTACTACATAGAGATGTTATGAAGATTAAAATATACAGGGCCAAACCACAGTACAGCAGTAATGCAATTTTCTGCAATGATAAACCCACGCGGGTGGGTCTCGGGTTCAAGGCTCCTGCCTGTGATCTAAACAGGCTGGGTCTGGAGTATATTATAACATGAAGGCCCTGTTGGGAGTTCTCATCTCTCTACCTCTCTCTCTGCCTCTTTCTCTCTCTCTCATGGAATAAGTAAATTAATTGAGTTTTTAAAGATGAAAATATAGAAAGTGTTTGGGAAAACTGACACTGAGGACCAGCAGTTAGTGTAATGGCTATGTCACTGGACTCCCATGTAGTTGACCGTGGTTCAAGTCCCAGACCTGGTGGCTTAAACTCACGCCGGGCGCGTGTGCGCGCGTGTCCAAGATCCCAAGAGGAGAATGGAGGAGAAGGGATTGTGGCGTGGCCATCCCCCCTGGAGGGTGATTTCTCGCTTTCTGTCTCTCTCTGTCTTTCTGGTGAGCTCAGACGCCCTATAGCAAACAAAACAAAACAACACAAAAACTGACTCACTGTATCAGGGTGAGCAAATGATGGTCCATGGGCTAAAATCTGCCCGTTTTTGTAAATAAAATTTTATGGACTACAGCCAACCTGTTTGTTTATATATTGCCTATGTTTGTTCTCAAGCTACAACAGCAGAGTAGAATAGTAGTGATGGAGACCTGCATGGGCCACAAAGCCTAAAATATTTGTTTGGCTCTTCATAGAAACAGTTTGCTGGTTTTCTGCATTATATGAAAAAGACAAATCTGGATTCTTACATAACACATAAAAGTGAACTCTTGGTGGATAAAAGACTTTTTGTGTGGTATTACATAAAGATCCAGTTTTTTAAATCCTTCCTTTCTTCGAGGTCAGAAGTTAAAATTAATAGAATATCTTTTGGCCTAGAAGCAAGGGAAGCCTTTTTTAAATTTCCAAAACTAAAACCAAGTTTGATTATAAAAATCAACTTAAATACATTATTACATATAACAGAAGTAACAAATGGGAGAAGATATTTACAATGTCAAAATCAATAAAGAACCGATATCTAAAATATACTAGAAACTCATGCAAATCAACAAGAACAAAAAGCTCAATAAAACAAAGATGGACAAAGGGTAAGAACAGGTAATTCATAGAGAACACAAAAATAGCTCATAAGCATATGAAAAGATGCTTAAAATAATTAGCTTAAAAAAGAAAGAAAAACAGGGAACCAGCAGTTAGCGTAATGGCTATGTCGCTGGACTCCCACGTAGTCGACCGCGGTTCGCGTCTCGGACCCGGTGGCTTACAACTCACGCCGGGCGCGTGTGCGTGCGTGTCCAAGATCCCGAGAGGAGAATGGAGGAGAAGGGATTGCGGCGTGACCATCACCCCTGGGGGGTGATTTCTCGCTTTCTGTCTCTATGTCTCTCTCTGTCTGTCTGGCAAGCGCACGCGCCCTATAGCAAAAAACCTCTCCAAAAAAAAAAAAAAGAAGAAAGAAAAACAAATTAAAATAATAAGATATTAGGCTAGCCCTGTAGCCTAGTGGTTAAGAGAGCAGAATCCCACATGGCCAATCCCTACCCTGTGACTTGAGACACACACATGCTGGGTATGTATGCATATGTGCTCAAAACCCAAAGAAGATGGAGAAATAAAGAAGGGATTGTAGCGTGACATTGCCCCATTGCAGGGGGTGGGGTGCTCTCTCCTTCTCTCTTTTTTTTTTTTTTAGAGGTTTTTGCCATAGAGCGCATGCGCTTGCCAGAAAGACAGAGAGACAGAAAGCAAGAAATCACCCCCTGAGGGATGGTCACGCTTCCCTTCTCTTCCATTCTCCTCTCGGGATCTTGGGCATGCACGCACGTGCTCCTGGAGTGAGTTTAAGCCACCGGGTCTGGGACTCGAACCACAGTTGACAACACAGGAGTCCAGCGACATAATCATTATGCCAACTGCTGGTCCCGTTCCTTCTCTTTCTTGCTGTACTTTCTCTTTGTTTTTCTGTCTTTCTCTGGTGAGTGCATAAACCCT
This sequence comes from Tupaia tana, assembly GCA_026018925.1. NCBI lineage: Eukaryota > Metazoa > Chordata > Mammalia > Scandentia > Tupaiidae > Tupaia > Tupaia tana. The sequence continues at coordinate 47,042,172 of JAKSZU010000016.1, read as the reverse complement.
CAAGTAAAATAATAATAATAATTTATTATTTGTTTAGATTTTTGCCATAGAGCACATGTGCTTGCCAGAGACAGAGAGAGGGAAAATGAGAAGTCACCCCCTAGGAGGGGTATGGCCACATCACAATTCTTTCTCCTCCATTCTTCTCTCTAGGTTTTCACACGTGCTTGAAATGTTTTTCAAGCCACCAGGTTTGGAACTTGAACTGTGCAATCAACCATGTGGGATTCAGTGCCTTAACCAACATGCCACCTGCTGGCCCTATGATAATTAAAAAAAAAAAAAAAAAAAAAAAAAAAAAATAAGATGTTGGTCATCTGTATTCTAAGTGGGTAATTGCATGGTTCAGTCCCAGTGGCTTGGAAAACATGCCAGGCAAGAGTGCACACATACCCAAATCCCAATAGAGGAGAGTTGGAGAAGCAACTACGGTGTGACTGTTCCTCATGGGTGGGTGGTACTTTCTTGCTTTTCCTCTCCCCCGCCCTCCCTGGCAAGTGCATGCACCCTCTGACAAAATTTAAAATAATAATAAAACAAGATGTCATTTTAAGACTAAAAGACTAGCAAAAATAAAAAGCTGGATATTGCTGTGATCTACAGGAATCTGGCTGCAGTTATAGCCGATGTATTAGATCTACACAGGACAGTGTGGACAGGGCGAAACACACATGGTACCTGGTGAAAAAGTCAGACACAGAGTGCAATAAATAGCACAAGGGTGATGTGAAAGGAAAGTATAGCATGCCAAACAACAATTCCACTTTGCAAGAACATCTTCAAACCAAAGAATGCTCACTAAAGTCATCAGACTGGTGGCCTTGGCAGAAGAGAGAGAATGGAACTAAAAGGGGATGAAAAATAAAAATAACCCAAATGGGGCCAGCAGGTGGCATGGTGGTTAAGGCACTGGATACTCCCACATGGTCAACCACGGTTTGAGTCCCGGACCTGGTGGCTTGCTTTCTCACTTTCCTACTCTCTGTGTGTCTGTCTTTCTTTGGTAAAATGAAAATGACCGAATGAATAAATACAATTAAATAAATAATTCTTTAAAAAAAAATAACCCAAATATCCATCACCAGACAAATGGGAGAGCAAAATGTGATATACTCAGACAATGGAATATTATTTGGCCATAAGAAAGAAATGAAATATATTCTATAACTTGGGCAAACTCAAAAATATAATGCTAAATGAAAGAATCCAGACATAAAAGTCTGCATAGCATTTGATTCTAGTCATATGAAAGTTCAGAAAAGACAAGTCTATAGAGACAAAGTAGATTAATGGGTGTTCAAGGCCAGGGTGGGGTCAAAGGAGTGATGATGGAAGGCTTAGGTTTCTTTCTGATATGATAAAGTTCTACAGTTGACTGTGCTGATGGTTGCACATATTCATTATGTGCTGAAAAAAAAAACCCACTGAATTGTGGTTTTATTAAATAGTTGAATTGTATGGTATTTCAATTTTGTTTTGTTTTAAAAAATCTTTTTTTAAAGAATTATTTTATTTAACTTTATTTATTTATTTATTTATTTTAATTTGACCAGAGAGGGATAGAGTAAGAGAGAGAGAAGATGAGAAAGCAAGCCACTGGGTATGGGACTCAGACTGTGGTTGGCCATGTGGGAGTCCAGCGCCCTTAACCATCACACTACCTGCTGGCCCCAAATTTTGTTTTAATAAAACTATTAAGATGGGACCAGCAGTTGGCGTAATGGCTATGTTGCTGGACTCCCATGTAGTCAACTGCAATTCGAATCCTGGACCTGGTGGTTTAAATTTATGCTGGGCACGTGTGCATGCATGCCCAAGATCCCGAGAGGAGAATGGAGGAAAAGGATTGTGGCATGGCCATCCCCCCTGGGGGGTGATTTGTTACTTTCTGTCTCTCTGTCTCTCTCTGTCTTTCTGGCGAGCACACACACCCTATAGCAAAAACCTCTCCGAAAAAAATAAATAAATAAAAATAAAACTACTAAGGCACAGCCATGGTAGCACATGCTAGACACTGCTGCTTAGCAGGCTGAAGCCAAATGGGAGACACTGGTTTGATTCCTGGCTTAACCTAAACACTGGGCATGGTGGTGTGTGCACCTGGTCTCAGCTACTCAGGAGACTAAGGCAGGAGGATAGTGACACGGTGAGACCCTGTTTAAAAAGAACTATACACATACACACACACACCTACACACCAGGAAAAAATATTGTTTAGTAGATCAAAATGGAATGGACAAGTGAGGGGTTTTGCAGAGACCATGAGAATGACCCACGAACCAAAGAGTGATAGCACAGTCTGCTGCAGCTGAAGTGCAGAAGGACAGACACCAACCCCAACCCCATAGGTCAGGCTCTCATGAGAGTCCCATCAGCAACACCACAGGTGACCCCTGTGAGCCTCACTTCAGAGAAGGCTGTGACTTATCCAAGGTCACGTAGTTAGGGGGTTTCAGAGTCAAGGTTTGTTCTAGGGCAGCCCAGATGCCCCTCACCTGGGAGTCCCTTCTACCAGTTACTGCCTGCTAAGAGCCACCCCAGGAGAGGGCTTAAGAGACTCAGGGAGACCAGGATGGTGAGTCTGGGCAGAACAGGGAGCCCACCTAGGACAGGGTCTCACCACCACCCTGGCCCAGCCACCTGTGCTGGAAGAAGCTCTCAAGAGCCCGGCAGACCCCATAGCGTTCAGGAGGTGTGAGCAGGTGCTCCAGTTGCTGGCTGAAAGTCCTCCCCTGGACCCGGATACTGGACGGCAGGATCTCTGCTACCCACTGTAGGGAGGTGAGCGCTGATGACGGGTTGGGGGAATCCAAAGAATCGGAGTCTGCTGAGACCATAGGTAGGAGAGGCACAGATCACCCAGAGTCTGCAGGTCAGGTGCAGCTTCCCTGGCAGCTGGGGTCAGTAGATCTCCTGAGCTGAGGGTGGCTGTCCAGTACTGTGCAATGGGAGACACCTGCTACCTAAAGCTTAGGACAGGGATGGAGGAAGAGCCCTGAACAGAGTCCCCAAGGCAGCCCATTGGAGTTCTACAGCACCCCTTGGGGGCAGTGCTGGAAAGGGAAGCTGCAGGTTTTGGGGAAGAGCAGTCTCCTACTGATTCTTAAAATCCATACACAGTGGCTGCAGAGTGTCAGTGGGCCAAAGAAGCCAAGTACCAGTGGGGAACTCACCGCTGGCGAACGGGACGAGACCTTCCTCCACCACCAATGTGGGCATTGCACCACTGCCCTGCAGCATGGACACCACCTTGTCATGGGAGCAGTTTCTGCCAAGCAGAGATGGCCCAGGAGGGCCCAACAGGGATGAGTCCTGTCCATGACCACTAGCAAGACCTCCCTGTCTTGCCACAGCTGGGCCAGTACTAGTCAGAGTTCTGCTTCTCCTGCTCATTAATCTCTTGTGCAGAAGCCCCAGGCTCCAGGCCAGCTCAGTTTGCTGCCCTGGGCTTGCCCTTCCTGAGTACAAAAGGTACCCACATCATCCCAGGCCAACCTCCCACCCAAGGAAAAATACAGACGGTCCCTTTGATTTTGTATCCCTAGCATCAAGCAAGAGTATTTTCTTGTTGGAAGAATAAACTGAGGTTCTAGCTCAAGTTGGGATATAGGGTCAGCGTTCCCATAGGAGGCCTAGCCTGGTGGCGGTCTGTAGTGCACTGGACTGCACTGCTGGTAGCCATATGGCTGACTGCAGGTTTGGATCCCCAGGCTAGCCTGAGAACATGCTGGATATGCATGTGGACACCCAAGATCCTGAGGAGTTAGAGAGTAGGGAAAAGGGAATCATGGTGTGACTACCCTGCTGAAGGTGCTTCTTTCTCTCCCCCTCTTTTTCTCATGCATGTGCTATCATTTAAAAAGAAGGGGGGGGGGGGTGCTGGCCCTATCATCTAGTGGTTAAGGGGGCTGGATTCCATGTGGCCAATTGCAGTTCAAATCCTGGCCCTGGAGGCTTGAAAAACGTCAGGCACATGTGTGTGCATGTCCCCAAATCCCAACAGGAAGGAGAAATGGAAAAGGGATTGAGACATGACTATGTCCATTGTAGGGTGCTTTCTCTCTCTTTTTTTTGTTTCTCTCTGGTAAACACATATGCACTCTGGCAAATTTATAAAAAAGAAAAAGAAAAAAAGGACTAGTCTGTGACCTGGTGGTTAAGGCAGCTGGATGCCACATGGCCAATAGCATGGCTCTGGTCCTGGACCCCACAGCTTGAGGAACATGCTGAGTGTATGTGTGCATGTACCTGAAGTCCCAAAGCTAAGGAGCGATGGAGGAGAAGGGATTATGGTATGACCATGCCCCATGGGAGATGCTTTCTCACTTTCCCTTTCCTTCTCTCTCTCCCCAGTCCTCGGCAAGTACGTGTGTCCTCTGGCAAATTAAAAAATAATAATTAAAAAAACCCTACATTATAAAGAAAAGAGCTCCCCAAGAAAAGGGACAGATCAGTGGGTCAGAGATCAGCACTATGACCTGGGTATCTCAAGGGACAGGTGTCTTGGGGGGATGGCTCATCACCATGCTTGGGGTACCATAGAGCCTCTGACCTCATGTCTAGTCCATTGAGGAAGAGGATCCGGTCGCCGGACTTGAGGGCAGCATTGTCAGCTGGACTCCCTGGAAGTGAGAAAAGAGGGTGTGCTGGTCAGTGCTGCAAGGCAGATGCCATTCTCCTGTGCTACGGTGAGAAAGGGAGACTTGGAGACTACACAAGGTTGACAGGCAGAGGAGAGTCAACCTCGGGCTGGCAGGTCCCCACTCTAGACTTGTGTTTTTCTCATCTCAGCTGCTCTAGGGACAGAGTGATTCCCTGAGGGGTTGGGGTACAGCATGGGGTACACTGAGCTGTTGGAGGTCAGAAACAAGGCAAGGTCTTGAGAGCAGACTTTTGCCCCATCTGTACACCCCTAGGAGCCCCCTCCATACACTGATTTTGGCCCCTCGTTTAAAGGTCTGTCTCAGGGACCGGCCAGTGATAGAGTGGTCAAGGCAGCTGGATCCCACAAAGCCAACTACATGGTTCGAATCCTGAACCCAGTGGCTTGATAAACATGCTGGGTGTATGTGCATACATAAGTGCCCAAAATCCCAAGAGGAGAATGGAGAAGGGACTGTGGCTAGCCATCCCTCTGGGAGGTGCTTTCATTCTCTCTCTCTCTCTCTGTTTCTCTCTGGTGAGTGCACATGCCCTACAACAAAAGCTTAAACAAAAAATTCTACATGAGGAAGAAAATGGTCTGATAAGAGGATGGGAGTCTCCTCCTCCGGCTCAGAAACAGTGTTTTGTTTTGAGTTTGCATAGGGTGAGTGTGCTTGCCAAGGAGACAGAGAGAGAAAGTGGGAAAGCATCTCCTGGGGTGATGGCCATGACATAATCTCTTCTTCTCCATTCTCCTCTCGAGATTTTGGGCACACACCACACTTGCCCAGCATGTTTTTCAAGCCAGCAGGTCCAGGATTCAAATTGCACAGTTGGCCCTGTAGGATCCAGTGGCCTTAACCACCGCGCCACTGACTGGCTCTGAAACATGGTGTATTAACCATGGTTTTCATCTTCTGTATTTCTTAATGTTTTGACATCTTGGGGAATTGTTGACCTTGGAAACACCGCTCCTCCTAGGGCTAGCCAGTTCTTTGGGCTAGTAAAGGACAAGCCCCTTAGTGTGCCTTTCACAGCCAGACTAACGCATCCAGCGCCCACACCTCTAATACCTCCTCTACGTGGCTCTCACACTCTGGGCCACTATCCCTCTGCCCTAATCACCCAGGGCTGGGTACCAGGCAGTTAGGGACAAACCCCTGTGCCCTAGAGCCTGCTGAGGTTATTGAACCTAGCCAGTCCCAAACCCGCTCAGCCTGCTTACCTGCCTTGCTCATCCCTTCCCATACAAGCCATGATAAAAGCTCTCGCCCATGTTTCCCCTCACTCCCTGTCTGCCTCCTGACCATCCCTGTGTGGCCCCTGTGGTATGGCATGCCCCTCCCTTTGGGATCTGTAACAAACTATGTTGTCAATGGTCTAATCTGCTGGCCTCACCATAACACAATACTAGTAAAACCTAAATTTCAAACGCATGAGCTGGCCTGTAGCACAGCATTTTAGCCCTGTGTATAGGGAGCTGGATCACACACGGCTGACCTTGACTCAAATTCTGGCCTCGGTGGCATGTATGTTTGTGTGCATGCCTCAAATTCTGATGGGATGGAGAAAGGGAGGAAAAAGGATTACAATGTTGACCATGCCCTACTGGAAGGATGCTTTCTCTCCCACTTGGCAAACTGTCTGGCAAATTCACAGGCCCTGTGGCAGTTAAAAAATAAAGCGAAACAAAACACATGGGAGTAACTGATTCTCACTCTTTGCTTTGATGATCCTGAAGGCCTAACACCTGGAAGAGAGGGCTGCTAAGCTGGCTCTTATAAACATAGTCTTTTTTTCTTTTTTCTTTTTTTTTTTAACCCTCTCTGCCTCTTTTATTAGTCATCACTAAATTTTATTTGGAAACAAGCAAGAAGAAAAGGATAAATGTTGGACTGTAAGAAGTTCTCTTTTGGGGCTGTGGATTAGATTAGAAAGGAAAGGAATAATCAGGGAAGACTTCCTGGGAGAGGTGGGATGGGTGGGTCCTTTCTCTGGATTGAAAATGGGGAAAAGGTGATGGTGGTGACTAATCCAATCTAGCCTGTTTGGAAGGGGTCAGAGGCCCAGCAGAATTGTCCCAGGGGATCAAAGATCACTGGGGTAGGGGGCCAGTCAAGGTTCTAGTCCTTAATTTGCCAGAGCCTCGTAGCCCTCAGGCTCACCAGTTTTAAAAACTCCCATTTCAGCATCCACTTAGCTTCTGATGACAGGAAAGGCACAGGGTTACTGGCCTAAAGGCTGGGATGGGGAGAACCATACACTTGGGATTTAACAAGGCCCTAGCCTAAGTATCCTGGTCACACATGTGGGAGAAGCAGGGTGAGACAGAGGTGGTGGTGGTGGCATGGTTGGGAGAGCCACAGTCAAACAAGAGAGATGAATCATTTCTAGAGGAAGGTCTCGAGGGAGCTCTCTAGGGATCTGTAGCTTGTGCCTCTTGTGCCTTTTCCCTATTCTGTTAACAACTTAGTGATGCCCAAATCTGACAGAATGCCAGTTATCAGGATCAGGTCTCAGAATGAAGCAAAGGCTGGAACAATGATGCAAAGGCACTCGGAAGACGCCCATCTCACAAATCCACACACTGGAGACACGAGGTGTGGAGGTGAAGGAAGGTTGCAGTGTCAGCAGAGGCACTGAGGAATTCGTGTCACCAGGCATCATGGTCAGGCACTGAGAGGGGTTGGATGCAGGACAGAACAGGTGACCTGGCTCTGGGGGTGGTGACAGGACCAGGATACATTTCTGCCTCAATAAAGATGAACACATCCCCCACTCCCACTGGAGGGACAAGAAGGATTTGTGAATGGGAAGCCTCTGCCTCCTTTAAGATGCCATGATTAAGAAGGGGCAGACTGGGTGGGAAGAGACGAGGAGTCCAGATTTGTGAGGACAGTGGGGGCTGGATAGAAGGCCCTGAGGCCCTGCTACCTCTCTGCGTCTAGCCTTTCTGGCAACTACTCAATTCACAGTGGACACTCTGTATAGGGAGTACTGTTTGGTGTACAACTTGAGCAGACACCAGGTCTGTCCCAGCTGTTCCAGTGTCCTGGGCAGTGCCCCTAACCCTCTCTGTGGACATAGATGAAGAACTTGGCTCACTTGGCTTGGGGGTGATGTTGAACTTGAAGTTCGGTGTCCTGACCCGACTCAGCAGAAAGCTCTGGCCTCAAACATCTTAGGTAGGTGGATGCTTTTTTTTTTTTTTTTAGAGGTTTTTGTTATAAGGCGTGTGCACTCACCAGAGAGACAGAAAGAGACGGAGAGACAGAAAAAGAGAAATCACCCCCAGGGGGAATGGCCACATCGCAAATCCCTTCTCCTCCCGGGATCTTGGCCACGCACGTACACGCGCCGAGAGTGAGTTAAAGCCACCGGGTTTGGGACTCGAACAGCGGGCGACTACATGGGAGTCCAGTGACGTAGCCATTATGCCAACTGCTGGTCCTGGTGAATGCTTCGTATCTACTGGATCTGAGACATTCAGGGAGGACTCCGGCAAATAAGGTTGGAAACTGGTGTGTGCGGGAGGTGGGGTAAGGGTTGCTGAGTAGCAGCCTATATGGGTAAAATTACGCGGGAGAGCTACAACAGTGTGCTTCACCACATCCTGGGACTTAGGAACCCAGGACAACCTGGCTACCCCTCACCAGGCAAGACAGACTCGATCCAGACAGGCCCGTGGCCGCGCAGCGTGAAGCCGAAGCTCTTGTTACCCTTGTAGACTCTGACGGTCCTGGAGAGAAAGAAGGGGCAGGGTAGGGCGAGCACCGTGCCCTGCCCTGGAGGAAAAGAGGGGGCGAGTGCGCAGGGGATGTACAGTAGACATCCCGCGTTCGGCTCTCCTTAATCTCCCCTGCCCCAGGGTGCTCCCCTCTGCCCATACCCTCTGCCCAGGTCTCCATCCCCAAGCCCATGGGCAGAGTTTTCTGCTGCCCATGCCGGTGCACCCCGGATACCTGCGCGCGCCCCCGGGGCCAGCGCGGCCGCCCACCAGGGAGGAGGCCTTGCGCGGGGGCGGCTCGTCCGGGCGGCGTGGCGCGGCGCTGGCGCGTGTGGACACCAGGAGGCGCTCGGGCCTCTCCTCACTGCGGCTCCGGCGCAGCCGTTGCGCGCCCTGCGTCCGGCGGGCCCGGCACAGCTTGCCCAGCAGGCCCTGCGACACCACCTCGTCGAAGCGTGCTCGGTGCTTCTTGGGGATGAAGATCCTGCCGGCGTAGACCGCAGAGTAGGGGAGCATCCTAAGGCTCCTCCGCCGCTCCCCAGGAGTGACGGGGGCAGGGCGTGGGGTGGGGGTGGGCGTATCAGCAGCCATATCCCAGTTACCCCATTACTGCCTAGACTTGCGCCCCTAACCGCCCTAGACCATCCCAGTACTCTGACGTCCTGTTTGTTACACCTCCACTTGGGGAAAATCACATTACTCCGGCCTCTGCTGGGCCTCGGTTCCCCCACAGCCAGTTCACGGACCTGCTCTTCCTGTGGCCTCTGGTTCCCATCTCTGGGCTCTCCCTGACTTCCTCATCTCATGGCCTTGCACCTACCAAATAATCCCCACCCAGCGATCTCTACCACCCACCTTCTGGCTTGCTTTTAGGTGACTGTGCTTCAGAAAACTAAAGCCTCAATCTGCCTGTGGTCTCATTTCTCAGAGACTCTCATCACACCCCTCAGTTTTCCTGCTTGCTTCTCTGGTCAGCCCGTCTACAGCTGCCTACTCATTTACCAGGACCCCTGCCTGCTACACTCTCTGCTCCTTTACCTAAACCGGGCTGGCCACACCCAACATTGGCTTCCCTTCAATTGGATCCTACATGTATTTTGCTAGCCACTACTCCCTGCACTGGGGACTGTGGATCCTGCTCTCAAAGGAGACAGCCTGAAAGTGGCATGAGGAAAGGGGAGGCATGGTCCCCTGTGCAGGGTCCACACTTTGGGATAACTCTTTGGTGCCTGTGGATCCCCTCTGCAAAACTGGAAACTGTCTGAGGGCTGGTTCTGTAGCCGAGCTGTGAGCCACAGTAACCAACCAGGGCTCAGCACATGGGAGCAGCTCAGTGACAAGAAGTCCAATCACACCTCTGAGTAATGGTAGCAGTTAACATCCTGATAGACTCCCTGGTCTGTGACAGAGGATTCTGCAGTGCAGAATGGATCCGTACACTTTACACAGCAGGAAACAGAGCCTAGCCTTCTGAGCCTTGGCACTGTAATGGGTTCTCTGACACGGGCCCCTGAAGATCTCTATCAAGGCTTCCCTGGCTGCATCCCAAGGCTCCCTTCCCTGCTCATGGTACCAGGGGCCAGTGCCAAATGCCAAGGGCATGATGGGAGGGAGGGGAGGCAGTGGCCTTGTAGCCAGCTGAAATACAACCCCTCTGAGGTTGCCCAGTGGGCCCTGCACAGTTCTCCCAACCTCTGTGGCTAGGATTAATAAGGTCAGGCAGGCAAAATAAGCTGAGCTCCCAGTGAGCTCTGCTCCAGATCCATATGTTCTAGGTGACCAGGAGGCAAGAATGAATGGCCTGCTCTACTCTAGCAAGAGCCCATCCCTGCCCCCCTCCCAAGTGACTCCTGACCTCAGCCTCAGCCCCCAGATGGTCACTTAAGGTCCCGGAGCCTGACACCTCTGTCTGCCTAGGCTTCATATTTCCTATACCCTCCCAGATCTCACGACCTGGCAAAGGAGAGATGACAAGCCTGAGAGATACTATCCATCTCACACTTTGGGCTCCAGCCACAGGTGCCGGAAGCCCTCAGCTCTACACACCCAGCCTGAGCCCAGCCTGGGCAGTAGTCAGTTGACCATCACACTCAACCCTCCAGCAGCAAATAGAAAAGACTCTGCCCTACCCTCCCCCAGTGGTAACCAGGCTGTCACCAATTGCACAGGTGGGGCAAGATGAAGTGCTTGACATCCTTGATGTCCTTGGGGTTGAGGCAGGCATCCTTGTGCCTGCTGAGCCAGACATCCTTCCTGGCTTTTGAGGGCTCTCCAGCTCAGTCTGGCCCAGGACCCCAACCCTGAGTGCTCTGAATTGACTGAGCCAGCAGAGCCAGGTACCATGGAGCCGTGTTGACTACCCTGACTGACAGCCCAGCGTTAGCTGCCCCAGGACCCCCCTGTTCTGCGATGCCCAAGGACCTCTATGAGGTCTTCCTGAGGATGAAACAATGACCTTACGTTCAAGATCAATCCTGTTCTCACTACCTGGGTCAAGTCTACAGCCAATCCCAGGTTCCCACTAGAAACTCTTAAGATTCTCTCTCCATTCCCTGCCCAAGCCCAGCTTTCTTCATCTTGCCCTTGATTATCAGCCAGTGAACTGGCCAGGGTGTCCTGGTTCACGGGGTTGGGGGAGGAGACTCGAGGGGGTGTCCACGGGGGGTAGAGGGAGTAGCCTCAGCCTGAAGGAAGTGGCAGTGGAGGGGTCGCGCCCACCAAACTCCGGACAAGACAAGCCAGACTCTCACCCAGGGGACCCAACCCAAGCCTGGGCCCTCTGTTCTGTCCCCGTAACCAGCCAACCCAGTCCTAGAAGGGAAAGAGGGTTGTTCAGTCCCGGCCCTTCGCCCCAGCCCAGATTGCTAGGGCAGCGCGTGGGTTCCAGCGCCCATCACAGGGTCCTATACCTACCTAGCTCCCATGCACCCTCCCCCTGACCTCCCCCAGGCTCGGTGGATGCCCACCCAGAGTAGGGAAGCCCCTCAATGCCCCAGCCCCACCCCCTTTCAGGTCAGCCCGAGGCGAGTCAGCTGCGCCTAGGGCGCACAGTTCCCGAGGGCCCCCGGGCACGGTGGGGAAGCTACCGAAAGTGCCGAGAGAAGCCCTGGTCCTTCCCCATCTGGAGCCGGGGACGACGACGCTGCAGGTGCCGAAGGGCAAGGGCTGGCTGAGCCGGCAAGCGGAACGAGGGCGCGGTGACTCCACGCGCCTCTGCTGGGAGAGAGCGCGCGGCCCCTCCCGAGCGGTCCCAGCCGTCGGCCCCGCGCCCGCCCCTTCTTGGATGGCCCCGCCCCGCCCCGCCCCGCCCCGCCCCATCCTTCCTGGGGACCCTTTCACTAGCTGGGGGGTGGGGGAGGGAGAAGGTGCCGCGATTCGAAGCCTTAAAGCTCCCGACCCTGGGCCGCCCCTATTCCCTCCCCAGGAGCCTCTTCCCGAACCTCTTCCGCAGCAGCAGCAGCGGCGCCCCCAACTTTCCTCACTGTAGAGAGTACCCAACACCAGGCTGCAGCTGAGCCCGGACCTGGCAGTTCAGGGGAAGACTGAACTTTGCCTTTTGTAGAGTTTGGGAAGAGTTTCAGGAGGGAATGGCCTTTGCTCTGGACCTCCAGGGCTCAGCAGGAGTCGACCAGCAAAGAGAGAAAAAAACCCTTCCCACCTTCCCAGGGGGAAGCACCAGTTGAGAAGAGGCTGGAGATGGAGGCCTTGAATGCCATGGTCAGCAGCTGATACTGTATCCTGGGAGAAGTGGGGAGCCATGGAGAGTTTAAGGATTAAAGGGAAGTGGAGAGACTAGAAGTTTTGGGGATAGATACTAAAATCACAGAAGAGGTAGTGTCTGAGGCCTGGCAGTGAGTGGACGTGAGGAGGGGCTGGCCAGGACATGCCCTGCCCTACCACGAAAGAAAAGGTGAGAAGAGCTAAAGGGAAGAAGCAGCAGGTGACAGAAAGGGGGTCTGGACTCCTCCTCTGGCCCTGGGTCCTACTCCCTGGAAATCAGAGCAGGAGCAGACCCGGGAAGCCTGCTCTGAGGATCAGCTGACAGATTCCAGGGAGCCAGCCAGAGGCATCTGGGGGAGGGCCATCTAAGGGGCAGCCTTCGAGAATGTCAGCATGAGGCCCACGAATCAACATGAGGTGGCCGCCATCTAGACAGGCTGGACAGGAAGCCCCAGATTTTGCCTCTGCCTTACATGGTTGGGACTGTGGGTACCGGCAGGGGGTACTGCAGATCTGACTAGCAGTCTCTGGTCCTCTGTCCAGGCTATGCTCCGCAACACACCTCAGCCCACTGTTCCCGGCCCCAGTGAGACCAGCACCCTGCCAGGACCTTCCAGGGCTTCATTTCTCCCTGGCACCAGCAGACAGCCAGAGCCAATGCTCACTCATGCTATGCCCTCCCCGCACCTGATCCTCAGCCCTGCCAGGAAGAGAAAGATCTGACAACCCTCACAGTGGGCACCGCTCCCTGACATCTGCAGGGTCATGGCTGTCCTACCATGATGGAGCTATTTCTGGTTGTTTTGTACTACAATGGCCCAGCATCCAGAACCAGCCATGCCCAAAGGCTTTGAATACTGTCCACCATGCTGTGGGCAGAGGAGATGCAAACACAGAGCAAATGTTCATGTTTGAAGCCAGACATGCTGCTTCAGGGCCTGGTCTCTGCAGGCACAGTGAAGGCACCAGATGGCCAGGTGACCCAAGGCAGGATGGGGTGGGCCAGGGGTCAGGCAACAGCTGGACTTAGAAATGCCTACCCCAGCCAGAGGGCACTGCCAAAGATGTGTTAAGGTTGTGGTTCTCTACTGGGAAGGCAGGGAGGGCTTTTGTTCTCTGGGCTGGTAGATGCCTGCTGAACCTGGACATCCAGGGCAAAGTCTGGAGACATTTGGCACTGTCTGGAGACATTTTTGTCATCGATATATGACAACTGGAGAAGGCAGTGCTACTGGCATCTAGTGGGTAGAGGCCAGGGATACTGCTAAATATCCTACAATGCACAGGACAGCCCCTAACAACAAAGCGAAAATTGAGCCCAAAATGTCAATAGTGCCAGACTTGAGAATCCTGCTCTAGGGAAAAAGATCTTTCCTGAAAGAAGCCAGCACTAACCAAGCACAACTACATGCCTGGCCTTCCTTCCTACACAGTCTTGCCACACTCTCAGCATAACTCTATGATGCTGTTCTTGACACTTATCACTAAAGCAGAGGAAGGCGAAGAGGGTACAGGTGGCCCCTCACACTCTGTCCCCAGAATCTCAACTAATTTTTTCCATGTTCAGTCGACAAAGTTCATAAATATTGTTTCCTCCTAAGGACCTTGCTGGGAACATAAGGGATTACCAATTCTATTGTATAGATAAACCATAGAGGTTAATTAATCCGCTGCCAGTGCATGATCTGGGGTTCAAGCTAGGTCTGTAGGATTCCAAACCCCAGCTCCTTCTAAACTGGAAAAGGATTCCAGACTCCTTCTGCCCCAGCTGCTTCCCTCCCCAGCTCTGCCCTCACTCTCCTCAAATATTTCTGAAACCTTAGCAGTCTCTGCTGTTCCCTCCTGGCTACGTCACACTTTCCAAACTGCCTGGCTTGTCCTAATTAGAATGCCATTTTATCACTTCATCAGACTGGGATCCCTTTGGGGACAGACCCAAATTAGGCCCTGAGTTGCAGGATTAGCTGCTGATATAAAGGAAGAGCTTTGGCTTAATTGAGGCTTCTGAGCCATCTCACTCTTTGTAGCAGAGCTGTCCAAGGGAACATGGGCACATTCTCAATGTACGCTGTCCCCGGTAGCCAGCAGCTTTCTGTGGGTATTGAGTGCTTGAAATGTAGCCAGTGAGATGAAGAAGCTGAATTTAAATTTTATCGAATAACAGTTACTTTGAAGTAATCATGCATGGCAGTGGCTTCTATGGTGGGCAGCCGAGCTTTAGTGTCTCATGTCTCCATTTTCCTTCTCCCCAAGCCACCTATTTGGCCTGGGACTGGTCCTTGGACTACCCTTTGCAGAGGCCACAGCCTGTCTGACATCACTGTGTTCTAGCCTTTGTGAAGAGCTTTGACATGCACACGCACGCACACATCCATTTCTTTCCCTACCACCCTTAGGCTGCTGCTCAGTCTCTCATTTAAACTTTGTCTCTGCTCTTTGTGGTGCCTGAGAACAGAGCTGTGACTCTCTGTGACCGTTCATCCCATGTCGGGTGCTTCGTAGCCAGGCCAAGCGTGTACCCTGGGCCAGTGTGGCACTGCCTCACCCTCTGTGAACTCTCCTTGGGGACTGTCCTCCCACGCCCACAGGATGCACTGCCTGGCCCCACAGGTCACTGAGCCATCACTCTGACACCTGCTGCCCCCTTTGAGGAGCCTGCCCTGACTGCCCTGACTGAGTTAGCCAGAAGCTGCCTTTCAGCTGATACTTAGCTTCCAATTGCCCTAACTGTGGCTGGGACTCTCCATGCCCTCTCTGAGCTCTCTCCAGGGAGCTCTATTCTGGGGTCACCATGCCATCCCTAGAGCCCACCCGGTAGTGTGCTACTGGCCAGCCCCGAATGGGGGAGGGGTGGAAAGTGGTAGGGATGGAGAGTGGGGGGGGGGGTGGGTTTGAAGCCCCGCTGCCAGGGTAACCCTCTCCCTACAGACCCAGCTGGGCACCGCCCCCTCCTCCGGCAGCCTCCCCAATTTTCCTGTCGCACTTGACACGCGCTGACAAATGAGGCTGCTGTTTCATCCTCCTCGGCAGTGGCAGTGCCCCGGGGAAGCTGTCAGACTGGGCATCCCCAGGTGTCCTGGGTTCTCCCCTCCCAGGCTCTAAATCGAGCTTGCCCAAGCGGGCGCCCCCTCCTCCGCCCTTCCCGACCCGCCGCCGGGCTACCGGTAGCTTGGGGACAAACTGTAACCGGGAGAGGCCGGCGTAGGGGCTGTCCTGAGAGGCAAGCCCGCAGGCTGTCCGGGGACAGGAGGCAGGGACAGAGCCAGGCAGCACCGAGGGGAGATGAAGGGAAGCGAGAGGGCCTCCAGCTGAGTCCGGCTGTCAGCATCCTGGAGAGAAGCGTGCCAACTTCTCCAGGGACGCCGGGGCTGCCTGCGCGCCCTAGTCAGCCCTGGTGGGGAGGGGCGGGGCGGGGCGGGGGACTGCCCACCCATCACCTCCCCGGAAAGCCCTCAGTGCCAACGCATCGTCTCCGCGGCAAATTTGGCTCTAGAAATAACTTTTTTCCCTTTTCCTTATTTCCCCAGCAAGGGGCAGGCCCCTTACTCACCCCAGGCAGCTCATGGTGGCCTCTTTCGGTGGCCGCCTATGCTCCGCTGCAGAGCCGAAACGCTGCGCCTGGGCTTGGGGGGGCGGGGGCGGGTGGCCAGCCCGGTCCCTGACATTGGCCAGGCCCAGAGGGAGGGGCAGGCTGCGGGGTGAATGGCAGCGAGGGGAAGGGGCGGGCTGAGCCCAGAAAGGGGGAGGGGTGGGGGGGAGCAGCTGAAAGCCAGGAGACAGAATAGGAAGAGAAAGCCCAGCTGGATCCGGGTAGGGAAAGCATCCCCTGGGCTCAGAGGGGGCCAGTGGAAGCTGGACAGGCCTGAAGCCCTGGAAGGATGGAGGTGGGAGCACTAGATTTCTGGGTCACTCCAGGTGAGGACCACCAGGAGATAGCCCCCCACCCTAGAATAAACTTAAAAGATGAATCTAAAGCAGAGCAAAAGAGCAAAAAGTTGCTGTGTGGCTTTGGGCCCGCCTTTCAACCTCTCTGAGTCTCAATTTGCTTTTGTGAAATGGGGTTAGTAGTAGCACTGGGGGAGATTCAGTAAGAGTATTCCTCTAGGAGCTGGTGAGGTCCTTGGTACACACTCATCATCATCAAAAGGCAACAAGAGGGGAGAGAGCATGCGTGTGCACACACACACACACATTGTAGGGCGGGGTCAAGGATCCACATAGTATAGTCAGAGGATCCTTGCTTTCACATTGTATCATTACTCCATCTCAGTAAAGAATTGGGAGAATCTTGGCAGCCTGTTGGAGATTCCTTTCTTTCTTTCTGTTTGTCTCTCTCTCTCTCTCTTTTTTTTTAGTTTGCTATAGGGAGTGTGCACTCACTGGGGGAGAGAGAGAGAGAGAAACAGAGAAAGTGAAAGTGAGAAGTCACTCTCCAAGGGAGATGGCCATGCTACAATCTCTTCTCCTACATTCTTCCTTCAGGCTTTTGGATTTGGGGCACACACACACGTGTGTGTGTGTGTGTGTGTGTGTGTTTTTAATTATTTATTTAATTTTATTTAGTCATTCATTTACTTTAATTTTACCAGAGAGAGACATACATGGAGAGAGAGAGAGAGAAAGAGAGAAGGCAAGCCACCAGGTCTAGGACTTGAACCGTGGTAGGCCATGTGGGAGTGTCCAGCACCTTAGCCACCATGCCACCTGCTGGTCCCACGTGTGTGTTTTTCAAGCTGCCACGTCCAGGACTCAACCACACAGATAGTCATGTGGGATCCAGCCACCTTAACCACCATGCAACCTGGCTGGCCTGGAGATTTTTTTTTTACTTTACTATTTTTTTTTTTTTTAAGTTCATTCATGCTTTTCTGAGAGAGAGAGAGAGAGAGAGAGAGAGAGAGAGAGAGAGAGAGATTCTTAACAGGGTCCCCACAGCCCTATCCACCTCCAATCCAAATCAGCCAGGATTGTGGGGTTGCTCATGCCTCCTGCATGTACAGGGGAGCTCCAAGATACAAACCCAGACCTTCCCGTGTGGGTCCAGTTGTACTACCATCTGGCCCCTGGAGGAAAGTTCTATGATCTGAGTTTGGGGTGGAGCAGAGCAGACTGATTCTTTAGATCAGAAGATGGGTTTTTTCTGAGGCCTGTTCCAGCTCTGCCGTTAGCAGCCATTCCCCACCACTCAAAGTGCTGCTCTGGCATCCAGTAGAGCCAACAGCTGCCCTCCCAGGGCTGCCCTTCAGGGTCACTGGCCCACCCTGGGTTGGAGTTTTGTTAAGGTTGAGTTCAGGAGGAGGCCATCATCTCCAACCTGGGCTGACAGGGGGGCTAGAGTGGCAGTGGGTAAGTGAATAGCTTGAGTGAGACTGGCCTGCCTGCCCATCATGCCCCTTACTAAAGTACCTGAGGTTGTCCAGGAGTGGTCCACAGGCCTCGCGTGGCAGCGCCAGGGTGAGAGCCCACACCAGGTCATCCACCCGCTGCTCGGTGGCGAACTGCTTCAGAGCAGTGAACACATGCTCCTTGGCTGTTGGCTGGTCCCCCAAGATTTCATCAACCTGTGAGAAGGAGTCCCAAAAGGGATCCAGAGTGGAGCCATGGGGGAATCACTCACATCCCTCTCCTCCTCCCTCAGTTTACCTCCACGTAGCTTCTGTGGGAAATGCTGTTGGGAGCGCTTTACGCATATCGCCCCATGCCATACCTGACGGCTGCCCAACCAGGAGGGCATGATTAGCATCTTCACTTTACACCTAACGAAAATGAGGCTGCTAGAGGTGGTGTGATGGGCAAGAAAGGAATTTGTGAGAGTGATTGTTCATAGAATCAGTGCTGGTTGCAAGGTTATGGGGTCCGGATTCAAACCCAGAGACAGAATATTTCATGAATATTCTAAGGATCAAAGGAATCAATACAAGAGCTTAAAATGCACCAGGCACTCAGTAATTGCTAGTTACTATTATTATAATACTACACTCCCTTTCACTGCACTCTGTGCTGAGCGACCCCACAGAGAACATTATGGCTTCACATAAAAAGGCCCGGAACACATGCCTAGCCCTGAGTTTTGACTCCCTCAGTTCTCCCTCCCTCCCGACATTTGCTCGTTGTCTGTGTGTACAAACCAGCTAGCACTCACCAAGGCACACCTATTCAGAGGAGTCTGTGTGGCCATTGGAAGTGACTGTGTAAATGTGGACAGCATTCCAGAAGGCAGCTTGTTCGGTGTGTCTAAAACTTAGACCCTTTTCCTCAATGATCTCACATCTCGAAACTTATCCTAGATGTGTCCTGAGAAGACAGGTGTACAAGGATGTAGGAGTGAGGGGGCTCATTGCTATAATACTGAGATTACGTTTGTTTGGTCGGCCCCTGATAGGCCTTTAGGTAATTTCCCTCCAGAAAATAAGAAGATGGTTGCAGCAGCCTTTGGCTAGAATCCTCTGACCAGAGATCTCCCTTACTGCCAGCCAACAGAGATCTCCCTACTGCCAGCCAACACCCATTGATGGGCCGATAACTTCACAGTGGCAAGTAAACTAGTCAAAGAATCCACCCACCACTTTGCGACCCTACCCCTCCACCCTTCCCATATAAATACATCACATCTCCTCGGTAGGGTGGGCCGAAGCACCTAGGCTTCAGATCCCTAGGTGTTTTTTTCCTCTCAATAAACTTTCCTTTCTCTCTCTCTCTCTTTTTAGTGCACGTGCTATAGGGCACGTGCACTCGCCATAAAGACACAGAGAGACAGAGATACAAAGAGACAGAAAGTGAGAAATCACCCCCCCAGGGGGGATGGCCATGCCACAATCCCTTCTCCTCCATTCTCCTCTCGGGATCTTGGGCACGCATGCACACGCGCCCGGTGTGAGTTTAAGCCACTGGGTCCGGGACTCTAGCTGCGGTCAGCTACCTGGGAGTCCAGTGACATAGCCATTACGCCAACTGCTGGTCCCCCTTTTTCTCTTGAGATAGCACCTCCTGGGTCTTACTCTGAACCCTAACAATGTTGGAAACAATATGACTGTTTGACAGTAGAGGCTAAGTAACTGCAGCACATCCATATAGGAGCTATTTGTAGTTTCTTGGTTATACAGCCAAAAGGAGAGGCAACCCTCAACTAGGTGCGAGGCAAGATCCTAGTGGACATATTGTAGCTGTCACCAATTGGAGGCTCTTGCCCGGAACTTTGGCTCTTTTTTCTTTCTTTCTCTCTTTTTTTTTTGAGAGATTTTTGCTATAGGGCGCGTGCGCTCGCCAGACAGACAGAGAGAGACATAGAGACAGAAAGCGAGAAATCACCCCCCGGGGGGATGGTCACGCCGCAATCCCTTCTCCTCCATTCTCCTCTCGGGATCTTGGGCACATACGAACATGCACCCGGCGTGAGTTTTAAGCCACCAGGTCCAGGACGCGAACCGCGGTCGACTACGTGGGCGTCCAGTGACATAGCCATTACGCTAACTGCTGGTTCCCCGGAACTTTGGCTCTTAAAGGAATGGTGTAAAAATGCTGGGTACAGCAAAAGTGGGTCAGGATAGTGACAGAGCCCCACCGTGTGCCCTGAACAGACTGTTCCTGAAGGGTACTTTAGGATAGGTGTGCCCTTAGTTGCTGTTTCTTTGTTGGTTCTAAGCCTGGGTCCTTAGTGCTGATTCTGTGAACTGCCCCTCCCACAAACTTCTTTCCTGCCTGTTAGTGGAGTTAACTTCTATCATTTTGTGGTGAAATACACTTTGTACTGTGTAATACTGTGTAACATTGATCCTAGGGTGAGCACTATATTTGAATATTTCTGAAATCTGAGTGCCTGGCACATTTGTAGTACCTCTGATGTGTCTTATTGCTGGTTGTCATTTCTGTATATACGTGAATTTGGTCATAGGTGTTTATGTTTTCTTTCAACTTAGCTATGTGCATTGTTGGTACTATGTCCACGTAAGTCTAAAACTCTCTTTCAGTAACTACTGAAGTGATAAGAAGGTAATAAGGAAGCATGTGCCATGGGTTAATTGGCAGAACTTTTTGTTTCCTAGCAGTCGATAAAACAACAGCAGATCTTGCAGTTGATGGTGCTTTAGATCTAGGTAGTGTGGTCCCATTTGACCAATGGGAATGAAACTGTCAATCTTTATTTTAAATCATGAAATGGGGAGTGACAGCTAAGGAGTGCAAGATTTTTTGGGGGAAAGAGCAGGTGATCAAAATGTTCTAAAATTGATTGTGGCGATGATTGCACAACTCTGTGAACACACTCAGAACCACTACATTGCACGCATACTGCACAGTGAAGTGTAAAGTGCATACTGCCTGGGAGCACTCCCTTGCTAGTTGTGGGTCTGGGGATGTTTGTGAGCACTGACTTCCTGAGCTGGCCCTGAAGCAGGGGTGGGTGGCCCAGGAAGTCAGCCATCCATCTCCTTCACAGGCTTTGGGATACAACTTCAGCTCAAACTGGCAGGTACCAGCTCTCTCACTTTCCATGCACCTCCATGGTTCTCCACAGACTCTGCACCCTTCACTTCCATCCTTGTACTCTCAGAGGAGAAAGAGCCCCCTTCCTGCTCAAGGCCAACCCATTAGGCTACAGACACCCCACTATCCCCCATCCCCATCCTCTCTTCTTGCCACCAACTTGTCATACAGCTCCCGGCTCCAAGTCACCTCCTCAGGGAGCCTTTTTCTGACCACCCTGTCAAAGTGGCCCCCATCACTTTCTTATCTCCCTCTGTTTATTTCTACATCTCTTTATTATTATTATTATTATCCATAACAGCTTGTCTACTGATATGTCCAGTAGACAAGTTGGACACATCAAGATCTTATTGGATCTTCCCCCACAGGAAGGGGGGTGAAGTCAGGCTCCTTGTTGGTCTTGTTTGTGGCTGTTTCCCTGGTCCTTGGACATTGCAAGTCCATATTCAATGGCTATTCAATGCATAGTTTTCAATATTTCTACCGACTCCTTCCTTGCTACTTATATAAATATTTGAATCTCTCTCAAGCTGTAAATGAATAAATAAAGTCCTCTTTAACCTCACAACCCAAACTTTCTCTTCCTTTTTCTAGCTTAGAGCTATCTATGCTTTTTATTTTTTAATTGTCAGAGGGTGTGTGCACTCACCAGAGAGAGATAGAGAGACATAGAGAGACATAAAGAGAGGGAGAGGGAGAAAGCACTTCCCAATGGGACACAGTCACGTTATAATCCCTTTCCTTCCATTTCTCCATCCCATCTGCGTTTGGGGCATGCATGCAAGCCACTGGGACTGGGATTTGAACTGCAAGGTCAGCCATGTGGGATCCAGCTCCCTTAACACTAGGCCAGTAGAGAGTTGTCTCTACTTGCTATTTCCTTAGCACTGTCCTTAATATCTACAGTCCCCTCCTCCACATGCAGCACTTCGTGAGTCTGCTCTGACCAAGGATCCTAAATGTTGATTCCCACATCTTGACCTTCAGTCTAGAACCTGCTCCTGAATTTCAGAACTGTATATCCAATTGCTTTCTAGATGGCTCCACGAGGGGACTAAGGAAGGCTTTCCAGAGAGGCGACACTAGAGAGGATGAATAGGCATTAGCAGGGGCTTTGAAGGTTTCTGCTAGAGGTCACATTCTGTGCATGTCTGGGTCCTGGCACATGTACACCATTAGTCTGTAACAGTCTGTCTTCCCCACCAGGTATGACAGCTTGAGGTCCGGCTACTGCCCAGCCCCATACACAGGGCCCAGAACATGGCAGGCTCTCAGGACACGTTTATGAAACTGAACCAAAGGCAGCATTGTGTTGCATTTCCTGCATGCCCCCAGCTGACCTGTTCCCCTCCTGGTGGGTAGGACAGTCTGCAGCACCAGGAGCCCCCTCCTCATGCACCCACCATACCACGAAGAGGTGCTGGTTTGGAAATCAAAGTCAGCAGTAGCCTCAATTCAAAGGAGAACATGGCTAGCTGAAAAGATGTTTTATGTAAGAAAGAGGAAAAAATAGTTCCTTCCTCCTGGGGCCCATGCCACAGTGCGGTATTGGTGTCAGTTATTACCCAGATGTTCTCAACCTACATCTAAGCATGAGGCACCATCACGGGACACTAATGGATTTTCTATTAAATATCAGCTACTTCAAGGAGGAAAAACTGGGGCAGGCAGAGTGTTGGCAAAAACCTGGAGCTTACTGAAAACCAACGGGTGTCCCACAGAGACCCTTTAATCTTCCCAGGGTAGTCTTTTTTGGATTCATTGTCAGCTATTGGGTGTGCTTGGCGAGACCTAAACAGAACCCAAATCCACTATTCCCCACTCCTTCTTGCTAGAAAATGTACCACAGCTGACCTGAGCAGCCTGTCAGATCCCACCCCAGTCCTGCTTCCTGGCCAGGTCTGCATATCCACCCTGCCCTACTGGGGCTCTGATTGTGCCTCCTTCTGACTCTGCAGTAATTAGATGGAGCCTGGTACAGGCCCTAGGCTCTATAGTAGGCATCTGAGACTATAACAGTAAGGCCTGTCTTCACCAACTTTTTAGTTCTCCACACACTCCCATACCCCCATTTCTGGACACACAGAAGACTACATTTCCCAGCGCCCTGAGGGAGCAGCAGTGTGACAAGTTCTAGCCAATGAGCACTGACTGAGGTGCCATAATAAGGGCTGATGCACAATCTTCCAGGCTGTCTTCCTCTTCCATGGCAAATCCAAAGCTTCATGTTGAGGTGAAGGTGTCTAGAATGCTGAGACCTCGTGTGGACATCAGACACTGGAAAGTTGCCTGTATCCCTAGACAACTTTGGGTGAAAAGTAAACTCCTGCAGTGTAAAGGCAATAAGATGTTGATTTTGTTTGCTCTAGCAGCTGAGCTTATTCTGAGCATAGGGAGAAAGATCATTTGAGGAGCTGGACATTACTGATGTAGGGAAGCCATGTGAGTGAGCGTGTGTACCTGGCTACGGAAACTGGTCTACTCAGGGTCGTGGGACTGAAAGGCACAAACAGGGGGTCATGTCAGGGTACATGATAGAGAAGAGGCTCTGGAGGTGGACAGTTTACAAGGATCGAGGACGGGACCAAGCTTGAGTGCTGGAGGAGGCCAGAGTGGGTGGGAATCTGACACCTGGGCACCGAGCTGGGAGTAATTTCAGCAAGAGCCATACTTTGACAGAGCTTCTAGACCCCATAGCCTCCCAATCCTCAAATGGGCAGGGCCAAGAAATTTCTCACAAGTTTGTGGCGTCCTTATCATCAAGAAGACATGGAAATTCCAGGCTAGACATCTACATTGGGCCTAAGCCCTAGGCGGGGGTGAGGAATGGAGTGTCTGAGCCCCAGAGTGTTTCCTGGACATACCCACAGGTTCACTTTTTGTTTCACTTGAGTCTCAGAAAAACTAGGGTCTGGTGACCATCTCTGGAAGCCTGGAAGGACAGACATTTGAGAGCGAGTGGCTTGTTGTACTGAGACATTGGTAGTGACCTGAGGTAGATTTGACCATACTGGGCAACCTCTTTCTCCGTAACTATATCACATTCTGGATTTCTCAGGTTTTCTTGAGTAATGGCTATGTTCCTGCAAATCAGTGGTTGCTCAGGATTCTGGTCTGAGGTTAAATCCATTCTCTGTTTTCCCCTTTCCAGTTCTGGATCTCTGAGTGGTGCTTTTCTCTGTCTCTCACTTGCCTCCTGAAGGTGACTCAGGCCTTGTGCTTCTTTTCTGGCTGGAGGCATCAGTCATTCTAGGCTCCTGACCCTAACTTTCCCAGAGTCACCCTAACATTCCACCTGCAACCCTTCAGAGTCCATTTGTACCAAAGTCTGACAGGAAGTGTCTTTGAAAGGTTGAGAAATCCAAACTAGAGCCACTTGTAGTCCAACAGCCAGTTGAATTGTTGTGTAAGGCCAGGCTGGATCTTTTTTTTTAATTTTTTTTTTCAGTTAACTTTATTCATTTATTTATTCATTTGTTTATTTCAATTTGACCAGAGAGGGAGAGAAAGAGAAAGAGAGAGAAAGTGAGAAAGCAAGCTGCTAGGTCCAGGACTCAAACCATGGTCAGCCATGTGGGAATCCAGCACCCTTAACCACCATGCCATCTGCAGGCCCCCAGGCTGGATCTTAATTTTGTAGCGCTTAGAACAGGTGTAGCTCTTTCAGAGAATTTTTTTCTTATTTTATTATTATTTTAAAACAATTATTTATTTTATTTATTCATTCATTTATTTTAATTTGGCCAGAGAAAGACAGACACACAGAGAGAAGGAAAGTGAGAAAACAAGCCACTACATCTGGGACTCAAACCATGGTCGGCCATGTGGGAGTGTCCAGTGTCTTAAACCACCACACCACTTGCTGGCCCTTCTTTTCCTTTTTTAATTAATTAATTTTTAAATTGTTCTTATTTTTTAAATTTAACTTTATTTATTTATTTATTTATTTTTAATTTGACCAGAGAGGGACAGAGTGAGAAAGAGAGATAGAAGCAAAGTGAGAAGCAAGCCGCTAGGTCCAGGACTCAAACCGTGGCCAGCCATGTGGGAATCCAGCGCCCTTAATCACCATGCCACCTGCCGACTCCAATTAATTCATTTTTAGTATTTAATTTAATTAATTTATTTATTTGGAGAGGTTTGTTTTTGTTTTTGTTTTTGTTTTGTTTTGTTTTGTTTTGTATCTTGGGCATGCACGCATGCATACTTGTCTGGTGTGAGTTTAAGCCACCGGGTCTGGGACTCGAACTGCGGTTGACTGCATGGGAGTCCAGTGACATAGCATTACACTAACTGCTGGCCCCAAATATTTTATTTTATTTGGATGTAATTGTTGTACATCATTGTGGGTCACAGTAAGGATTTTCAAAGCTTGTGGGGTGCAACCATCCAGACAAGGATAAAACCATATTCATTTTCATGGCTTTTTAAGAATTATTCATTTAACTTTTATTATTACTATTATTATTATTAATTTGACCAGAGAGAGACAAAGAGAGAGAGAAAGTAAAAAAGCAAGCTGCCTGATGTGGACTCGAACCATGGTCTACCATGTGGGAGTCCACCACCTTACCATGCCACCCGACAGCCCCTTCATGGCGCTCTCTCTATTTTTTTTTTTTTTTTTTTGAGAAGTATTTGCTATAGGGCACGTGAGCTCGCCAGAAAGACAGAGAGGGACAGAGAGACAGAAAGCGAGAAATCACCCCCCAGGGGGGGATGGCCACGCTGCAATCCTTTCTCCTCCATTCTCCTCTCGGGATCTTGGGCACGCACGCACACGCTCCCAGTGGGAGTCCCCGAGCCGCCGGGTCCGGGACTCGAACCGCGATCGACTACGTGGGAGTCTAGTGACATAGCCATTACGCTAACTGCTGGTCCCTTCATGGCTCTTTTAACAAAAGAACATTGTCCTAGTAATAGGTGTTAGAAAGAATCTTCTGTTACCCATACATAACTTTTTCTTTTCTGTCTCCCTATCTCTGTCTCTCTGGCGAGCCCACGTGCCATATAGCAAAAATCTCTCTTAACAAAAAAAATTACAAAATTAGGTACAAGACTTCAAAACTTGAGCATCATTTTATTTCTGGTAAATCTAACCCCAGAAATTTCCTCAGCTCGAGTCCTTGGGAGTGCAGCATCCTATCACCGGCACCGCCCACATCGCGCCCGCCCCGCCCACGTCGCTCTCCCCCGCCCACATCGCACCTAGCCCCGCCCGCTAGCTCCGCCCACACACTTCCACGCCCCGCCTCTACGCCCTACCTTGCGGCTGAACTCCTGGGCTTTGCGTCTTCGCTCTCGGTGCACGGCGTCTGGGCGCTTGCGGCCAGCCAGGCGCAGTAGTTCACGCCCCAAGGCGAGGCCGCGGCAGGAGCGTGGGCCTCGGAAGGCTGTGATCGCAGCGACGGGGCCAGAAGCCACGCTGGGGCCGTTGTCGGGGCCGGGGAGCACGCCAAGGCTGGGTGGCACACGCGGACAGCGCCGTGCCAGGCGCACGAGGCGCTCGCGGCTCAGACCACCCACGGCCAGCCCTTCCACCTCCAGAATCTGGTCCCCGGGTCGTAGTCCCCCGGCATGTGCACTGCTTCCCTCGGCCACCTCCAGGACGAAGCAGGGGCCAGAGCCACCCAGGCGGAAGCCGAAGTCCTCAGGCCAGCCCTGGTTGGTGGCCGGCATGGCAGCGGTGGTGGTGCAGCTGGAAAGGGAAACAGAGCACAGAGATTCCTTGTCCTGTCTGTGTCTCCACAGACTGTCAAAGGCCCAGGGAAGTGTGCCAGCCTGGGCCCCTACTTCTCTCTGCCTCCTCCCTGCCTCCTTCTTCTATCTCTGTTTCTGTTCCCCTCTATCTCTCTATACTTTTCCCCCTCCCCATTTAGCCTGTTTGGGGCTGAGTCTTTCTCTTAAAATTTGCTAGAGGGTGCATGAAAGCCAGAGACCTAGACAGAGAAAACACCCCCACGGGGTGTCACACTACACAATCCCTTCTCCTCCATCTTTCCCTCCTTTCAGGACTTTGGAAAGACTGACACATGAAAACACACTGGTCCAGGACTGGAACCCACAGTTGGCTCTTGGGATCCAGCCGCCTTAACCACCACACCACTGGCTGCCTGTCTGGGCCTGAGTCTGAACAGCAGAAGGAAGTATGGCTGAGAAGATGGAGCTCAGGAGGGATGGATTCCGAGTGGGAGGTCAGAAGGGCAGTCTGGGGGGCAGCGTGACAGGGCATAGGGGTTTGGACCATCTGCGATGAGGGTGTGCAGTCTATAGGTAGAGGGGCAGGGGAGAGCTGGGGCTACTGCCTCAGAGTTTTCTCAGTGCCCCAGGGGATCCAAGCACCAAGGTGGAAATCCTTGAATTCATCCACTCATTTTTCTAGATTGTCGATGTCTCTAGACTTTATAATTTACCCAAAAAAAGTATATATTGTTTAAATGTAAAAGACAAATTATTTTTTTTAGGTGTTGCCATAGGGCTCATGTGCTTGTGAAAGAGAGAGAGAGGGAGAGAGAAAGTGAGATATCACCCCCCCGGGGTATGGCCACCCTGTAGCCCCTTCTCTGTTCTCCTCTCGGCACTTTGGGCACCTCTGGCACTGACACACATCCGGCATGATCTTCAAGCCATTGCGTCTGGGACTTGAACCATGGTTGGTCATGTGGCAGTCCAGCACCCCAACTTCTACCCTACCTGCTGGTCCCACAAATGGTCCTATCTTAAACTTTTAATTTGAGTTCCTTGGTTTTAATGAGGCCACACCTTCCATGAGTCTTTTACTGTTTGGCTTTCTTGACTTCCTTTTTCCTCACCATTTCCTTCACCTGGACCCTTTCCTCACCCTTTCTCCATTTGCCAGAATCCCCTTTGAGAGTCATACATGAATCATAAACTTCCAGAATCCCAGAATGTTGGAGTAGAAGGTGGCCTCAGAGACCGTTCATATCCCTAGAGGAGATTTTTAAAACATCCCCAGACCCAGGCAGTGTCCTCACCTTCAGATCAGAGAGTCCTAACCCAAGGTCACCCAGCTCAGGGATGGCAAGGTCAGCCCCCTCCTGTCCTACTAGAGCTGTCTCCATAGCACCTCTCCACCATCTCATGCAAAGCCTTCGGACCTCTGTGCAGAGGTTCCTGTCTGTTTTGATAATGCCTTCAGAGGCCTCCCCTCACTGGTGTTGCAGGAGACCTGATAGGTTGACTACAAGGCATGCCCTGCCTCCCATGTCCTGGGATTGTGGGGGAACGAACGCTTATGTACTGGCCCTGGTAGCAGGGTTGGGCATTGGCCAGCCTGGCCAATCACAGTATCCCAGCCCATATGTCCTAAAGAGAGCTCTTAAGAGCCCCTGCAGATTTGATATGTTGGCCTTGAGAGAGAGGGGGGTCTTTCTCTGGGCCTATTAGCTACAAGGGCATTACAGGTTTGGGGCACCTGTGGAGGATCAGTTCCTATGATACCACCTGAACTGGATCCAGCTATGTCTGAAATTCACTCAACTTCCATTTGACAAAGGACTTCCCAGTGACACAGGTTCATGAATTCTTTCTTCTCCCTCTCCCTCTCCCTCTCCCTCTCCCTCTCCCTCTCCCTCTCCCTCTCCCTCTCCCTCTCCCTCTCCCTCTCCCTCTCCCTCTCCCTCTCCCTCTCCCTCTCCCTCTCCCTCTCCCTCTCCCTCTCCTTCTTCTTCTTCTTCTTCTTCTTCTTCTTCTTCTTCTTTTTTTCTATTTAGTTTAAGGCTGTTTGTACCATCTCTTACCTTTTGGCTGGAACTGCCATCTTCCCAGTAATTAACCAAAATGACAAACACAAAGGGAAAGAGGAGAGGCACCAGATATATGTTCTCTAGGCCTTTTAGAAGACATGGAGTGGTTTCTTTGGCAACATGTAAGAAAGGTGATATTGTAGACATCAAGGGGATGGGTACTGTTCAAAAAGGAATGCCCCCAAAATGTTACCATGGCAAAACTGGAGGAGTCTACAATGTTAGCCAGCATGCTGTTGGCATTGTCATAAACAAACAAGTTAAGGGCAAGATTCTTGCCAAGAGAATTAATGTGCATATTGAGCACATGAAGCATTCTAAGAGCAGAGATAGCTTCCTAAAACGTGTGAAGGAAAATGACCAGAGAAAGAAGGAAGCCAAAGAGAAAGGTACCTGAGTTCAACTAAAGCCCCAGCCTGCTCCACCCAGAGAAGCACACTTTGTGAGAACCAATGGAAAGGAGCCTGAGCTTCTGGAACCTATTCCCTATGAATTTATGGTATCATGGGTGTTAAAAATAAACTAATCTATGCTCTATTAAAAAAAAAAAATAAATAAAATTGAATAAGTAATTTTTTTAAAGGGGGGGGGGAATCAGCAGGTGGCGTGGTTGTTAAAGTGCTAGACACTCCCACATGGCCTACCACGGTTCAAATCCCAGACCTGTTGGCTTGCATTCTCACTTTCTCCTTCCCCCCTCTCTCTGTTTCTTTCTGATCAAATTAAAATAAATGACTTATAAATAAAATTGAATAAATAATTCTTTTTCTTTAAAAAAAAGAAGTACCATCTCTTTTTCTACTAATTACAGTAGGACATTTGCCACTTGAGTTCTAAGACTCCTCTTGCCTTCCTTGGGAGTGATGGTATGGCTGATTCAGGGTCTCTGGGTCTCTGGGCTCTAGGATGGGCTCAGGGAGAGGTGTCTGTTTAAAAGAGGCCGATTATGTGGGCTGGGAGGTGTCCTGAGGACACAGACAACCTGGGGAGGCAAAGACGGACTGCTCTGAATGGAGCGGTCTATGTATATTTCTGTCTGTTTAGAGCAGGGATTCCCTACATGAGTCCCTGGGGCCTCTGGCATGGTAGTCAGTGTGAGATATGAAGGCTCGTTCTGGTCTGTGTCTGAGAGCCTCCTGACTTCAGTCTAGAGGAACCTCGGAGGACTGGTTTTTAAAGGCCCTGGACTCGGTGCCCCTCTGTCCTCTCCAGATGCTTGGAAACCCTCACAGGGGTCACCCTCCCTCTGGCTCCCTCACCCAGGAATCAGCCTACCCCAGGAAGCCTGAGAAACAATTCTTGGAAGCTAGGGAGTTGGGGGCAGGGAGGAGTGTTCACAGCATGACAGACCAGGAGGAAATGTCCTTGAGTGACTTCCAACGAGAGCCTGTGCCATCTGGCCAGTAGGGGGCACAGTGTGAGAATGCCTCATACTGGGTGGGCAGAGGCAGTCACACCCAGAGGCTGGTAGGATCAGTCCTGAACCCTCCTCCAGGGGCTCTCATTCTCATGTTTCAGGTTGTGATGCTGGCCATCAGGCATGGAGCCTTGGGGACACTTCCTCTGTCATTGGTGGGCTCCTGTGGGCCACTGGGACCAGGCGTGGTGAGGGTACCACCACATCTTGGAGGTGGTGAGGCCAGTTCTAGTACTGAGAGAAACACCTTCACCATCAAAGAGGGACAGAATAAAAACTGAATCTGGGGCTGGGGTACATCCTTCCTCCTCCACGTGCGCACCTGTCCTGGTCAGAACACCTGTGCTGGGTGGCGGGGCTGCCCATTAGAAGCCAGAGCAAATGAATCTTAACACCTTTACACCCAACCTGGGGAACCTGCAGGGCCAGGGAGATTGCCAGCACTGAGGTCCCCAGGGCTTTTGAA
Organism: Tupaia tana; assembly: GCA_026018925.1. Taxonomy (NCBI): domain Eukaryota; kingdom Metazoa; phylum Chordata; class Mammalia; order Scandentia; family Tupaiidae; genus Tupaia; species Tupaia tana. The sequence goes on along the minus strand of JAKSZU010000016.1, from coordinate 47,011,951 downwards.
CAATATCAAACCATCCAGTGTGTCCCCAGCCCTGCAGACTGACTCTCTCTCCCACCCACCTAGAGCCCCCGGTCTAGCCCACTCTCTCCTCCCTCGCCTTCCTTTGGAAGCAGGAATCCAGGTTTGCAAGGACCAGTATACAAAGGCTCATTTCCCAGAGTCCTGGGGCATGGCGGGGAGGGTGTGCCTAATAGTCAACCTCCTAGGTGTCCTGGCATGAGAAAGAGACATCCATAGGTCTCCCATCATAGAGTTTTGGGTGCTACACCCTCTCACCTGGTTTGCTTACCTTCTTCGCTGATGACTGCAGTGGCTACGGAGGACAAAGCACGGGGCTTGCAGAACGCCTGGGGACACTTGCTTGTGACTGGCCCTCTGCTGCTGAGGGCCTTGGCATCAGTTACTGATGAGCCTGAGGTGACAGCTGGAGTTTCTAAGGCAAAGTGATCCTCTGAGTAACCTGAGAAGGCCCCAGTTACCTGGTAGACCAGCAGGATGGCTGGGCAGGTTGGCCAGGACCCAGGCTGGCTGGCCCTTGCTGTGTGGTCCTGGTGGGCAACCTGCAGCCCTCAGACAGAAGTGAAGACTTGTTGGGGTTGGGCCTGGAGCTGGGTCTACACATGAGCCTTCAGAGCTTGGCAGACAGGTCCAGAGGATCCAACTGGGTTGTTTTGGGGTGTGAAGTGTTACTTGGCTCAATTGGACCAGTAACAATAGAGGGAACTGGTGAGACCCCACAGGGCGTGAGATACAGTCCTCACAGAGAACACCACAGGCTGCATTTATTGGCAGGAAAAGAGAGAACCAGGTCAGAGAAAATAGTTTGTATGGGGAAAAGGTGCTGATCTTAGGAATTACAGAAATGAGGGATTTAGCAAGTAGCATAGTGGTTAAGGTGCTGGATTCCCACATGGCCCACCATGGTTTAAGTCCTGACCTGGCAGCTTGAAACTCACGCTGGGCACATGTGCATGTGTGCCCCAAATTCCAAGAGGAAAATGGAAGAGAAGTGATTGCTGTGTGGCCCCTGGGGAGTGTGATTTCCCACTTTCTCCCTGTGTCTCCCATGAGGGCATGTGCCCTATAGCAAAAATCTCTCTGAAAGAGAAGAGAGTACAGTCTATAAAACTAAAGGCATAGGTGAGCCTTGTAGCATCACGGATAAGTGCTCTACATAGGGAGTTGAACCCCACATGATCAACTATAGTTCAAGTTCCAGCTCCAGTAGCTTGAAGAAAAAAAAAAAAAAAAAAAAAAAAAAAAAACTGGTACGTGTCACGTGTTCAAAATCCTGGAAGGATGGAGAAAAAAGGATTTCCTTATGGCCACGTCCCATTGAGGGGGGGCTTTTTCTCTTTCTCTATCCAGTGCATATGCCCTCTGGCTCAAAAATTTTAAAAGAAAGTCAAAAGGAACTCCACATAGTACTGCACTCCAGTCAATGAAATTGTTTCCTGTGGGAGTACAAGTGAACAATTCTGGAATCGTACTATACGTGAATACTGGAATTGACCAAGTAAGTAAGCAGTTGGTGGGAGCCAGATTTCTGTCTGTTGGAGTGGGAGATTACAGACCAGCAAAGAGAGGAAAGCTACGATAGAATGATCCATCTGGTCCTGGATAAGAACTGTGGGCATCCGTATGAACTCATGTCAGCTTTGTATAGATACAGACGAATGAATGCATGTAAAAATCTTTATAGATACATGTATACATATAGGCTAGTACAGTCATGCACTGCTTAACCATGGGATACATCCTGAGAAATATGTCATTAGGCAATTTTGTCATTGTGCCAGCATAACAGAGTGTACCTACACAAACCTAGATGGTGTAGCCTACTACACATCCAGACCATGAGACAGAGCCTATTGTACCACTGGCTCTCTCTCTTTATATATATATGTGTGTGTGTGTGTGTGTGTGTGTGTATACACACACGCATAGTCCATTGTTGACTGAAGATATTATGTGGTGCATGACTTCTTATGCACATACAGTTGTCCATCAATATATGTGAGGGTTTCATTCCAGGATCCCCCATAGATGCTAAAATCTATGCCCAAGTCCCCACGGACACTCAAGTTTTACATAAAGTGGTGTAGTATTTGAATATACTCTACCCATGTTCTCCCATATACTCTTTTTTTTTTTAAAGGAATTAATCGTTTAATTTTATTTGTCATTATTATTGTTCAGTTTGACCAGAGAGAGAGAGAGAGAAAGAGAGAGTGATAAAGCAAACTGCCAGGTCCAGGACTCGAACTGCAGTCAGCCATGTGGGATTCCAGCATCCTAAACACCACTCCACCTGCTGCCCCCCCCCCCCCCATATACTCTTGTTGTTGTTAGGAGGCATGTGCACTCACTAGAGAAAGAAAGCATTCCTCCACCAATGGGATGCAGTCACACCACAATCCCATGTCCTCTATTTCTCCACTCTGTTGGGATTTGGGGCACACAAACACACTCACCTGGTGCATTTTTCAAGTCACTGGGGTCAGGACTTAAACTGTGTGGTTCCCCGTGTGGGATCCTATTGCTTTAATCACCAAGTCATGGAGTTCTCCTACCTCTCGTATACTTTAAGTAGTCTCTAGATTATTTATAACACTCAGTCCAATGTAAGTGTTATGTAAATAGTTGCGATGCTTTGTTGTTTAGGCAATAATGACAAGAAAAAGTTTGTACGTGTTCAGTACAGATACAATCAATTTTTTTTTTTTTACTATTATTTTCTAAATGAGGTTGGTTGAACCCATGGATACTGTGGGCTAACTATATTTATTTGATTTGTAAGCTGAGTAGGCCTAGGAGCAAAGATACCTCAGGAGCCATAAGCACATCCAATTCTCAAATCTTAATTTCTGGAATTATTCTCTAGTAAAAGGAGCCCAAGTTCTTTGACAAAATGACTGATTCTAGGGCTGCGGTGGTGAATATATAAGATGACCCTGGAGCATCTCCTAGGGCCAGAGAGTAAGAAAGTGTTAGATACACACTCACACATGATGGGGTTTGTCAAAGGGACACAGGAGGGGACCAGCAGTTAGCGTAATGGCTATGTTGCTGGACTCCCATGTAGTTGACCGCGGTTCGCATCCCGGACCCGGTGGCTTAAAACTCACGCCGGGCACGTGTGCGTGTGTGCCCAAGATCCTGAGAGGAGTGCTAAGGAGAAGGGATTGCGGCGTGGCCAACCCCCTGGGGGGTGATTTCTCGCTTTCTGTCTCTCTGTCTGTCTCTGTCTGCCTGGCGAGCGCACATGCCCTATAGCAAAAACCTCTCAAAAAAAAAAAAAAAAAAAAAAAAAAAAACACACACACACAAAAAAAACCAAAGGGACACAGGAGCCAACTGAAAGTGCTTCCAATGGCCCAAACTGGAATAATTCAAGCAACAAAATAAATATCAGTATTGGATTATAATCCAAAGTATAAAACAAATGCCCAGGCCTAGCCACAGTGGCACAGGCACAGGGTTCTACTGCATCATACTGAAGCCATATGGCAAGGGCCAAGGTTTGGATCCCAGTCAGCCTGAATAACCTGATGTGCCTGTGGTCCTGGCTGGGGTTGGGATGACTAGGATGATTGCAGTGTGGTGTGATTCTGTCAAGGTTCTTCTCTCTTTTGCTCTTTCTTTCTTTCTTTCTTTCCTTCTTCTTCTTCATTTTTTTAAAGTTGCTAGAGGGTATTTGCATTCATCAGAGAGAAAAAGGGAGAGAGAAAAGCATCCCTCAGTGGGGGGCATGGTCATGCCACAATCCTTTTTATTCTATTTCTCCATCCTGTCAGGATCATGGGCATGCATGCATGCATATGCTTCCTGGCATGTTTTTCAAGCCACCAGGACTGGGATTTGAGTTACAGTTGGCCATGTGAGATTCAGCTTCAAATACAGAACATTTAACTGCTATGCTATGGGGCCATACCCCTCTTTTCTGTCCATCTCTCATGAGAGAAAGGCATGGTGGTTAATGCACTGGACTCTCGCATGGCTGACTGCGGTTTGAGTCCAGGACCTGGTGGCTTACTTTCTCACATTCCCTCTCTCTCTGTCTTTCTCTCTGGTGAGCATGTGCGCCTTAAAGCTAAGGAACTCTGAATTAATGACTAATCGTGGATCAATGTTAATTCACTAGTTGTGACAAATGTGCCAGAGTAATTTAAGATGATAACAGGGAAATTTGAGTGTGAGATACATGCAAATTCTGTATTATCTTAACAATTTTTCTGTAGATCTGAAACTATTCTAAAATTATGTTTTGTTTCTCATTACCAGAAGGTATGTGCACTTACCAGAGAGACAGAGAGAAATCCCCCTCCCCCCAATGCGACACAGTCACTTTGCAATCTTTTTTCCTCCATTCTTCCCTCCTGTTAGGATTTGGGTCAGGAATGCACATGCGCCTGGCATGTCTCTCAAGCCACCAGAGCTGGATTCAAACTGCAGTTGGCCATGTGAGATCTGGCTCCTTTAACCACTGTGCTACAGGACCAGCCCTAAAAGTTTATTTTTAAATCCTCTTCCTACAAACACTCTATGTCTTTGCTCAATGTACACATAATGTCTGCCCTCTATGGCAGAAATGGAAAGATTTGAAGATAGATAAGTAGGGAGGACAGCTGTAGAAAACAAACTGCAGGGGATTGGGGGATAGGAGGAAGTTGAGAATAAACACATTTAACAGGCACAAAAATTCAGGTAGGCTATGTGTTGTGAAACAAATGTAAATAAATAATTTTTTAAAAATTATAAAATAAAACTGAAAATGGAGCCAGTAGATGGTGTAATGGTTACGTCGCTGGACTCCCCTGTAGTCGACTGTGGTTCAAGTCTTGGACCCTGAAGCTTAAAACTCACACTGGGCATGCATGCATTCATGCCCAAAATCATGAGAGAATGGAGGAAAAGGGATTGCAGTGTGGCCATCCCCCTCGGGGGAGTGATTTCTCACTTTCTATCTCTCTCTCTGGCAAGCGCACATGCCCTATAGCAAAACAAAACAAGACAAAATGAAACAAGACAAAAAAACAAAAAACTCTCTGAAAAAGAAATAAAACAGAAAACAAAAGAAATCCTCCTCTCAGGGCATGGGAGAGAGAGACCAGATAGACTAGAAGCGGCTCTCAGTAGATCCCTATGATTAAACTGGATGGCTTCCAGAGTTTGCTTTAAACAAAGGTGCTCCCTAGATTGTGTGTGTGTGTGTGTGTGTGAGAGAGAGAGAGAGAGAGAGAGAGACGAGAGAGGGAGAGAGACTTGTCTATAAGTATTCTTTCATTTCATATGTAATACATTAGAAACTCTGCTAAGGAGCTTACAGTATGTCCTCACTGAAAAAAAAAGGTATCCCTGAGTGAATAAGGGTGCTCTTGGAGCCTGGTAGAGAAGCGCTGTTGTAAAGAGATGTGTCCTAGGGCACAGCTCCAAATGCTTAATGGCTGCTTCTTTGTTGCACTGCATGGTGATTAGACATAAGCAGCTGCAGTCAAGTGCTCTTTTGTCTTCTGTATTAACTGATGTTTCTCCAGGATTGTAAAAATGGTGTTACCTGATACTGCTATCAGGAATGAAAAATGGTACAACCATTATGGAAAACCGTGGGGCAGTTTTTTTTTTTTTTTTTAAAGTTTATTTAGTTATTTCTCTGTGAGCAAGAGACACAGCACTCTCAGCAGGGTTCCCACACTGCAGTCAACCCCTAGCTTCAGCCAGTCCAGATCACCAGCACACATAAACCCAGTGTACACAGAGAAGTCTTAACATGAACCCAGAGCCTTCCCTGTGGGTCAGCCTTGAAGAGTGTTATATTTTACAACTGTGCTACCATCTAACCCCCTGATTGGCAGCTTCTTAAAAAGTTAATCATACAGGGGCCGGCAGGTGGCAATAAATAAAATTCCATTTATTATTGTTATTTTTCTAATTTGACCAGAGAGAGAGAGAAGAGAGAGAGAGAGAGAGAGAGAGAGAGAGACAGAGAGAGAGAGAGAAAGGGAAGGCGACAAAGTAAGCCGCTAGGTCCACAACTCAGTAGAAATCCAGCACTTGGGGCCCCTAAATAAATAATTAAAAAACAAAACAAACAAACAAAAAACCACAGCTCACCTGTCTTAGTCTGTTTGGGCTGCTTTAACATAAACACCATAGACTGAGTAATTTGTAAACAGTATAAATGTATTACTCATAGTTCTGGAAACTGAGAAGTCCAAGATCAAGGTGACAGTCAATATAATGTCTAGAGAGGGCCTATTTCCACATGGCCAACTGTGGTTTAATTCCCTACCCATATGATTAGAGGGTTAGAACTTTCAGCCCCATCCACTGTGGGTTATGAGGACAGCCCCCAATTAATATTTAGTAAATGAACGAGTGCATTGGGGCCAGCAGGTGGTGTAGTGGTTAAGGTGCTAGACTCCCACATGGCTGACTACAGTTCAAGTCCTGGACCTGGCAGCTTGCTTTCTCACTTTCTCTCTCTCTCTGTATTTCTCTGGTGAGTGCACATGCCCTATAGCAAATTAAAAATATCAGGAACCAGCAGTTAGCGTAATGGCTATGTCGCTGGACTCCCACGTTGTCGACTGCGGTTCGCGTCCCAGACCCGGTGGCTTAAAACACGCTGGGCATGTGTGCGTGCGTGCCCAAGATCCCGAGAGGAGAATGGAGAAGGGATTGCGGCATGGCCATCCCCCCTGGGGGGTGATTTCTCGCTTTCTGTCTCTCTGTCTTTCTGGCAAGCGCACGTGCCCTATAGCCAAAACCTCTCTCTAAAAAAAAAAAAAGAAACTATCTTGTAGTTGATCTAACTCCTCCATGAGAAGAGGCTTTTTTGTCCCTTAAATAATCAAGAAATATGAGCATGAATTCAACAGAATGAATGCTTCTTGTTATGAGCTGTCCCCAGTTCACATTCATATGTTGAAGCCCAAATCCCCACTCTCCCAAAATAAGATTGTATTTAGAGACAGGATCTTTGGATAGGTAATTGCGTTAAAATGAGGTCATTAGGGTGAGGCCAAATCAAATCTGACTGATGTCCTTATAAGAAGAGGAAATCTGGATACAGATGTGGACAGAAGGTAGACCATGTGAAGACACAGTGAGAAGGCAGCTGTGAGCCAAGGAGAGAGAGGCCTCAGGAGAAACCAATCTCCCTGACGCCCTGGCCTCCAGAACTGTGAGAAAATAAATTTATGTTGATTAAGACTTCTTGTCTATGGTATAGGTCTATAGTATAGGTAACCCTAACTACCATAGCAAAATGTGGCTAAAAGCTTCTTTACTCAGGAAGTGTTAAGAGCCTGAGTAAGAGGTCATGGCCAGGGAGCATGAATGAGAGCAGACAGAGTGATTGGGAAAACCCAGACGTTGGTTTAAAATTGGCTGGCATCTCACTCTCTCCCTGCCAAGTCTACCCTGACACATCCAGCCACTCTGGACTGATGAGACAGAGTCCAAACTGGGGATTCATACTTGCAATCATGTGTTTCTAACTGAAGTCTCTGAGTGTATCTGCACTGTATCATTAAGACCTTGGGTAACAGCCTGCAGGGGGATGGAAGTCGGTCCAGATGATTAGCCATCTGCACAACTGAAAGCTGAAGTTAACTAATGATGTGACAGAATTTTGAGAGCAGGCTTGATGGCTGGCACTGGGCCATGATATAACTTCCACCAACAACTTGGATAGTCATTAGTCAGCACCATTAATGCTAGCTGTTGTAACAAGCAACCTCCCATCTCAAGGGCAACTGCAGTCAGGTTTCATTTTGCTTGCATCACAGTCCAGTGTTGGTCTGTGAACGTGGATATTGGCACATTCCACCACAGAAGTAAGACCAGCCTAGTGACACACCTGGTTCTATCTTGTCTTTCCTATGTTCAATTCCCCCTAATCTTGTTCCCCTCTCTACTCACTTTAAAGTTATTTTGTCTTGTTTTGTATGTCAATATAAGTTTTGGTTTTTTTTTTGAGAGGTTTTTGCTATAGGGCATGTGCGCTTGCCAAAAAGAAAGAGACAGAGAGACAGAAAGCGAGAAATCACTTCCCAAGGGGGATGGCCATGCTGCAATCTCTTCTCCTCCATTCTCCTCTCAGAATCTTGGGCACATACATACATGGGCCTGGCATGAGTTTAAGCCACCAAGTCTGGGACTCAAACTGTGGTCAACTGCATGGGAGTTCAGCAACATAGCCATTGCGCCAACTGCTGGTCACTTGTATGTCAATATAAGTCATCTCCAGTCCTGTCTGCAACAAAACAGGGTGATGCAGGGTTGGCCTAGACAGCCTAGTGTATAGTGCTTTGGACTGCTGTGCTGGAACCAACATAGCTGACTACAGGTTCAGATTCCCCTGTTGGCTTGAAAATATGTCATGGGTACATGTGGGCATCCAAGATCCAGAGGAGCTGGAGATAGGGAAAAGGGGATCATGGCCTGATAAGGTCCTATTGATTCTCTTCCCCACCCCATGTATATGTATATGTTATCATGAAAAACAAACAAACAAAAAGACGGGGATATAAACAAAGGTAGTGGACAACATTTTGAAGTTGGCCTTCCCATTCTTTACGCCTCTTACTCTTCCACCAGTGTTCAAGCTGATTTATATAGGTATTGGAATGTGTGGCATTTGGAAGGAAATTTGGCCACATTTCTATCTCCTAAAATCTACTAAGTAGACTTTGGTGTATCTGTTGAAAAGACCAAGGACTGAAAGCCAAACTACATTTCAGTGTCAAAGGTGGTAATTCGTGAAGGGAAAAAAATGTAAAAGCTATGGCTTACACCATAATCCATAGAGTAGGACTGCTTGTACAAGATAAGAGGATTTTTTTTTGAGAGGTTTATTTTTTTGCTATAGGGCGCGTGCGTTCACCAGACAGAGAGAGACGGAGAGACAGAAAGCAAGAAATCACCCCCGAGAGGGGATGGCCACACCGCAATCCCTTCTCCTCTGTACTCCTCTCGGGATCTGGGGCACGCATGCACACGCACCCGGTGTGAGTTATAAGCCACTGGGTCTGGGACGTGAACTGCGGTCGACTACGTGGGAGTCCAGCGACATAGCCATTATGCTAACTGCTGGTCCCAAGATAAGAGGGTTTTTCACACCTAAAAGAAGTAAGAGTTTGAGTGGTGGACGGGGTGGGGGAGGGAGGGTAGAAACGTGGGTCATTATGGGAAACAGGAAGTTGCATTTGGTGCAGCTTGTGCAGCTTGCTTTGAGGCTGTGTGACTGCCATCTGCTGTGCGCACTCCCTCCCTCTTGGGGACATCATTGGGTGGATCCTTGGGATGATTCATACCAACTGGTGTAACACACAGCCTCACAGTGTCTGTGTGTGTAATGAACGGCAAACCCCGTGTATTCTGGACACCTCTCCCTCTGGTTCCATTGCTTCAAGCTGATGTTTAGAACCATTTCTGATACTGCAGTGTCAGAGATTGCCCTCAGCAGGTAGAAGGGCTTCCATGGCATTTCTAAATGATTCTGCAGACACTTAGCTAATGATGTGGCATCTCTAGTGGGCTCTGAAAAGAGCTGTCCTAGTGACTTGCAGACTCAGAGCAGTCATCAGAACCTGGTGGACTATTTTGTAGCCAGGATGGGTGGGGGTGCCTCACTTTCTTGGGGGACATTTTACGGAGTCTGTGGGAAGTTCATTCAAGGCTCCCCACATTGTCCTCACCTGTTTGGCCCTTTGTAGAGAGTGGAGAACGCTTGCTCTCGTTGACTTCGAAGGTGCTCCTCTTTTGTAGTTCTCCTACTTCTCTGACCATGCTAATTCTGTTTCCTCTGCCAGCTCCTCTTTCTCTGTCGGCCTCTGATGTTGAAAAGCTCAGCATCTTCTCTCTGTATACATTCTTGCTCTAGTTCCTAAGGAATCACATTCATCTGGGTGACCTTGCACAACTTTGTGACTGCAGCTTTGTGGATAAAATTTCCTTTCCCTTCCTTTGAATACACATTTCCTTGAACCTGCACCAGGAGATGACTGCCAGGAAGGAATTTTTATTAATAGATTTGCCTTTGAGTCTGGGAAATGAAGGACATCCACCATCAGTTACTGCCATACCCCAAGCATCTCACTGTTGCAACTACGTTCATCCCGGGCTTAAGTTGGGGGGACATTTTTGACTTATTCCTTCATCATTACATATATAACAACTTATTAAATGCCCACTATTGATTGCCTCCCTGGCTAACATCCATGTCCCTTCCTAGTAGCCCAGACTTAGCTTCCAGAATCCTTCCTCCCTGAGCACTTTATGTCCTTTGGGAGAAATGGATCCCTTGCAACTTCAGGGGGCCTTGTTTTACTCAAGCCACCTGACACACTCTAATGTCTGGGCCTGATACTGCTTCAGGGGTGAGCTTCCAATCCATGCCCAAACTGAGTGAATCTCAGCACTCTTACTTGGAATACTCCTCCTTCTCCCCTCATTGGATGTGAATGTGGAAGTGTGAAGCCCTGGCTATGGCTGGCAGCCATTCCATCACCAGGAGGAAAGTTAGTCTTGAGATGAAGCTGATACGCAGTAGCAGAGTAAGGGACAAAATAAACCACTTCTTTCCTGATGCCACAGAGCTGCTGATTCAAGCTATTCCTGAAGCCAGAGCATCTCCAAACATTCCAGTGGCAGAGGCCATGAAGTCTTCTTTGTTGTTTAGTCCAATTTGAGTTGGTTTACTGTGACTTGCAATATAAAAAGTCTTGATATGGAACTTCTTACACCAGAAATATTTCCTGCTTGGGACCAGCAGTTAGCGTAATGGCTATGTCACTGGACTCCCACGTAGTCGACTGCAGTTCGAGTCCCAGACCTGGTGGCTTAAACTCACGCTGGACGCGTGTGTGTGTGCATGCCCAAGATCCTGAGAGGAGAATGGAGGAGAAGGGATTGCGGTGTGGCCATCCCCCATAGGGGGTGATTTCTCGCTTTCTATCCCTCTGTCTCTCTCTGTCTGTCTGGTGAGCGCACGCACCCTGTAGCAAGAAAAAAAAAAAAAACTCTCAAAAAAAATATTTCCTGCTTTGTTCTGTACTGATCACATTTGTTAACTTTGAGGATTGCATCTACATTCATTGAGTGTGATTTACATGCATTATCAATTTAATTCTCACAACAATTCTTTGAGGTAGAGTCTCTCTCTCTCTCTCTTTTTTTTCTGGTTGTCACATGATCCTTTATTGAGTTGTTTTTCTGTGTACTTCTTAACTAGCTAGGCATTCCACTGTGCCCCTGTTAATGTCATCAATGATGTCATGAGGGTGGCAGCCATCGACATTGCAGAGTACAGACTGGGCTGTCCCTAGAATCTCTTTAATGGTTCCAGAGAGTTCTCTGGCCAAAGACCGGTGCCTCATCTGTCGGGCAATGCTGACAATCTTGTCAACAGTGATGTTTCTATTATGTTTAATATTCCTCTGCTTCTTTCTGTCTCTTGGCAGTTCCTTGAGGACTTTGATGATGAGCGCAGAGGCAGAAGGTACCACTTCGATCTGGGCCTGTCTATTCTGAATGGTCAGTTTCATGATAATCCTCAGGCTCTTCCAGTCACCTGTTGCCTTGGCAATGTCATCACCAACCTTTTGTAGAGATAGACCTAGGGAGCTGATCTTGGGGGCCAGGGAAGCCTTGGCACCGACTTTGCCACTGGTGCACCTCAGGTACATGACTTTGATCTCATTGGTGTTGAACTTGGGCGGCCTGGTAGAGGGAGCTGGTGTCAGATGAACCCGGATTCCAGATGACCAAAGAAAGTTGCACTGAAGCTTCTTCTGAGCTGAAAAGCGAAAAGCAAGTCTTTTTTTTTAAGAGAGAATTTTGCCATAGGGCACATGCGCTCACCAGAGAGGCAGAGAGAAATCACCCCCCAGGGGGGATGGCCATGCCACAATCCCTTCTCCTCCATTTTCCTCTTGGGATTTTGGGTATGCACACACACGTGCCCAGCATGAGTTTTAAGCCACCAGGTACAGGACTCAAACTGCAGTCAATTATGTAGGAGCCCAGCGATGTAATCATCCCGCCATCTGCTGGTCCCAAAGGTATGTGTGTGTATGTGCATGTGTGTGTTTTAAGGAGGTAGATTCTCTTATTCTTACTTTATTCTTACTTTACAGATGAACAAACTGACACTCAGAGAGGTTAAGTGACTGGCTAAAGCCATACAGCTAAAAAAGATGCATCCTAGACTGGACACCAGGAAATCTAATTCTTTCTTTTTTTTGTTTTTAAGAGAGATTTTTTGCTATAGGGTGTATGCACTCACTGGAGACACAGAGGGAGACAGAGAGACAGAAAGTGAAAAATCACCCTCCCTGGGGGGGATGACCATGGCACAATCCCTTCTCCTCTATTTTCCTCTCAGGATTTTGAGCACACCCACACATGTGCCCAGAATGAGGTGTTTTCTTTTTTTCTTTTCTTTCTTTCTTTCTTTTTTTTTTTTTTTTTTGAGAGGTTTTTGCTATAGGGGGCGTGCACTCACCAGAAAGACAGAGAGACAGAGAGATAGAAAGCGAGAAATCACCTCCTCCAGGGGGGATGGCCACGCCGCAATCCCTTTTACTCCATTCTCCTCTCGAGATCTTGGGCACGCACACACACGCGCCTGGTGTGAGTTTAAGCACCTGGGTCCGGGAATCGAACTGTGGTCGACTACATGGGAGTTCAGCGACATAGCCATTACGCTAACTGCTAGTCCCCTCAGCATGGGTTTTAAGTTGCCGGGTCCAGTATTCTAATCACAGTCAACAATGTGGGAGTCCAGCAATGTAACCATTATATCATCTGCTGGTCCCTGAAGTCTGATTCTTAAGTTCACGCTTTTAATGCTTAACTGACCTCACACCTGATATTTTTATTCTTCACCCCTTCCTGGAATTACATTTATGTCTGTCCTGATTCATTTATTTGGAGTCAAGTACATTAATAAGAAAGTCATAGGATTCGCATTCTAATGAGAAATTGCCATTCATTTCTCACCCACAACTGTGAGCATGTACTATGTTGTGTCCTGTCCTTCTTCAGTCTCTTTCTAAATAGACATACTACATCTAATGGTGAACCATAGTACTGGTGACCAGAATAACAAAACTTACAGGACAGGAGAGCTGAGCAGTGTGCTGGGTAAGATCACTTCAGAAATGAGTTAGAAAATTGAGATTCCACCCTGGTCTTTGCTTCTTACATGGTGCCCGAGAACAGTAGCAATCACAGCAATAAGGGAAAAGCGGAAATTTGAAAGTGTATTTTGGACACCCATACAAGTTAACAGTGGCACACTTTGCCACCCCCACCCCACCCCCCACTGACCAGAAGAATTTTTGTTTTGGTGGTATCTTAAATATAGATGTCTTTCAGGTGTAATTCATCCCTTTTGTTTCATTTGCTCACTCAACACATTTTTACATCACATTGAGCATCTACTATCAGCTAGGCAAAATAGTTGCTACTGATTTAACAGTAAGCCAACATAAATCCAGTCCTTAACTTCCAACCAAAATACTCTTATTACATTTATTTTCTTATTTATTTCTCCATTGCAGAATTCCTCATGAGCAACAAATCACTGATTGTACGTAAGCATCATATGCTATGTGCCTGCTACAGTGGAGCCCTGTATGAAGGCCTGTATCCCATTTCCAAAGTATTGCCTCAGTCATTCCCTTGAGGACAAGAGATCGTGGTGTAAAAGGTGGTTGATCCTGTCAACTGATCTTGCAGCAGGTAAAAAACTGATACCACAGGTCCAGTTTCAGGGGCTGACAGAAGGGTTTAGGAACGCTCCAAAGAGGGATTATTTGCTACATGTGTCACAGGGGGAACCATCCTTTCTATCACACTAGAATTAAATTTTTGGTTTTAGGCTCACATGGTGTATGTTCTCCTATGCTATTTATAAAATGCAGGTGTCAAGGTTTGTGTTTGGAGGTTTTGAAGAACAGAGGGGAACAATGAAATGTCAGAAGCATATGATTTTCAGAAATTGGCCACTGAGAGATTCATCCTGAGAAAATAAAATTAAACTGAAAAAAAAAGTTATAAATATGCTACCTGCAAAACCATCTGTAACACTGAAAACTAGCAAAAAATATAAATGTCCATGGGGCTAGCAGGTGGCATGGTGGCTAAGGCACTGGACTCCCACATTATAGACAGCAACTTGAGTCCCAAACCTGACATCTTGAAAATCACACTGGGCACATTGTGTGCTCAAAATCCCAAGAAAAGAATGGAGAAGGAATTGTGGTGTGGTTATCCACACTGGGGGGTAATTTCTCACTTTCTCTCTCTCTGTCTCTTTCTGGCAAGCACATAGACCCTATGACAAAAGACAAAAAAAAAAAAAAAGAGTCCAACAGTGAAAGAATGTTGAGTGGGGCTAGTAGGTGGTATGGTGGTTAAGACACTGGAGTCCCCATGGCCAACTGCAATTCAAGTCCCAGACTTGGCTTGCAGCTTGCTTTTTCTCTCTGGCGAATTAAAATAATAAATAAATAAATAAATAAATAAATAAATAAATAAACGAACTAGCAGTTGGCGTAATGGCTATGTTGCTGGACTCCCACGTAGTCAAGAGCAGTTTGATTCCCGACCTGGTGGCTTAAACCCATGCTGGGTGCACGTGCATGCATGCCCAAGATCCTGAGAGGAGAATGGAGGAGAAGGGATTGTGGTGTGGCCATCCCCCCTGAGGGGTGATGTCTTGCTTTCTGTCTCTCTGTCTCTCTCTGTATTTCTGGTGAGCACATGTTCCCTATAGCAAAAGCCTCTCTAAATAAATAAATAATAAATAAAATAAAATAAATTATTTTTTAAAAGAATGTTGAGTTCATTATATTATAACCCAAATGAATAATTAAAATTATCTCAATAAATGAAAAATGCTTATGATAAATTAAATTTAAAAAAAGCAAAATAGGCACTCTCACATGGCCAAATGCGGTTTGAGTCCCGGACCCAGAGGCTTGAAACTCATGCTGGGTGCGTGTACATGTGTGCACAAAATCCTAAGAGGAGGATGGAGGAGATGAGATTGGGGCATAGCCATCTCCCCGGGGGGGGGGGGGGGGTGATTTCTCGCTGTCACTCTCTGTCTCTCTGGCAAGCACACGTGCCTTATAGCCAAAATCTTAAAAAAAAAAAAAAAATAGGTCCACCCAGTGACATAGTGGTTAAGGGGGCTGGATCCCACATGGCCAACAGCATGGTTCAGATCCCGGTCCTGGCAGCTTGAAAAGCTGGACGCATGTATTTGTGCGTGCATGCTCAAAATCTTGAGAAGAGAATGGAGGAGAAAGGATTGCAGTATGGTTGTTCCTCTAGCGGGTGCTTTCCCTATCTCTCTCTCTCTGGCGAGTGTCTGCACTCTGTAGCAAAATTTTAAAAAGTACACAATTGTCTAGGCACTATGATTATAGCAATGTAAACAAATATAAAATTCACATTTTGGGGGCCAGCCACATAGTACCATGGTTAAGTGCTGTGTGTAGGGAACTAGATCCAATATGGCTTACTGCAATTTGAGTCTTGGCCCCAGTGGCCTGAAAAATATGCATGCAGATGCATGCATGCCCTAAGTCCTGATGAGATGGAGAAATGAAGGAAAAAGGACTGAGGGATGGCATGCCCCATTGAAGGGGTACTTTCTCTCTCTCTTTCTCTCTAGTGAGTACACATGCCCTCTGGTGATTAAAGAAAAATCACTTTTTTTGGTACAGACATGCCCCATGTTTTGTTCAACTATGAACTGCATATACAATGGTGGTCCCGAAAGATAATATCACATAGCCTAAGTGTATAGTTGGTTATACCATCAAGGTTTGTAATGGCATACATCTAAGTATATTTTATGATGTTCACAGAATGATGAAATCACTTAACAACACATTTCCCAGAATGTATCCCTACTGTTAAGGTACTTAAGACTATATATAGAAATACATGGTAATAAAGTAGCAGCTGGCACTGGTTGATACTGTTGGGCAAGGTCAGGTCACGTGGAAGGCCTGGGTTTATTTCCTGGCCCACTGTGGCACAGACATGTAGTCCCAGCTATTTGAGAAGTTAAGGTATGAAGATCCTGATACAGGAAAACCCTGTCTAAAAAATTAATTAATGGGCCAGCAGGTGGTGTGGAGGTGACATGTTGGAGAAAATCTTTGGAATTTATAACAGAGACAAAAGATTAATATCCAGATTGTGATAGAGAATAATTTCCCTGTATTTTTTTCCCTTTGGTAATACGGTCTTTCAAGTTCTAGCTGGACACAAGGCAGTTTAGCTGGAGACTACATTCCCAGCTCTCCTTGCAGCCAGATATGGTCATGTGACTACATTCTGGCCAGTGAGGTCTGAACAAGAAAGGATAGGCACAATTTTCAGGTTCTGTTCTAAAATGAAAACAACCTTTCATTACCTTCTTTCCCCTTTATTAGGGGCTGGAAGGTGGTGATCATTGGTAAGAATGATACCCTAATGCCAAGTCTCTAAAAACTATAGGAAGTGCCTCACTGTATCACAGTGAAGTCATGGGGTATTGTAGGTTATCCTAAAGTTTTGAGGAAACAAGGCAACATCTGTGTCCTATATGAAATTGCTGGCTTGAACTAGCTCGTATGTCCAACATTAGATTGCTAAATTCCTGATGTGTTGTGAAAATGGATTTCTGGTTGATGGTTTCTGATCTGGTTTCAAGGCTTGGTAAATAGTACAATGTAGCTCAGCCACAGTGGCTCATGCTGCTAAGACACTGCTGGGTTCCTGGATTTGATTTCCAGCCCAACCTAAACTGCTTCAGTGTGGAAAGGTGTGCCGCTGGTCCTAGGTAGCTGGAAGACTGGAGCAGGAATATCACAACGTGGCAAGACCCTGTCAAAAATCAATCAATTAATCTCTCTCTCTCATAAACAAACAAACAAACTTAAATTGTGCAGTGTTCAGGGACCTGCAGGTGGCGTGGTAGTTAAGGCACTGGACTCACACATGACTGACTGTGGGTTGAGTCCCAGACCTGGCATCTTGCTTTCTCATTTTATCTTTTTTTCTCTCTCTCTCTGTGTCTCTCTTTGGTCAAATATAATGACAATAAATAAAATGAAATAAACAATTATTTTAAAAATATTGGGATCAGCAGTTAGCGTAATGGCTGTGTTGCTGAACTCCCATGTAGATGACCCGGGGGCTTAAACTCACGCTGGGTGTATGTGCGTGCATGCCCAAGATCCCGAGAGGAGAATGGAGAAGGGATTGTGGCGTGGCCATCCTCCCTGAAGGGTGATTTCTCACTTTCTGTCTCTCTGGCGAGTACATATGCCCTATAGCAAAAACCTCTCCAAAAAAAAAAAAAAAAAGAAAGAAAAAAGAAAAAAAAATTGTGCAGTGTTTAAAGGACACTAAGTTATTAGGACATAAATACTTATAAAATTGTGCAGAGCTGGGCTGGCCCTGTAGCCTCACAATTAAGTTCAGTGGATAGGGAGCTAGATCTAACACAGATGACCACAGTTCAAATCTGGGCTCTGACAACTTGAAAAACTTGCTAGGTGCATGTTTGTGTATGCCAAATACTGACAGGATAAGGAAATGGGGGAAAAAAGATTATGGCATGACCATGTTCCATTAGGAGGTGATTTCTCACTCTTACTCAATTTGTGGCAAGTACACTCCCTGGCAACAACTTGTTTGGAGTTAATTATTAAATAGATGTAACTGTTAGATATTTCTTTTAAAAATTTTTAAAAATTATTTATTTATTCAATTCCATTTGTCATTATTATTTAATTTGGCCAGAGAGAAAGAAAAGGAAAGAGGGAAAACATATTGAGACTTGAACTGTGGTTGGCCACGTGGGAGTCCAGTGCCTTAACCACCATGCCATCTGCTGGCCCCCAATGTTAGCTATTTCTTTTGGTCTAAGGACCCCATGAAAAAATTTCGGAGTTACTATGTGTTCTGTGAACAGAGAATGTCTTGGAGCTTCTGTTCTAGTGTTGAAGTAACAAGATAGGAAGACTCTGGATCCTACTGTAATCTCAGGAATTTCCTGCAGCAGAACTGCCCATCACTCCCGCACTGCAAACCCACCTCTGGGCCACTGTATGTGAATGAAATAAACGTCTTTCCTGTTAAAGCCATTGTGTTTTGGGGTCTATGTGTCACAACAGTATTACAGACATAGTAAGTGCCCTGCCCATATCCCTTTGGCCCACATGGAGGCCATCTGCAGACAGTTCCTGCAGGTCTTCATGGCTGCTGGAGTCTGCTGAAGGTACTCTCTGTACACGGCTCTAGGGAGTTACAGTTCCAGGAGTGGCTGGGGAACTACTCCAGCTTCCTTCCTTCTCAGTGGAATGGTTCTGAGACATCTTCTTTGACATTTCTCAGGAGAAATGCCCCCATGATATCCTATTCACCAAAATCTGGCTTCTTGATTATCTACCCTTTTCTTTCTCACTTTCTCAATCTCTCATCATGGTTCCTGGAAACATCTCAAAAAATAGACCTATACCAAATCCTTTCAGGGTCTACTTTTGGGGGAACTCTAAACTAGAAGAAGCAGCTTAGCATGTACCCTAGCATACATATGTAAATAAGTACAGTAGTTTTTCTTATCTCCCAGGAAATGTTCAGAGACCCTCAGTGGATACCTGAAACCACGGTTAGTACCGAATCCTACGTACCCTTCTGTATCCATAAATATTTATGATAATGTTTAATTTATAAATTAGGCACAGTAAGAGATCAGCAATAACTGTTAATAAAATAGAACAATTATAACAATCTAATAAAAGTTATGTGAATGTAGTTTCTCTCTCAAAAGATCTTACTGTTGGGACCAGCAGATAGCATAATAGTTGTGTTGCTGGACTCCCATGTAGTCAACTGCAGTGCAGTTTGAGTCCTGGACCTGGCAGTTTAAAACTCACACCAGGCACGTGTGCATGCCCAAAATCCCAAGAGGAGAATGGAGGAGAAGGGATTGCGGCGGGGCTATCCTCCCTGGGGGGTGATTTCTCGCTTTCTGTCTCTGTCTCTGTCTGGCGAGTGCACGCGCCTATACAGCAAAAACCTCTAAAAAAAATGGAGGTGCTCATGTTTCATAAGTTCATCAAAGCCCTAGATACAGTGTATAAGAGGTGTCCAAAAGTGTTTTTAAAAAGAAAATCAAGAAGGTAGGGTAGGTAGCAAAGACAGGAAATGAGAAGAACTTTAAAGCCAGTGTCTGGAGATCAGACATTTCGCCTCAAAGGAAAGATAGGCCTGGCCCAGGTATACAGAGGCATAAAGGACAGACCAGCCTCAGCGGATTCAGAGGCGTTCAGAGCGAAGCAGCACCCCACAGGGCCCTTCCGGAGGCTATGTTTGGAAGCGGCTCCTCTCACCTCAGGTCTGCCTACCATCAGCTCCCTTTTATCCTCAAGGTTTGTGGTCAAGCACTTGAGATACCCCAGGGGGCAGATGTTCAGAGCTGTTGGAGCCAGCAGGAGCAAGGACACGCGAGGAGCGTAATCTGACTGATGTGTGCGCCTCCACCCGCTTTTGCGGCGGAAGATGCAGGAGCGGTTCCCACAGAGCACAACCCGGTGGTTATCTGAAACCAAAAGGTCCACCATGAAGACACAGTACATGAGCCCCCTAAATGCGACTGCCCCGGCCGCCTGGGTCCCCAAGCTTGGCTCGAGATCGGCAGGGAGGGAAGGAGGCACGACTGCCCAGGCCGGCTCGGTCTGTTTCACGGCACCGACGTTTATATCCGCACGAGGCTGTGAAGGGCAACAGCGTCCTAAAGTCCATTTCCCAGCGATCAGAAGCAATCACAACTTAGAGGCAGCGAGAACGCTGCGAGGAGAATTCTTCAGGTACCACGACGCGCCTCTCACACTTCCGCCGGAAGTCAGCCTCGCACCGGGCGCCGCCGTGACGTCAGGAGTCCGCCGGAAGTCTCTGGCGGGCCCGGGAGGAGCTGGCACGGTTCGGCTGGCTGTTGGCCGAGCCTGGCGGTAAGGCCGCCTCTGCTGAGTGTCTGACCTCCCGGCTGGCTCTGGGTCGTCCGTCTGCTTGTCTGACCCTCCTTTCCCCCTTCTGCGTGTGGGGCTGCAGTCCTACCAGCACCCCGCTGCGGGCCCAGTTGTCCTCTGTGCCCCCTCCAAGCCGGCTGCCCCCATCCCTCTTGCTGGGCTCCTGCTCCTGATGTCTTCTCTCTTTCTGCTACAGATTTTCCCCCAGTGTCCCTTCGCAGCCTGCGGCACCCCACCTCCCACTACCTAGGCTTGTGCACCCGGGGAAAGCTTTGGCCAAGCCGGTTCGCTGGGCTCCTCGAATACAAGAAACCTCGGGGAGACACTCTGCCTGGTCTCCTTTGTGGGTGCCTCAGAAATGGGAACAGCGATAGAGAGGGATAGACCCAAGAGTACTGGTTCATTTTTTCCCAATTAGGTCTTTCTCCTAAAGTCACGCTCTTGGGGTTCAGTCGACACCCGCTCCCTCCTTCGGAATCCTTTCCCGTAATGTATTCCGCCGCTGACTCCTACGCTGTCTTACGTTGAATGTTGGATGGATCTGTGTCTGTAGATGTAGTCTCCTGGAGAAAGCATGCCTCCTACAGTTTGGGGTGCTACCTGTTGTGCCAGGCGCTTACTGCTGCCGGAGAGGAGCTGCCGTTTGAATTCTCCATGAATGTTGGGAAAAGGAATGCCAGAGCTGCCTGCTGAAAATTATCCAGCCAAGATAAATGTGTAGGCTGGCGACCCTGGATTACCCCGTGAGAATTGCTGTTATTTATTCTATGTGAATAGATGCTGGCTTGGTTGTCTTAATTGGAATTCCCATGCAGAGTTTAACTACTAATGCCAAAGCATTTCTAACATTCTAGCATTTCTAGTTTCTTTCTTTCTCTCTCATTAATTTTTTTTTTTGAAATTTTATTTTATGAGAGGGAGAGAGGCAAGAACCTTCAATAGGGTTTCATGAGAGATCCCTCTCACCCCCAAGTCTGTGAAACAGTGAGCTAGCCTGGGCAGTTAGGACTTCACTCATTCTTTCTAGCCAGCCAGGATCATGGGCATGTGGCCAGGCATGTACAGGTTCAGGGGGACTGAACCCACAACCTTTCTTATGGATCCAGGATCAATTGAGCAGTGTGTATTGCTGCTATCTCACCAAGCTGACCCCATTTCCAGTTTCTTAACTACAGGCCTATATGTTGACTCTGGTTCCCTTGGGTGATCCCTGATGGTTATAACTACTGTCTTGGAGGGATGCTTCATAGAACAAAATGCCTGATCCTTGGTGCAGGGCCCATCACTGCCCCTAGGAGATGCTCATTCTGGTGGCAATGTCAACAGATTATTCTGGGTACATTCTGTATTAATATCTATGTGAATACTTAAGGAAGTGAAAGAATGATTTGTTTCAAGGGGGGAAAGATGATGGATGCATTTTCTTCCTCACTTTATTTTGGAAGTTGCAGGCAGGAGATGCCCCCAAACAGACCACAGCATTAGATTCAGAAACTTTATCCTGAAGGAGAGAGCTCAGGACCATCCAGGAGGCCCCACTGAGAGGTAAGGCTCTCAGATATGTGCTTGAGAGTTGATAAGTTCTATTTTGGAAGCCATTTAAGGAACTAACATCTGAAAATATGTCCCAGAGAATACTTCACTCATAGCACATTGTCACATTTTCTGTTTCTTTGTAGCTTCCAGGATGGACTTTCTGGTTCTTTTTTTGTTCTACCTGGCTTTGGTGCTGATTGGTATTGTTACGATTTGCATCTGCTCCAAAAACTATCGTTTGAAAGGCCTGGTCAGGGGAGGAGCACAGGTAACAATCCTTGGATCTGAATTCTTTCTTTTTTTTTTTTTTTGCCAGAGACTCATGCACTCACTGGAGAGAGACAGAGGGCAAATGATAAATCACCCATATGACCACACTGTAGTCCTTTCACCTCTGTTCTCCTCTCAGGTTTTTGGGCATGCACACACATGCCCAGTGTGATTTTTGAGCCACTGGGTCTAGGACTCGAACTGTGGTCTGCCATGTGGGAGTTTAGTGCCTTCTGCTGGCCCCTAATTTTTTTTTAATTTTCAGAGTGCACATGTGCTTGCCACAGAGAGAGGAAAAAGCATCCCCACAATGGGGCATGGTCATGCCATAATGTCTTCATTTTTCCTTCCAGTCAAGATTTTGGCACATATGTACACATGCCTGGCATGTTTCTCAAGCCACTAGGGCTGAGACTTGAACACCTATTGGTCATGTGTTGATCTAGCTCCTTTAACTACTAGGGAACAGGGTTGGCTCGAACATTTTTTTTTTTATTAATTGCTGGAGTGCATCAGTGCTTACCAGAGAGAGAGAGAGAGAGAGAGAGAGAGAACCTGTCAGTGGGATGTGGTCACATTGTAATCCACTTTCTTCCATTTCTCAATTCCTTCAGGATTTTGGAGACCCACACATGTACCTGGTGTGTTTTTCAATCCTCCAGGGCTGGGATTTGAACCTCAGTTGACCATGTGAGATCTGTCTGTCTCCCAGTGCACTTAATCACTAGGCTACAGGGCCATGAATTTTTAATACTTTGTTAGTCTGAAAGCCTCACTGGTTTCCTGACAGTGGACAAAAAAGAGACTATTTAAATTCATTGGTTCTTTTTTTTTTTGGAGAGATGTTTGTTATAGGGCACACACGCTCGTCAAAAAGACAGAGACAGGGAACCAGCAGTAAGCGTAATGGCTATGTTGCTGGACTCCCACGTAGTCGACCGCGGTTCGCGTCCCGGACCCGGTGGCTTAGAACTCATGCCGGGCGCGTGTGCGTGCGTGCCCAAGATCCCGAGAGGAGACTGGAGGAGAAGGGATTGCGGCATGACCATCCCCTCTGGGGGGGTGATTTCTCGCTTTCTGTCTCTATGTCTCTCTCTGTCTGTCTGGCGAGTGCACGTGCCCTATAGCGAAAAACCTCTCCAAAAAAAAAAAAAAAGAAGACAGAGACAGACAGAAAGCGAGAAATCACCTCCCAGGGGAGATGGCTATGCTGCGATCCCTTTTCCTCCATTCTCCTCTTGGGATCTTGGGCACGCATGCATACGGGTCCCGCCCAGCATGAGTTTAAGCCACCATTTATTCTTTCTCTTTTTTTTTTTTTAGAGGTTTTTGCTATAGGGCGTGTGCGCTCGCCAGACAAACAGAGACAGAGAGACAGAAAGCGAGAAATCACCCTCCAGGGGGGATGGCCACGCCGCAATCCCTTCTCCATTCTCCTCTCAGGATCTTGGGCACGCACGCACACGCGCCTGGCGTGAGTTTTAAGCCACTGGGTCCCAGACGCCAACCGCGGTTGACTACGTGGGAGTCCAGCGACATAGCCATTATGCTAACTGCTGGTCCCTATTCTTTCTCTTAATGGCAGTTGTGGTATACCAGAGGCTCTCCTTGTTTTTGTTTTTATTATAGCTGAAAGTAATCATATGATGATGCTTTGAGATAAGGTAGCATTCTCAGGTCTGATGGTAGCCTGGTGATTAAGGCAGCTGCATCCCACATGGCTGACTGTGTTTCGAATCTTGGCTCCAGCAGCCTGAAAAACATACTCACTAGGTGTGTGTGCCCCAAATCCTGATGGGATGGAGAAATGGAGGTGTAGGGATTGCAATGTGACCGTACCTCACTGGGGTGTTTCTGTCTCTCCCCCTCTCTCTCTCTCTCTGTCTCTTTGGTGAGTATCTGTGCACTCTGGCAATTGATAATTCCAGCATTCTGAAGGGCGGCTGTTTTCTTCTGTATTTGGTCCCCGTAATGGCCATAGATGTGAGTAGTGTCCTCTTCGAGGGTCTTGATGGGTGAAACTGGGGAATGTATGAGAAGAAGGCTGAGCCATGGGTTGCCTACCCTCCTTCAGGAATCAAAGTGAACAAAATGGAGAAAGTAACCCATGGGACAGGATTGACTTGGGAAGGACCTAGGCTAATGCCTAATGCTTTGGGGTTGACTTTGGAATGTGGCATTGAACCCAGGGCAGGGGAAAGAGTGGCCTTAACATTAGTATTCCTTGATCCGTCCCCTCTGCTCACTCCATTTTTCCCGAAGACCCTAGCAAGTGCCTTATTTGGAGTCAGAGTAGAAATGGAGGCGTTGGCATCACAGAAGGCCAGTAGAAGGAAGTCCTCTTCTTCATTTATTCTCTCTTCAATTACTTCAGTGTTCATATGTAGAATCTTATGATCATCAATTCTGCCAGCTATGTGTGGAACATCTAATTTGTTTGGGAATGGTGAGAATGAGAAATGAAATTGAGTCTTCTTTTTCTCTTTGTTTCAGATATTTTCCTGCATAATTCCACAGTGTTTCCAGGGATCCATGCAAAAATTACTTCATTACCTCTTCTATACACGGTATTTACAGCTCATAGTTTAAATACTATCCTCATTTCTGGTTTTTTTTTGTTTGTTTTTTTTGTTTGTTTGTTTGTTTTTAATGATGGGGAGCATGTGTATATTTGTACCTGAGAGGGAAAGGCACTCTCAGTGGGGTCTCATCATGCCACCATCCCCTTTCCCTGGCATCCCAGCTCCTTGGAATCTTGCGTGCCCTTGCACATGGAACTCATGGCCGACTGTGTGGCTTCCAGCACTGCAGTCCAGTATACTACTGTGCTTCCTGGCTTGGCTCATTTTTATTATGAATTGTTACTGTCTTTTCGCTTCAAGAAGCTCCTTGTGATTTCCAGCATGGTAAGGGGAAGGATGCTGGAAAGGATCAACAGTCCTGGGTTTGGAACCTCCATAATCTGCTCTTTGTCTCTGGGGTTTTGACATGTCTACAAGATATTTTTAAAGTGGGAAAATACTGACATGTATTTCTATGAAGTCTATGTGAAGTGTTTCACATGTCTCTTGTTTAGTTCTATCTGTTATCTCAAGCCCAAAGGAAGTGTCTGGCCTTTCATTAGTTTGGTTACTGTTATACAGACTCTTCCTAGAGAAGCCCCTGTGAATAAGCCCTATGCCTACTTTTCTTTCAGAAATTACACCTTCATTATCCTGCACCTGGTTGTACAAGGGATGGTTTATACTGAGTACACCTGGGAAATATTTGGCTACTGTCAAGAGCTGGAGTTCTCCTTGTATTACCTTATTCTGCCCTACCTGCTCCTGGCCATAAACCTGAGTTTTTTCACCCTGACCTGTGTAACCAATCCTGGTAAGTTGAGGCTAGTAGTACGCAATTTAGTGACAGCTCGATTGTCTTCCTGAAAGTGCTGCAAGCAAGGAGTGGTCTCTTAAGGACTTTACAGAACATTTGATATGTAATATTTTCATCATCTAGATTTCAGTTTTGATTGCTTTAATAATTTTGTTGTTGACCCATGGGTTAATTAGAACTGCTGAAAATTTTCCCACATACTTTTAAAAATTTATCTTTTTGATATTTCTGTTTAATTGTGTTCTACAGAGAGCTCGTGATTTGTGTGATAACTATTTTCTTCCAAAATTTTATGGATTCTTGGCATTATACTCAGGCATATGATCAGATTTTGTAAATGTTCCATGGCCTTGAAAAGAGTATGTATTTTTTTTTCCCCAGAGGTTTTTGCTATAGAGCGCGTGTGCTCGCCAGAAAGATAGAGAGACAGAGAGAGAGAAAGCAGGAAATCACCCCCTAGGGAGGATGGCCACACTGCAGTCCTTTCTCCTCCAGTTTCTTCTCGGGATCTTGGGCATGTACGCATACGTGCCTGGCGTGAGTTTCAACCACTGGGTCCGGGACTTGAACTGTGGTTGGCTACATGGGAATTCAGCGACATAGGCATTATGCTAACTGCTGGTCCCAAGAGTATGTATTTTCTAGTTCTTGGGTATAAGAACCATGTAAGTCCACTACATCAAGTTTGTTAATTATATTCAAATCTCTGTTTTATCTATACTAATTTTTTACAAAGAGTTATTTATTAACTTTATTTATTCATTCATTTTAATTTGACCAGAGAGAGAAAGAGAGAGAGAGAGGGAAAGTGAGAAAGCAAGCCACCAGGTCTGGGACTTGAACCGTGGTTAGCCATGTGGGAGTGTCCAGTGCCTTAACCACCACGCCACCTGCTGGTCCCCTCTATACTAATTTTTTGTTGTTGTTTTATCAATTACTGAGAGCAGTATGTTATATTACTCTTGACGGTAGATTTGACAATGTGTGTGTGGTTTATTTGTTTTTGTTTTTGTTTTTTTCCATTTCATCTTAATTTATTTTTTTCAAGAGAGCAAGCAAGAGAGAGTGAGAACATATTGATGCCATGACCTATTCCCAGCCTTAAGCCAGCCCCAGAACACTGGCAGGTGTTTGCTACAGTAATTTTTTCCCTCCATTTCTTCTGGCCAGGAATCTGGACATTCATGCATACACAACTGGTATGCTTTTCAAGCCACCCCAAGATTAGAACTACAGTCAGCAATATGGAATCCAGCTTCCTTAGCTACTAGGCCACAGGGGCAACCCTATATGTGCATTATTTTTTTCTTTTAAAGAATTATTTAATTTTGGGAATCAGCAGTTAGCGTAATGGCTATGTCGCTGGACTCCCACGTAGTCGACCGCGGTTCGCGTCTCGGACCCGGTGGCTTACAACTCACGCCGGGCGCGTGTGCGTGCGTGCCCAAGATCCCGAGAGGAGAATGGAGGAGAAGGGATTGCGGTGTGACCATCCCCCCTGGGGGGTGATTTCTCGCTTTCTGTCTCTCTGTCTCTCTCTGTCTGTCTGGCGAGCGCACGCGCCCTATAGCGAAAACCTCTCAAAAAAAAAAAAGAATTATTTAATTTTATTTATTATTATTATTATTATTTTAAGTCATCAGGGAGACAGAGAGAGAGGGGAAAAGTGAGAAGGCAAGTCTCCAGGTCAAAGACCCAAACCATGGTTGGCCATGTAGGCATCTAGTGCCTTAACTACCATGCCACCTGCTGGCCCCCCCTATATTTATATTCTAGTTAAATACATTCAAGTTTAGAATTAGTATTATCTCTTCTTGGTTAATCAAGTTTTCTTCCTCATAGGAGGCCTCTTCTTTTTTTTTTTTTTTAATCCTTTATTTATTTCTTCCATGAGAGACAGAGAGAGATACATCACTCCTAACAGGGTATTAACACTGCAGTCCACCTTCAGCCTCAGCCAGCCCTAGATTGTGGAATTACATGCCTGACGTGCTTAGGGAGGTGTCTGGATGAGAACCTAGAGCCTTTCCACATAGGTCAGCCTCACAGAGCATCACATTTTACTGCTGCAGTACCATTAGCACACCCTCTCCCCCACTTTTTTTTTTTTTTTTTTTTTTGAGAGGTTTTTTCTATAGGGCGCATGCGCTCGCCAGAAAGACAGAGACAGACAGAGAGACAGAAAGCGAGAAATCACCCCCCGGGGGGATGGTCACGCCGCAATCCCTTCTCCTCCATTCTCCTCTTGGGATCTTGGGCATGCACGCACACGCGCCTGGTGTGAGTTTAAGCCACCAGGTCTGGGACTCGAACCGTGGTCAGCTACATGGGAGTCCAGCGACATAGCCATTAACGCTAACTGCTGGTCCCTCTCCCCCACTTTTTTTTTAAAGAATTATTTTATTTAACTTTATTTATTTATTCATTTTTATTTATTTTAATTTGACCAGAGAGGGACAGAGTGAGAGACAGAGACAGAGAGAGAAAGCTGCCAGGTCCAGGACTTGAACTTCGGATGGCCATGTGGGAGTCCAGCGCCTTTAACTACCATGCCACTTGCTGGCCCCTCTCCCACTTTTTTTTTTTTTGGAGAGGTTTTTGCTATAGGGCGCGTGCGCTCGCCAGACAGAGAGAGACAGAGAGATAGAAAGCGAGAAATCACCCCCCAGGGGGAATGGCCACGCCACAATCCCTTCTCCTCCATTCTCTTGGGATCTTGGGCACGCACGCACACGTGCCCGGTGTGAGTTTAAGCCACCAGGTCCGGGACTCGAACCGCGGTCGACTACATGGGAGTCCAGCGACATAGCCATTACACTAACTGCCGGTCCCTCCCCCGCTTTTTAATGAGAGAAGGAAGAGGGCAGGACAGAGAGAGAGAGAGACTAAGGTTTTTTTTGACTGAGTCTCACCATGTTGAGATCCTCCTGTCTCAGTCTTTCAGTGAACTAGGACCTAAGGCATGTACCATTGCACCTGACTTGTTTAGATTTGACTGGCAACAAAATCTGGGCCTATAGTGAGTCTCTAACCAATAACACTCTTTATTCTCAAGTCTATTTTGTCTGATATATTATTATACTCTTTCGTTTTGATAGCATTTGCCCTTTCTTTTCATCCTTTTGCATTTAAATATTTATATCCTTAAAGCACCAACTAAACTTTAAGTTTATGAATTCATTAACCGATGAATGGATAATTTGATAAACCCATTCAATGCAATATTATTCAGCCCCCAAAAAGAATGACGTACAGATTCACACTTCAACATAGATGAACCTTGAAAACATGTTGAGTGAAAAAAGCCAGATACAAAAGGTTATATGTTATATGATTCCATTTATTTAAAGTATCTAGAATAGGCAAATTCATTAAGACAGAGAATAGCTTAGTGGTTTCCAAAGCCTGGTGCCATTAGAAAGCAATAGGGAGTAACTGCTAACAGGTTTCTTTTGGGGATGATGAAAATGTTCTAAAATTGATTGTGATAATTACACCACTCTGGGAATATACTAGAACTATTGAACTGTGCATTTTAAATGAGAGAATTAGGTTTATGAATTATATCTCAAAGAAGAATAAAAATGAATTACCAAAAACATTAAATACAGCAGTTTTAGTTGTGTTGTATTGGGACAGGTTTTGTGAACATTCATCTACCATACTGCTTGAAACTGACATTTGTCCTTATTTTTTTCAGGCACCATAACCAAAGCAAATGAATTATTATTTCTTCAAGTTTATGAATTTGATGAAATGATGTTTCCAAAGAATGTCAAGTGCCCCACTTGTGATTTAAGGAAACCAGCTCGATCCAAGCACTGCAGTAAGTGTGGCTCCTATGGCTCTAGCTGTAACCTCCATGCTGCACTAGGCTTTGCCTAGAAGAGAATGTGTTGTGAATCTAAAAGCAGAGCTGTCTGATCCCCAGATGAGGGAGTGGCTGCTACTGGGAAAGGCTACGGAGAGGCTAGATAGTGGTTTCTTTCATATGACTGAGGGAATGTCTTATGTTCTTGTATAGTAGAGGACCCTTAGCCTTGGGCATAGTAGCCCTTCCTTTGTCATATGGTGGACGTACTGCCCAAGAAATGTTTCTGTGGGATAGTGTATGTGTAGATTTCAGACCTAGAAAAGCCTTTTCTTGGGACCAGCAGTTAGCATAATGGCTATGTCTCTGGATTACCATGTAGTCGACCGCAGTTCAAGTCCCGGACCCAGTGGCTTAAACTCACGCCAGGCGCGTGTGCATGTGTGCCCAAGATCTGGAGAGGAGAATGGAGGAGAAGGGATTGTGGTGTGGCCATCCCCCCTTGGGGGTGATTTCTCGATTTCTGTCTCTCTGTCTCTGTCTGTCTGGCGAGCACACGCGCCCTATAGCAAAAACCTCTCCAAAAAAAAGAAAAGCCTTTTCTTTTAGGGCGTACCCAAGATTCTAGACTAACAGAAATATCACGTGAGCCACATATCTACTAGTCTTTGAAGTTCTAAAAGCTTGGTGACCACAGCTGCCATTTTTCCCCACTCAAATTGCCAGTAGTCAGTTTATAAAACTCCCAGTAGGTGTGCACAGTATCCTTGTGTCACCAAGGACCAACCAGGACCAATTCATTGTTTCTGTACAGGTGTATGTAACTGGTGTGTGCACCGTTTTGACCATCACTGTGTTTGGGTGAACAACTGCATTGGGGCATGGAATACCAGGTACTTCCTCATTTACCTCTTCACGTTGACAGCCTCAGCTGCCACCATGGCCATTGTGAGCACTGCGTTTCTAGTCCACTTGGCGGTGGTGTCTGATCTATACCAAGAGATTTACATCGATGACTTTGGACGCTTCCAGGTTATGGACACGGTCTTTCTTATTCAGGTAATTATACTGTGGGCTGTAGGTTTCTAACTTTAGGTTTCAGAATTGGATACAGGACATTTATTTTCCCAGTGAAATCATAGAGCTTTTATTTTTTATGTGTGTGTGTGTGTGGTATTTTAGACAGGATCTCTTTGTATCATGATCCTTCTGCCTTACCCTCCTGAGTAGCTGGGATTACAGATATTAGCCACCATGCCCATCTTTTAAAATGTTTTTTTGGGGGGCTGGCTGGTGGTTAGGGGCACTGGACTCCCACGTAGCCGACCACAGTTCGAGTCCTGGACCTGGCAGCTTGCTTTCTCACTTTTGCTCGCTCTCTTGCTCTGTCCCTCTCTGGTCAAATTAAAAATATAAATAAATAAATAAAGTTAAATTTTTAAAAAGCTCTTTTTTTTTTTCCAATTTAACTTTATTTATTTATTTTAATTTGATCAGAGAAGGATAGAGCGAGAGAGAGAGAGAGAGAGAGAGAGAGAGAGAGAGAGGGGGAAAGTGAGAAAGCAAGCTGCCAGGTCTGGGACTGGAACTGTGACTGACTACGTGGGAGTCCATCGCTTTTAACCACCACGCCACCTGCCAGCCCTTAAAATTTTTTTAAATTTTTTATTTTTATTCTTTTTTTTCATAGAAAAAAAGAGAAGTACCCTTCACAAAGTCTTGCCATGCTGCAATCCCCGTCTCCAGATTTTCAGCTAGCCAAATAGGATCATGGGTACACCTGGCATGTTCAGGTTGACCTGTGATCCAAACCTAGGCCTCCTGTATGGCTCCAGCATTGTCTAGCAGTTCACTACTGCCTTTGCCACCAGGACTGGGCCAGGATATATATATATATATATATATATATATATATATATATATATATCTATATCTATATCTATCTATCTATATATATATATATATATGTTAAAGAATTATTTATTTTAATTTTATTTATTTATTCACTTATTTATTTATTTTTAAATTTTACCAGAGAGAGACACACAGAGAGAGAGAAAAAGTGAGAAAGCAAGCCACCAGGTCTGTCTGGGACTTGAACCATGGTCGACCACGTAGGAGTGTCCAGCACCTTAACCACCACGCCATCCGCTGGTGCCAGGAGTTCTATATTTTGATTAAGTTTGTCTATTTTTGTTGTTGTTTATTCTTTGGTATTATGTCTAAGATCACCACCTTGCCTAATCCAGTCTTTGCAGCTCTCTCTTCTTCTAAGTGTATATATTTTTTTAATTTTGCCAGAGGGCATGTGTACTTGCCAGAGAGAGTAAGAAAGCACTTCCTATGGGGAAAGATCATGCTACAATCTCTTCTCTATGTCTTTCTGTCTTCAGGGTTTTGAGCATGCACATACAAATGCCTGGCATGATTTTTCAAGCAGTCAGGTCTGGGATTTGAAACATGGAACTGGCCATGTGGGATCTAGCTATTTTAACCAACACACCATGGGCTGACCCTCTTATAAGAGTCTAACAGTTTTAGCTTTTACATAAAGTTCTTTGATCCATTTTGAGTTAATTAAAAAAAAATTTTTAAAGAATTATTTTATTTTATTTTATTTATTATTACTACTTTAATCTGACCAGAGAAAGACAGAAAGAGAGAGGGAAAGTGAGACAGCAAGCCACCAGGTCCTGAATTTGAACCATGGTTGGCTGTGTGCGAGTCCAGTGCCTTAACCACCATACCACCTGTCGGCTCCTTGAGATAATTTTTATATATGATGTAAGGTAAGGTTAAACTTTATTTATTTAGGAGAGGTTTTTGCTATAGGGCCCAGCGTGAGTTTAAGCCACCAGATCCGGGACTCGAACCACAGTCGACTACATGGGTATCCAGCGACATGGCCATTACACCAACTGCTGGTCCCTAGTTAAACTTTATTTTTTAGTATGTGAATATCTGGTTGTCTCACCACCATTTGTTTTAAAGACTGTTCTTGCCCATGGAAAACCCTTTGGCACCCTTGTAAAAATTATCATAATGCAAGGGTTAAAGCTACTCTTTAAAAAGAACTCATTTAGTTACTAAGAAATTTCTACTTACAGGAAATAGCATAGGTACAGTCTTTTTTTTTTTTAAAGAATCATTTATTTAATTTTATTTATTATTTTTTAATTTGATCAGAGACACACAGAGAGAGGGAAAGTGAGAAAGCGAGCTGCTAGATCCAGGACTTGAACCACGGGTGAGTCCAGTGCCTCAACCACCATGCCACCTGCTAGCCCTAGGTTCAGTCATTTAAAAAAATTGTTTAATAACTGCCTAATTCTTCTTGAATTATTTATTTATTTAACTTGCTATAGAATGCATGTACTCACTGGAGAGACATAGAGAGGGAAAATGAGAAAGCACCCCCCAGATGGGATGGAACCTGCATGAAAATAAATCTTGTGTAATTGTTGGGTTGTATGATAAGACTAGTTTATATATTTTTTTTTAAGAATTATTTTATTGAAATTCATTATTTTATTTATTTATTTTAATTTGACCAGAGAGGGACAGAATGAGAGAGAGAGATATGGAAAGTGAGAAAGTAAGCCGCCAGGTCCGGGACTCGGAACTGCGGTTGGCCATGTGAGAGTCCAGCACCCTTAACTATCATGCCACCTGCCGGGCCCTGTTTTTTTTTTTTGAGAGATTTTTGCTAAGGGGTACATGTGTTTCCCAGAGAGACAGAGAGACAGCGAGACAGAAAGTGAGAAATCACCACAAGAGGGGTTGGCCACGCTACAGTAGCTTCTCCTCCATTCTCCTCTCAGGATTTTGGGCATGGATGCACACGCTCCTGGTGTGAGTTTAAGCCACTGGGTCCAGAATTCTAACTATAGTCTAGTAAGTGGTAGTTCAATGGCGCAATGGCATAACTCTTATGCTATCTACTGGTCCCAAAACCATTTTACGGTTTGTTTTATTTATTTTTTTTGTGGAGAGGTTTTTGCTATAGGGCGTGTGCGCTCACCAGAAAGAGAGAGAGAGCGAGAAATCACCCCCCAGAGGGGATGACCACACTGCAATCTCTTCTCCTCCATTCTCCTCTTGGGATCTTGGGCACTCACGCACATGCTCCCAGCGTGAGTTTAAGCCGCTGGGTCCAGGACTTGAACCCCGGTTGGCTACATGGGAGTTCAACGACCTAGCCATTACGCTAACTGCTGGTCCCCCATTTTACGTTTTGAAAAGGACTATCCTGCTACTTTTCATAGTAATTGTATCATTTTGCACTCCTACTGACAGTGTGAGTATACCCAGTTTCTGGGTCTCTTGGGCAGCATTTCATATTATTGCCATTTTCACTTTCGCTATTCCAGTAGTTATATAGTGGCACTTCATTGTTTTAACTTTAAAGCAGTTTTTACTCTTTTTTAAAATTTTTAAAACATTCATTTATTTTATTCTATTTGCTATTATTATTTGTTAATTTGACCAGAGAGAGACACAGAGAGAAAGGGAAAGCAAGAAAGCCAGCTGCCAGATCCGGGACTCGAACCACAGTTGGCTCTGTTGGAATCCAGTGTCTTTAACCACCATACCACCTGTTGGCCCCTTGGTTTTTATTAAATTTTTAATTAAACATTTAAATTTGGGGGCCAGGGACCAGCAGGTGGTGTGGTGATTAAGGTGATGGACTCCCATACGGATGACTGTTGTTCAAGTTCTGGACCTGGTGGCTTGCATTCTCACTTTCCTTCTGTCTCTCTGTGGTGAGGGTATGTGCCCTATAGCAAACTTAGAAGAAAAAGGAGGAGAAGGAAGAGGAGGAACAGGTGGGAGGGGGAGGGAAGAAGTGACGGGGAGGTGGGAGAATAAGTTAAATAATTTTTTAAAATTTGGCAGGGAGGTCACCATTTGGTGTGGTGGTTAAGGTGCTGGCTTCCCACGTGACTGACCACAGTCTGAATCCTGGACCCAGCAGCCTGAAAATCTCACTGGGTGCATGTGTGTGCTTGCCCAAAATCGTGAGAGGAGAATGGAGGAAAAGGGATTGGGGTGTGGCCATCCCCCCAGGGGTGACTTCTCACTTTTCCTCTCTCTGTCTCTGTCTCTCTCCAGCTAGTGCATGCACCCTATAGCAAAAAGTCTTTTAAAAAATTAAAATTTGGGACCGGCAGGTGGCGTGGTGATTAAGGGTGCTGGGTTCCCACATGGGTGACTATAGTTTGAGTCCCGAACCTGATGGCTTGCTTTCTCGCTTTCCCTTTCTCTCTCTTTCGCTCTGTCCCTCTCTGGTCAAATTAAAATTAATTAATTAATTAAATTAAAATAGTTCTTTAAAAAAATTGAAAATTTTTTTTGGACCAGCATAAACCTCTCCGAGAGAGAGAGAGAGAGAGAGAGAGAGGTTTTTGCTATAGGGTGTGTGTGCTTTCCAGAAAGACAGAGACAGAGAGAAAGCGAGTAACACACCCCCCCCAGTAGGGATTGCCACACCACAATCCCTTCTCCTCCATTCTCCTCTCGGGACCTTGGGCACACACACATCCTGTGTGAGTTTCAGCCACCCAGTCCAGGACTCAAACTGCAGTCATCTACTACGTGGGAGTCTAGCAATATAACCATTACGCTATCTGCTGGTCTTTCAAAAACCTCTCTTAAAAAAAAAAAATTAAAGGGGACCAGCAGTTAGTATAATGGCTATGTCGCTGGACTCCCATGTAGTTGACTGCGGTTTGAGTCCCGGACCTGGTGGCTTAAACTCACGCCAGGTGTGTGTGCGTGCGTGCCCAAGATCGTGAGAGGAGAATGGAGGAGAAGGGATTGCGGTGTGACCATCCCGCCTGGGGGTGATTTCTCACTTTCTGTCTCTCTATCTTTCTGGCAAGCGCACGTGTCCTATAGAAAAAAAAAACCTCTACAAAAAAAAAAAAAAAAAATTAAACAGTTTTTTCAATTCCCAGAGAGTTCATGCACTGGTCAGAGAGAGAGAAGGACAAAGTACTCCCCAGTGGGACATGATCATGATGCAATCCCTTCTCCTCCATTTCTCCATTCTATTGAAATTTTGGGGCATGCATCCACATGTGCCTGGCATGTATTTCAAGTTATGGGACTGGGATTTGAACTAAGGTTAGTTATGTGGGATTCTGCAGTTATGTGGGATCTGGCTTTGTTAACCACCAGGCTGTGGGACTGGCCTTTATTACTTATTTATTTTTAGGTTTCTGTTTATTTTTTTAAGGTTTTTGCCATAGGAAGTATGTAATTTCCAGAGAGAGAAAGAGAGAGGGAAAATGAGAAATCACCTCCAGGGCAATGGCCATGCCGCCATCTGTCCTTCTCCATTTTCTTCTCTGGATTCTGGGCATGCCCGCACATGTACCCGGTGTGCTTCTCAAGCTGTTAAGTCTGGGACTCAAACCATGGTTGGCCATGTGGGAGTCTAGTGCCTTAACCACACCACCTGCTGGCTTAAATTCTCTTTTATTTTTTCATAATGTGACTATCCTAAAGTTTCTTTTTACCTCCTTTATGAATTGACATTTAACCTGTTTGTTTTGTTGTTGTCGTTGTTGTTTTTGGTAGAAGGGGCTGTAAAAATCAATGCTACAATGAATATCCTTGTACATGTATTTTTTTTTTCTTTTTTTGGAGAGGTGTTTGCTATAGGGCATGTGCACTCACCAGAAGGACAGAGAGAGACATAGAGATAGAAAGTGAGAAATCACCCCCCCTCCCCCCCCGGGGAGATGGCCACACCACAATCCCTTCTCCTCCATTCTCCACTTGGGATCTTGGGCACACGTACGCACACGCACCTGGTGTGAGTTTAAGCCACCGGGTCCAGGACTCGAACTGCAGTCGTCTACATGGGAGTCCAGCAACATAGCCATTACGCTAACTGCTGGTCCCATCCTTGTACATGTATTTTTGTGGTTATATTGCTTTTAAGAGAGACATTGATCTCTTTTGTCCATCTAGATTTTATTCTGAACTGAGGCCTATGCTAAACATTTAAGTGACATAGCACTGTTTCCTGAGTAAACCTTTCCCTCTTCTCAGTACGAACACTTTATTTATTCCATCATAAACTCTAGGATTATTCCTGGGTTATTTGTCAATGCTGTTTGTGATTCTGATTTATGCTCAGTGAGTCAGACTTGAACTGACGTCAGTTAGCTGAGGGGGCTGTGGACAGGACCAGGGCTGCTGGGTCTGACCCTACAGATGTCACAGTCTAACTGCCTAACAATGTACTGTTTCTTTGTCCCCAGTACCTGTTCCTGACCTTTCCAAGGATTGTCTTCATGCTGGGCTTTGTCCTGGTCCTGAGCTTCCTCCTCGGGGGCTACATGTGCTTTGCTCTATATCTGGCTGCCACCAACCAGACTACTAATGAGTGGTACAAGGGCGACTGGGCCTGGTGCCAGCATTGCCCCCTTGTGGCCCAGTCCCCATCAGCAGAGCCCCAAGTCTACAAGAATATTCACTCCCATGGGCTTTGGAGCAACCTTCGAGAGATCTTTCTACCTGCCTTTCCACATTATGAGAGAAAGAAGAAATAACAATGAAGAATTTTACTGCCTTTTAAATAGAATATACCTTTATTTATTCAAAAAGATACTTATTTGTAAGCACTGTCTTCCTTTCTGCTGTGTGTTTCTGAATCACTGTCAGTGTGTATGAAGGGGAGGGAAAACAAGTTCTCACTGAGTACCTCACCTTTGCCAGGTGCTACGGTGGGTACTCCCTGCATATCCTCTGTTGGAATTCAGCATCTGCAGTCTGGTGGGAAGGGGATCAAGAGATACCTCTCAGAGGTTCCAGGTGACACACACACCTTGGTCTCTCACTCTAGACTCGGGCTCCCAGACAAGAGGGCCCTTATGACTGAGTCCCCTCATATGCCAGAGGGTTTTAGCAATACAAGGTCTTAGAGTCATGCCTGGCTTTGCCCTCCTTTGTGATTATTTTCTCTAAGAAAGCCCATCTTTCAACCACACCCAGCATTCTCACTCAGGCCTGTCTTTGGGCCAGCATAGGTCCATTCCTGCACTGTAGCCCCCTGCCCACCCTCCACTGGCCTCTTCTTGTTTGGAATTAAAAATTCCAAAATGAGGGACCAGCAGGCGGCTTGGTGGTTAAGGTGCTGGACACTCCCACATGGCTGACCATGGTTCGAGTCCCGGACATGGTGGCTTGCTCTCTCTCTTTCTGTCTCTCTGGTCAAATTAAGATAAATGAATTAGTAAGTAAAAGTTCAGTAAAATAATTCTTTAAAAAAAATCCAAAATGAAACTGCCAGCTAGTTGAAGGTAGAGAGACAAATATGGAAAAGAAGAGTATACGAAGTGCTGAGGACTTCAGAGTAGGAAGGTTTTCAAGAGCAGGAAGCCAGTATGTTGGAGCCATGCGAGCTACATCTAAGATTTCCATGGCCTTCCCAGGGTAGGTCATGGAGCTAGCATCCGGAGCGGCCAAGGCTCTGGAGAGGAGTGAGCAGAAGGGACTTTGTAAAGGAAGTGGAAATCGGAGGTAGGGAGACCCTTACCAGGCATTATCTGTCATAGTAGCCTGTAAGTTCAGAACAGATACCATCCTTAAAATGAGTTGCTGGGGCCATACCAGGGCCTTCCACCACGAGCCTATCATTGCTGGTGGAAAAGCATGGTGAAATCAAGTGACAGAGGCTTTGAACGAGGCGTAAAGCAAGCAAGGGAACCTCAGAAATTCTTGGGTAGGCATTTACCCACGGGTGGTCCCCAGCTTGAGGGGCTTGGCTTCGGGTCAGAAGGAGGCCTCACAGCTTATGGGGCGTGGCGCCCGGGGGTGTGGCCTTTGCTCGGCCGCGCGGTACCTTTCTCCGCCCGCGGCCGGGCAGCGCCGCCAGAGGGCGCCCTCCGAGAGCGCGCCCAGGCCGCGGCCCGTGCTTGGCCCCTGCGGGCCGCCGTCGCCGCGTCGGGCATTCCGCCGCTGTTCGGCTGTGCGGTGTAGGCTCTAGCTGCTCTCCTCTGCGCCGCAGTCGGACCTCCTGGTGCCGGCTGGCAGGAGGTGGCGGAGATGGCCCCCTGAGCGGGCTCGGAATAGGTAGCGACGGGCGGGGGGCGCCGCGGCCCAGGCCCGGGGTCGGGGCGGAGGCCCGGGTCGCGCCTCTTTGTCTCCACAGGCGGCGGCGCGTCCCCAGGCACCCGGGCGGAAGTGGGACGCGCTGGGCGCTGGGGCCGCGGCGGCCGCACCATGAGCGATATCCGCCACTCGCTGCTGCGCCGCGACGCGCTGAGCGCGGCCAAGGAGGTGCTGTACCACCTGGACATCTACTTCAGCAGCCAGCTGCAGAGCGCACCGCTGCCTATCGTGGACAAGGGCCCCGTGGAGCTGCTGGAGGAGTTCGTGTTCCAGGTGCCCAAGGAGCGCGGTGCGCAGCCCAAGGTGCGGCCAGCAGCGAGCGGACAGGGTGACTGCCAGACCGAGCTCTTTCCCCCTTGGTAACAAGTATCTGCCAAACCGCGAACACTTCATAGGGGCTCCGTACTTGTCTTGAGCCTGGCACCTGCACAGCTCTCAAACCCTCCTCTCTGGAGCTTGGTATTATTGCTCAGCTGTGTGTCTGTTTTGCTGGGCGTGTGACAGACGTGTCTCGGTAGTCTTACAGGAAGACGCTTATAGGGACAGTCCTCTCACACCACTCAAGGCCTGTTACTGAGAGTCTCAACCCGTTGTGGGCCACCCTGTGCCTTCCAGGATGATATATTATGATGCATGTGACTTTCTGAGATTAACAGCTGTTCTCCCTGAGACCTGTGCCCAGAAGGGTGAAAAATACCTGGGGGTGGGGGGGGGGGTATATAATATATTCTGTTTGTTGTACGAATTAATAAGCCTGTTAAAGCCAAGTTTCTTTCTTACCACTTCTCTTGGATTTGTTTTTACAGAGACTGAATTCACTTCAGGAGCTTCAACTTCTTGAAATCATGTGCAATTATTTCCAGGAGCAAACCAAGGACTCTGTCCGGCAGATTATTTTTTCATCCCTTTTCAGCCCTCAAGGAAACAAAGCTGATGACAGCCGGATGAGCTTGTTAGGAAAGCTGGTCTCTATGGCTGTGGCTGTGTGTCGAATCCCAGTTTTGGAGTGTGCAGCCTCCTGGCTCCAGGTACTGCTCTAGAGCTAGCCTACCTTTTGGGGAAGAGTTTACTGTCAGGAATTTTCATTTGATTGTATTTCTGGAGAAGTCTTTTCTAGATATATTATGTCATTGATCATTACTGCTCTGTGTACTGATACCTGTATAACCGTTTATTTAGTTTTTTTTTTTTTTTTAAGTTTACTTTCCTCCATGAGTTGAGAGAAATAATTTTGCACCCCCAACAGAGTCTTTCACATGGTTATCCACCCCCCTCTTCAGCCAGCCCCAGGTCATGGGCATGCGTGTGTCCTGCATGTTCAGGGAGACAAACCTAATACCTGCTCAAGTAGGCCAGCCTTACAGATGATTGCATTACCAGTGCCCCATCATCCATCTTTTTTTTTTTTTTTTTTTTTTTTTTTACTTAAAAGAATTTTTTTTCTAGAGGGTATGTGTGCTTGCTGGAGAGAGAGAAAGCCAGCACCCACTGTGAGGCATGGTCACACCACATCTTCTCCATTTCTCCCTTCTTTTAGGATTTTGGGCAGGCATGTATTCATGCTCAGTGTGTTTCTCAAGCTTCCAGGTCTAGGATTTGAACCATGCAGTCACCCATGTGGGATCCAGCTGGCATAACTGCCACATCACCAACTGGCCCCACAATCCCATATTTTTAAAGATCATAACTTTTTTTCTTTTTTCTTCTTCTTTTTTTTAACCTTCAATCACTGTACATCTTTACAGCATACCAAATGCATTTTCCCAGCATGAATACATTGTATATTAGTCCAGCCAAAGATATTACTAGATAATTTCCCATTTTTGTGTTCATTAAATTTTTTTCTTAGGGTTTGTCAGAATGCATGTGTGCTTACCAGAAAGAGACAGAGGGAAAGTGAGAAATAAACTCCCAGGGGGTGATGGCCACACCGCAATCCCTTCTCCTCCATTCTCCTCTCAGAATTTTGGGCATGCATCCACATGCACCTGGTGTGATTTTCAGGCCACCAGGTTGGGCCATGTGGGAGTCTAGCACCTTAACCACCATGTCACCTGCTGGCTCGACCATGTCCATTTTTGGTAACAGTAGTTCATAATGGTAAATTAATTTTTTTAATGAAGAAAAGGTTCCGTTTTCACAAATGAAGAAACTTTTTCTTAGGTGAAAATAATAAGATAGAATTTTGAAAACAACATGCATGTAGTCTCAAGGATTTTGGGTTTTTTGATCCTCATTATCAAGTCATATAGTGTTTACTTTTCATTAGAAGGTTTTTTTCTCTA
This sequence comes from Tupaia tana, assembly GCA_026018925.1. NCBI lineage: Eukaryota > Metazoa > Chordata > Mammalia > Scandentia > Tupaiidae > Tupaia > Tupaia tana. Next base: position 46,971,503 of record JAKSZU010000016.1, on the reverse strand, counting down.
CAGTTAGGTCAGTGAGCATATGAGTTGTTTTGCATTGTTCAGTGTGATATCACAAAATTAGTGTGTCTTTTATTAATGAATATAGAATAAGAGCCTTCTAGAGAGTTTTTAATTATCAAAGGAAAAAATGTGTATATGTGTGTTTACAGAAAAATGTGTAAATACATTTAGTGATAAATGGTATTTTGGAGTGTTTAGTTTGTTTGATTGTTTTTTGGCTGGAGGATACATGTACTTGCCAGAGAAGGGGGCAGAAGAGAAAATGCTCCCCCCCATGAGGAATGGTCACACTGCAATCTGTTCTCCAAATCTTCCTTTCTGGATTTTGTACACATATGCACACTTGTTTCTCGAGCCACTGTGTCTAGGACTTGAACAGCAAGGTCAACTGCATGGGATCTGGCTGCCTTAACTTCTAGCCACAGAACTGGCCCGGAAGATTCATTTTGTTTTACTTTTTTTGCTACTCAGAATCCCTGAAAAATTAATAGTTCACTTATAGTAATTATTAACTTTTTTCATATCCATGATATAGTGTGTGCATACATGTGAGATAGGAACACCCTCCATAGGGTCTGGTCATGCTACAGCCCCTTCCTCCAGTTCTCTAACTGGTTGGATCCTGGGTACTCATGCACACGCCTGGTACTTTTCAGGCCAGTTTGTACCAGGGATTCAAACCACAGTCACTGTGTGGCTTCAGACACTGCAAATCAGCATGATACTAACTGCAGCCATGGCAAGGCCTAAATTTTTTGACTGAGCTGATTCTCAACCAAGCTAATGGGATGTACTGTGTTCAGTTTCATAGAGCTGTTTCATTCTCAAGAATGCAGGATCTTTTTTTCTTTGGTAATCTTGTTTCTCTTTATAATGGCTAACAAAAATATATTGTTACTAGTAGTACACAGCAAATCCCATTGAAACCTGTACCTTAATCCTTACCAGTCTAATTTCTGAGGCATTCACTCATCATGTATATATATTTAACCTCAGGATTACCTTCATCTCTTGACAATCTAGTCGAAACAAGTTTATCTTGAGATCAGCAGGTAGTGTGGTGGTTAAAGTGCTGGACACTCCCACATGCCTGACCACGGTTCAAGTCTTGGACCTGGTGGCTTACTTTCCCACTTTATCTCTCTTTCTCTGTCTCTTTCTGGTCAAATTAAAATAAATGAATAAATAAATAAAATTAAAAATAATTCTTTAAAAAAAAACAAGTTTGTCTCTTATAGTGATGCTATCGTGCTGGCATTTTGGCAAAATGAAATCAGATGTCAATGACAGAGAAGGATCTTAGTGGTTCAGGTCAGCATTTGTAGTGCTGAGGTGAAGGACTGCAGCTTCCAACTGAGAAATGGTAGAGAAACTGATGGTCTTGGGCCGGCAGATGGCGTAATGGTTAAGGGTGCTGGACTCCCACATGGCCGACCGCAGTTCGATTCCTGGACCTGGCAGCTTGCTTTCTCACTTTCCCTGTCTCTCTCTCTTGCTCTCACTCTGTCCCTCTCTGGTCAAATTAAAATAAGTAAATTACTTACTTACTTACTTAATTGGTAGTCTTAATGGCTAGCTTGATATTGTGGGGTAGAATAGTATCTGAATGAGCAATCTGGCCTTGCTGTCACCTTATGGTTTCTCCTTCAGGCTAGCCTAGAGCCCTGTAACTATAGCATCCTGAGTAGCTGCTGAATGACTTGTCAATGGAAAGGGAGGGGAGGCAGTAGGATTCAAAAGTGTTTTAGAAACCTATCAAAGAGAACAGGTTGTAAGAGAAATTTAGAAAGTACTACCCTTTTTATTTTTGGGAGAGGCTTTTGCTATAGGGCGTGTGTGCTTGCCAGAACAGAGAGAGACAGAGAGATAGAAAGTGAGAAATCACCCCCCAGGGGGGATGGCCATGCTGCAATCCCTTCTCCTCCATTCTCCTCTCGGGATCTTGGGCATGCACACACACGCACCCGGCATGAGTTTAAGCCACCGGGTCTGGGACTCGAACCGTGGTCGACTACATGGGAGTCCAGTGACATAGCCATTACGCTAACTGCTGGTCCCAGAAAGTACTATTATAAAGAAACATTTTAATCGTGATAGTTCACATACTCTCGTAAATCTCTTCGTAGCAGCTGTTCATTTTTACTTGTGGAGTCTCAACTGGCATCAACTGTAGGGTTACAAAAGTTGTCATTTCTTCACCTGCAGTGAGAAACGATCTTTCCTAAGTAAACTTTAAAGCAAGGGTTGGCAGATGTTTCATGTAAAGGGTGAACTTGTAAATGTTTTAGGCTTTGCAGGTCACATCGTTTGTCACAGCTGCTAAATTCCGCAAGAGCAGCCTTACACAGTAGACACACAAAAGGACATGGCTGTGTCTCAGTAAAACCTTATTCACAAAATGGGTGTTGGGATGGAGTCTTCTTGTTGACACCTACTTCAAAGTAAGATGTTAACGTCTTTTTCCCATGTTGGAAGTGGTTCTGCTAGCTCCAGTGTCTTCACTATGTATATGAAGTTGCTGGTCTTCTAGCTCACGAAACCCATAGTTACGTGGACTGTGGCTTCTTTCCAGCGGACGCCTGTGGTCTACTGTGTGAGGTTAGCCCGAGCCCTCGTGGATGACTACTGCTGTTTGGTGCCAGGATCTGTTCAGACGCTGAAGCAGATATTCAGTGCCAGCCCTCGGTTCTGCTGCCAGTTCATAACTTCTGTCACTGCGCTCTATGACTTGTCATCAGGTAAACTTTAAATTGTTTGTTGCTGTTAAACTTCAGCTGATTGCCAGTTTGGTTTTCCACCGAATACCCAGGCAAAATGTCTGGTGAATGCTTTGTTCTTTTTTTCCTCCGAAAAGTATATGATTACTTTGAAATTGAAAACGTGGGCCATCCGGACCTATGCAGTTAACTAACAGGGAGCTTTCCTTAACAATACCCAGTTGCCTGGGTCAGAATGGTCCAAGTAACAGATACCCCAAAAAAATCGATCTGGTGTTGGGCAAGACATAGCCTTCTCCTTAGACATGTGACTTGATTTTTTATCCCCCATTTTTTATTTTGCATATTTTTTGAAACTTCTGAGAAGTTGTAAGAGTAGTACAACAAACTTTCCTATATTTCTCACCTAGATTCAGCAAAAATTGACATTTTGGTATATATTCCCTTTCTTCATCCCACCCAAACATTTTTTCCTGAATTGTTAAATCTGTTGCCGACATCATGTATCAAATAGGTAAGTGTGTATCTAAGAACAAGAATATTGTCTTACATAACCACTATTCTATTATCATACCTAAGAAATTATCAATGCAATAAATGCTCTTACCTAATATATAGCTTATATTCATATTTCTTTAGATCAGTAATGTCTTTCTTAGCTCACCTCTTTTTTTTTTTTTTTTTTTGGTGGGGATAAGGAGAATTCAGGATCCAATCAGGGATCATACTTAATACATAACTGTTATGTCTTTGTGTCTAGACAAGCTCTGCAGCATTAAAAAAAAAATCTAACATTTCTTCAGAGTTCAGGTTTCATATTTTGTAGAATGTCCATGAGCTTAGATTTGTTAATGTCTCTTTATGAAAAGACTTGGTTGAACCTTTTTGGCCACAGTACTACCGAGGTGGTGCTGTTGTGTCTCAGTGCCTTGCACTACGAAGCATGTATGTTGGTTCTGCTGTTAGAGACTAGCTCAGCAAGACACATAGAGGTCTTCAGGACAACCATGAGATAGCTTTTGGCTCTGGCTGAGAGAAGCCCATGTCCCTTATCCCTGTCCAGTAGCAGAGTCCTCTAGTCAGACTCTGACTTTAAATACCCATTAGAGGGGTCAGCAGGTGGCATGGAGGTTAAGGCACTGGTTTCTATTTGGCTGGCTGTGCAGTTTGAGTCCCAGATCCAGCAGCTTGAAACTCACGCTAGGCATGTGCGCATACATGCCCCAAATCCCAAGATGGAGAAGGGATTGTGGCATGAGTTTTTCCTCTGGGATGATTTTTCACTTTCCCTCTCTCTTGCTTCATCTCCCTCCAGGGAGTGCTTATGGCCTATAGCAAAAACTAAATAAAAACAACCCAGTAGAAGTTACCTACCTGTGGTCAAGTTGGAGCAGAGGGCTCACCACCCCCCAGCCCCTGCCTATTGGACTTTGCTACCCACTTTATTCTCCCAGAGGTGGATCCCAAAGGACAAGGATTGGCAAGCAAGGCCTTTGGGTGCTGAATCCATCCTTGTGTACCCCCATAGAAGAAGGCTATGATAGAGATTGGTCTTACCATTGAGAATAGATGCACTTAACACATATCGGTTATCAGAAAAGTCATGAAGTGTTTTTCTGTGCAAAGATATGTTGACTTCTGACAACCTAATAGAATAGGAAATCATATTCCAGGAGTACCACTGATGTGCTGAAGTGGATCTGAGACACAGTGTTTTTCTCTTTGGCCATTCTATTAGTCTGACATGTTAGTGATTTCTCAGGTAACTAAGCATACAACAATGACTCTGGGGGCTGCCGACAAAATGGTGATTAATGCTGTTCTAGGGCACTTCTGCTAATAGGGGAGCATTCTTGGGGAGTCAGCCTTCTAAACCACAAAAAAATAAACTCACACTCACTATACAGAACCACCTTTTCTGGTGCTAAGAGCTTGAGTCTCTGAATAGGAAAGTAGAGAAAAATGATTCACTCACATTTATGCCCACGGCACACGTGCACGCACACGTGCACATAGAGCCTTCAGGTGTCGGAAGACACCTCAGCCTAGACCTGGGGATGGGAGAGTTACACTGGAGGAGTGGATATGAGCCTGGTATTACTTAGTCAGAAGCATCTCTTGGGAATCAAGGGACCAGACACAGGAGTTGCCATCATTTTACAAGAAAAGCAGCAGGGTTGGGTTATAGGGAGGTTATAATTTAACAGAGACAGTTGGTAGGAATACTGAATAATCTCAAGAAAAGAGACCAATCTCCTGAGAAAGAGCAGGTGGAAATCTTCCTCCAGCTTGTCTCTTATTCCGCCCATGTGCTCCTGTGTTGTCCTTGATCTTGGAGTCACTTCTGCAGCCTGGAAGGGGCCTTGTCATCCCAAGCTTTCCCACAGCCCTGTGAGAAGAGGCTGAGGACCTACTCCCGTACATGCAGCCAGCCTATGCACATTGCATACCAGTCCCAAGGCAGGCAATGTAGCTTGGTGGTTTAAGAGCCATACTGCCTGAGGTCAGATCTGGGTCCACCACATACTTTTGCTGAGTCCTGGGGAAATTACTTAACATCACTGTGCCTCAGTTTCCTCATCCTTTGTGTGAGAATAATGGATGGGCAGTTGGAAGATTAAATGAGTTAATCTGTGTAAAGGACTGAGACCAGTGCCCAGCACACATTAAGCCTGAAATAAATGTTATCATTTATTCTCATTGTTCTCTGCCTAGGCTGTAGAGCATGGCAAGTCTCGGGGATCACGGGAGGACAGGCTGTTGCTTAGACGAGATTTCTAGCTCCAGGGCTAATATGGTCCTTGGCAGCTGACAGATAAATGACAGGACTCTGAGCTGCACCCTGAAGGCTACTGTGGTTGTCCTTTTAAGGTGCAGGAGACATCAAGTACAGGGGAAAAAAACCTGCTCATAAGAGAATGGTGAAACATCGTAGTTTTGGACATAGAAAGTGTAGAATTTTATTTAAATTGACACCGAGGAAATTTCTTGAAAGTATAATGGAGTTCTAGGGAATTGTTGACTTGCTACATATTTCTTGAACCTCTGCCTGGGCCAGATGGTCCTGGGCACTGGGAACGTAACATTAACTAAGGCAGGAGTCCCAGCCCTCATGGCTCAAGTGTTCTAGGTGAGGCAGGAAATAGATGAGCAAGGAAGAAGGGGTGAATGGCAACAGGTAAGTGTTGTAAACTGGTTTCTGTCCTTCCTCTGTCCACGTCTGACTCCTGCCCCTGAGGCCAAGCATACTTTTGACTTAATGGTCTTTGTTTGCAGATGATCTCATCCCACCTTTGGACTTGCTTGAAATGATTGTCAACTGGATTTTTGAGGACCCAAGGTTGATTCTCATCACTTTTTTAAATACTCCGATTGCAGCTAATTTACCAATAGGATTTTTAGAGCTCACCCCTCTCATTGGATTGATCCGCTGGTGTGTGAAGGCCCCTCTGGCTTATAAAAGGAAAAAGAAGCCCTCCTTATCCAATGGCCATGTCAATAACAAGGTCACAAAAGACTCAGGCGTGGGGATGGACAGAGACTCACACCTCTTATACTCGAAGCTCCACCTCAGCGTTCTGCAGGTTCTCATGACGCTCCAGCTGCACTTAACCGAGAAGAATCTTTATGGGCGCCTGGGGCTGATCCTGTTTGACCACATGGTCCCACTGGTAGAGGAGATCAACAGACTGGCGGATGAACTGAACCCCCTCAACGCCTCCCAGGAGATCGAGCTGTCTCTGGACCGGCTGGCACAGGCTTTGCAGGTGGCCATGGCCTCAGGAGCTCTGTTGTGCACCAGAGGTGGGTGTATCCTCAGTCCAGGCCTCCTGCGGGCAGGGACACCACCACCTTGGCAGAAAGAAAACAGGGGCTCCTAGTTGAACACTTTCTCCTAGTGATCACAGAAGGAGGGTAGAAGTTGCAGAACACGGGGCTGGCAAATAGTGTGGTAATTAAGGGTGCTGGACTCCTACATGGCTGACCACATTTTGAGTCCTGGACCTGGTGGCTTGCTTTCTCGCTTGCTCGCTCGCTCTCTCTCTGTCCCTCCCTGGTCAAATTAAAATAAATAAATAAATAAAATAAAGTAAAATAAAATAATTCTTCACAAAAAAAAAAAAGAAAAAGAAAGAAAAGAACATCCCCTGGTAATACCCTATCACTACCCTCCCTGTGCTTCATTATTAGCATCCTAACATGCTACAGATACGTGAGCATTGCCTGGCTCTTTTTGCTTAGGGCTGGGAACCCCTTGAGAACATAGATGATATTCCCCTTGAGGAATCTTTTTTCATCTCATGCGTCTTATTTTTTGAGGTATAATTTATGTATAATAAAATGTGTGGGTTGAAGTGCAGAGTTCAGTGCACCTTGACAGGTGTATGCTCTCATGGAACGACTGCCCAATCAAGGTGGACAGTGTTCCGTTACCTGTTTTCTTTTTTATTGTCAGGGGGTGCAGGTTCGTGCCAGAAACCCCTCAGTGGGGCATGGTCATGCCACAGTCCCTTCCCCTCTATATTCTTTTTATTTAAAAGAGATTTTTTTTTTGAGAGAGATTTTTGTTATAGGGCACATGCACTCACCAGAAAGACAGAGAGACAGAGAGACAGAAAGCGAGAAATCACCCCCCAGGGGGGATGGCCACACTGCAGTCCCTTCTCCTCCATTCTTCTCTTGGGATCCTGGGCATGCACACACACACGCCCAGCATGAGTTTAAGTCACCGGGTCCGGGACTCGAACCACAGTCAACTACATGGGAGTCCAGCGACATAGTCATTACGCTAACTGCTGGTCCCTAAAAGAGATTTTTTTTTTTGAGAGGCTTTTTGCTATAGGGCGCGTGCGCTCGCCAGACAGACAGAGAGAGACAGAAAGAGAGAAATCACCCCCCAGCGGGGATGACCACACCGCAATCCCTTCTCCTCCATTCTCCTCTCGGGATCTTGGGCACGCACGCACACGTGCCTGGCGTGAGTTTAAGCCACCGGATCCGGGACTTGAACCGTGGTCAACTACGTGGGAGTCCAGTTACATAGCCATTACGCTAACTGCTGGTCCCTAAAAGAGATTTTTGCTATAGGGTACTTGTGCTCACTGGAAAGACAAAAAGCAAGAAATCATGACCCAGAGAATGGCCACACCACAAGGTCCTTCTCCTCCATTTTCCTCTGATGATTTTGGGCACACACACATACATGTGCCTGGCCTGAGTTTCAAGCTGTTGGGTCCAGGACTTGACTACAGTTGACCATATTAGAGTCCAGTGCCTTAACCTCTGTCACCAGCTGGCCCTGCTCTTCTATATGTTCATCCATTTGGGATTTTGGGCACACATGCATTGCACCCAGCATGTTTTTCATTTTCTTTTTTAATTTTTATTTATTATTTTTTAATTTGACCAGAGAGAGAGAGACAGAGAGGAAAAGTGAGAAAGCAAGTCACCAGGTTCAGGGCTCAAACTGTGGTCAGCCATGTGGGAATTCAGTGCCCCAACCACCATGCCACCTCCCGGCCCTGTACCTGGCTTGTTTTTCAAGCCACTGGGGCCAGGATTTGAACCTTATTCTGCTATGTGGTGTCTGGCTCCCATAACTACTGCACTGGGGGGCCATCTTGCCATTGTCTGTTTTGAGAATTCTTTAACTCTCTTGCATTTCAACACTCACACTGTCTCTGGAGAAAGATCTAGAGCCAGTGACATGCTCGTGTTTGCTCTTTACTATTAAGAGTTCCTTGTAGCCCCACGGGATGATCACCAGTGGTGTTTCTCATCTTATTACTACTCGTGGGAGTGGTGTGGGTTTCTTTCTTTCTTTCTTTCAAGAGATTTTTGCTATAGGGCATGTGCGCTCACCAGAGAGACAGAAAGTGAGACATCACCACCCCAGGAGGAATGGCCACGCTGCAATCTCTTCTCCATTCTCTCAGGATTTTCGGCATGCATGCACACATACCCAGCGTAAGTTTCAAGCCTCCAGGTCTGGGACTCAAATCACAGTCGACCACATAAGAGTCCTGTGCCTTAACCACTATACCACCTGCTGGCCCCGGGACAGGTGTGGGTTTCTGATTGCTCACAGAGAGACCTGCCTTTGGGCTCTTTCTAAGCCATCCGACAAATTGCCGTCAAGGCTGTGAAGTGACTTCTATTTTGTGCCTAGGTTTTTGTTTGTTTGTTTTTTAAATTAGTTTTAATTTGACCAGAGAGGAACAGAGTGAGAGAGAGGGAAAGTGAGAAAGCAAGAAGCAAGCCGCCGGGTCCGGGACTCAAACCATGGTTGGCCATGTAGGAGTCCAGCCACCACACCACCTGCCAGCCCCTATGCCTAGTTTAGTAAAGCAAAAATTGAAGAAAGGAAAAGAATTTCTTTTCATTCAGTGGTGGCAGATTTTATTTTTTATTTTTTAACTTGCTACTATAGCACATGTTTTTACTAGAGAGAGACAGAGAGAGCAGGAAAGCGAGAAACCATCCCTAGAGGGGGCCCTGGCCATGCCACAGTCCCCTCTCCATTCTCTCCTTGGGATTTTGGGTATTCATGCACACATACTCAGTGTGTTTTTTTTCAAACTGCTGGGTCCATGACTCGAACAGTGCAGTTAGCCATGTGGGATCCAGCACCTGAATTACCATGCCACATGCTGGTCCCGTAAACCAGTTTCTGAAAAATGTTATCTTTAAATATATATACTGTATACACACACACACACACACACACACATATATAAAATATTTGTTTATTTAATTTTATTTATTTATTCCTTTATTTTAATTTGACCAGAGAGACACAGCAAGAAAGAGAGAGAAAGTGAGAAAGCAAGCTACCAGGTCTGGGGCTCGAATCACAGTCAGCCATGTGGGAGTGTCCAGCGCCTTACCCACCATGCCACCTGCTGACCCCCGCTATTGCTATCTTTCTAGAGTCCTTTAAAAGAATGTCAGTGGGCATTTCACTGTGTTGTCTTGAGTCTGTTACCTTATGTATCTCCTTCCTTCCAGATGACCTGAGGACCTTGTGCTCCAGGCTGCCCCACAATAAGTAAGTGCACTCTCAAGACTTCCAGCTGGGATGGCATTGCTGGGGTGGGGTAGGAGAGCCAAGTAGGCAGAGTAGGGCAGATTGGCCCCTTTGTCCTGGGTTCCTGGGTTAGAGTTGGTCTGCTGGGTCTGGAGCTGTCTTCTGAGTCCCTCAGGTGTTATATGGGGAATGGATATGATCACACAAGCCACATGAGAGGAACCATAAGTAAGAAGAAACAAGAGAAAGTAGTTCTCTTACTGGGGGTCCAGGAAGAAAGCCAGAACACTCCTCAGGTATCCTGAGAGCTCACAAAGTTAGCGTGTGTCTACTTCGTGGTGTGGTTGGTGCACTGGCGCTCTGTGGGTGACATTGTGAAGCACTGCAGTCACAGCCCTAGAGCTCTGTGTGTGCATTATACTACCACTTGGCCATCGGGCAGCATGGACCCAGGTTCTGAGCACGATTCTGTCTGTGATTTCTGTGGCTCTTGGGCAGTCTTTCTACCTGTCTCTGAGCCTTGGATTACCCCTTATAAAATGGGGGACAAGACTATTGCCTGCCTCACAGGGTAGTAGTGAGAGTGAAACAAGCATGGTGCCTGCTGCATGGGAACTATCCTGTAAATGCGTCATCATTTACAGCTGGAAACTGTGGTCCCAGGGCCCTTAGGAGAGTCTCAATCTCGCTTTTTCCTGTCTTTATGAACTTAGGCAAGTCCCTGTCTCCTGCTACCTCAGGTTTCTCATAAGCAGAATCAAGAAAGCCATTGTACTCTTCTCACATTCCCATGATCTTCCCCTACCTCCTGCCTTAGGATTTTTGTGAGGGTTAAATGAGGAAAAGCACTTAAAACAATACTTGGTATAAAGTATTCAGTAAGGCTTAGCTGCTGTCGCTGTTCTTTTAATAACCTGAGGATGTCCCCTCTGTGAATTTGTCCCTAGAAAGGGAAAAGGCTATGTGCACAAAATATTTCATGTAAACAGTATTGTTAGTAACAAAAAGCTGGAAGCTACCTGACTACCCCAGAACATAGGGGTACTTAGTTAATTAGTTGTGATACATCAGAAGGAAGAACGTTACGTATCCACTAAAAATAGTAATTGTGACTACTGTGCAAGAAAATGATTATAGGCAACTCCCTGCACATGGAGAGGGTTTATAGAAATGAAAACAACTGGGCTAAGTTAGGATTAGTGATGTCCTTCTTTCTTCAAACCATCCTCTTTTTTTTTTTTTTTCTCAATTTTGCTCTATAGTATGTGCACTTGCTGTATTGGAGCAGGGAAGAGAATCCCCCAAGGGAGATGGCTATTCTGTAATCCCTTCTCCATTTTTCTCTTGAGCTTTTAGGCACGCACATGCATGTACCCAGAATGTTGCTCGAGTTGCCAGGTAGTTGCACTTGAACTGTGCAATCTACCATGTGGGATCTAGCCACTTTAACCACCATACCACCTGCTGGCCCACTTCAGACCATCCTTAACAAGGAGTTGAGGTGTTCTAGTGCCAATGTTGGCAGGCAGCGTGCAGAAGGGGTCCAGATTCATCCTTCTGCAGGTGGATACCCAGTTTTTCTAGAACTATTTGTTAAAGAGATTTGCTTTTTCCCACTGGATTGATTGACTGGTGTTCTTTGTCAAAAATCAGTTGGCTATACTCCTTGTCTCTTTTCTGTTAATTTTCTTAACTAGACTGGAAAATTCTTGAAATGTTTTTTGTCTCCAGCAGGGTAGGGTGTACAGGGTCATACACACCCATAACCTAAATTTTGCTTCTGTAGTATTCCTTGGGTTCATAAAACTTTTCATCAAATTTCTTACTCAGTTATTTTAAAAAAAGAAATAGTTCAACAACAAAAAGAAACAAACAAACAAACCCAAACAACAACAACAACAAAACACAACAAAAAAGAAATATTAATGTAAATGAAAAGGTCCACCAGACTGCATCAGCTTTCCTCATGTCCCAACTTACTGCCCACGCCCCTCCTGTGGGCTCTACGCATCTTTGTACTGGGGGGTAGGGTGGGTGAGGGTCAGTCTGTGACAACCCAGCCCCTTCTTCTTTTTTCTTTTATTATGCTAGAGGGTGTGTGTGTGTGTGTGTGTGTGTGTGTGTGTGTATGTATGCACCAGAGTGGCTGGAGGGCTGGCAGGTGGCATAGTGGTTAAAGCTCTGGATTCCCACATGGCCAACCATGGTTTGAGTTCTGCACCTGGTAGCTTGCTTTCTCACTTTCCCTCCTCTCTTTCTGGTCAAATTAAATAATAATAATAGATGGGACCACCAGATGGCATAATGGTTATGTTGCTGGACTTCCATGTAGTCAACTGTGGTTCAAGTCCCAGACCTGGCGGCTTGAACTCATGCCAGTGTGTGTATGTGTGACCAAAATCTCAAGAGGAGAATGAAGGAGAAGGGGTTGTAATGTGGCCATCCACCCTGGGGGATGATTTCCAACTTTCTGTCTCTCTGTGTCTCTGGCGAGCGCATGTGCCCTATAGCAAAAATCTCTCTAAATAATAATAACAATAATAATAATAATAAATAATAGATAAAATTAATTTTTTGAGAGGTTTTCGCTATAGGGTGCGTGCGCTCGCCAGACAGAGAAAGAGAGACAGAGAGATAGAAAGCGATAAATCACCCCCCAGGGGGGATGGCCACGCTGCAATCCCTTCTCCCCCATTCTCCTCTCGGGATCTTGGGCACACACGCACACGCGCCCGGCGTGAGTTTTAAGCCACCGGGTCCAGGACACGAACCACAGTCGACTACGTGGGAGTCCAGCGACATAGCCATTACGCTAGCTGCTGGTCCCCGATAAAATTAATTCTTAAAAAAAAAGAAAAAAGATCAACTGTGGTTAGAGGGTTAAAGGGAAGAGAGAAACCACTCCTCAATGGGAACTGGTCACAATCTTTTTTCCTTTAATTCTCCAACCTGTCCGGATCCTAGGTGCACACACACCTGGCATGTAAGCCACCAGGTCTGGGACTTGAGTCCTCATTGGCCAAGTGGGATCCAGCTTCCTCCATACAATACACAATACTTAATTGCTATGCCATGGGGCAGACCCAGCCCCTTCTCTCAAGGATCTCAGGAGAGTAGGGAGAACATTTAGGGTCCACCATAGGGTGATGTGACCTGGAAGATGAGCTGTTGCTGGGTTCCATAGGGCAGCTTGAAGGGAAAGGTGGGGCATTGTGGGACAGGAACCGCAGGGTCAAATGATGGGACACGAGCAGGACTTCCAGGCTGGATTTGTGATGAAAGAGACCAGTGTAGCCCTCCAGACATAGGACCCGACATAGTGAGATCTGGAGAGGGATCAGGGGAGTAATGAGCAGAGCCAGAGGAGCCCAAGAACTGTTAAAATCTGGGGAGAAGCTTGGGAGTTGGTTAGTTCTGGCTGACTGCATGACATGGGACAAGGAGTGGAGGGGTGGGGAATACGGAAAACCAGAGGTGATCACCAGCAGCACTGGGAAGTTCTGGTCATCATCCTCATCCTTAGGGGAGAATGAGGGTAGAAAGGATGGGGCCAGTGAGAGAAACTCTGTAAGGAGTCCCAGAAAGGAGCCAGTGCTGGGGAGTGGATTGGGGTCAGAAGTAGAGGCGTGGGTGTGCTGTACCACGGGGGGAGGGCCCAGGCACCATTAGTTGGGGTGGACCTAGGTGGGTGGCAGTCAGGAAGGATAGGGTGGGCGTAAAATTGTTTGTGGAGACCTAGCGCATCCCGTGTGTGGCCTGGAGGCCTGGAGGAGGACAGTCTGTGGCTCCTCAGGGTAAAGCTGGGAAAGACAATGGGCCCGAAGGTCAGTGAGGGCTGGGTCCAGGCCTGGGCTCCCTTTTAGGGAGGCCTGCTTTCAGCGTCATTTGAAAGGCCAGCTTTCCTGGGGATTTTGTGGAATTCAGTTAGGACTAGATCATTAAGGATGACAGAGAATGTGGGCTGCTGTCATTGTTTGCCAAAGAGCCCCTCTGCATTCCAGATGCTGAGAGTGGGGCAGGGAGTGAGCTGGGAGTGCTCTCCCTTGGACCCAGCGTCTGTGTGGCCCACAGGCGAGGAGCAGGCCTTTCCCCATGTATTGTTGCCTGGAGTGCCCTGGCTTCCCATTGCTAGTCCTCGTCTCCGGCTCAGCCCTAGTCCTGGTCTAAATCTGCCACCTGCACACTACCTCTACTCTTTTCTGGCCATAGGCCCTGTCCACCCCCCCATGCTCAGTTTCCACCTGTCCCAAAACCTGCATGATTTGTGCCTCCCTTTGGTTCTTCCAGTTCCATGTGTATGTGAGGATGCCACAGCCAGGTGCGAGCGTGTCACAGAACATGGTCTTGGAGTTGACAGCCCTAACCCTTTTCCTTGTGTTTGCAGCCTGCTCCAGCTGGTGATCTCAGGCCCAGTACAGCAGTCACCCCATACAGCGCTGCCCCCGGGGTTCTACCCTCATATCCACACGCCCCCGCTGGGCTACGGGGCTGTGCCAGCCCACCCTGCTGCCCACCCTGCCCTGCCCACCCATCCCGGGCACACCTTCATCTCAGGTGTGACATTCCCATTCAGGCCCATCCGCTAGGCCGGTTCCACGTGAGCCGCCAAGCGGCAGTGTGCCTTCTGCGTCTGGGTCAAAGAAGCCTTCTGGAGGAAGGGGTGACCAACTCCACAGAAGAGGACCTTAGGGAGGCAGCGAGTGGCCCCTCCTCACTGGCAAAACCATCTTGGGGTGAAGTCCTGATTCGTCGCATCCAGGTGCCTCCTGCCTCGTCACACTTAAAAATCCAGATTGGATGGATGAAAGGAAACATGTCCAGCCCTCTGGAGAGAGATTACTGCGGGTGTTTTTAAAATATGCCAACTCCGTGGGCCTTTGTTCTCTATGTGTCATTTCAGACACGCTTTCTGAGCCTGTGTGAGGGACGCTGATGGAGGAGCCGCATTTCCAGGTCCCCTGTCTGGCCTCTTTCCAGGTGAACGTGATGTGGCCCTGCTATAAACACAGGCTCTTTCTGCAGCTCCATGAGCTCAGAGCTGACACGTCATGACCACAAGCTTGTGCACAGCACTTGCCATGGGCTCGAGGGACCTGTCAGGATTTCCCAGTCTCCTAGGAAAGGAACTTCTCTGTTTTATTGGGGGTATCTAAATTTTCCTTTCATATGTTCAAATAAATTTTTTCTAAACAATTTTATAGACTTTATGGAATATATTTTAACAACTTAATATGAGCTGCAGGGGTTTTCTCCCTAGACCGTGGTGATCATGGTAAGAAGATTGAACACAAATTTGTAGCCACTTCTTTTGACGGGCACACAGCAGACACACTGTCCCTGGCTGGTGGTCTGAGGTCTGTGAGCACATGGAGCCCTGGCAGTCTGGTCTGTTTGCTTTGGGTGCATTCATTCTTTCTGCATGTACAGCAGATAGCCCTGAGGAATTTCTTTTTCTAGTACAAGATTGTTTCACATTCTCATTTATTAGTTTTGGGAGAAAGGGAGACCAGTACCCATGTCACTGGCTTTCCTTGCCTAAAAGTAAGAAATGAAAGATGGTAACAGCAAACAACGAAGGACCTTGTATTATAGGACAAGAGTCACTTGTAAGGATGAAATTTAACCTTGTGATTTATTTACCCTTCTATTCTTGGATAAAGGCTATAACCGGAAGAACAGACCAAATGACCTAACAAATACTTCTGTGTGTGTGTGTGTGTGTGTGTGTGTGTGTGTGTTTTAAATCTGAAATCAGGGTCAGCCTGTGGACAGCTGGATCCCACATGACCAACTGTGAGCTTCAAGTCCTAGACCCGGCAAGACCCGGCAGCTTGAAAAACATGTCAGGATTTTGGATAAAAGTGTACCCAAAATCCCAAAAGGAGAGAGAGATGCAGAAGGGATTGGAGCATAAGCATGCCCTCTGGGAAGTTGTGAAAAATCTGAAGTTAAAGCTTCTCTCAAGATCAGGAACGTGAGCTAATACAGTGCTATGTAAGGGCTGTTGTGGGTTGACGAAGACCACGTGTTCTTCAGGTACGTGAGCCAGGGCCACTGAGTGTCACCATTGGAACCCACCTGCATAGTGAAGCTTATCAGAAATCTGTTTTTATATTGGTTCCAGGTGTTTCAGGAAAGTAGCTCTGGGTGATCAGGTGGCGTAATGGCTACGTGGCTGGACTCCCATGTAGTTGACTATGGTTCAAGTTCCAGACCTGGCATCTTAAACTCCCACTGGGTTTGTGCATGTGTGTGTGCGCCAAGATCCTAAGAAGAGAAGGGATTGTGGCATGGCTATACCCCTGGGATGGTGATTTCTGGTGATTTCACTCCTGGTGGGTGATTTCTCTGTCTCTCAGTCTTTCCAGCGAGCTCAAGCACCTTATAGCAAAAATCTCTCTATAATATACAAATATTTTTAAAAAGAAAAAAAAAAGGAAAGCTCTGGGCCAGCAAGTGGCAGAGTGGTTAAGGCAACTGGATCCCATGTGGCTGACTGCACAGTTTGAGTCCCAGACCCAGTGGCTTGAAAAAAGCACTGGGGATGGAACCAGCAGTTAGCGTAATGGCTATGTCGCTGGATTCCCACGTAGTCGACCGCGGTTCGAGTCCCAGACCCGGTGGCTTAAACTCACGCTGGGCGTGTGTGCATGTGCGCCCAAGATCCCGAGAGGAGAATGGAGGAGAAGGGATTGCGGCGTGGCTATCCCCCCGGGGGGTGATTTCTCACTTTCTATCTCTTTGTCTCTCTGTCTGGCGAGTGCACGTGCCCTATAACAAAAACCTCTCAAAAAAAAAAAAAAAAACACTGGGTGCATGTGCATACACACCCAAAATTCCAAGAGGAGAAGGGATTGTGGTGTGGCTATTTCCCCTGGGGTTGGGGGGATGATCTCTCACCTTCTCACCCCCTTCAGTGTGCGCATGTGCCCTATAACAACAACAAAAAGAGTAAGGCAGCTTTCCTGTTGCTTCCAAGTCCATCAAGAAGGTCTGAGAGCAGTGGGGTTGCAGCACCATCTTGGGAGGTGGCCTCACCAAATATTTATAGGGGCTGAGTGCGTCTGTGCTTCCCAGACCCAAGGTTTGGTTTGTGCGAAACAAAGAGAAAAATATAGGAACTACAGCCACTGGAGCCACAGCCTGCCTTGGTGATATTCTTAGCAGTATGCGAGTAATTAAATCAGCCTATTAAACATGTAGATACAGGCAGGTGTTCACACCTTCACTGGTTGGTTCTTCCCTATTAATAATGAAAGTCAATCCTCCTATTTAGAAATTATCATGTGCCAGGCACTTGCTAAGCATTTTACATATGTTAAACATGAGCAGATGAGGGCCAGCAGATGGTGTGGTTAAAGTCACTGGACTCCCACATGGCTCACTGCAGTTCAAGTTCCAGACCTGGCGGCTTGCTTTCTGACTTTCCCTCCTTCCCTCTTTCTCCGGTGAGTGTGTGGGTTACCCTGTAGCAAATTTTTAAAAATAATACAAATTCTAGAACGAATGGCTAGATGAGTCAATTATTTGTGATGTAGAAAACTATTTGTACAGAATGTATAAAGAACTTTAAAAAGACCATCCAATTTTTTAAAAATTGGGTAAAGGATGAACAGAAAATTAATAGAGAAAATACAAATGGCCAATAAACATGAACAGATTCTCTACATAAGTGGTAACCAGGAAAATCTAGGTTATAGTGAGATACCATTTTCTTTCTTTTTTTAGACAGAGAGAGAAAGAGAGAAAGTGAGAAATCAACCCCCAGGGGGGGATGGCCACGCTGCAATCCCTTCTCTTCCATTCTCCTCTTGGGATCTTGGGCATGCATGCGCACACGCCTGGCGTGAGTTTAAGCCACCGGGTCCAGGACTTGAACCGCGGTCAGCTACATGGGAGTTCAGTGACATAGCCATTACACTAACTGCTGGTCCCCTGAGATACCATTTTTTTCATTCATACACCAGATTGGCAAACTGGAAAGTGTAGTTACAGGTGTGAGGCAACAGTATAGCACCCCATGCTGGAGAAATGAAAACATGACCTTGTGCTACAGCAGTTCCAGATATGAAAGGATGTCCGAGGATGTTTGCTGAAGTATCGTTGGTAAGTAGCAAATTTATTGAGAGATAATTCAACGTATCTCATGTATCCAGTTGTCCATTTAAAATGTATAGTTTGGACCAGCAGGTGTTATGAAGGTTAAGATGGTTGGATCTCACATGGCCGATTCTGTGGTTCATGTCTTAGACCTGGCAGCTTGAAAGTCACACCAGGCTTGTGTACCCAAAATCCCAGGAGACGGATGGAGAAGGGATTGTGGCATGGCCATCCATCCACTTCCCCAAGTGGTGATTTCTCTCTGTCTCTCTGGTGTGCACACACCTTATAGAAAAAAAAAAAAAAAAAAAAAAAAAACTAAACTAAAATAATAAAATTCAGTATAGCTTTTAGTATATTCATGTGGTCGTGCAACCATCACCATATCTATTTTTTTAAACATTTTATTAGTTTTAATTATTTATTTAACTTTATTTATTCATCCATTCATTTTTATTTTGACCAGAGAGACACAAAGAGAGAGAGAGAGAGAGAGAGAGAGAGAGAAGGTGAGAAAGCAAGCCACCTGGTCCAGGATTTGAACCGTGGTCAGCCATGTAGGAGCATCCAGCACCTTAACCGCCACGCCACCCGCTGGTCCCACCATATCTATTTTTGAACCTTTCGTCATCCCAGATAGAAACCCCATACCCATTAACAGTCACTCTCCCTGCCCCCCAGCACCTGGCAACTACTAATTTGTTGGTTTCTATGGATTTGCCTTTTCTGGACATTTCATATAAATGGAATCACACAATCTGTGGCCTTGGGTCTGGCTTATTTCACTTAGTATAATATTTTCGAGGTCCGTCCATGTAGCGTGTGTCAGAACTTCATTTTTTTATGACTGAACAATCCATCATATAAACAAATTTTATTTATTCATCAGTTGGACAGTTGGGTTGTTTCCAGTTTGGGGTTCTTATGAATATTGATGCAGTGAAAATTTGTGTGAATATTAGTTTTCAATTCCCTTGGGGAAAATATATGTATGTATGTATGTATGTATATATGTATACACATGAAATTGCTCGGGGTAGTGTTTTTTGATAAGGAAAGTGTAGAAATAGCTTGAATAACTATCAGTAAAGGACTGGTCAACTGAGTTGTACACTGAGAAGACATTCAAGACCAGGCAGATAATGTCAGTGAGGGAAGCTACCAGCAGTAGCCTCCTGGAGGGACTGGGTGCTGGGTGCTGTGCTGAACTGGAAAATACAGAACTGACAATTGCCACATCGGCAACTGTCACTCACCTTCTGGCCAAGGTGAGTGTTGCCAGAACTTATGGATTTCAAGAGAAGATAGAATTAGGATTTTGTATGTGCATGTGGGCACAGGTACTGTATTTCATTATTTAAAAACCCTGGACCATCCCCATGGCCTAGTGGTTAAGGAGGCGGGTCCTACATGGCCAACCATGGTTTGAATCCCAGTCCCAGTGGGTTGAACAATGTGCCAGAAGAGTGTGTGTGCATAATCAAGATCCCAACCTGATGGAAAATGGGGTGCAGTGTGACCATGCCCCCTTGGGAGGGTGCTTTATCTCTGCCAAGTGCATACATCCTCTGGCAATCAGAGAAAACAAAATTTAAATGAAAGAACCTCACATTTGGAAACTATGGTGTTGGGAGTCAGGATTGTGGTGGAAGGTGAGTAATATTTGTAATACCAGGATTTGTTGTTCAGTAAAAAGAAAACTAGCACACACAGAGGTGTTTGTGGTGTGCTATCTTTTGTATAAAAAAGGGTGTTGGATAAGCATAAATAAAAATGACAAAAGGATAAAGAAAAAATTAATCAAACTGGTAGCCTATAGGAACAGGGCAGGAACAGGTCAGAGGAACTGGAATGGAAACATGACTGCTGACTGTAACCTGGTTTTGCAATTTTGACTTTGGAACTATTGATATAATTAACTCAGACACAAAAAGCAAACGAAAGAAATTGAGTTGGTATCCCAATTGCTAGCATAACCACACAGGAAAATTTTCAGTTCTTGTAAATTATAATTCGGTGGTATCTATGCCTTCTCCAACTTATGGGTGATGTTCAACATCACTAAGACTTTTTAAAAGAACAAATTAAGGTACCAGCAGATGCATAATAGTTACATCATTGAACTTGCCCGTAATCGACCATAGTTCGAATCTTGGACCCGGCAGCTTAAAACTTATGTGTGTTCCCAAGATACCAAGAGGAAAATGGAGGAGGAGGGATTGCGGCGTGGCCGTTCCCCCGGGGGTGGTGGTGATTTCTTGCTTTCTGTCTCTTTGTCTCTCTCTGTCTCTCTAGTGAGCACATGTACTCTATAGCAAAAATCTCTCTCAAAAAAAAAAAAAAAAAGAAAGAAACAAAAATTAAACCAATAAGATCAACATGGCTAACAGAAACAGATTGGTGGGCATATGCAGAGAGAGCTGCAGGCACCTCTTTATGACACCCACTCCCATGAGAACTAACCCCTTCCAACTCGGGTGGAGCTAGAATTCAGTCTCTCACAGGCAGCATTAATTTGGTCACGCCAGTGCCTCCATGATTCAGTTACCATGTTGCGATCACCATGCACTAGGACCAAATTCCAAAACACAAACCTTTGAGGGGCAAACCATTATCTAAACTAACAGGGAAGTGTGAGGTTCACAACTCTAGACTTGGTTATCATTGCACTTCTTGTTCATAGAGAATAGTGCTTTCCTCTCTAAGCTTGCTTTAGTTGAGTGTTTCTGAAATTTGAGTCCAAAAGTATCCTTCATTTAGTAGAGTGGTGGGAACACAGGCACTCATTCTTGCCTGGTCATGACATGAACTGGCATGACTTCACCAGGGGGTCATTAGGCAGTATCTATCAGAATTTAAAATATGTGTAGCCTTTGACCAACAATTCTACAGCTAGGGGTACTTGTCACAGAAAACTTGCATAATTAAGTTTTATGCACAAATATGTTTGCAATACAGGTTGAATATCCCTTATCTGAAATGCTTGAGACCAGAAGTGTTTTGGATTTTGGATTTGGGGGGATTTTGGAATACTTGCATATATATAATGAGGTATATTGGGGATGAGACCTAAGTCTAAACAAATAAAATTCATTTGTGTTTTATTTACCACTTACAGACAGCCTGAAGGTAATTTTAGTCACTATTTTGTACTGCAGATATTTGACTGTGGTCCATCTTATGAGCTCAGATGTGGATATTTCCACATGTGGCATCATTTTGGTGCTCCATACATTCTGAATTTTGGAGCATTTCAGATTTCAGATTTTGTAATTAAGGATAATCAACGTGTAGCAGGAAAAAAAAAAACAGAAATAAGGCTTAGATATTCATTAGTAGGAGCCTGGTTAAATAAAATAAATGTCCTCTGGTGAATTAAAAAATAATAGTAATAATAAAATTAAATAATTCTTCATTTTAACTTTATTTATTTTAATTTGACCAGAGGGGGACAGAGAGAGAGAGAGAGAGAGGGAAAGCAAGCCTCCAGGTTCAGAACTTTAACCACGGTCAGCCATATGGGAGTCCAGCAGCCTTAACCACCATCCAACTGCCAGCCCCAATAAATAATTCTTTTTTGAATGCTATATTATCTTAAAGTATGAAGACCTCTCCAATATAAAATCTAGAGATCATTTCACCCACTGCTCTGTTTAGCTGCCAGTCTCTTGTCTCTCTCTTCAGCAATGGTGAGGCAGATACCTTTTCCCCAGGGAAGAGAAATCCATGGCTTGTTGCCTTTGCCAATAACAAAAATGTTGGGGAGTCGAGTGGCAAAGCTGTTGCTATTGGCATCATTCACATGAACCACATCAAAAGAGCCAGAATGTCTCTCTCTGTTGGTGATCCTACCAGTTCTTTCCCAGTCACCAGACACAGGTTACCAGTGTCAAGCCTGATGAAGTCAGTAATCTTGCCAGTCTCCAAATCAATCTGAATGGTGTCGCTCACCTTGATGAGAGGATCCGGGTAGCGATGGTACAAGCATCAAGAGTCACCAAATGAGGGATTCCTTTTGTGCCCACGAAGATTTTCCTCACTCTGCACAACTTGAACTTGGCCTCCTCAGGTGTAATACGATGGACAGCAAAACGACCTTGGGCGTCATAGATCAGAAGGAAATTCTCAAATTCTCTCTGGTCTTGTCAGTGCTGATGACATCCATAAAACCAGCAGGGTAGGGTATGTCAGTACGGACTTTGCCATCGATCTTAATGAACCGTTGCATGCAGATCTTCTTTACCTCATCTCCTGTTAAAGCATACTTAAGTCTGTTCCTTAGGAAAATGATGAGAGGAAGACATTCCCTCAGCTTGTGGGGGCCAGTGGAAGAATGAGGGGCAAACACACCGGTCAGTTTATCTAGCATCCAGTGCTTTGGAGCTGCAACCCACTTCAGATGCTTCTTAGGGCCACGAGCCATGGCTACACTAGGAACGGAAAGAGCCCAATAAATGATTCTTTTAAAACAAAGCAAAGCAAATTGCATGGAGCTAGCTAGTGGCATGATGGTTACGGAGGCTGGATCCCACATGACCAACTGTGTGGTTGGAATCTCAGAACTAGCAGCTTGAGAGATATGGAGATATGCCAGGCACGTGTGGCCCATGCCAGAATCCTAAGAGGAGAATGAAGTGGGAATTGTGGCATAGTCACCTCCCAGCCTTCTGGGAGGTGCTTCGTCCTTTCCCCTCACTTTTCTCTCTCTTTGGCAAGTGCCTGTGACCTCTAGCAAAGAAGAAAAAAAATAGTCAAAATAAATAAAAAGCAAATTTGAGCCTACCCTGCAGCCAAGTAGTAAAGGGAGCAAACTTCCATATTGCACATGCCTGCAATTCCAACTGGGCCCATGTGCATGCATGCCCAAAATCCCAACAGGATGGAGAAATGGAGTAGAAGGGATTGCAGTATGACCATGCCCCATTGAGGGGAAGTTTGTCTATGTCTCGCTGGCAAACACATGCAGCCTCTGGCAATTAAAATAAATAAATAAAAATAAAAAGCAAGTTGTTGCAAGTCAATATGTATATCATGGTCTCACTTATGTAAAGAGATCATAAATAAAAATGATATATTTTAGTTATAAAGGCCCTCTGTTGTTTTGTCTGCCCAAAATCCAGCTGCTTTTTCCTTCTGCTGAGAACATCCTGATGTTATCCCTGAGGTCCTGACATTAGTGGGGATACGTGACCCAACCTGAGTGAATGAAACCCCGATTCCACTGTTTCTGATGAGGAATTCACAGTCACTTAAATTGTTATCTCCATATTTGTAATATGACATTTTTATTTCTTTAGCCTCTAGGTAGCACTGGACACATCTTCCATACTGCAAAGAAACACCTTTCCTCCTCTGCTGGATCTGCTCCTTCTCTGATCCCTCATGGGCTGTTTCCTGTTGCAATACTTAAAATGTGCAGTAAGGATCTTATGAAATCAAGTTTTCTCCCTATGAGTATTTCTCCTGTCCATACCCAAACACCAGACTCAATAGCCAAGTTTTTCTTCCTATTTTTCCCTCTATTTTTTTTAATGGCAGATTTCTCTTTTATTCTAAAGGTGCTTAAATAAGAACAAAACAGAAATAAACACAGAGATGCCTCAGTGAGTTAGTCACAAGGTTGCTCTGGGTCTGTGTTGTTCTTCCCCGTTTGCTTAGAGAGCCCTTTGACCATTTTCATCTCTGCAGTAGGGAGCTTGGGGGCTAGCCTCACACTGTCAGTCAAGTCCCTCATCAAATGAGAAGGGCTAAACTTAATCTCCAAGAGTCTCTTCTTGCTTGTTCCTTTTACAGTGGGTTTTTGTTTCACTTTAGGGCTGAGAGGCTGGGCCACGGGAAGAATACAAGAAGGAATGAAGGTGCTTCCTTCCTCCTCCACTTCTCCTGAAAGCAGCAAATCCTTGCTTATTTGGGGTTTACTCTCTTCATCTGAGTCCATATCCAAATCTTCTAAGTCTAGGAAATTGTCTACCTTCACCATTCCTGCCCAATTCAGGACCCGCCAACTTTTTGCCCTTCATCTATCATTATCTGTTCTTCTGAACATTGTGATGAAGTATGAAGAAAGATAGTTTTATTTCTTTTTTTAAAAAGAATTATTTTATTTCTATTTATTTATTTACTTACTTATTTAAATTTTACCAAAGAGGGACAGAATGAGAGAGAAAGAGAAAATGAGAAAGCGAGCTGCCAAGTCTAGGACTGGAACCACGGTCAGTCATGTGGGAGTCCAGCGCCCTTAACCACCACACCACCTGCTGGCCCCTAAGATGGTTTTATTTCTAAGATAGTAGTCGTTTGGTTTGCTTTGAAGAGTACCTTTTATAGAGGTAAATATGCTTTCGGCAAAATTAGTTCTAAGTGGTCCCCTACTGGTCACATCCTCTTTAGAAAGATGAATAAAAGTGCTCAGAAATTCTTCATGTTTGCTCATGACAATTAACAAACTTATCCAAAACTTCTTCGATTATTCAATCTTCATCCATCATCTCCAATCATGGCATCTGTGCAGACATTCCTATTTACAAGGCCACTTTATCATAGCTACACATCCATTCCCCTCTAATTTTTTTTATCTTTCTTTTTTTTTTTTTTTTTTATAGAGGTTTTTGCTATAGGGTGCGTGCACTCGCCAGGCAAACAGAAAGAGACAGAGAGACAGAAAGCGAGAAATCACCCCCCAGGGGGATGGCCATGCCACAGTCCCTTCTCCTCCATTCTCCTCTCGGGATCTTGGGCACGCATGCGCACACGCCTGGCGTGAGTTTTAAGCCACTGGGTCCAGGACGCGAACCGCAGTCGACTACATGGGAGTCCAGCGACATAGCCATTACGCTAACTGCTGGTCCCAACCCCTCTAATTTTTTAAAGAAGATTTTTTTCTCCCATGAGTCAGAGAGACACAGAAATAAAGGGAGAGACAAAGAGATAGTACCCCCAACAAACTGTTCACATCATGAGATGATCTCCTAGCTTCAATCAGTCCCTATGTGCCTGGTGTGTTTAGGAAGGTCACAAGATATGAACCTAGACCTTTCTAAATGGGTTAGCCTTGCAGAGGGTTGCGTTACTACAAGGGCCCCCATTTGTCCCTTTTATTTTTATCAGGATAATATATATACCTAGTCAGATGAGTCAAGTAGTTCTAAAAGGCTCTTAGCAACAACCCATATATCCCCTTGTCTCTGTGTCTACCTCCTTTATATCTGGTATCTGTTGCCATGTTTTTAAATAGCATGCTTATAATACTAGTGCTTGATTTCCCCCCCCCCCCCCCCCCATTTCAGATGGTATCTATTGACTGCCAGTTTGGAAAATGAAGATTAACTCTTGAAACCATGCACTTTCCCTCTCATCTTGCTGTTACATTAAAGAATTTGGTCTTTGTCCTGGGCTCCTGGGATAGAGCTTCTACACCCCTGGAATTTCCTCTGGGACAGAATGTCTTTGTTAGTCTTCATAGGCTCCTCCCATTTATGCTAGTGAGATGACTCATGGTGGGCCCCTAAGTAGCTTCAGAATGGGACTGGTCAGACCAGAAAGACCATCTAAGTGCTTGGGATTGGGGTGCTGGGCCACCTGATGCCAGCCTGGCCAATGCAAGGCTGGACATTGAATTTATTCACATGATCAATGATTCGATCAATCATGCCTAGGTAATGAATCCCCAATAATCACTCTGGAGACCAAGTCTGGGGAGAGCTTCCTGGTTAGTGATAAACACACAGGTGCTACAAGGGTGATGCATACCAATTCTATGAGGTGAGAGGCCAAACAAGATGAGGGATTTAGTGACTTGGGAAGTCACCAGTGAGATTAAGGGGAACTGTCTTGGTGGAGTGACGGGACAGAAGCCAGGTTGGAGAGAGGAAGGAATATGGGCAGATAAAGACAAAAGGAAGTTTGACAGGAGAGAGAAATGGGATTGCATTTTTTTAAAGAATTATTTAATTTTTATTTATTTATTCATTTATTTTTAATTTGACCAGAGAGAGACACAGAGAGAGAGGGTGAGAAATCAAGCTACCAGGTCCGGGACTCAAACCGTGGTTGGCCATGTGGGAGTGTCCAGCGCCTTAACCACTACACCACTTGATGGTCCCGGGTTGCATGTTTTTAAGATGGGCGAGCCCCAAGGATATGGAGATGGAGAACAGCCCAAGAGATCTCAGGGTGTGAGATCTTCCAGGAGGTAGAAGTAGGAAGAGATGGCTCTGCTCCTGGGCCCTCCCAGGGAAGGGGAGGTTTGCCTTTATTCCCCTGGCTAGCAGACTGCTGCTTCCACTTCACAGATGGAAGGTAACAAGTCGTCTCAAGCTACCTGGGACCACTGGTTACTCTGCCTCTGAACCCAAACACTTGTTGCTTCTCTTGTTCCCACTGTGGTCAGAAGGGCCCTCCACCCTCCAGAGCTCCTGGTCTTTAGTGAAGCCACCCAAGTCCAGGCTTTTTGTGCAAAGGCTGGAGGAAGTCCCAAATTCTGGCTTGTGGGGCCAGGAAGAAACCCAAAAATGGCATGGGAGGGGAGCACTTGCAACAGAAGTGAGCAATGAGAGAGGAAGGAGGAAAGACTGTGACCCCCAGAGGGCTCTTGTCTCCCTCCAGTAGGTCTTCCTTCTCCATCCCAGGAGCAGCTCTCCACGGCTGGATCTTTGAGTCTTTTTTTTCTTTTTCTTTTTTTTTTCCCTAGAGGGTGTATGCACAGAGAGGAAGAAAAGAACGCACCTCCCCATGGGGAAAGGTCACACTGCAATCTGTTCTCCATCTCTCTCTTCTTTCTGGAGTTGGCATGCATGCACATGCACCCAGCATGTTTCTCAAACTGCTGGATCTGGGACTGCAATTACATGTGGGATCCAGCTGCCTTAACCACTACGCCACCAGACCAGCTCACTGGCTAAGTTTTTCAAAATTTGAGCATCTCAGTTTTAATGTGACTTCTCCAGACTAGTGAAGTCTGTATTCCGAGGACAGTAAAGCAAACTGGCGGGATATTGAAATGGCCAGAAAAAATCCAAAAGACCCCTGGCTTAGGCAGAGAGCAGATTGGCATGTCTGGAAAGAGAAGTCACTGCTGGAGAGAGGGTCCTGGAGGAGGCAAGGAGGTGGGAGGGACTGATCACCGGGCCTGTGGCCAGAGGAAGGGGGCAGCGGGCAGAGGGACAAACTCCGCTCCGCCAGTTCTCCAGGGGAGCCCGAGAAGCCCATTTCATCCATTCGGGTCACAGCCCACTGACCAGGTTGGCATGCCTCCTGTCCAGCTGCCCTCACAAACCAGGAGTCCAGGAGAGGTCCAAGGTTGGCCTCTGCAGGGCCCACTCCCCTGGGATGAGACCTCCCGATTAACTGAATGTCATCTAATTAAGCGCTAATTAGCCATAATTTGTACCTCGACCGAGGCACCCTGGGGCTATGCCTGCCTTTCAGGGGGTGGCTGGATCTGGCTGGGATCTCCTTCACACATACCCGTGCGGCGACAGTCACCAACCGTGGCGCGCGGACACGCGCACCAGGGATGCGGCACAGCGCGCGCTGCGCTCGGCACCGGACAGCCCGGGACGCACGCAGGGCCCCCGCATCCTGTCCCCCGCCCGGGTGAGTGGCCGGGCCGGGAAGGGTTAAGCCCACCGAGCTGGCGGCTGCCTAGAGCGGCGGCGGCAACGGCGGCGGCGGCGGTGGCGGGGGCCGGGGCGCGGGGGCGCGGCGGGCAACAGGGGCGGGGGACAGGATGCGGATGCCGGGGGGACTTCCTGTGCCGGCCCCCGCGCCCCCGCCCCCGGCCCGGCCCGCGGCCCGCACGGACTCACGCACCGGCGGGCCGGCGAGCGAACCGGGACCCGGCCCGGCCCGGCCGCAGAGCCCGCCCCCCACCCCGGTCCGCGCCGCCCGGCTCAGGCCGCCCGCGGGCTCTGGGCACCTGTGGCCACCGGCCTCCCAGGACCTGTGCAGCCCGGCCCCTACCTAAGGCAGGGCCACCCCCGGTGCCGACCTCGGGAGCCGACCCGAACCCTGCTGCCCAAGAGAGTCCCACCAGGCCAGCCCTGAGCCCCCGCAGGATTCCGGGCTCTGCCTCCTGCCCCAGTCCCCGGTGCTAGAGTCTTCACCAACTTCTGTTCGAGAACTCCACTCCTTCTTTTGGCCCAGGGCGACCTCGGCAGCCCTGACCGCACAGCCCCTCCAGAGTGCCCAGAAAGGCCCTGGGGTGGCCCGCCGCCTCCCCGGCTCTTTCTGGATGGAGGCGCCTCAGGAAGGAGCCGGCAGAATGCTTTGGCCTTCACCTTGCAGCCTCTGCTGACCACACCTCCCCTAGTGCAGAGGCTGCCCAGGAACAGGAAATGCTGTACCAGGTGAGGCCCAGTGGGCAGCCAGCGCTGAGCAGACCTGAACACTTCTCGGAGGGTTCGAACAGGGTTCCTAGGGGCCTCTGGAGTCAGCCTGTTTGGAAGAAAGGGGCGGGCTAGATGTGGCGCCACCTCTGTGGGGACCAGGAGCGCCTGGGCCGCTGCCCTGGGTTATGGTGCTCTGACACATGCCTTGCCAGGGAGCTCAGGTGGCACCTGACACACGTGGCCTGCTGGTGGTCTCAGCAGGCTGGGTGGGCCCCAGAACAGTATGGGAACCTCGAGGTAAACGATTGGCAGTGCTTTCTAGTGGCAGGGGAGGGTTTCTACCGGCTGTCTCAGCGGGAAACAGCTCCGGGGCTGCTCCATACCCTGGCACCTCTGATGAAGAGCCCTGTGAGAAGCCAGGAAAAGCAGCGTCCTACCTCGGTGCAGGAGCAGGGTCTAGGAACTGCTGCAGACCCCCTAGCCCTAAGTATCTCAGCTGCTTCCTCCCCTTTCCCCACTGTGGCCGGCAGTGTCTAGCATTGGCAGTAGAAGTAGAGCTGCCCACTCTGGGGTAGCCTGAAGCAGAGGTGGAGAGCTCTTTGGGGATTGGTGCCTCCTGGCTGGATGCTCACAGCACTTCTGCCCATCTGAACAGCTTCCTTCCTCCCTCTCAGCACAGCCGGCTCACCCGGATCCCGGTGTGACCGCCAGGATGGAGCTGGGGCCGGCGACCGAGACTTTTGTGCTGAAGCTGCGATGTCTTGAGGATGGGGGTCCAGGGCCTGACACCCTCTCAGGTGAGGGGCTCTGGTGGGGGTTGACTTCTGAGGCCCTGAGTAAGGATTTTTCAACAGAGCCCCAGGCTCAAGGGAGGTGGGCAGCTTGCTTTCTGGAAGTGGAGGACAGCCCATACCCCCACACACCAGCCAACTTCAGCTGGCTGAGTTACACTGGCAGGTTGGCCTTGAGATTTTCTGAGGAATCTGTCAGGTCTTGCTGGGAGGGGTTCCCCGGCAGTATCCACAGTCAGCCCCTGATACCCACATGTGTGCTGGCTGGAATGTGCTTTGTTTCCCTGGTAGGCAGGAGGCCTGTGTTGTCTTCCCACCTGCCCTCACCCTGACTCAGGTTCCCAGATGGAATTAATGGCCTAAAGGCTCTTTTCCTCTGCCCCTCATGCCTCAGACACTGGCTCCATGACTTTTCTCCTGTGAACTCTAACCTTGTCCACTTTTCTCAACCTCTGGTTCCATATTTTTCTCTTGTGATGCCCAGAGGTAGTGTGGTCCTGCAGAACCTTCCAAGACCTATCCCTCTGGGACCAACTCTGAGCAAACCTTCTATGATGGTCATTCACAAGAGCCAGTTTCTCATTCTGTGCTTGAGGGATGCTGAGTGAGGAGTTGGGGCATGACTGAGCAGAGTTTGAAAAGGACCAAGGACATAGAAGGGACCAGATAAGAATGTGTTGGCTAAACGAGGACTCTTCTGATTGCAAACTTAACTGACAGAACTCTTGCTAGGTTATATACACCAGATAGCAAAAAATACATTTACTAAAGGGCTGTAGTGGAAAATGCTGAAATTGTGCCTCAGGAAGTCAGAGTGGCCATATGACCAAGCACTGTGCTAGAAATAAGAAGAGTCACATAGAGGTGTCATCAGTCCCTGTTGATCTCAGAGGAAGTGGAAGAAAGGAGTGTCTATAAGACACTGGATTTGCTGGGGGACAGCTTTTCATGGCTGTCCTCATCCACCAGTTGCATATTCCCAACTGGTGTATCTATGAAAAACTCACTCACTGGGCCAGCCTGTGGACTGGTGATTAAAGTGGATCCCACATGGCCAACTGTGCAGTTTGAGTCCCAGACCAGGCTGTTTGGAAAATATACCAGGCAAGTGTGCGTGCATGCCCAAAATCCTGACAGAAGGAGAGTTGGAGGAGAAGGGATTGCAGCATGACTGTGCCCCATAGAAGGTACTTTCTTGCTCTTCCTCTCAGTCTGTGGCAAGCGTACACACCCTCTGGCAAATAAAAAAGAAGGAAGAAAGGAAGGAAGGAAGACAGACAAGGAGGGAGGAAGGGAGGAAAGAGGGAAAGAAAAGAAAGGAAGGAAAGACTGACTCATTGATCCATTAGCCTAAGCAAAGGTGCAGTTAGCGTAATGGCTATGTCGCTGGACTCCCACGTAGTCGACCGCGATTCGCGTCCTGGACCCGGTGGCTTAGAACTCACGCCGGGCGCGTGTGCGTGCGTGCCCAAGATCCCGAGAGGAGAATGGAGGAGAAGGGATTGCGGCGTGACCATCCCCCCTGGGGGGTGATTTCTCGCTTTCTGTCTCTAATGTCTCTCTCTGTCTGTCTGGCGAGCGCACGCGCCCTATAGCGAAAATCTCTCAAAAAAAAAAAAAAAAAAGAATATCTCTTAGGGGACTAGCAGATGGCGTAATGGTTACATTGCTGGATTCCCACATTATCAACTGCGGTTTGAGTCTTGGACCTGGTGGCTTGAAACTCATTCTGGGCATGTGTGTGTGTGTGCCCAAGAACCCAAGAGAACAATAGAGGAGAAGGGATTGCAGTGTGGCCATCTCCCTGGGGGGTGATTTCTCACTCTCTGTCTCTTTCTGTCTCTCTGGTGACCACATTTGCCCTATAGCAAAAAAAATCTCTCTCTAAAAAAAGAATATCTCTTAGAAAAGAAATATATACATATAGGTATCTTTTTTTTTTTTTTAAATCAACACATTCCTGGAGAAATGGCCAGAAAGAAAATTTTGTAAATAGAACCATTGTTATTTTATTACGAAATTGACAATATTGATGCTAGAAGAACAGATGTTGAAATCAGACTTGGGAGTGAAAAAAGCCCCCTAGGATCACACATGTAAAGAATTGGGATGTGCTGATACACAATAGTAATACTCCAAACAAGAAACTGAATGTGGATATTGTGCAGAGAGGGAGATGTAGCAATGGTGTGGTGACTACTGTTGGTGCAGATCAGTGCCTCATGCAACACCAGGGCTCTACATGTATCCTCTCCGATTCTCACCATGTCCCTGAAAAGGATTCATCTCCTTTTGCAGAAGTGGAAACTCAAGTTCCCAGAAGTTAAGTAACTGACTAGTCAATTGTGTGGACTTGATGTTGTGAGCTAATACTTCTCATTCCTAAATGACAGCCTAAAACGTTTTCCAGTCTTTTGACTATTTCAGTTTGGAGTTAGTTGTATCTGCCATATATCCAAACCATTGTTACTTGGCAAACTAATTCCCAACATACAGGAAGAAGGAATTTTCAAGAACCTACTAAGTTCTAAGGAAGGTGCCAGGACCCCTCTTCTTTTACCCATTAACCTAATGCTGTGGGTATGATTAAGCTATTAATATTTTATAGATGCAGCCGTGAGCCTGCAGAAGGTTAGATATCTCCTAAGTGTACAGTTTGGTTCTGGACTGAAGACTTCCCATGTGAAATCTAGTGGTCTCTCGGACACTTTGGTGATCTTCAGAAACTATTATACTTGTGCTGACACTTCCAGGCTGCTTTACAGAATTTATTATTTACAGAGAAGTTTTGTTTATTTAAGGTCTGATCATAACTGAGGTCAGAGTTCAGCACGGAATTAATTGATGGCTTGGCCACTGGAATGGTCAATTTAGTAATTTCCACTGGATGATGATTAAACACAAGATACTTCTCAGGGTATGGGGTCAGAGAGCTCCAGGCACCTGTGCTGGTATCAGTGCCAAGATCTAAGTTTGGAGCTTGTGAATCTGGTCCCAGAGGTTAGCAAGTTGGGGTCCAGAGTAAAGTGACCAGAAATCCCTTGCACACAGTTCTAAACCTTCCCCCTAACCCAAGAATTTCCATTTCTACCATGCTGCCATTTCACTTGATCTGTCTCCTTCAGTCCCTGCTCAGAGCTGGTTAGTATATTCTTCAAAGGCTGGGTAGGATAAGAAGGCGGGTCCTGGGGTCTGAAACAGAGAGCTGGCTATAGATCTTTCTTTCCTGGCTTCCTGCCATTTCCACTACAGGTGGCAACGGTGGGAGCGAGAGTCAGGAGGAAGAAGAGACTCAGGAGGGGAACAGTGGCCCACAACGGCCAGCAGTCTCAGCTTCATTAGGGGCCAGTGAAATCACTAATGAAGCCCCACTGGGACAACAGGAGTTGCGACTACCACATTTAGAACAGCAGCTAGAGCTACAACAACAGCAACCACAAAATCAACTATTCAGACATAGGCCAGAATTGCAACAGCAGCAGCAGCAGCAGCAACAAGATAGGCAACAGCAGGTATCTCAACTGCAGCAGGAGCTACAGGAAAAACACCACCAGGAACTAAAACCACAAGTACAGCTAATGCAGCAGTTACAGGAACAGCAAACACAAGAACAACAGCCGTTGCAGCGGCAGGAACAGTTTCAGCAGCAGCAACAAGTGCAAAAGCAACAGCTGTTGCTGCAGCAGCAGCAGGAACAATTACAACAGCAGCAAGTACAGCCATTGTTGGAGCAACAGCAGGAAGAGTTACAGCAGCAACAAGTTCAAGAGCAACAGCTCTTGCAGCAGCAACCGGAACAGTTACAGCAGCAGCAAGTGCAAGAGCAGCAACTATTGCAGCAGCATCAAGGACAGTTACAGCAGCAGCAAGTGCAACCACTGTTGCAGCTGCAGCGGCAGGAACAGCTACAACAGCAGCAACTGTTACAACAGCAGGAACAATTACAGCAACAACAGTTCCAACAGCAGCAGCTACTATTGCTGCAGCAGCAACAGTTACAGCAGCAGCAGCTACTACAGCAGCAGGCGCAGTTACAGCAGCAGTTGCTACAGCAGCAACAGGCACAATTACAGCAGCAGCTATTGCTGCAGCAGCAGGAACAGTTACAGCACCAGCAACAACAGCAGGAACAGCTGCAACAGCAGCAGCTGCAGCCAGAGGAGGAGGAAGAGGTGGAGCTGGAGCTTATGCCGGTGGACCTGGGATCAGAGCAGGAACTGGAGCAACAGAGACAGGAGTTGGAGCGCCAGCAGGAGCTGGAGCGTCAGCAGGAGCAGCGACAACTGCAGCTCAAACTGCAGGAGCAGCTGCAGCAGCTGGAGCAACAGCTAGAGCAGCAGCAGCAGTTGGAGCAGCAACAGCTAGAGCAGCAGGAAGTGCAACTAGAACTGACCCCTGTGGACCTGGGTGCCCAGCAGCAGGAGGTGCAGTTGGAACTAACTCCTGTGCAGCCAGAGCTGCAACTGGAGCTGGTGTCTGCTGCAGGTGGTGGTGGGGCAGCAGTCCCTGGGGCTCCAGCAGCAGTTGTGGTGGCTCCCCCAGGCTATGTGGTGCTGCAAGAGCTCATGGTGCTGCCTGCTGTGGCTGCACCGACTGTGGTGGCCATCCCGGGCCCGGCAGGTAGTGCAGCGCTGACACCCGCTCGGCAGCGGCGGCGACGGCGTGCCAGGGACCGGCCGACTATCTGCGGGGAGTGCGGCAAGGGCTTCAGCCGCAGCACAGACCTGGTGCGGCACCAGGCCACGCACACGGGCGAGAGGCCTCACCGCTGTGGTGAGTGCGGCAAGGGCTTCTCGCAGCACTCGAACCTGGTGACGCACCAGCGCATCCATACAGGTGAGAAGCCCTACGCCTGCTCCTACTGTGCCAAGCGCTTCAGCGAGAGCTCAGCCCTTGTGCAGCACCAGCGTACGCACACTGGAGAGCGGCCCTACGCCTGCACCGACTGTGGCAAGCGCTTCAGTGTCTCCTCCAACCTGTTGCGCCACCGGCGGACACACTCGGGCGAGCGGCCCTATGTCTGCGAGGACTGCGGGGAGCGGTTCCGCCACAAGGTGCAGATCCGCCGCCATGAACGCCAGCTGCACGGCGCCGGCCGGTCGCGGGGCCTCGGCCTGCTGCGTGGCACACGACCCACGCCCTCCGAGCAGGCAGCTGGGGCTGCGGCGCCCTCAGACAAGGCGCCGTGAGGCTGGTGCGTCAGGCTAGAAAGGTCTGCCAGGCTGCCAGGAGGGGTGGGGCCAGCCAGGAAGTGCGCGGTAGGGCTGGGGCAGGCACTCCTCCATCTGTGATACTCCTGCACCCTGGAAGCGCAGTGCTGAGTGGGACGCACACCTTGACTCCACCTCATGATGGCTGGAGACATCCTGGAATATCCTCGAAAAGAACCGGGTTCATAGATTACTCCTCGGAAACCATCCACAAAAGAAAAACCGTCAGAGGCTGAAACAACTACTGGAAAACTGTTTTGTTACTGAGTGCGGCTTGCTGAGAAGGTTGCCAGTTTTTGTTTTTGTTTATCCCCGAGTTCTTTTTCTCCCAGTAAAAACTGGACTTACTAGAAAGAAAAGTGATGAGAGGAACATCCAGTGACAATGGGTGACATTCGATGTGGAGCGAACACTAACTAGGGACTCAAATACATATTGTGAAATGGCACCTGGAAAACATTTGGCTCTGGTAAAAATCATTTCAAGGAGAAAAACGGGAACAAAGGAAACTCATCCGTACTGTGTGAGAAACTGATCAAGGCATTGAATTATCCTCAGTGGTATTTGCTTTGAAAATACTTCTGAAATGAGAATTCATCAGGGTGACTACCATTCTGTTGAAAATCCTTGTGTTCATAAACCCAGGATTAGAGTGTCCACAAAGGTCAATGTACAAATAAATGCCAGGAAGCCCTGCTATGGACAGAAGGTAAAACCTTCCCTCCAGGAGAGCCTAGGGTTGCTGGCAGTCATTGGAGGAAGGACCTAAGTGTCCCTGTTGCTGTGTTCCCAAGGCCACTGTGGCCTCTCAGTGTCCTCTTGAAAAAAGCTAATGGCTGAAGCAGAGAGCATTCTGGGGGTGCTCTCCAAGGTCTGGAAGAAAGGTCTCCCTAAAAAAAGTTCTGGGATAGCTGTACTCTGGCCCTCTTGCAATGTACCAGCTCTAGGCTTCTCGGATGCTGCCCAGAGCTAGCACCTTGAGACCCCAGGTCCGGGTTCTCTTGAATCAGGCTATGGAGGGGGCTGCACAGCCCGCTTGATGGCTGGGGTTGGGAGAAGGTTGTTGGAGATAGAGATGGAAACCACAGAAATAATTTTTACATATTTACCAAATGATCTTGGGGGAGGGAGGGGCTGCAAGAACAGCAGCGAATGTTGACACCTGGCAGGTAGTGGGAGTGTGGAGGTGGCCAAGAGCCCCTCTGGTCCTCAAGCACTTCCTGCTCCACCTGCCCTCCCACTGACCGCCTAGTTCCTCCCCTCTTCCCTCCATGCTTCTCCTTTACTAACACAGCCTGCCACGTTTTACAAATGTGTTGGTAAGTGAGAAACAAAACATTAAAAATAAATTAAACTGAAGAAATGCAGTGTCCTGTCTGTGTTTTGACCTCTGGACTTTGTGTCATACCATGGCTTCCTTTCTTAGGATAATTTTTCTGGTTGCTTTAGGGATGTATTATTTAGGCTTATTATTTAGGCTCCCAGACCCTCCCTTCCAGCCTGAGGCCCTGGGCCAGAGGATGGACTTGTTCAGTAAAACCCTCTTGGGGGCCAGGGCCATCTCCGTAGCACAGTGGTTAAAATCTGGGCAAAGGGGGACCAGCAGATGATGTAATGGTTATGTTGCTGGACTCCCATATGGCTGATCATAGTTCTAGTCCCAGACCCAGAGACTTGAAACTCACACCTCGTGCATGTGTGTACGTGTCCAAAATCCCAAGAGGAGAATGGAGAAGGAATTGCGGCATGGCCTTTCCCCCCTGGAGGCGGTGTGTGATTTCTCACTTTCTGTCTGTCTCTCTCTGTCTCTCCGGCAAGCATACGCGCCTTATAGCAAAAAAAACCTCTTAATAATAATAATCTAGGCAGAGGAAGCCATATCCCACATCACTGATCACAGTTCTGGTCCCACCCTACTAGCTTGAATAACACGCTGGTATGTGCTTGCATGCTCAGGATCCTGAAGTGACCCTGCCCAGTGCACAGAGATAGGGTACCGCAGGCAAAGGGCCGTGGATTGAGAAAGGACAGACGAATAAAAGCGGGGATCAGGCAAATAAACACGGGGGTCAGGCAGACCAGCATCTCTGCTGGAGAATGCCCTGGCCCTGAGCCATCCTGTGCTCATTCTTGTATAGAGGAGGCAAAGCGTGGTGCTTCAGCTGTGGAGCACATCCTGGTTCTAAACAAGCCTCTCTGGCCTTCTCTGGCCAACACTCAGGTTTCTTTTCTGTAAAGCCCCGCAGTAAATTGTCTTTTTTTAGAGTTTTCACATGCCCTGAAGCGACAGCACAAAGACTGTGTCCGTGCACTGAAGGAATGGAGAATTGTAGGAAAAAAGGATTGCCACATGATCGGGCTGTGTGGGGGATACTCAGATAGTCTCACTCTCTCTTTCTGTCTTCCTACTATCAAAGCAAAACAAAATAACTCATGGGGGGAATGGAAACCAGTGGGTAGATACTTGGGGTGGCCAGTTTGGGCATCTTGTAAGAACAAACTCTGGATCAGTTCAGTCCCACTGTAGCCTACAGGGCTGCCATGATGGTGAGTGACAAGTCTACCTCCTTGGGTGGCCCCTTAGAGGGAGTCATAAGGCTGGAGGCCCCTGCCAGTCCTGAGAGTGCTTGATTGTAATAGTGAACCAGCCAGATGTTTCAAATCCCTTACTACCATTTTTGAGTCCCCCTCCCTCCCAGCTTTTGCCTCCAACAGCTTTTCTTTGGAGGATGAGCTTTGGGCTGCCGGAGCCCCTCTGACCTGCCTGTGCACAACCTGATGGTGGGAGGGGTTGCAAGGCAAGCCCTTCTGATTTGGTCAGGACAGCTCAGAGGTATGAATCACACTTGAGTTTGCCTGTAGGATCCAGTGGAAGCATCCTTTGCAGGGTTTTGCCTGAGACTGCACCCCTTTCTTCTTCCCTGTCCCACTTGTCTTACTCCATCACCCACGGGGGAGCACATTTTTAATAAATTTCTCCCGCATAAATATGCCTCTGAAGACAGACAGTATTGACGGTGGTCCTAGGAAGTGGAGTCTAAAGGTGGGCCTCTGGATGTAGGTCACATTAGGTAGCTCCAAGGACCCATTCAGAGATGATGAGTACACATACATACCAGGTCATCCTGCATTGCTTCTGGCTGCCGTGCTGATAGATAGGACAGGATATTGGGCGGGAGGGATGCCCTGACTCATTCAGTACCTTGGGCATTTGAGATAGACAGAAATGGTTATTGTAAGGCCTATGTGGAATAGGTTGGTTTTGCTGAGCACAGTTAACGCCATGATGAAGGAAAATGGGAGTTTGGTTCTACAGTTATCAACTGAAGGCAGAGGGACAGTCAGATGCCTCCTCCTCTCATTTCCTTCAGTCAAGGACAGGTTACTGAAGACCAGGTACAAAACCTGATGCTAGAGAAGGCTGGTCTAGACCCACGTCAGGGCCCTGATATGGAAGGAGTGGGACCTTCCGGCTTGGATTAGGGATGCTTGGGTGATGTGGTTAAGAACACGGAGCCCTCATTCCCCTCCAACCCTCTGAGCCTGCTAAAGTGGCCCATTTTCCCTTGTTAGAGATAGCAGCCGTGTCCCCCACCTCACCTGAAGACCATACAGAGGTCTCACTGAAGCTGACGTCTTGTAGGCAATGCTGTCCTCACTGAGGCCGGCCCTCCCTTCCTCCCTGGCCACTATACCTATAGTGAAGTTCTAGTCCCAGTTTGGTTTGGCTGGGGGACTGTTGGCTCTGAAGGGAGGAAAGGGAGTATTCACCAAAGCATTTGCAAGACTTGGCTACTATGAGCCTCCAGGAACTGGAGTATCCAACTGGGGGTGGATACTCCCTTCGCTAAGGAAATAAGGAATATGCAGGCTAGGGGGTACTGGCCTCGCCAGAAGCTCAGCAGTGACTGTTCTCCAGGGGTAGACCAGGGCTGACACTGGAGGTGCTGCCATGGAACTGGAATCCTGCTTATCAATGGAGACAGCAGGATCTTGGAGCAGTAGTGGCCACCTGTGGTACTTAGACACCAGGGACAACATGGATGTAATTACAGAAATGGACTAAAGGTTGAAATGGCCACCAGGAGGCTCAGACCCAAGGGAGTCTATGGTGATAAATAATAGCCCATGCTGTTCCCAGGGGTAGAGTGTTGGGCAGCAAACGAGGGTATTGCTTGATTTATACAACCCCCCCCAAAGATCGAGTGGTGACAAGGCCATTGTCAGCTTCCCCAATGGACAGTCCTGATCTCTTTCCTAGTTTCCAGATCTAAGCCAGTTCTTAGATCCAGAGCCCACTGGTCACAGGGGAAGTCGGGTTCCCCAAGGAAGAACTTTATAGCCCACTGTGTACGGTCTGTGTGGACAACAGTGATTTCTCAGCCCTTGCCCAATTGGACCTAGAGCCATTTACATGAGTAAAATTCACTGAGGAGATCGGTTACCCAGATCTTTCAATTAGAAATTCTGGGTCCACAGGGCTGAAGATCTGAATCACCCCATTAGATCAGCCCCTAGACCAGCAGAAATGGTAAGGGCGGGGAATCTAGAATGGGATATTAGGGGACATGAGGCGTATAAGTTATGGCCTTGGGGCCCACTGCAACAGTAAGGGCTCTAGATGATAAGTGTTCCATACCCCAGGTGCAGTCAAAGTGAGGAGACGTGAGTGAACTGTGTGGAGTAAGACGTGGCCTGAAGCAAATACTGATTCCGTGTCCACATCTCTTTGGAAGGATCCTTTGGACGGATGTGTGTGGCCACACCTAGGACCCTGGCTTCCAGCGCCAATGTCCACAGCTCTTCTTCCACATAGGCAAAGAGGGGGAAAGTACCTGAGAATAGATGTTCTCAGAGTGGCCCTCAGCCAAACTGTAGAGTGTAGGCATGGGGAAGCCAAGCTCCCTTACCTGAGGTTGGAGGACACTGAGGCTCCAGGATGGGATCAGATAGGTTCCCTCTGTGGGACTTTGAGCTCTTCATCCTCCCTCCCCTTTAGAGTCCTGAATCTTCCCTTGGCTATAATGGCTTCCCTAGCTGCATTTCCTTGATTAATTTCTTGCACACAAATGATCTTCTATGGTTTTTTTTCTGGGAAATTTGACTTAAGATAAGAGGATGGGGCAGATGGGCAAAGCCTTGTTTTAGAAGGGAGAGGAAGAGCCTGAGCTTGTTCCAGGAGAAGGCCAGCAAAACCGTAGGTATAAAGGGCATTTGCTGAAGAGCTTCCAGCCAGTGGGAGACAGAAATAAATGATCACGCAATGTGATCATTTGTGGGGACAGAGCAACTGGCTCTGCTGCAGGGAGCCAAGTGGTCTTCTAGGAGCATCTCGATGGATCAGAGGCATTTGCAAGGTGGGGACAGGAGAGACTGGGTGTGCAGAAGGCATTTCAGACAGAAGTCACACTATGTTCAAAGGGTCACAGCCAGCGAAGAGCCTGGTGTGGTTAACAGTGGCCTGGAGGTAGGTACTATGGGAGATAGGTGATTGAATGAAGGAGTGAGCTAAGCAGGAGCTAGATTTTGTGGACACACTTTTTTTTTTTTTTAAAGAAGTTAGTGGGGACCAGCAGTTAGTGTAATGGCTATGTCGTTGAACTCCCATGTAGCCGACCACGGTTTGAGTCCTGGACCTGGTGGCTTAAACTCACGCCGGGCATGTGTGCGTGCATGACCAAGATCCTGAGAGAAGAATGGAGGAGAAGGGATTGCGGCATGGCCATCCTCCCTTGGGGTGATTTCTCGCTTTCTGTCTCTCTGTCTCTCTGTCTTTCTGGCGAGCGCACACTCCCTATAGCAAAAACCTCTCCAAAAATAAATAAATAAATAAAAAGTTAGGGGGTTGGCAGGTGGCGTGGTGACTAAGGGTGCTGGACTCCCACATGGCTGACCGTGGTTCCAGTCCCAGACCCGGCAACTTCCTTTCTCACTTTTCCTCTCTCTTTCTCACTCTGTGCCTCTCTGGTCAAATTGAAATGAAAGAAAGAAAGAAAAGAAAGAAAGAAAGAAAGAAAGAAAGAAAGAAAGAAAGAAAGGAAGGAAGGAAGGAAGGAAGGAAGGAAGGAAGGAAGGAAGGAAGGAAGGAAGGAAGAAAGAAGGAGAAAGGAAGGGAGGAAGGAAGGAAGGGAGGGAAGAGAGAAAGAAAGAAAGGAAGAAGGAAAGAAAGAAAGACAAAAAGAGAGAAAA
Organism: Tupaia tana; assembly: GCA_026018925.1. NCBI lineage: Eukaryota > Metazoa > Chordata > Mammalia > Scandentia > Tupaiidae > Tupaia > Tupaia tana. The sequence continues at coordinate 46,931,141 of JAKSZU010000016.1, read as the reverse complement.
AGAAAGAAATTAAAAAAAAAAAGGAGTTAGTATTTAATCCCACTGGTCAGTGATTACCATATTTAGGCCATTTGCACATTATGCTCATTATACTCATCTATATTAATATTGACTTAGTATTTTTCTTCCTGTTATACATTCTCCTCTCAGGATTGTGGGCATGCACCCACATGCACCCCACATGATTCTCAAGCCACCATAGGTCTAGGTCTAGAACTGCATTCACCCATGTGGGAGTCCAGCATCTTAACCACCACACCACCTGCTGACACCATGACTTAGTGTTTTTTCTTAAATGACTGCTAGTATTTTTAAATCGATTTATCTAATCATCACTAAAATGGAAGACCCAGTGGGGTAACTTTGCTTGAATGTGTCAACACAGCCAAGCCCACTGTTTTCCAGAATTCCCTTTTCTGTTTCTGGTTAAGGTTGGCCACACTGGCATGTTTGCTGCAGACAAAAAGAGTACAGACTGGGGACCATCCAGTGGCATGCTGGGTCTATGACCAAGTGCGTCATTCAAGGTCCGGACCCTTTAGCTTGAAAACACTGGGTTGTGCATGTGTACCCAAAATTCTGAGAGAGGAATGGAGGAGAAAGGATTTCAATGTGGCCATCTCTCCAGAGGATGCTTTCTCACTTTCTCTCTCTCTACCCATCCCCATGAGTGCATGTGCCCTATAGTAAAAATTAAAAAAAAAAAAAAAAAAAAAAACCAGAGTACAGACAGAATGTGAAAGAGACAGTTATAAATGCCAGCTGTGAACCTATGACCAGTTGTAGGAGAGTCTTAATTATGAATGTGTCATCCTTATTTTTCTTTAATTTATTATTATTATTTTATTTAGACAGATTTCCCAGAAGGAGATCATAGTCTTGTGATTCTTCTGCCTCAGCCTCCCAAGTAGCTGGGCTATAGGCATGCACCATTGTGGGATGGGTCTTATTTTTATATTTACTTATTTATTAATCCTTTTTTTAAAAAAAAAATTTGTTTTCGGAGAGATTTTTGCTATAGGGTGTTTATGCTCGCTGGAAAGAGATGAAGAGGGACAGAGAGAAAGAAAGCAAGAAATCACCTCCCCAGCAGGAATGACCATGCGCACAATCCCTTATTCTCCGTTCTCCTCTTGGATTTTGGGCATGCATGCACACATGCCCAACATGAGTTTCAAGCCACTGGGTCTGGAATTCAAGTTGCCATCAGCCAGCCATGTGGGAGTCTAGTGCCTTAACCACTATGCCACCTGCTGGCCCCAGTTTATCCTCATTCCTACATAAATCTATTTGTTCACATATTAATCTGTTTTTTTCTTTCCCTCTTCCATTTCCTAAACATCTAACATAAAATACACTAATAGTAATAAACTTTATATCTCGGTATTCAAGTTTCTGGAAATTTAAGGGAGAGTATATCTTAGCAAAAAGAGGAATGACATCATTTGAAGATGGATAAAGGTATTTTATCTCCTCCCTGGGAAAGAGTCTGTGTGGATTTGGTCATATGGTGTGTGTGTGTGGGGGGTCACACTGTGTTGGGGTGGGCTGTTATTTGGGGGTATCATGCATTTGGTTTCACACACATCTGGAGCTGCATTAGTGACTGCCAGTGCTCCTTTCCATCACGGTCCTCTACCTGACATTTCAAAAATTCCATGCTAAAGGCTGATGGTGGCACAGTTGTAGCTCAATGCTCTGGGAGACGAACCCACATGGGAAGGTTCTGGGAACACCAGGCAACTCTGGGTGGGATCCAGAAAGAAGATCAAGTAATTTTGTGTTACATGGTGTTTGTGCCATTATTACGTGAGTCTCGTAAAGTTATTGCCATTTGAATCATGATTTTGTCTTTTTGTTTTCCCCTAGAATTTCCAAATTTTACTGTCGTATGAGTCCTGGGATCTTGTAGAATTCTGATCCCTAGACGTTCTTCACCTGAGGAAGGAGATCAGGAACTCTCTGGATCTCTTTGCTAATCCAGACATACAGCCATGTGACTGGAACCACATCTCCATGATCGTTGGAGCCTGAGTTCAAAAGCATCAGGGGAGTTTCCCCTCACCAGCCTGGCTTTTTCCCAGTGGACTGATTCCCAGAAATTTTCTGAAGGGTGAAGACTACGTCCACGGTCAACGCCACCTGTATGGTGCCTTCATACAACATTTTAAAATATGTCCTCTTTCCAGTAGACACAGCCCACTCAAGGCCCCAGTGCTTTGTGGAGGGAAGGTGAGCCAGACAAAGTAGTTTCCTTTGAGATCAGACCTTGCTAAGAAGAACAAAATGTTCTGGGCATATTTCAAAAGGACTGCTTTCTCCTCCTCCTACCAGAGGTATGAAGGGATTTTTCTCTGATCTTCACTCTAAGAACCTGGTAGGGCTCCTGAAAGTCAAACTAATAAAAGCATGAAGCTCCCCTGAAAATTTTAGCTTTCAGACTAGTCCTCACTGAGCCTGCAGCGATCTGTCAGTTACAGTTCAAGTTTTCCTACCCAGGTATAGGCTCCAGTGGCCTATAGACAAAAGAAAATCTTCTTCCTGGACTTTTAGTCTGGTGTGCTATGATTGGCTGAATTTGCCTGTCTGCATCTCCAGTTTTGGTGGCAGCAGTTTGCCCTGTGCCCTCAGGTCTCTGATGGCTTGAAGATGAGTTGTTGATTTTTAGTCTGTTCAGTTTTCTTGTCATGAAGACAGACAGGCAACTTCTAATCTTACATATTGGACTGGAAACTGGAAGTCCAGGTAAACTTTTCCCCCCTCTTTTTTCTTGTTTTTCATTGCCAGAGGGTATGCACATTCACCAGAGAGAGACACGGAGACAGAGGGAAAGGGAGAGGGCATGGGAGAAGGAGAGGGAGAAAGCACCCTCTGATGGGGTGTGGTCATGCCATAATCCCTTTGTCCATTTCTCCAGTCTATCAGGATTTGGAGCACAGATGCAAATGTGCTAGGATTCGAACTTCATGCAGAGTCCAACTATGCAGTTGGCCACATGGGATCCAACTCCCTTAACTCCAGGCCAGGGCTGGCCCCAGCTAACCTCATTCTAAAGACAATTTAACTGCTGTAAATGGAAAACCAGTGTCATCTGAGAGAAATAGAGTTTACCCATAAAAATAAATGCAATAGGGGAACCAGCAGTTAGCGTAATGGCTATGTCGCTGGACTCCCACGTAGTCAACCGTGGTTCGCGTCCCGGGCCCAGTGGCTTAAAACTCACGCCGGGGTGCGTGTGCGTGCGCGCCCAAGATCCCGAGAGGAGAATGGAGGAGAAGGGATTGCGGCGTGACCATCCCCCCTGGGGGGTGATTTCTCACTTTCTGTCTCTATGTCTCTCTCTGTCTGTCTGGCGAGCGCACGTGCCCTATAGCAAAAACCTCTCCAAAAAATAAAAATAAAAAAAAATAAATGCAATAGAGACAATATGATGTTGTTACATTATGGAGAGATCTTGTTGCCTGCTGGAAGTTTAGAATTCAAGGTCTGATTTCTCTGTTTAAAAGGAGAGAAGCAAGTGTCAGAGAAGTGTTAAAGCTAGCCCTGCCTAGACTTTCTCTTTGATATACCAGAAGAGGTAGAGTGAGAATAATCAATTGCTTCAGAATGGAATTTAGTGTGTTGAATCTTCTTTTCCAGCACCTGCTAAAATTACCTGTCCAACCTGACCTATGGGAGAAACTCTAAGTTCCATAGCTTAGTATAAAAGGCTTTTCAGTTTCTCTCTGGTTTCTTTCTACCTTGTCGGCTCTTTCTTGCCACATTTTTTTTTTAGAGAGAGATTTTTGCTACAGAGTGCTTGTGCTTGCCAGAGAGACAGAGAGATACAAAGTAAGAAATTATTCCCCAGGAGGGGATGGCCACACTGCAGTCCCTTCTCCTCCATTCTTCTCTCAGGATTTTGGGCATGCACACACACACACACATACACCCCTGCGTGAGTTTTAAGTTGCTAGGTCTGGTACTCCAGTTGACTACATGGGAGTCCAGCAATGTAACCATTATGCCAACTGCTGGTCCCTCCTGCCACATTTTAACAGGCCAGAATTCAGTTTAGCCTCCTAATTTACTCTCAGATTATTTGTCTATTGTAGGAATAAGTAAACAGTTAGTGGTATGATATGTAAATATAGAAACATAGATTATGTTTTTTAAAGAATTATTTATTTATTATCATTATTTTTCAATTTTGACCAGAGACAGAGAGAAAGAGAGAGAGAAAGCCACCTGGTCTGGGACTTGAACCACAGTTGGTCATGTGGGAGTCTAGCACCTTTAATCACTATGCTACCTGCCAGCCCCTAGAAACACAGGTCATTTTAAGGAATGCAATTTAAAACTGCCCACCTGGGACCAGCAGGTGGTGTGATGGTTAAGGCACTGGACACTCTCACATGGCTGACCACGGTTCAGGTCCCTGACCTGGTGGCTTGCTTTCCCACTTTCCCTTTCTCTCTCTGTGTCTCTCTCTAGTCAAATTAAAATAAAATGAATAAATAAAATAAAATAAATAAATAAAACTGCCCACCAATGATTTTGCTGCTTCTTCCTGGCAGCATGGCTGAGGGGGCTTCCTGAGTGTCTGAAGTAAGGGCAGGGAAGAAACAGAAAGAAGTGGGGAGCTTACACTGTCCATGGCCTTGGTGAGCTTCTGAGCCAGCCCTGGACCGCCCACCCCAGGATACCTCTGCCCTGAGGACTCTTGGTTTGCATAAACCACTGCTTAGTTGAACTTTTCTGTTACTTACTGCTGAACTCTGTTTTGACAGATTTGCCTAAATTCAGCTAGAGAAAAAGGAAATCATCAAAAATAACATTTACGAAATCTTGGGACCAACAGTTAGCGTAATGACTATGTCGCTGGACTCCCACGTAGTCGACCGCGGTTCGCATCCCGGACCGGGTGGCTTAAAACTCACGCCAGGCACGTGTACGTGCGTGCCCAAGATCCCGAGAGGACAATGGAGGAGAAGGGATTGTGGTGTGGCCATCCCCCCTGGGGGGTGATTTCTCTCTTTCTATCTCTCTGTCTCTCTCTGTCTGTCTGGCGAGTGCACGCGCCCTATAGCGAAAACCTCTCAAAAAAAAAAAAAAAAAAAGAAAAGAAAAAAGAAGAAGAAATCTAATGGGAGGCAAGCCAGTGGCATGGAGATTGGGGCAGCTGGATTTCATATGGCCAGCTAGGCAGTTTGGGTCCTGGTGTGTGTGTGGGTGTGCTCAGGGTCCCAAGAGGCAAATGGAAGAGATGGGATTGCAGCATGGCCAACCACTTTCCCTCTCTCTCTCTCTCTCTCTCTCTCTCTCTCTCTCTCTCTGTCTCCCTCTCTCCAGTGAGTTCAGGCACCCTATAGCAAAAACTGAAAAAAGAAAAAAGAAATCTAATGGCTTCTAAGAGTACATATACTTTCACTCAAATTTAATTTCACACACACACACACACACACACACATATATATAGTTTGTAGGGAGTGGGAGTGCAGGAATATCCAAATGTCTTCATGGAACAGATGGAACAGTTCTCCTGCTGAGTTCCTGCTCTGCCCTTCATGTAGATGCTGGTGGGGAGGAGTTTGCCTGTCCAGTGATGGTCATTAAGCTCATTCTGTACATCAGCCTTCCTGTGGCTCACCAGTGGGGACATGAGGGACACAGGAAGGTACAAGGTATCTGGGTGAATTTGGAATTATGCAAGGTGGAGGACATCTCCATTCAAACTTATGAATTTTACACTGACCCCAAATCTGCACAGACTCATCTGCAGACATAAGCTCCAGAGCTTGGCCTCTTGTCTGAGCAGCTTACTCCTACTCAGCTCTCTACTTGCTCAGCTGTTTCCTCCTACAGAAAGACCTCCTGGGCTCCTCTTGAACTCACACATCAGGGACTGGCAGGAGCTTGGTTCAGAGGGGTGCTGACCAATGCCACATGTGCCCAGAATGGGCAGAAGGCAGTAGTCCTAGAGCTATTATTATTATGATTATTTTGCATTTTCCATGGACTTTAAAAAATTATTATTATTATTGGGACCAGCAGGTGGTGTGGTGGTTAAGGCGCTGGGTGCTCCCACATGGCTGACCATGGTTCGAGTCCTGGACATGGTAGCTTGCTCTCTCACCTTCTCTCTCTCTCTCTCTTTCACTGTGTATCTCTCTAGTCAAATTAAAAAAAAAAATGAATGAATGAATAAATAAAGTTAAATAAATAATTTAAAAAAAGTATTATTGTTATTTATATGCCATTCACTATACATCATTTAGCTTGTAAAAGGCATTTACCCAGCATGAAATACATCTCAGACTAGTCCAGTTGAGAATACTATACATGTTATCATCAACAAGTTAATAAACCATATCTATGTTCCACAAAAGTCTTACCTCTTCAGTTTTTCTCCCTAACTTCCTTCCCTACATTCTTCTCCTTTCCCACCCTCCTTCTACACTGTCTCCAGTGTCCATAACTGTTCTCAATACTTTTATATCCTCCAATCTTTCGGTCTTTACTATAGAGTGTGGACAGTCAATATATGTTAAGTGGAGACATACAATGTCTTTCTTTCTTTCTTTTTTTTTTTTTTTTTAGAGGTTTACGCTATAGAGCGCGTGCGCTCGCCAGACAGACAGAGAGAGACAGAGAGACAGAAAGCGAGAAATCACCCCCCAGGGGGGATGGTCACGCTGCAATCCCTCCTCCTCCATTTTCCTCTCGGGATCTTGGGCACGCACGCACACGCACCCAGCGTGAGTTTTAAGCCGCCGGGTCCGGGACGTGAACTGCGGTCGACTACGTGGGAGTCCAGCGACATAACTATTACGCTAACTGCTGGTCCCACAATGTCTCTCTTTCATTGGACTGACTTGCTTCGCTCGGCAATAAACCTCCCATATTTGTTCACTTTCTATTGAATGCCAAGGTCTTGTTTTTTAAGGCTGAATGGTATTCTGTGAAGTATATTTGCCACATTTTTTCAATCCATTCATCTGTTCGTGGACATTTAGTTTGGTTATTATTATTTTTAAAAAAATAATTATCTATTCAGTTTTATTTATTTATTATTATTATTTTAAAATTTGCTATACAACATGTGCACTCACCAGAGAGAGAGAAAAATAAGAAAGAAAGCCACAGAGTCTGGGACTTGAACTGTGGCCAGCCACGTGGGAGTCCAACACCTTAACTATCATGCCACCTCTGACCCCCCAGTAGAGCCATTATTAAAACCAGAGCCATACGGTAGAGCAGTAAAAGCAGATTTTATTCAGGCACTATTGCAATAGTGCCCTTAGTATAGAACTGGGCTAAATTTTGAATACATCATGGACAGATATTTATATTCAAAAAGCAGGTTTGGGGGATCAATGGATAGAAAATACTGAGAGGGCAGATTCTGGTTAAACAGACTGACAAGATTCTTGTGGAGGGCCTGTTAGGGAAATCAGACATTACCTGTGAGATAGTGAGTGATGAAAGATTCGATCAGATACTGTAGGAAGGGATTCTGGTTAAACTGACTTGACAGGATTTTTGCTGCAACTAGGCAATGCAAAGATGGCATGGAAGCTCAAAGGTTGAAGTTGAGTTGAGAAGAAGTTCAGAGGAAACTGAAGTTTGGTCAAGAAGACAGTCTTTGTCATAAGCCCCTCAGGCCTCCTGTTTGCAGTTGAGACCCAAACCCTGCTTGTTAATTTTTCTTCTTTACAGGGACCTGGACTTGATCCAGTCCTGTCTGGTAGACACTTCTGTCATCTCTGCTTGCATCCAGGCCTGGATGGAGCAGTCTGCTCTTCTTCTGCCCCAACAATCCCCTGGCCTAGAGGCCGCTCACTTTCAGCATGCCCTGCAGCTGCCTGGGCAGAAAACAGGTATCAAGTGAGAGGATGGGGGAAGAAGGTGGGGCTCCCTCTAAAAGGGCACTGTGTAGATGGAGTTGTGTCTTTCATGGTGGAGTCAGGGACCACAGAACTAGGCCACGTGGGTGTTCTCAAAGGGATCAGGCTCCTGCTGAACAAGTCTTATTTCCACAGTTTAACTATCACCTTGTCACCTTAAATCCTTGTTACCATCCATCTGGGTTACTTCAACAGCCTTTGGATGGCTCTCTGCCATCTAGAATCCCCACCATACCCCCATCCATCTTGGCATATCGTGATCCTCCCCTTATGTGAGCCTTCTGTAGCTGCCAGCCACCAAGGAGCCCCCATGGGGCTGTGCAGCTCCAGCCATGGGACTGTCCCACCCCCCAGACTTGCCCTAAGTTCCCACCTCAGGCTCTTGCTCAGGTCAGGTGTCTGCTGTCCCAATGCATCCCAGTCTCTGTCCATCTTCCTAGCTTGGCTGAAATGCCACCTGTCCCACGGCCAGTGCCCTGCTCACCTCTGCTGTCACAGCTCCTGGCTGTGGCTCTCAGGCTGTGTTCACAGTTGTGACTTTGGGATCTGCCCTACTCCAGGCTCAGTGCCCTGGTGTGGAGACCCTGAAGACATCACTGCCATACCCTGCCCCCTTGCATAATAGGTAGGGACAGGCTGCTGCTGCACCAGCTGGCAGCATGGTGCAGAAAGAACTGAGGCTGGGAGGGGCTGCTGCCACCCTCTTGCCCAGCTCACCTTTACCAGCTGCTTAAGTGCTCCTTAAGGAAGGGAAAGCTGCCCACTAGCAAGTCATTCACTGGCTGAGCCAAGCAGCAGAGACCATGTGGGTAACTGTGTTTCTTGTACTGGCTTCTTCCTGCTCTCTTGGGATGCACAGGCCCTGGCAGGCCTTGTCCCTGGGCAGGTGTTTCATCCCTCTTCATACTTGGTTAAGCAGCTGAGTAGCAGGTGGACTAGCCCCTGATACAGGCTGGCCAGGCCTCCCTCTATCTCTCCACGATGCCTCATGTTGGCGAAGGCCTCAAACCCTTCATAGCAGTGTGGGGGGCACTACCTGTTTCCAGATTTTGATGGTGTGGGACCAGTTCCCTCCCCTGATGTTGCTTGTGCTTTCAGCCCACTAGGTGCCCTGTGGGGAGGCAGGCGATTTGCCACACTTGGGTATATTTAGATTTTCACTCATCATGTCAAAACCTGGCATCAAAACCCACCCCAGTTCTCAATCATCCATAATTTTGAACTCTAGCACCTTGTCTACATTTAAAAAACCCCACATTTATTTATTCATCTATTTGTTGTGATTTTTTTTTTTTTTTTTTTAAAAGAGAGATTTTTGCTATAGGGTGTGTGTGCTCGCTAGAGAGACAGAGACAGAGAGACAGAAAGTGAGAAATCACCCCCAAGGGGAGATGGCCTTACTACAATCCCTTCTCTTCTATTCTCCTCTTAGGATCTTGGACGCACATGCACACACCCATGTGCCCAGCCTAAGTTTTAAGCCACCGGGCTTGGGACTCGAACCACAGTCGACTACCTCAGAGTCCAGTGACATAACTATTATGCCATCTGCTGGTCTAATTTACTGTGATTTTCAAGCTGCCAGGTCCGGTACTCATGGAGTCAGCCATGTAGGAATCCAGCACCCCAAAAATCATACCACTTGCTAGCCCACCAAGTCTACATGTTTTCAAAAAGAATTATTTAATTTTATCTATTATTATTATTATTATTATATTTTAATTTGACCAGTGAGAGAAGGAGGTGGCATGGAGAGGAGGTGAGAAAGTAAGCTGCCGGGTCCGGGACTCAAACCACAGTCAGCCATGTGGGAATGCAGGGCCTTAACCACCATACCACCTGTTAGCCTGCCTTGTCTACATTTTTAATGGTATCAAAGTGTTCCATCACTGTCAGGCAGGGCTGTAATTTGGGTTTTGAGAGCCCCGTGTTAAGTTTAGGCGACCCAAATTACATCTCTCTGCAGGGTGTGTGTGTGTGGGGGGGTGCTGTTCCTGAGTCTGGACTGATGTGCTTGGTCACCACATCAGTGGTGCCCAAGAGTGCTGGACACCACTGTCCTAGAATGCAGTCGGTCCTTCAGGCCATCTGCCTTTTCTCTTGCCCATCCCCTCCCTGTGGATACCACCTGCTCCTCCCACAGCCCTGGAACCTCAATCTGTGTTCTCACATCCTCTGCACATGACTCTTAAGAGTGTGATGGCTCCCACTGAAGGTTTCCAACTGCCCCTCTCCCCCACCTACTCAGCAGCTGGGCATGAGCTCTTCAGAGAACCCTCAGAGTGAGCACAGAGCTTAGTACACAGCATGTATGTGATGCACATGGGCTAAATGTCCATACATAATCATGGAGATCACATGCAATGTTGAGAATGAAGGAAAAGCTGTGTGTGAATGTGTAACCCCAGAGTCCACAGATAAGGCTACAGGCCTGGAAGAGAGAGTGGGGTGCAGTTTTGGTACCTAAGAACACACAAAAAGAAGTGGCCACAATGGACCAATGGCCAGTGTGTGCCTGGCAACATGAGATCATGAAACCCAAGCAGCAGGCACACAGTGCTTTCAGGAACACTGCCACTGCACAAGAGCTTCACCGAGGTGCTGTGGAGTACAAAGGCCAGGAAAGAGGAGAGTGGAAGCTGGGACCTGCATCCCCCCATGGAAAGGGCCCTGCCCCATGGTCATACCTGGAATTTGTGGCGTTTGAGGCAGCCAGCCCTAACCCCTGGCAGCTCTGAACTTAGGTGGCCCGAAGGCTCAAGGCCCGGTGACCTCAGAACACAGGCCATTTAGGACAGCCCAGCACTGTCCGGAGCAGACACAAAGATGGTTTTGGACCCAGGAGAGGGTTGCCCGCGGAGCTCATGCAGTCTGAGGCCATTTGCAAGGTCCATGCCGCCGCACCCCATTCAAGTCCAATGGAGAGTAGAACTGGATGGAAGCAGGGGAGTGGGTTGGAAGAGAGGGTTTTTTTTGTTTGTTTTACTGTAAAATAAATACTGGCACTGGACTTCCCATCAAGTGGCCTAGGTTTAATTCACACAGAATGGTAGGTGGCTCACCCAAGCACATTGGCTTTGAAATCACAAGTATGGGGACAGAGGAGGTGGCACCTTGGAGTACAGGCCTGATTTTGAGAGGGGACACACTGGGCTTGGTAGCTTATGGGCCTTTGTGTGGCTGTACCACTCAGTGTCCTGAGGGAGATGAGCTCTGGAGAGACTGTCTGTCATGGGGCAGAACAAAAGAGGTGATTATCAGAGACAGGCAAGAAATTGAGGGGCTGAGGGGGTGGCAGCCTCTATGCTCAGCCTCTACCCTAGAGAAGGGCCACCAGCTGCCAGGGACACTCAGGCAGGGAATAGACTTTAAAAGGAGGATAGATGGGAGATGCTAGTGGACCCCACTTTTGAAAACCTCTACAGAGAACAGAGAAAAATTATGTCTTGAATTAGGTGTCAGGTGGTGACAGGCCAAGAGGAGATCTGAAAGATGCTAGGGTGATGTAGGGTCCCTGCAGGGAGGTTTTAAGGTAGGGATGGAGTTGTTGATTCTGTTATACCCCCTTCCCCAATTTGTTTTCTACCTGGCTCTGGCACCAGATTAGAAGTGGATTTGGCCAATTGGCAGTTCTGGCAGGTGACAAAGTACGGGAAAGCAGGTTTGGGATATTCTCTGCATCCCCCCCCCACCCCCACCCAGTGTCCCTTCATAGTCACAGCTCCCACTAAGTGACCCCTTCTCCACACCTCCTGCTCTCTCCAGGCTTGACATCATCCTGCCTTTTCTGCTCCTTGGGGGTCTAAGACCACTCATCGCTGGTGCCTTTGTCTACCTGTAGCTTCCCTTTACCTGGTCGACACTGCCAGTTGGTTATCTCACTGTGCGAGCCTTCCTCTGAAACCCCTGGGGGTGAATGCTGCTTCCTGCTGAACTTGACAGGGCAGGTGGGTTGGGAAAGGGTCTGAGCTAAGGATCCAGAGTTCAAAAGCTTAGATACCATTGGATCAGAACAGTGGTTCCAGGTGGAGGTGGGCTGGAGAAAGGGCAGGGAATGATGGGCACTGAGATAATGGCAGAGTGCACCCATTCTCAGGGGCTCAGTTCTTAGGCCCCACTGACTGGTGCCTTGCACACCATGGACCTGGTGTTGCCAGAGTTTCTGATTTTTCCAGTTTTTCTTTTCTTTACAAAGTTGAGTTTTTTAATTGTAAATGTTAATTATTAACTTTAAAACATATGTTTAATGATTTTGCCATAGAGGGACCAGCAGATGATGTAATGGTTATGTCACTGGACTCCCACATAGTCGACTGCGGTTTGAATCCTGGACCCAGCAGCTTGAAACTCATGCTAGGCGCATATGCGTACCTGCCCAAAAATCCTGAGAGGAGAAGGGATTGCTGTATGGTCTTCCCCTCTGGGGGGTGATTTCTCACTTTCTGTCTCTCAGTCTTCTTCTGTCTCTCTGGCGAGTGCATGTTCCCTTTAACAAAAATCTCTCTTAAAAAAAAAAAAAAAAGATTTTCGCCATAGGGTCCATGCACTTGCCAGAGAGAGACAGAGAGAGGGAAAGTGAGAAATCAACCTTTAGAGGGGATGGCCATGCTGCAATCTCTTCTCCCCCAGTCTCCTCTTGTGATTTTGGGCACACATACACACATGCTCAGCATAATTTTCAAGCCATTGGGTACGGGACTGAAACCAGAGATGGCCATGTGGGAGTCCAGTGCCTCAACCACTACACCAACTGCTGGCCCCTAAAACATTTTTTTAATTGCCAGAGGGCACGGCATATGCACTCACCAGAGAGACAGAGAGAGTAAAAGGAACCCATTTTACATGGTCACGATCTCTTTTTCTCTATTTTTCCATCATGTCAGAATTTTGAGCATGCATGCAATTGTACTCAGTGTTTTTCTTTTTTTTTGGAAGAATTTATTTAACTTTATTTATTTATTTATTTAAATTTGATCAGAGGGAGGAGAGAGAGAGAGAGAGAGAGAGAGAGAGAGAGAGAGAGAGAGAGAGAGAAAGTGTGAAAGCAAGCTGCCAGGTCCAGGACTCAAACCATGGTCAGCCATGTGGGAGTCCTTAACCACCACGCCTCCTGCCCGCCCATCCTCAGTGTTTTTCAAGCTTTAGGGACCAAGACTCGAACCACATGGTTGGCTATGTGGGATCCCACTCCCTTAACTACTGGGCCATGGACTGGCCCAACTTTAAGAAATTTTATAATAAATTCCTCTTTTTTTTTGGCTATAGTGTATATGAGCCCTATAGTTGGGGGTTGGAGAGTAGAGAGAGTAAGAAAGCACCTCCCAGTGGGGGTGGCTATACCACAATCCCTTCTCTTTCATTCTCCTGTTGGGATTTTTGAGCACCGATGCACATGTGCCCTATGTATTTTCAAGTTCAGCCCAGGACTTGAACCATGCAGTCAGCTATCCAGTATCCAGCTGCCTTAACCACTGAACCATCAGTTGGCCCTAAAGCATTTTAAAACACCAAGAGCAAGCATAATTATTGTGAGAGGTCAGATTCAGCCGAGGTCCAACAGCCAATACTCTGGGAAAGACAAGGGTTGGGGGGATGCACCCCTCTGTGGGGCAGAGGTTGGAGTCCTGTGTGGGTCTGATAAGCTTATTAGCCAGAGGCTGAGGTTCTAAAAGGGAATTCGTTTGTTATTCTATTCTTTGTCAGGGATGAAGACACCTCTAGCCCAGTAAGGTTTGTTGCCTGTCTTGAGAACCAAGGCCAGAGGACACCACAGCAAAGTACTAAGAACAGTAGTACAGGTGGGGTGGAAGCTGGAGGAACCTGGGCCCCGTCATTGCAGCCTGCGGGCACCAGAGCTTTCCATCAGACCTCAATTGCTTCCCCTAGAGGTTATGCAGACAGGTTTTTGGGGAGAACCTCCGGCTGTTACTGCTGAGTTCACCGACCCATCAGGCAGCTCTTGTGGCTGCCTATCACTTTTGCCTATGCATAGACTATTCCCTCTACTTGGATGGTCTCGTCCTTTCCCATGTCCCACCAAGCATCACTCCTATATTCAGAGCCACTGCCCATCCGACCCCCTCAGTTGTTGACTCTCCCTGAGACCCAGCACTGGCCCTGGAAGTGGGTCTTGTGGAACCAGAGCATCTGGTGGAGCACCTGGTTCCCTAGCTCTATGCTCGTCCATCACAGCTAGACTGTTCCCCCTCACCCCCTAATTACTTCAGGGTCTGATCTCACATGGGCGGCAGAACGCCCCAGGAGGCCTCCCTCCACGCGGTGGGTCCAGAGAGGGTCGGGTGGAATGGCGCTCCCTGAATTCAGCAGACACATTCCCTGCGGGGAGAGTGAATGAGCAGCCCAGGAGTCTGAAGTGGCTGCGGGGCATCGCCAGGGGCGGCGCTGGGGCCTCGGTACCCAGGAGTGCCAGTATCCTGGGAGCCCACGAGAGTCGAAGACACTTCAGTTTCCTCCACAAACGCCCTCTCTACGCCACCTGTCCGAGTGGAGCGCTCCCTGATATCTCGGATTCCGAGACGACCCCGCGTGACCGGAAGTGCCCCCCCGTGGGCGCGGGCGGGGCGGGGCCGGCCGGCGGTACTTCCGGTGCCCACGCGCCGCCGCCGCGCAGCTCCTGGGCCGTCACTTTGTGTAGCGCGCGGCCCGCAGCCGGCCCGCAGGCCCCGGCCCCGGCGTCCGGCCCGCGGCTCGGCCGGCCCGGCACGCGCGGTGAGTGGGTCGCGCGGGGCCGGTGGGCGGCTGCACGAGCGGCAGGTGCGGGCGGGCCGTGTTTGGGCTGGGGGGCGGCGGCGAGTCGGGCCGCCCCTAGACGCCCGGCGCGGGGAGACGTCGTGGAGGCCGTGCGTAAACCGCGGCGCTCAGCGGGTCCCGGTCCAGACAGCTCCGGGCCAGACAGCTCCGGGCCGCGCGTGGGCCAGACTTTGCTCGGCAGTGCCCACGCCTTGCGCGGCCCTCGGACCCTCGCCTGGGCCTGCGCGCTGGGAGCGGGCTGCGACCCCCAGGGTCCAGTTCAGGCAGACAGCGAAGAGTGGGCGGGCCAGGGAGGACACGCGCGACACCTGGGAGGTGCCAGCCTCCTCTCTTGGAGGCAGCGGCAGGGGCTCAGCTGCCCCCAGGGACACACCCATCTAGGAGGGGCTGTCACCGCCATAGTCTCTGCAGGAGGTGGAGGCCTGATAAACCTGCTGGAGGGATGGAGGTTGCTTGGCCTGGTGCCCCCACAAGCCTGCTTTGTGACCTTGGGGGGGCCTTGTCTGAGCCCTCCCTCATCTGCAAATGGAGGACCTTGTGGGCTGCTCTGTTAACTCTTCTGCTACCTATAGGTGGGTAGGGGAACCCATTGCTGGGGTTGGATGGGGTTGGGCTGTCCTATGTGTCGGCAGAGGTGGGAGAGGGGCTAGCCTTTTAGAAAACCAGATGGGTGGGAGGAAGGAAAGATACCATAAAGATCAGGTCTCTTGCTGTCACTGCGGGAAGACCTTGGAGTTTGGTTTGGTTGGACAAGTGTTGGCAGGTCTGGGGAGCTGGACAGGAGGGTGAGCAGCGCGGTTGATAGTCCCTTTGGCTCCAGGAGCAAATGCAGGGTAGTAGGGGAAACTGAAAACAGACCATGAGGAACATGGTGGTCAAACAAGAAAGTCTTCCTGGAGAACATGAAGAGTTTGAGGGCTTTGAGGTCAGTGGGGCCACCCAGAGGGAAAGAAGGAGACTAGAATCAAGTGCACCCATATACTCCTCCCACGCCCTACATGAGTTTCCCTGGATTTGGGACTCTGGTGGACAGTTCTGAACAGTTTCCAAACTTTGCTGCTGCTTTCTATCTTTGTCTCCCTCTTCTCCTTGGAAGGTTCTAAATATCTGTAGCACTGTATCCTAGGGTGCAGGGCCCCAGCCAAAAATGAGGGTCTGAGATGACCCAGGGGTTATGTTGATGAGGCTGCTCACCTGGCCTGCAGTGGCTTTGACTTGGAATCAGATGCCAAGGGAGACGTGAGCAAAGTGAGTTTCCAGTGGATTGACAGGCTAGAAGAAGGAAAGGCATGTGGGTCTAGGGGAGGCAGAGAGAATCCAGGGTCTGAGTTGTAGGGATGTGAAACTCAGATTTATCTGTTGAGGTTCATTTTTCAAAGCATTCTGTTCTGAATCCTGGGCCAGGGCACATGGGATGTCTGACTGTGCTCAGCACGGGGCCTGTCTGCTGGGGGACTGCTGACTCTGCAGGGGCTGGACCTCCTCTCTTTGTGGGTCTGGTCATGTTGGTGGGTAAAACTGAGAAAGGGGACTTTTTCTGGTGTCCTCTTGGGAGGCATAGACTCCCCACTGCTCCTGGAATGGGTTCCAGTTTGAAGGACTCCCCAGCTGTGGTCACCCTATTAAAACAGGCAGCATGACAGTAGGATCAAACTACAAGTATTAAAAACTCATGTCTGGGACCAGCAGTTGGCATAATGGCTATGTCACTGGACTCCCATGTAGTCAACCACTGTCTGAGTCCCAGACCCAGTGGCTTAAACTTACGCTGGGTGCATGTGTGTGCATGCCCAAGATCCCAAGAGGAGACTGGAGGAGAAGGGATTGTGACGTGGCCATTCCCCCTTGGGGGGGGGGGTGATTTCTCACTTTCTCTGTCTTTCTGACGCACACACACACCCAATAGCAAAAATTTCTCCAAAATAAATAAATAAATAAATAAATAAAAAATATATAACTCATGTCCATCATGTTGAATACAGACTGTAGAGTCATTTCTTTAGTAAGAATTTGAATGATTATGATGGGTCTGGTGTGTGGGGGGGATTCAGAGATGAACAAAGGGATCTTCTACCACCTTGGAGTGACTGTACTCAGGGAGCAGGACCATAGACAGTTCTATAATGTATAGAATAGTGTGGTGGGTGCTTCAAGGGAAGAGGACAGGGCGCCAGCGTGTATGACAAGGGCCCAGGGGAACTACCCCCAGAAAATCGTTGAAGAAGAGGGAATGAGGGACCAGCAGTTAGTGTAATGGCTATGTCACTGGACTCCCATGTAATCGACCGTGGTTCGAGTCCCGGACTCAGTGGCTTAAACTCACACTGGGTGCGTGTACTTGCGTGCCCAAGATCCCAAGAGGAGAATGGAGGAGAAGGGATTGCAGCGTAGCCATCCCCCCTGGGGGGTGATTTCTTGCTTTCTATCTCTCTCTCTCTCTCTATAGCGAGCACACGCACCCTATAGCAAAAACCTCTCCAAAAAAAAAAAAAAGGAATGAGAGTTTCAGGGAGGGAGAAGGGCACGTGCAAAGGTCTCAGTGTGCAATGAACATGGGGCCACTTTATTCCAAGCATTCTTTTTTATTCCAAAGTCATGAAGCCATGAAGCTTTTTTCTTTAGGAAGCCTTTCTTCTGTCCTCATAGACAGTAGCCTTGCCCTTTAAGAACTGAAGTTGTTGGTCCAACTGGTGGTGGCTGGGCAGGAGGCAGCTCTGCTAGGTTGGCATGGTGTCTGTCCTCAGCCTGAATTTATAGCCTGAGGCCTGAGTGAGAAAAGCCCTCCTCTGGGCCAGGGTGGGTGGCAGTTGAGGAATTGCTGCTGAGGGTTGTCAGTGCTTCGAGTGCTGGGCAGAGTCATGTCCTGCTGAAGGTGGTTAGGGTAACATGCAGTATACCACCTTCTACACGTCAGGCATCTTTACATGCCAACGAGCCTTGGGCACTGAGGAGGTAGGCTTCTGGGAGAGGCTGGAGGCCGAGGTGGCTCTTCTAGGCATAGTTGGTGTGACCTGAGTCTTTGGGGTCAATGATTCTGAATCTAGAATGGGAGTTGGAGCAAGTGAGGGGGGTGTGTGATGACTGGAACAAAACTGACTTCTGGCTGTCAGCATGTTTGGACTAGGACAGGACAACATGAATGTTTGGAGTTTCCTAGCTATTAAGGTGTGTGTGTGTGTATTTAAAGATTTTTGCCTTAGGATACATATACTTGCCAGAGGGAGACAGAGAGAGACAGTGAGAAATCACCCCCCAGGGGAATCGCCATGCCGTAATCGCTTTTCCACCAGTCTCCTCTTGGGATATTGGGCACACATGCACATATGCCTGGTGTATTTTTCAAACCACCAGGTGGTCCAGGACTCAAAACTGTGGAGTCAGCCATATAGGATCCAGCACCTTAACCACCATGCCACTAGCTGGCCCTAAAGTGTGACTTTTAAAGCAGGTGTTCAAGGCAATACAGAAAATAGAATATGCACCTTATTAATAGAGATGGGTTAGGGAATAAGACCTAATCTCTGAGCAGTCTTCTCACGTGTGTTTCTAAAAACACGAGGTCAGGTGCCAGCAGATGGCAGAATGGTTATGTTGCTGGACTCCCATGTAGTTGACCGCAATTTGAGTCCTGGATCCAGTGACTTCAAACTCATGTAGGGCGCATGTGCATGCATGCCCAAGATCCCAAGAGGAGAGTGGAGGAGAAGGGATTGCAGCATGCCATCACCCTGGGAGTGATTTCTTGCTTTCCATCTCTCTCTTTCTAGCAAGCACATGTGCCCTATAGCAAAAACCTCTCTCTCTTAAAAAACAAAACAAAACAAAACAAAAAAACACTTGTCCAATGGTCTGAGCTGTTCTTGTGACCCTTGGTGTCTATACCAGGTGCCCCAGTCTTATTTTAGGTGCTCTGGGGCAGACATTGTCCAATGGTAGAGCCAAATAAACTGAAATGGGACTAATTGCCTGGATTGGCCATGTGGCCTGTTATTTCAGGATCTTTCTAGGGTTCATGCCCTCACCCCTAGAAAGTGGGCTTGCCTCACTTTGGAAGTGGCCCAATCAGGTCTGAGAGAGACATCAAAGGGGTGGGTGCTGGATGATGGACCCAGTCTTAGGTCAGTACCCAAAAAGAAGCCACAGAAACAGACTCATTGAAATCATGACTCTGTTCTGCTTGTGGGTATTCACGGGCTGATGAAGGACGTGCAGCTCATGGAGCGGTGTGGCCCCAGTCCGGTAGCTTCCCCCTCTGTGGCAGCATGCCTATATCTACCCTGAGCCCCTGAGCTGAGCTATCTGTGTCATTGGTGACAGCAGGACCCTGTGGGACTTTGGCAGTTCAGCCTTGAGGGTTCTCTGATCCCGTAGTTGAAGAAATGTCACAGGCATTTTGTATCACTGTGCTGCTTTAGTGGTGAGCCAAGTCTCCAGATGTTCCAAGTGTTTCCCAAATGCCTGGACAGAGCCAGGGGTAAGGGTAGAGAAGAGGTAATGCTTATTCACAGCCCCTTCTTCCCACACCTCCAGGAAGGAGTCTGACCTGCAGGTTTCTCAGCGCCAGTCTCACTTTTCACGTAAAGAAACGAGCAAAGCGATTCCTGCCTTCTTTCCATCCTGAAGTGCTTGACAAGTACCCCCAGACCACCCCTGTCAGATTCTCCTCAATGTTCCCTGCTGGCCTGATTCATGTGTGCTGAGGACCAGGTAAGCTTCTCTGGCCCAGCAGGCTATACTTTCTCCTTTTGGCTAAACGTGGACACCCTCAGGCAGTGTTGCTGAGACTCAAGGCTTCTGTGGTCCTTGAGAATAAATGTCTGATTTACTCCAAGAAAGAGTACCAGAGAGAGTAGAAGAACGAGTACTATGCCAACCAGGCATATAGTCACTCTAAAGAAAGAACTCAGACCCACAGCCTAGGGACTCATGGGGAGGGCTCTCTGGACAGGTGTAGAATGCCTTGGTTGTGCAGCATAAGACTGTGGGAAGAGCCTTGGTCCTCCAGTTCTAGTGCCTTCATCTCTATAAATGGGGAGAATCTTGCCTCTTTCAGAGACTGGTGGGAGGCCCAGTGAAGAGCCCCACGGGAGTGCTGTGAGTGGCCCATCACTGGTGCTCGTCTGTGTTTCAGGCCAAGCACAGGTTCAGCCCAAGGAAAGATGGCAGCCCTTCACACGACTCCAGACTCCCCAGCTGCCCAGCTGGAGAGGGTAGAGGATGGGTCGCAGTGTGATCCTGACCAGGAGGAGGAGGAAGAAACAAAACAGGAAGAAGTAGAGGAGGAGGAAGAGATAGAAGTGGAAGAAGAGGAGGAGGAGGCAGAGGTGGAGGCTGAAATGCAGGTTGAGGAGGCCAAGGGGCAGGTGGAGGAGGTGGCAGAGGTGGAGGCGGAGGAGGACAATGACATGGAGGAGGTACTGGCTGCAGAGCGGGGTCCAGCCTTGGGAACCCAGGAGCAACTTAACTACCATGGTGACACCAAGTCCCCAGTTCTTCAGGAAAAGGGTAAGAAAAGCAGCCAACCCCTGGGAGAGGAAGTAAAGGGGGCTTGGGAGGGCCAAGGGAGCTCTTAGACCTGATGGGGTGGGACTGGAGCGGGAGCATCAGAGCCCAGGTTTTGAGGTGAGGGAGCAGCCTTATTCTGATCCTGCATGCTGGGTGGATGGAAGTCAGCCAGGGTGGCTAGGCCAGCCAGGCTGGGTGCTGAGAGCACCTGGCCCCTAAGAGATCTGTCACCTCAGCCCCGCAGGCCTCCCAGACTCCAGCCACTCCTAGGGAAGAAGACCTGGAGGAGGAGGAAGAGGAGGAGGAAGATGAAGAGGATTTCCTGACAACTGGGTCTCAGGTGAGCTGTCCCTCCCTTGTGTGGAGTTCTGGCAACCCATATGGTGTTTTTCTGGAGAGGTCTTGGTGCCTGTTATTCTGGAGACTTTTGTAGGAGCAGCACTGGATCCTCAGGCCAGGCCCAAGGGATATGGTGCTGCTTTTCTGGGGCCTGACCCCTCCCAGGTCATTGGTCGTCATAATCGTTTTACCTTCCACACAATCAGAAGCACCATGCACACTGACTTCAAAAGCCTGGCACTCCCCAAATGTCAGGTTACCCCTAACCTGGAGCATCTGTCATCTGCCAGGCTTAGCTTCTTGCTGCTCAGTCAGGCTAGGCACCATGGCCCATGCTGTTTAGTTGGTGCCTCTTCTCCACCCAGGAGTGGGCCCTTATACTACCTGTGTGGCCAGAGCATTTGCTTGAGCTAGGTTGTATGACGTAGGAGGACTGTGGGCTGGGGCTTCATTGTCTCGTACCCTAGATGTAAGTCCCATCTCTGCCCATATGCACTGACTCCTTCGCCTTCTCTAAGCCAGAGTCCAAGTCTCTTCATGTGAATGGGGTCTCTGTCTCCCACTGACTGTCAGGCAGTGAGGCCTGAAAGTCCTCAGTATTGTCTCAGCATATCTTGGCTGATAATGGGAAACTTAGCTGTATCCCCCCGATGAGAGCCACATTGTAGGGCCTGGGAACTTCCTCTGACAGTCTCTCCTGGCCCTTTCTGAGGGGCTCCCTCAGCCTCTCCCTGGGGCAGCTGAGGATAGTATCTGGGGCTCTGTGCTTTCCAGGGGCTGGTGACCTTTGAAGACGTAGCTGTGTACTTCTCCCTGGAGGAGTGGGAAAAGCTGGATGTGGATCAACGGGGCCTCTACCAGGAAGTCATGCAGGAGAACTATGGTATCCTGGTGTCCTTGGGTAAGGAGGGACTCTTTGTCCCCAAGAGGTAACTAGTGTGATGACTGCTGGGGGCTTAGCTGTCTGAGGAGATGTCTCCAGCCCAAGGGTCTTAGAGAAGGTGGGTGTCAGGGCCAGCCCAACTCCCAGGGAAACTGTAGGGCCATGCTGGCATCTGGGCAGAGTGAAGGGTGTCCTGGGGTTCCACTGTCGCTCACCTGTACCAGGGTGGATATATTCTGTGAAGCTGCAAGTTCAGCTCTGGTTCTGTGCTGCACATTCTCCAGGAGCCTTGAGGGTGAGGCAGCAGGTGAAGGGGGAGAGGCATGGGTGTTCTATCGGTATAGGGATGAAGGTGTGTGTGTTGGGGGCTGCTTGGCAGAAGTCAGGTAGTCAGGGTAAGGCTCAGAGGGAAGGAAAGGTGGAGTCTAGAGCAGAGTGAGGTGGAGAGGAACTAAGTGAGCTGGAGACAGCACTGTTCTGGTGACGGCTACCCTGTAGCTGCTGTCTGTTTTGCTCCTGGGCAGGGTACCCAATCCCTAAGCCAGACCTCATCTTCCGGCTGGAACAAGGGGAAGAACCTTGGGTCCCAGATAGTCCCCGTCCTGAGGAGGGAGACATCGTCACTGGCGTCTACACAGGTGAGCATGAGATGGAATCACATGGGGTTTCTGCCAACACAGCTGCTCAGAGCTGTTGTCAGACTTCGGACTTCCCTGAACCCTCTCCAGACTTGGCCCTGGTCCCTCTGTGTTTCCCAGTCTTGAGATCAGGAGTATGGAGTGGGCTCCATAGAGATGGGGCAGCTACCATGGACTAACCTCTTCCTTTGCCTCCTGACTACTCATAGTTCTAGCTCCATAGGGGCCCAAGGGCCAAGAAAACCTGTAGGTTTCTCCTAGGAACCTATTTTTTCCTCCTGAAACTTTTTTTTTAATTAATTAATTTACATTCATTGCCTAAGCATTGTCACAGCATACAAAATGTGGTTTTCCACCCAGAATATACTGCATAGTGGCTTAATCATGTATGTTATCATCAATAATTATCCATTTTTGACCCTGTGCCCTTTCCCACCCTCTTCTCACACTATCTCTGGGGTCTGCAGTTGTCTTCCATTCATTTTCCTCCCACATTTTATTGATCACACAATTTCTTAAATAATCTAACCACTTTTGATAGCAAGTTCAGCTGGTAATTTCGAGAAAAGTAGTTTTATATTGGTAAGGAAATTTGCTTAAAACTTAAAGCCTGGAAACAGGTTAGTATTCTGTTCAAATGGTAGGTACATGAACCTATTGACAGCTCAAGACAGGACAAAAACTCTTAAAACTGGACAACAAAGCCTAGAAGAAAAGCAGCAATATTTAGTCAAAAGTCACAGAATGCTATTTCACCAGTTCAGTCTTATGTACTTAATCTGTCTCCTGTTGTGGTTCGATCTTCCCGATTGAATTCTGGGATATAATATTCAACTCCAGGCTTGTCCCTACGATTAAGTTGGCCATTTCCTTAGTTTTTGAACTCTTATTTCTGTGTGTCTGTATTTAATTTTCCTGACATAGCACTCCCTTGAGAACTTCTTGGAGATCTGGTCTGGTGCTGGTAAATTCTTTCAGGTTTGTTTATCTGAGAATGTTCTTTGTCTTTTCTTCCCATATGAAGGATAGTCTTGCCAGATACAGTATTCTTGGTTGAAATTGCCTTTCCCTTAACACTTTGAATATATTTTTCCATTCTTTCCTCGCTCACATTATTTCCGATGAGAGGTCTGCTGTTAGTCTGATGGGATATCCTTTGTAGGTAACTTGCCATTTCTCTCTTGCCAATCTTAGTATCTTGTCTTTGTCTGTGGTTTTGGTCAGTCTGGCTATAATGTGTCTTGGAGAAGATCTTCTTGGGTCGATTCTATTTGGGGTCCTTTGATTTCTTGGGACTGGATCTTTGAGTGCCTCTCTAGGTTTGGAAAGTTTTCTTGCAGGATTTCATGGAATAGATTATCAATGCCCTTATGAGTCTCTTTGCCTTCTGGGATACAAATTATCTGGATGTTTGGATGTTTGATAGTACCTAGTACTTCTTGTACATTATTCTCAAATTTGGGGGCAGTTTTCTCGGTCTTTGTGGTGGATTTTTCTAGGCCAGCAATTTTCTCTTCTACATCTGAGATTCTATTTTCTGTATGATCTAGTCTGCTTTAATACTTTCAAGGGAGATTTTGACTTCCTGTGTTATAACCTTCATCTCTAACAGTTCCACTTTTGTAAAGTGTGTAATTCCTCTTTCAGATCTTGCCAGAATTTCTTCACCTCCTGGAACTCGTTGACTTCTTTCTCTTTTCTCTTCTGCAGTTCATTGTCTCTCTTCTCTTCCATCTCTGTTAGCTTCGCCATTATGAATATTCTAAATTCTTTATCAGACAATTCCATTGAACTGTCTGTGGATGAAGAGGAGTTATTCTTTTCCCTTGGAGAAGAGGTATTTTCTTGCTTTCCCGTATTTCTTGTGGCCCTGTGGTGATTTATAGTCATCTGATGGATAGTGTGTTTCTTCCTACACTTGAAGTTCAATCTGAGCATCCACTCGAGTTTGTGGGCTAGAGGCTGAATTATCAGTGGAAAATATCCCACTTATTTTTTTGCTTATTCCCCTGAAGTCACTAGTTCTCAGGAGCCATGAAGGTGTCTTCTGAAGTCCTGATCCCTTGCCTCTCTCTCCTAGGAACCTCTAAACAGTGATTCCCCATTCCTACTTTGGAGCCTGTGATTTCTTTCTTTCTTTCTTTCCTTTTTTTTTTTTTTTTTTTTTTTTTGTTGTTGTTGTTCTTGTAAATGAAGGGCCAGTTGTTAAGCTGTCAGCTCAGAGCCGAGGCACAGGAACCCAGCAGACTGTCAGTTCTGGGAATGCTCAAGCTTGCATGGTCTTATCCAGGCCTCTGGCTTCTCCACCATCTAGGCATCTCAGCCTCCCCTGTTCTCCTGGGAAGGCCTATGAGCAGCCTCTGACCTGGGTGGCAATTGGTGGCCTTCCAGAGAAGAGATTTTGTAGTGATGTGTACAGAAAATATTCGGGGTGGCCAGTTTCTCTGGAGGCCTCAGAGCCAGCTCTAACTCTGTTCAACTCTTTGAGCCTTACTTTATTCATCTTCAGAATAAAGAATTTGAACTAAACCTGTAGTTTCTATCTGGAGGACATTGGGCTCCTGGTTGTGTTCAGATACACTGTGGAGTCTGAGTTGTTTTCAGGGTTCAGAAAGTCCAGCAGAAGCCCTTGCCCTACAGGTGTATTCTTGGGGCTGGAGGGATGCCAGCCCAGGGAGGGGCACTAGGTAGACTTGGAGAAGCTTACAGATGTGTTTTTAAATAAAAATACAGAAAAGTACTTGGCCAATAACAACACGTATATATTTCCAAATTCTCTCACATACAGCTGTCATATTCCCAACACCCCTGTGAAAGAGCTTGGAGGGTCATCAGCTTTACTTTGCAGATAAGACCAGCCTTTAGACCAGTTGCCTCAGGCCTGCTGTCAGTCACCCCTCCCCATGCCAAAGGGCTCCTTCCCAGCCTGTGTCTCCAGGTTCCTAGGAGCCCCTAGGAATCTCTCTTGGGCTTCAGAACTTGGAGGGTTGGCAAAAGGCATTGCCCCTGCCTTCAGGATTGGGCTAGCATGTAGGTGATACTTCTCAGAGGACCTTAGTGCGAGATGTGGTCTATTTATAGGACATCTCAGTAAAGCCACCCACAGGGGAAGGGAGTGCAGATCTCTACTGGCCAATCTCTCAGTGTGCGGTTGAAGTGTACCTGTTCTCCAGCCTGTTGGAGGGTCCTAGGTAGAGCCTTTTGCAGACTTGAACCTGGGTGATCCCCTTTCAGTCTGGGTGACATGTACCTTGTGACTTGTGCACCTTGCAGGGGTTTGAGAGAGCTCCCTGAAGGGGCCTTATGCCATGGCCAGTTACGCTGTTGGGATGGTAGGCCTGAGGTACCCCTGGCTCAGACAATCTATAGGGCACCTGGGGGTGCAGGACCCAGGGACAGTCTTTAAGTGTCATATGCCTGGTTGGAGGACATGCAGTGACAAAGACGGGCAGCCACTGTGGTCTCTTCACAGTAACTGTAGCCTATTTGCTGAATGGCCTCCTTCCCCTACATTTATTTTTGTTCAGCTGAGCCACTGGAGAACTGAGAGTTGCTGGGTCTGGGCAGGACAGATGCTAACTGTTGCGAGGCTGACAGCATTTGTATTTCTAGAGTATAGTCTTGGAAGATGCAAGTGTATTCCTTTTTTGTGCTCCTTGACAAGTTGAGGTACACGTGACGTCTGGAATCTGGCCACATTCTTCACTCAGGTACTTCTACCTGCTGGAAGTGACAGAAGCCTTTCTTTAGGCCATGCCCCCAACTCTCTGGTGCTTATCCCTACCCTCTCTTCCTTCAGCCCTGCCCCTTTCTCCTTTCCTGTTTAGATTGCAGGGTCCCTGTTCCTCTGCCAATGTCCAATGTGGTTGCTTGGCAGAAATCTGCTCCTGATTGGACCCCATTTCCTGTAGGCCTCTGACCTGTGCTGGACAAGAGTGGCTCTCCACCACAGCCTGTTGGCCTGGCCTTGTGTCTTCATGGGTCTGGTGTTTCCTCTCTCTGAGATAGACCTCTTGGGCCCCTGGTTCCAACACACCCAGTGCTTCTCCACCTGCCCTTGTTTGTTTATAGGCTCTGGGACAGTATTGGGTCATCTCGTTTTCTCCTTAGTTGACCCCAACTGGCTCCAGGGCTACTTAACCCTCTGTATTGTCCATCTCGACTTCTCTCCCCTCAGGCCTTCTCTCCCCTGTGATCTGGCTACCTGCCCACTTGGGGATCTAATGGGCATCTCAGTGAAATGGAAATACTCCTGCCTGGCCTTTTCTGCAGCATCCCCAGCACCTGAGTGGGCCTCAGGCCTGCCTGAGCCTCTTTCTCCCCCACCTAGCCCAGGCTGTCCCCAGGCCACAGGTGTCCCTACGCTGCTGTCTGCCTTACACTTCAGAGGCATTCTCCAGCATTTGGAATAGTAGCTGAGCTTTTCACCATGGCTGAGGACTGCCACCCCCTCCAGGCTTCTGTCACATCCTTCAGCTCCTCAGGCTCAGCCCCACAGCCAGCCATTCTTTGCAAGCTCTTACCTACTCTGTTGTTTCCTTTGCTAGGAAAATGTATGTCCTTCATGTGGCTGACTTAGTTCTCAGGTCCCCTTTGAGTCCTGTGTTCTCTGACCTCCTTGGGTTCATTCCCCCCCATTACTCCAAGACATTCAAAGCTTTATTATATTATTATTTTAGATTTTTGCCATAGGGCATGTACACTCACTAGAAAGAGACAGAAACAGAAAGGAGAAGTGAGAAATCACCCTCCAGGTGGAATGATCATGCTGCGATTCCTTCTCTCCATTCTGCTGGGATTTGGGGTATGTATGCACATGTGCCTGGTGTGTTTTTATTTTTTTTTATTTTTTATTTTTTTGGAGAGGTTTTTGCTATAGGGCGCATGTGCTCGCCAGAAAGACAGAGACAGAGAGATAGCGAGAAATCACCCCCCAGGGGGGATGGCCACACCACAATCCCTTCTCCTCCATTCTCCTCTCGGGATCTTGGGCACGCACACACACACACGTGCCTGGCATGAGTTTAAGCCACCAGATCCGGGACTCAAACCGCGGTCTGCTATATGGGAGTACAGCGACATAGCTATTACGCTAACTGCTGGTCCCCCTGGTATGTTTTTCCCTGCTGTGTTTTTTAAGCTGCTGGGTCCAGGACTCAAACCACGGTATTGGCCATGTGAGATCCAGCACCGTAACCACCACCTCATCTGTTGCCCCCCCACAGCTTTTAACACAGTCAGGAATGAGCCTACCTAGGGGTTTGCTTGTTTCCTGCCACCTAACTGTACAGACTTGATCTCCATAAGAGCAGGCCAGGGCTCTCTTCGCTCCCATGTATCTTTGGTGCTCAGGACGTGCATGGTGAGTCAGCAGCCTCTTCAGCCTCCAGGTGTTGTGCGAGCCAAGCCAGAACCTGCCCCTGGGTGGGCTCTAGAGACTGGCATGTGACCCCCACTCCCTTGATTGCTGCTACCTGTCTCGTCTCAAGTGAAGCATAGAAAAGCAATACAACATACCAGACTAAACTGACTTAAACGTTACACAGGAAAGAATGGAGAGAAAGTCCAAAAACAGTAAGAGGTAGAGACACAATAAGGTGATGATCTGCTGGTCAGCAAGTAGGTGTGGTCCGCAGTTCTGCAGAGGAACCAGAGCAGCAGCTGCTGAGTGCACAGATCTCCACTGGCTTCTAGCTGGTAGAAGTTGGTTTCTCAACGTAAGCCATGAGCACTTGGGCTCCCTTCACTTTGCCATGCCCTGGAGTGGACATCAGATCTCACTGAGTCCCGCTCTTCTAGTCCTAACTAGGGGACAAGGAACTCAGGTCCTGTCTTGCTCTGGACCCCTGGGTTTGGTATGGCTAAAAGGGAAGGAATAAGGAGATAACCTGGCTGAAAGCCAGGGATGTTGATTGCCCTGGTGCTTACGGCCTGGTAAGTTATCACAGGTGACAGGAGGGGAGGGATGAGGTTGGGGATAGGAGGGTGCTTTTGTCTTTCAAAATTGCAGCTAAGGCCTTGGCCTCCTTTTAATACTTAGTTCTTGGTATCATATCCCCACATTACACAGGAGGGGGTGGAAGCCAGAGAGGTTGCTAGTCCTTCAGAGATCACCCAGCAGTAATGAGGGGGCAAGCCCAGTGACTGTCCTCAGAGGAGGACCAGGACCATGCAGCTAGGCAACAGATATATAGGGCCAGTGCCACCATTATCTCTCCGGCAGCCCCCAGCAGGAAGGGAGGGCCACTGACACCTACAGATTTGTGACTTCCTCAGTGGGGAAAGGGGCTTTCCTTGAGCCTACTGTGAGTTTATGGATGGAGGAACTTTAGTGGGGTAAGAAGCATAAGTGTGGAGAGGTTGTGGGAAGGTGTTGACTTTCCTTGGGAAATTGGTTTCCAGGGCTTGTACCTGGAGCTGGGCCCCAGCAGGGAGGGGATGTCTGAGTGAGGAAAAACAGAATAGCACTCAGAGTATGTTGACAGCTTGACACCGCAGGGCCAGGTCTCTGGGCTCCCAAACAGCAGAGCTTGCTCTGGTGGGAGCTGTAGACAGTGGTAGCACCGGCTGTCAGGGTGGTGTGAATGGGACGTGTTGATCATCCCTTAGCAACCTCCACATCTGCTGGGTCAGGCATGTAGCCATAGAGCTGTCATCTTGCCCAAAGCCCCTTTTATTTGTACTTGCACAGGTCCCCTGCTCTGTGCCCAGGGCACAGCACCTATTACAGGTGTCTTTGTGGAGGGTGTCTGCTAATGGAGCCACCGTTTAACCTGAGATTATCGCTAACCATCAGCTTGAGACACATAGCTGCCCAAGGTTAAACCAGGGCTCAGCACAGAGTTAGGGTGCCTGATGCTATTTATAGTATTCTGGGTAAATTTTAATGTTGTAAAGTGTAGGACTACTTTTACCAGGGGTTTCTGGACATCCAGGACCTTTCTTAGGGAGTATGCCTCTGCACCTGCCACTGGTGACCAGGAAGCCCCTAGTACGAGCTGGAGGATGGCTCTAAGACAGCAGTGTCCCCATCCCACAGCCCCACCCCTCACTCTAGTCTTTATTTTTCTGTCAAGGAGGCAGCCGCAGAGAGAGAGCTGACCTGTCCAGGGCAAAGAGCTGGCTAGTGGCTGTATAGGGAGCTGACCCTTCCAGGGCAAAAAGCTGGCTAGGGGTTGGGGCCCAGCCTCAGAGAGGACAAGCTGTAAGTGGATTTGCAGCCATGCATGCCTGACAGTAGGAAAAGGGCACAGCCTAATTGTCAAGTGACAATGACAAGGAAAACAATGGGTAAACAGCAGGGGAGAGCCTAGAGAATCTACAGTGACACATGGCAGTAAGAGACACCTGATTCGGCAATAATAGTACTTACATAGCACCACTGTAGGTGTTTTACAGATATTTAGTCCTTGCAGTAGTCTCACAAAGTGAGGTTACAGGTGCGATTATAAACCTACTTTACAGATGGAGAAACCTACTTTACATATGAGGTTAAATGAGTTGCCCAAGGTCCCACTGGGATTCAAAGCCAAGCGGAGCCCACCATGTAAGCTGCCTGTCAAGGAGGAATGATAAAGGACACTGGGTTAGGCCATGCAGTCCTTATAGAACTGGGCAGATTTGGGGATTCAGCCTACAGGAAAAATGCTTTGGGGAACACAGTGGAGTAGTAAGCCCTCATGTACAAATTCAGGATTAAGATTTGGAGGGGAGGGGACTAGCAGTTAGCGTAATGGCTATGTCACTGGACTCCCACGTAGTCGACCACGGCTCGAGTCCCGGACCCGGTGGCTTAAACTCATGCCAGGCGCGTGTGCGTGCGTGCCCAAGATCCCGAGAGGAGAAGAGGAGAAGGGATTGCGGCATGGCCATCCTCCCTGGGGGGTGATTTCTTGCTTTCTGTTTCTCTGTCTCTGTCTGTCTGGCGAGCACACACACCCTATAGCAAAAAACCTCTCAAAAAAAAAAAAAAAGATTTGAAGGGGAACTCTCGGAAGACTATCATCACCATCAAAGATTGTTCACTTGGAAGGACCAGCAGTTAGTGTAATGGCTATGTCGCTGGACTCCCGTGTAGTTGACCGTGGTTTGAGTCCCGGACCCAGTGGCTTAAAACTCACACCAGGCACGTGTGCATGCATGCCCAAGATCCCGAGAGGAGAAAGGAGAAGGGATTGCGGCGTGGCCATCCCCCTAGGGGGTAATTTCTCGCTGTCTTTCTCTCTGTGTGGTGAGCACACGCGCCCTATAGCAAAAACCTCTCCAAAAAAAAAAGATTGTTCATTTCAGGAAAGCTGCTGTGATCGGTTGGCATTTGTAGAGGAAAGTGGAAGAAATTGTTATTGTGACACTATCTGAAGTGTTCAGTACACTCCATTGGCACTGACCTGCTGAGGTGGACGTCTTTGTACTTCCACTTCTCCAACTCCCATAACCTGCCCCTTCATGGTGGCTCAGAAACCAATGCTGACCCAGGGCCTCACTGACTCGGCTCAGGCTGAGCTGTGAAGGGTCCTGGTAGCCAAGCCTTTGTCGGCTCTCCTTCCTCTGACCAGCTGACTCCAAGGCCCTTTCTGCTCTGTTATTTGTCCATAACCCTCTGTAGTCCCTCAGGGTCTTCTCAGAAGCTTAGCTAATCATCACCCAAGGTCAGAGTCCTTAGGAACAAATGTCAGGAGCCAAAGAAATGAAATGCCAGCTCCCGCCCCAGGGTCCTCTTCTTGACTCTTCCCTCTGCTCTTGATGAAGCCTCTGTGCTTGACCTTCTGGGCCACTGGTGTATTGTTGCTGGCCCACTGACCCCCTTGACTCTCCCACCCCTGCTGTTGAGAAATACACTCCAGACCTGTCCTGGTGAGAGTATGTGGCCTGCCCTGGTCTTGGGTCTGAGGAGTAAAGCTGATGGATCCTCACTTGGAGCTAAAATGAGGTTGTGGATCTGAGAGCCAGCCAACTCCCTCTGAACCCTGCCCCTCTTTCCTCATTGCAGCCTGGAGTAACTGTTAGACTGACGTCCCCACTCCAGGGCTAAAACCCTGTGCCACTTTGGCAATAGAAAACAAGAGAAGAGAGTCCAGCCACAGGGCAGGCTGCTCTCTCCCCCTCTAGGCTTGCACTGCATCTTCTCCAGTGGCCTGCTACTTCCTGAGATCTCATTCCAGGGTGCAGCGTGCTCTGCAAATCCCAGGAATTTGGATGCCATATGTCCAGGTGGCCCCACTTGTCCTAACTGTTGTAAGTGACCATGCCAGCTCCAGAGCTAATGGTGAGGTCCTCCCAGGTCTTCTCTCAGGACCAGTCCTCTGGACAGAGCCCACTGGCATGGGGGCTTACCCCAGGGAGAGGATGTTTATGCTAACCTTGGACATTAGGGACAAGGTGTTGTGGAGAAGTTATCGGCCCTGGCTCTGCCTCCCAGCTCTTGTAGCTGAGATTACTGCTGGCAGGGCCCTCATTTGGCCTGGTTCTGTTCTTTGAGGCTTACTTATTCAGCAAATGTTTATTGATCCTTGGGTAGATCCAGAGAAGTGCACAGATTGACCCCACTAAGAAATCACACTTGGTCCTCAGCTTCAGTTTCCCCCTACCTTAGGATTCACTAATCAAAAACTGCTCAAAACCCTCATTGGAACCTAAAGGTAAAATTCTTTTACTTGTCCAATAATCCAGACTGCCTGTTGTTTGTTTTCTCACTTTCTCTCTCTCTCACTGTCTCTCTTGGCAAATTAAAATAAATAAATAAATAAAATAAAATAAATGAAGTCAAATAAAAATAATTCTTAAAAAACAAACAAACAAACTCACGCTGGATGTGTGTGTGCCAAAGAATCCCAAGAGGAGAATGGAGAAGGGATTGTAGCGTGGGCATCCCCACGGGAGGGTGACTTCTTGATTTCTGTCTCTGTCTCTCCAGTGAGCACACGCACCCTAGCAAAAACTTCTCTACAACAAAAACCCAAATAAATACCTTTTTTCTTTTACTTGAAACTTACATTCATTATAATAGTATATTAAGTAACTACATAAAACTTAGAAAGTATTACAAAGTATGAAACAATACAATAACCCATTTTCTTATCCTTTTATCTGATACGTTTTTCACAGCTGAAGTCAAGCCTGTGCAGTTCTGCTCATGTCATCTCACTTAGCACTATGCTGTTTTCCTGTGTGACTCTATGTCACCTTGTAGAACAAGGGATGTGTTAAGGTTAAGCAGCCTGGCAGGATATGACATTTGACATAATAGGGCACTCCAGGCTCCCTGGGACCTTCTGGGCCCTGACACTCTCAGTGGTGAGACTCATTGGTCCAGACTCACCAGCCAGGTGACAGCTGAAATGGGCCAAACCCTCACAAGGACCTGTGTGGGGTAAGGGTGGCGATTTCTGCCCATTACAGAGCTTGGGCCTTCCCAGTACTGGTATTCTGAGATGGGCTAAGACATAGTGCTTGACCACTGTGGACGTGGTGCAAAGTATACAAGAAGAGCAGGCAGTCAGATCCTTTGGAACACCTGGGGCCACTGTGGGCCGAGCGTTTTCCCTTGTGTACCCTGTGTGACTCAGTGCCTGCTCCATAAACAATCATTCCCTCCTGGGTGTATCAATGATGTCAGGCACATTGGCACTCTCCTTCCGTAAATGAGGAAACCTACAGACCTGACTCTATATCCGTGCTCTGCTGCCCACACACCCCACTGAAAGGCAAAAGGGAGAGGTCAGGGGGTGCAGCTCAGTAGGGAAGGGACAGAGTGGCTGAAACTCTCAGGGGTGTTTGGCCTGCTGTTATGCAAAGGTGTCTGTAGTTCATGCATAGTCTTAACCAGCTTGTGACCAATTCCTAAATGCACAGAAGATCCAGAAAATCTGAGTGGAGAGGAGGCCTGGCAGAGGTCTGAATTCTAAAGAGAAAAGAATTTAAGAACCCAAACTCACAACTGCTGAAGTCTGTTGGGGTGAATGTAGAGACCTGGGGCCTGCTGGCCCTTTTAGGTCTTGTTGCCCAGGCCAGTCTTTTCTGGTTCTGCTATGGGTGTGGGAGGGAGCACCCTAGCTGATGGCGATGACCTAAAGAGAGGGAGGAGTGATGAGCAAAGTGTAGGTGTGTTCAACAGCCGGGGCCACCACCTCTGCTGAGGCCACACTGCCTTCCAGTAAACAAGCTGGGAGGTGCAGTTCTCTGGGAGATGGGGTTGGGGGGGGGGGGGACAGCCCCTGTGTCTCAGTTTCTTTCTGGGCACAGGATCCCTTAAGGGTATAGCTTGTGTATCACAGGAACCTGCAGACAAGCTTACCCACTTTGTAGAGCCTCCTATTCACAACAGTGGCAAGCCAGATGGCAATTATGAAGAAATGTTAGTTGAGGCCGTTTGAGGACAGCCCAAGAATGAAAGGAACCCTGGCCTTCCTTGGAGGGACACACACAAGTATATGCCTCTTGTCTGCAAAATTCCTACCTGGAAACACTGGCTTTACTGTCCTAGAGACATTCAAGGCTGGCAGTGGGGCACAGGCAACCTCACTTTGGTGAATGGAGGTGCCCTGCTCAGAGAGCTTGAGGTTCTCTGGAAGTCTCAATTTCTTAGGGCAAAAGCCTGCCAGGGGTTCTTGTCACATCTTACCTATCTCTTTTGGCCTTTGTTGCTTTCAGGAGCCTGGTTCTGGACCGACGACCTAGAGGATCATGAGGAGGAAGATGATGAGGACTTCCTGGCAGAAGTGGCTGAGGAGGAAAATGAGCCCCCAGGGCTGTGGTCAGCGGCCTATGGCGTTGGAGACGTCCCTGGGACATGGGGTCCCGACGACTCTGATTCGGCACAGACTCCAGAGGGGTGGGAGCCTGACTCAGGTGGCCTCGGGGTACTGGCCGAGGGATCCGAGGGGAAGACCTTTCTGTCTGGCCGGGAGCCCAGCACAAACCTGCTGGCGCCTTGGGCATTTCCTGCAGCAATGGCTGCCCCGGCTGGGCGTCCTGAGACAACATGCGACGTGTGCGGCAAAGTGTTCCCACATCGGTCTCGACTGGCCAAACATCAACGCTACCACGCGGCTGTCAAGCCCTTCGGCTGTGATGAGTGTGGGAAGGGCTTCGTATACCGCTCACACCTGGCCATCCATCAACGCACGCACACCGGCGAGAAGCCCTTCCCGTGCCCGGACTGCGGCAAGCGCTTTGTGTACAAATCACACCTGGTCACGCACCGGCGCATCCACACCGGCGAACGGCCCTACCGCTGCGCCTTCTGCGGCGCGGGCTTCGGACGCCGCTCCTACCTGGTAACGCACCAGCGCACGCACACCGGCGAGCGCCCCTACCCGTGTCCCCACTGCGGGCGCAGCTTCAGCCAGAGTTCGGCGCTCGCGCGGCACCAGGCTGTACACACAGCCGACCGGCCGCACTGCTGCCCGGACTGCGGTCAGGCCTTCCGCCTCCGTGCGGACTTCCAGCGTCACCGGCGCGGTGGCGGCTGTGCAGAGCCTGTTGGCGACGTTTCCCGACGGGAACCCTGCGAGACGGCGGCCGAGGCGGTGCCAGAGGAAGCCGAGGCTGATCCAGAGCGCCCTGAGGCAGGCGAGGCGGAGACTGAGGCCAAGGCCGAAGCAGAGGTGAGAGAGGAGGCTGCGGTGGAGTCGGAGGTGCCCACCCCAAGGAACAAGCAGGACCCCGAGCCAGACAGGCGGTTCCTCGAGCTGGGCAACGGGCTGGGGGAGGGCGAAGGCCCTTCCCATCCGCTCGGCTTCCACTTTCCTGTGCACCCCAAGTCCTGGCTCCACCCCGAAGGCTTCCCGATCTTGGGCCTCCCGGACTTCGGGGAGCGGCTGCCAGCGGACAGGCGCCCCCTGCCGGGACCCCTCGGAGGCCCCCTCTCCATGGTGGAGGGCAGTGGTTTGGCCTGCGATCCTTTTGGCCGTGGCAGAGCCGGGGGCGGCAGTGGCACTGGCTTGCGCGCGTTCGGGCCTGCAGTCGGGGGTTTGCTGGCGGAACCGGCTCCAGCCGCTCTAGCCGAGGAGGAGAGCCCGTGGATCTGTTCCGACTGCGGCAAGACGTTTGGGCGCCGCGCTGCGCTGGCCAAGCACCAGCGTTATCACGCGGGTGAGCGACCACACCGCTGCGCCGACTGCGGCAAGAGCTTCGTTTACGGCTCTCACCTGGCACGCCACCGGCGCACGCACACCGGCGAGCGGCCCTTTCCGTGCCCCGAGTGCGGCGCGCGCTTTGCGCGCGGCTCGCACCTGGCGGCGCACGTGCGAGGTCACACGGGCGAAAAGCCCTTCGTGTGCGGTGTGTGTGGCGCGGGCTTCAGTCGGCGTGCTCACCTGACGGCACATGGGCGTGCGCACACGGGCGAGCGCCCCTACGCGTGCGGCGAGTGCGGCCGCCGCTTCGGGCAAAGCGCGGCGCTGACGCGGCACCAGTGGGCGCACGCCGAGGAGAAGCCTCACCGCTGCCCCGACTGCGGCAAGGGCTTCGGCCACAGCTCGGACTTCAAGCGGCACCGGCGCACACACACTGGCGAGAAGCCTTTCCGCTGCGCAGACTGCGGCCGTGGCTTTGCGCAGCGCTCCAACCTGGCTAAGCACCGGCGCGGCCACACGGGCGAGCGGCCCTTCCCGTGTCCCGAGTGCGGCAAGCGCTTCTCGCAGCGCTCGGTGCTCGTGACGCACCAGCGCACGCACACTGGCGAGCGGCCCTACGCCTGCGCCAACTGCGGCCGCCGCTTCTCTCAGAGCTCGCACCTGCTCACCCACATGAAGACGCACCGCGGCACGGCCGGCGCATCTGCACAACAGGCGGCTGCGAGCCCGGCTCCCAAGGCCGAGGCTCCCCCCAAGGGACCGCCAGGCGCGGGCGCGAACACCGGGCAGGCGGAGCGCGGCAGCACCCTGCTGGAGTTCGCAGGCGGGACGAGCTTCGGCTCCGAGCCATCGGCCGCGTTCTCCCGGCCCTCAGGCTCCTACGAGGAGAGCGTCCTGTGAGGGGCCGAGGCCGACTGAAGCGCAGCCTGCGAGGCCACCGGGCGCTCCCCGGGGTGGCTCAGGCACAGGCCAGCCTCTCGCTCCTCTGGCCTAGGAGGCTGAGGATCTCAGTCATGGGTGCGGTGCCTTCTCTCAGTTCCTGGCGCCCCGGCCCCGCCCCACAGCCTCGGGTTTCTCTCCCATTGGCCTAGAAGACCCGGCCTTTGAGCTGGAGCCTCGGACGGAGGCGTGGAGAGCAGGGAGAGGAAGAGCAACGCATGGAGGCGGCTAGGGACGGGGTGGCCACCCCGACAAGGACTGCGACGCCCCTGGTTCTGTGCTGCGAAGCAAAGCGGTAGGGACAGCAGGCAGTGCTATTTATTTTACTCAGATTCCAATTTGGGTGGCCCGGGGAACAAGTGACTTACAAGTTTGTGACCGGGTTTTACAGGAAGGGAGGGAAACCCTTGTGTCAAAGGGGAGGGAGGGGTGGACGAGGGAAGAGCATCTGGCTGCTCCTGCAGGTCAGTGCTGGTGTCTGGGCTGCCAGTGGGCTTTGGCTAGAGACTCCTTCTCTTTCCTCAGTGGGAGATTCAGGGGCCTTCTAGTCGTTTGAGTATGTCCAGAGAGTTTAAGAACTGCGTGTGTGGTGAGGGGAAGCCTTTTAAGTTTCTGAAGGACAGCCTTCCTCCTTAACCTGGGTGGATGGAGATGCACATAGAAAAGCTTTCCTTCTGTTGACTGGGGAAATTTATTTCCATCTTTGTGTGGCCTGAAGAATCTGGGAGGAGAAAAAGCCTGAAACCAAATTTGTGACCAGGGTGTTTAGGTTACAGGTGTTTCCAGGGTCCCTAGAGAGTTGAAGCCTATTCTGGGGTCACTAACGCTCCTCACCCCACAGAATACAGGTCAGCCTGGCTCTAGCTAAACTTGTTGCATTTTCTACTCAGCTTCCGTAGGTACTTACCTCTGGCAGCTGGAGGTGCCATATTCACCCAGACATCTCCGGGGTGCCCTGTGCAGGCTCTCATAGGCTTGGGCCCCAGCTTTCAATTCCCTGGGCTACAGGTGGATACATCGAGCCCCACTCTGCTGAGCACAACCCTTTACACTGCAACTGAGGTTTGTCAAACGCCATGATAAGGGCTCTACTACATCTACAGGTCTCGTGTTTCTGTTTAATTCATGTTTCGCAGATCAGTCATGGAAACACTGCAGGTCTCATGGTTCACACAGTGGCTGTCGGCATCTGAGGGGGTAGGGGAAGACACCCATGGCTTGGTGACAAACCAAGCACCCAACTATGCAAGGCCTCTGCCTGTGGCAGCCCACCATCCCCCCTCAGGGCCATTGAGAGCTATTGGGCAGGTGGCCAAGGCATGGCTCGTTCAAGTCCTCCCTTCCTTCTTTTTGGGCCAGTGTGAGTGAGTGGGGTCAGAAAACATACTGAAGCAACTGCATTCCCTTTTAGACCTAGTTTCTTACGTTTTAGTGTAGACATGGCCTTGGGGGCTAAGAGCCAGCAGCAAGGCTGCTAGGGACTGGGGCGGGGTAGGAGGCACAGTAGTAGGTGGGTGGGAAGAGGGCCTGGGTGGTGATGGTAAGAGTTAGCCCAGCTGGGTAAGTTGGGTGGGGAGGTGAGGGAGGCCAGGGTCACAGGGAGGCAGGTCCCAGGAGTGCTGGGTGATGACCTCTCTATTCTGGTTTCTTCTGTATGTGTGGGACAGAGCCTCAGAAAGGGCCAAGGGCAGGGTGGGCTGGGAGAGCTCAGGGCATCTCAGGCCTATCCCCACGTGGCTAGGGTCTGGCACTGTCCCCAGCCCTCTTGGATCACAGCTGCTGTTGCCCTGCAGCTGTAAGCAGGAGTACCTAGCTTTAATAAAGAGTGAAGAAACAAGCTTTCTGGATTCCTTGTTGTTGCTACTGCTTGGTGCCTGCCAAAGGAAGCTTTCCAAGGCCTCAGGCCTATCTTGTTTCTGCAAACACCTTTTAGGAGGTTCTTGTTCAAGAAAGTAGAATTGGTCCCAGGATGACCCCATGAGTAGTCAGCCCCATATGGGTATGCCCTGTGCAGCCTATATCCACCAATCCTTGTTGTGGGGGGAGGTGCCTGCACTGCCACACACTTGTAATGCATACACCTATTACAGGATGTAATGTGGTGAATTGTGTAATTGTGTTTAGCACTGTTTGGACCAACTTCCCAGTAGTCACAGAAGGCCCAGGTCCCCATTCTGGTGGTCCAGATGCATGCCTGGGGCTGTCTTGAGGGGCCCCAGCCCCATATGGGTTTATCCAGGGCTCATATGCTCTAGTGCCAGGGCAAGATGCACATTCCCAGGGTCCCAAAACATCTTCCTTTAAACTACTGATTTTTTGTTCTTAATTACGTGGTATCCCCACTATCAGATATGACTTCCACCCTTTCCCTTTGAGTTTGAAAAATTTGAGTTACAAAGTAAATTTTATTTTCAGATTTGAATTAGAGGCATCAGAACAGTATAGTGTTTCAACTAAAAAGAAACACACACACACACACACACACACAAAAAAAAAAAAAAACAGACTTGAGTGGCAGATGAACACTAAGATCTAGTTAAAAATGGATGACCTTCAGGATCTTAAAAGTTACTCAGAAAAGCTACATGGCTTATTCTCTGCTGTCATTGAGTTGAATGGAAGTGGAGGCTCCAGTGCATTCAAGATTCAGCTGCACTTGCCAAGGCCAAAGCCATTGCTGCTGGAAAGGTAATGGATGTTAATACTGCTTTACAAGAGGTTCTGAAGACCGCTCTCATCCGTGATGGCTTAGCATGTGGAATTTGCAAAGTTGCCGAAGCCTTAGACTAGCACCAAGCCAATCTGTGTGTGCTTGCATCCAACTGTGATGAACCTATGTATGTCAGGCCCTTTGTGTTGAACCCTAAATCTACCTAGTTAAGGTTGATTACAAGAAACTAGGGGAATGGGTAGCCTTCTGTAAAACTGACAGAGGGAAAAACCCATAAAGCGATTGGTAGCAACTGTGTAGTAGTTAAGGACCATGGTGAAGAATCTCAGGCTAAAGATGTCACCTAAGACTGTTTCAAATGCAAGAGATGAGGAATAGTTTGGTTCATAAAAAGAAAAAAACTCAATGATTCCATGCTAGAACTTACCATTGATTTTCCACTCAATTAGTTTATGGAGAGAAAAACTCCTCAATACTATAGTCACAGAAAGTAGACACCATTCATTGCCAAGGGGGAATGAAGCCTGTGACCTGTGGGATACAACCCACAAAAAGTGGTACTTAAGGAATCAGAGGCCCTGAGTATCCATCTCCCCTTCACCCACCTTCGTTGTTTTTGTTTCTTGCTTCTGCTTTCTCAACCTCTTATTTGATTCCTGACATTGTCACTTAATCTCTTCATGCATTTCCTTCTCTCTCTCTCTCTCTCTTTAAATTGACTACATATAGGATAAAGTATTTTGAAATTTTTGGCTATATCAAATAAAGCTTTATGATCTTTGTTCATTTAGTTTTTTTCCTAATTATACAATACATGCCAGCTGTAAAAATTCCAGCAGTAAAAAAATGTGTCTTCACCTTTGGAATCACGCCACATCCAGTGACCATGATCCCCTGGCATATATCTTCTCTATGTGGAAATATTTTAAAACTCTGAACACACTTTACGTATTCCACCTAGCTTTTTAAAATTTAACAATTTACTGTGGACATTCTTTCCTACCTGACAGAGCTATCATAATAATTTTAACTATCGTATCATAACATTGCATTCTATGGGTGAAACATAATTTATGTAACTACTCAGTTAATGTGTCCTTGCTTTTAACCTCTTACTTCCACAGTGTTACACATAGATTCTTTTTCACCTTGTCTTTGGGTGGTTATGTAGACTTTTAATATTTCTTTTTAAATGAGATGAAGTCCTAGAAGTGTTTTGCTGGGTCAAAGGGTGTACATATTTAACTTTTGGATGTTAGCTTGCTCAGTCGCCATCACGAATGGCTCTCACCACATGTACTCCCAATGCTGTAGGGAAGTGTATGCCAGTGGTCCCACACTCCAGTGCTGGGCATCAGCAATTATTGTAATCTTTATTTTGTTCTTCATTCTACAGAGAGGTAAATTACTTGCATCTCTCTGTTTCTTTTTAACATGTAAATAGGCTTATTTTTTAGAGAGCTTTTTGCTATAGGGTGCATGCGCTTGCTGAAGAGACAGAGAAAGTGTATACACATGCGCTGGGTGTGAGTTTTCAAGCTGCTGGGTCCAGGACTCAACCATGGTTGACTACATGGGAGTCCAGCGATGTAACCATTATGCCCATAAATAGGTTATTTTAAAAAGCCATGGTCTTCGGATGTGGTGGTTAAGGCACTGGATTCCCACTTGGCCAACCATGGTTCAAGTCCTGGACCTGGTGGCTTGCTTTCTCACTTTCTTTTTCTCTCTCCATTATCTCTGGTCAAATTTAAAAAATAAATAATAACAAATAAAATTAGATAATTTTTTAAAAAGTCATGGTCTTGGGGACACCAGATGGTGTGATGATTAAGGTGCTGGGCTCCCACATAGTTGACTACAGTTCGAGTCCCTGACCTGGCAGCTTGAAAAATCATATTGGGAGCTGCCAGTAGGTGGCATGGTGGTTAAGGCACTGGACTCCCACATGACTGACCATGGTTTGAGCCCCAGGTTGAAACTCAGGCTGGGTGCATGTTGCACATACTCAAAATCCTGAGAAGAGAATGGAGGAGAAGGAATTGCAGTGTGGCCTTTTCCCTGGGTTACAATTTTTCACATTCTGTCTCTCTGGAGAGTGCATGCATCTCTAGTAAATATCTATTTAAAAAAAAAGAAAGAAAGATGGGACCAGCAGGTGGCGTGGTGGTTAAGGCGCTGGACACTCCCACATGGCCGACCAGGGTTCAAGTCCTGAATCTGGTGGCTTGCTTTCTCACTTCCTCTCTCTCATTCTCACCCTCTGTGTCTCTCTGATCAAATTAAAAAATAAACGAATGAATAAATAAAAAATAAATAATTATTTAAAAAAAAAAAGAAAGAAAGAAAGAGAGAGAGAAAGAAAAGAAACTTTGTGGCCTTTGCTTAGACTTTTCTGTGACTGGTGATGTAAAAATATCTCTACCTGGTTCAGATTAGTCTCTCACAGATTGAGGCTCTCTCACAATTTCTGTGTACAAGTCCTGTGTTTCCTGTATAGCCCCTCCTACAGTTCCAAAGGGGGTCCTGAATCAGATGAGGGACCAATAAGATCATTTCCTTATGTTCATTCTTTAATTTAGCATCCTTGATTCTCTCCCCTGCATAGAGTACCTACCCTGGGGCTCACTGGTGTGGCTACATGGGGGCACTTTTAATGGCCTCAGCATCCAAGCCCATTAAAACATTCTAATCGGTGACTTTGAAATCTTCTAACTGGTGGACGATATGAGAAATCCGTTTTACGTACTTGTGATCTAGTGCATTCATACACACGCACACACACACACACACACACAGGTGAACCATTACTTCTATTGCATTAAACATTTTTTCCCTTAATGATCTATAGGGCATGTGTGTTTGCTGGTGACAGGAAATGAGAAAGCACCCCCCAGGGGGATGACCATGTTGCAGTCCCTCATATTCTCTGATAATTTGGGGCATGCACACACATGTATCCAGCATGGTTTTCAAGCTGCTGGATCTGGGACTCAAACTGCACAGCTGGTCATGTGGAATCCAGCCACCTTAACCTTCATGCCACCTGCTGGCTCAAGAGATTATAAATATAAATATATGAATCTGTTTTTTTAAATAATTATTTTATTCAACTTTATATCATTTTAATTTGACCAGAGAGAGTGAGGGAAAGTGAGAAAGCAAGCTGCCAGGTCCAGGACCTGAACCATGGTCAGCTATGTGGGAGTCCAGCACCTTTAACCGTGATGCCACCTGCCAGCCGCAAAGGATAGTTTTCTTAAAAGACTTATTTAACTTTATTTATTTTTAAGTTTGACCAGAGAGGGACAGAGTGAGAGAGAGAGAAAGTGAGAAAGCAAGCCACCAGGTCCGAGACTCGAATTGCAGTCGGCCGTGTGGGAATCCAACACCCTTAACAACCACACCAAGAGATTACAGCCCCAAGAGATGATTTTTTTTTTTTTAAGAATTATTTTTATTTAACTTTATTTTGTTTAATTTATTTGATCTGAGAGGGATGAGGTGGGGGGAGATTGA
This sequence comes from Tupaia tana, assembly GCA_026018925.1. NCBI lineage: Eukaryota > Metazoa > Chordata > Mammalia > Scandentia > Tupaiidae > Tupaia > Tupaia tana. Next base: position 46,888,914 of record JAKSZU010000016.1, on the reverse strand, counting down.
GAAAGCAAGCCGCTAGATCTGGAATTTGAAGCTCAGTCGGACATGTGGGAGTCCAGTACTTAGCCACCACACCCCTGCTGGCTCCAAGAGATGATATTTTTAAAGAACATGTCAATCCATTGCAATTACTATATTAATGCTCGGATTGTCTCATCTTTGGCAAATAGGAGCTTCTAGAAGTGTATTCAACACTAATAATCCTTAATAGCTTCTACTTTCTGATAGGAAAAGATGTCTCAGGGGTTACCTCATCATATTTCTACCCCCAAAACTGCCTATTTCCCTGAGGCTGAAGCTTCTAGTAAACCACAACTAGTGGGCAGCCCTGGTTCCAGCTCTGTCTCATCCAGCAAGTCTGCCTTGGGCCTTTTTCTCACCAGGAGCCCTTAACGTGCCTTCTTCCCCTCACTCCCTCCAACTGAGAGCCCAGTTACCTTTGTTCACTTCCAGACCTAGGACTTATGAGGCCTTTTGTTCCAATCACATTATTTGAGTAAGTAAATATACCTTATTCAAAAAGTAAGGTAATACCTTACTTACTGGTCTTCCTCTTTATTTAAAGTTTCAATCTCTTACTGCTATGCAATTGAAGAAAAGGGGGTATGTAAAGTGCAAATTTGGTGTGCTCTCTCATCCAGATCTATACCATTTTAAATTACTTTCTTTTTACTTTATTCCCTTTACTCTTTTTAGATTTCCACCTTCCTTCTATTCTCCCCTTCCTTTTCCCTAACAGAATCTCTGTATTGCAGGGCGTGCTATTGCAGGGGCTGCTGAGGTGCTGGTGTGTATGTGTGTGTGTGTATGTGTGTGTGTGTATACATTTCCTAGCTCCTCTACAGATAGAAGTAACCAAGCAGATGTAAGGGAAAAAAACATGATTGAGGCTTGTAAGAAAGCTCTTTATTTATTTATTAGGTTTTTGCCATAGGGTGCATAGAGTGAGGATGGCCACGCTGCAATCCCCTCTCCTCTACAGATTTTGGACACATACGCACACAAACCTGGTGTGATTTTTAAGCCACAAAATCTGGGGCTTGATCCGTGGTCAGCCATGTGGGAATTCAGCCATCTTAACCACCATGCCACCTGCTGGCTCCTGGAAAACTTTTTTTTTTTTCTTTTTTTTTTTTTTTTAGAGATTTTTGCTATAGGGCACATGCACTTGCCAGAAGGACAGAGAGAAACAGACAGAAAGCAAGAAATCACACCCCAGCGGGGGGGATGGCCACACTACAATCCCTTCTCCTCCATTCTCCTCTTGGGATCTTAGGCATGCATGCACACACGCCCTGCATGAGTTTAAGCCACCAGGTCCACCAACCACGGTCAATTTTACGGGAGTCCAGGGACACAGCCATTACAACAACTGCTGGTCCCCCTGGAAAGCTCTTTAAAAGGAGCTAAATTTAGCTTGGAGAGGTACCATTTTGGTCTTTGACTCTTTTTTAAATTTAATTTTATTAAGTTTGTTATAGGGTATGTGTGCTCACTGGAGATAGACAGAGGAAGAGAAAGCACCTTCCTGGTGGTGGTGGTGGTGGGGTGGGGGTGGCCACACCACAACCTCTTCTCCATTCTCTTGGGATATGTTGCACGTACACACACCTGGTGTGTTTTTCAAGCTGCTGGGTCTAGACTCGAATCATGCAATTGGCCATGTGGCTAGCCTGAGTCTTCTTATACATGGAATACAAAATGTGATGACTAAAGACCAACAGCCATCCTGGGACAATGAGGTAACTTCAAGGATGGAAGCTACCTACTGAGCATCGCTGAGCAGAAAAACAGCAAGAGCTGGGACCCTGTGGCTTTATGAAGCTGTTGTATAAGCCATGGACTGATTATCCCTAAACTTCTCTTCCTTAATTTGTTAAGCCAGTGAGGTCATATCCCTGAGTAGCATCCAAAACCAATTCCTAACTGATACATACCCCAACCACCTCAAAGAAGACTAAGAAGATGAGAAGACCCCAAAACCAAGAATTAGGACTGAGTGATTTGCCATAAACTTAGGCAAATCATAGGGCTCGAACACACTTTCCTAGTATGAAATGTCTCCTTTACCTAGAACACCTGAAATGTCACCCTAGGCTGCTAAAGATGCATAAGGAGGCAACAATGAGTCACAGTTACTGGAAGATGTGTGTTCCTTCTAGGCAGTCATTCCCTTTGGATGCAAACAAGAAAGCCTAATTTGAGTTAATTTAGGCAGAAAACAAATTCAATATAATTATATGGGAGTAGTTTGGAAAATCAATGTAAAGCCTAGAGAAATAAGCTCAGAAAGTGAGTAAGAGCCAAGAAAGGCTGGACAGGGTCATAGCGAAGACACTGCTCCAGGAACTGCCTGGTTAGAATGACTAATTGACTCTGCCCAACTGATGCCTGATCCTGCTTCCACTGTAGGACTCCTGCTGTCAGGGGTCACTTTCCAACTGATCCTATTTGCTTTATTCTCTTAAGGTTCAAAGTACCAGGTGGAAGCATCTGATTGGCTGAGCTTGGGTTATGGGTACATTTCCAATATACTGGGGGTAGAAAATACGGATCCACTTGGCATCTACATTGGTATGTGGGCCCTGCCCTCCACTAACCCCCACAACAAGGGACCCTGGAGAGTAAAAACCATGGATAACATCCTCTGTGCTTCTATAGCAACAGATAAATGTGGGAAGTCTTTGGCCTGGAGTCCCTTCCTCTAACCAGGTGAGCTGTGATTCTTTTCCATTCACTGCCAAGCTGGGTTAGGAAGAAAGCATGCAGGGCTAGGCTCAGGTCGAGGCAGGCATCCCTGCCTTCCCGAGCCTTTTTTCATTCTCCATCGTTCAGGCTCTAATGAAAATCCTGGGGACAGCTTTCTTTGATCTTGGTTCTCTGACATCTCTTCCCAGTTCCTGCATCTTGAACCCAGACTTCCACAACATTAAATGCACTTAGACTTGGCTGCAGCTTTCCTTCCAGGAATTCCTTTTCAGATGATTAGTCCATTTTTAGAGGATGGCCCATGTTGCACAACTAGTTTAGCCCCTAGGTGAAAACCATCAGTGGACTGACCAGTCATGCCTTCATGAACCACTATGCCAGGATGGTGATTCTCATCCCCTGTCTCCTTCAGAATTTCTTCCTAGCTGGACATAATAAAATGTAGGTGACCATATGTGTACTTGGTTTATTTCCACTTGTCACACCCATTCATAGAGCCAGCAGTTGGACACTGGACAGCCTGGGGGGAAAAAATATCCCATGGGTTTGCTAGTCATACAATGCTTGAAGCAACAGGAGGATTCTGTCATTTCTTCTGTTTTCCAGATGGTACAACTGCTTCTAACTGGCAGAGCCTAATTGGAATCCAGAATGCTAGCAACAAGGAATCTGGGAAATGCAGGATTTAGCTTCTCAGCCTCTGCAGTGCAGGAAGGCACACTGGAAGTGGAAATGGGTATGCACCCCTGCCCACTATATACTTACCCCCTGTCATTGATAGTTAACCCCATAGCAGGGGAGATTACTATCACCAGGATTTGTGTGGTGTGGCTACCTGGTTCTCAGTGTTGAGCTGGGTCAGCCAGGCACAGACCACAGATGAAGCTACCTGCCGATGACCAGCAAACACTGTGACCCCCACATATGGGAGGGGGTAATGGTTCTCAGTCTGCATGAATCATTGGGAGGTGATAGGCTTATTATCAACTGTAGATCTGTGTGACCTACAGTTTTTCTGAGAGCGTCATCAGACACTTAAGACATCTTGGAGGATGGAACGGAATTGAAGCACATTTGTCCTTCCCTAGGCTTCCCCCCCCCCCCCCCTTCATCCCCAATTTGATATACAGTGGATGTGTTCACTGAGAGAGCCTGGGGTTGGGGTAGGGGGAGTAAGAAAGCACCCCCCCCCCCATGGGAAAGTCATATCTAAGTCCTTCTCCTCTTCCATTTCTCCTTTTTGGCATTTTGGGCATGCACACACACATGCCTGGTGTGATTTTCAAGCCACCAGATCTGAGACTTGAATCATGATGTAGGTTCTATGGGATTTAGCTTCTTTAACCACTAGGCCACTGCCTAAAGCCAGCCACCCTGCCCCTGCCAGGCGTTATTAATGATTTCATCCAAAGGCTCCTCTGAATGTAAGGTGATTGAGGTGAATTTTATGTAACATAAAATTAACCATTTTAAGGTGTACAGTTCATTGGCATTTAGTCCATTCATAGTATCATGCACCACCTCTATCTAGTTCCAAAACATTTCATCATCTTAAAGTGATATCCTATATCCAATAAGCAATCACTCTTTAATCCCCCCCTCGAAACCTCTGGCAACCATTTATTTCTCTCTGTGAGCCTCTTCCGGACATTACATGTGCATGAAATCATATGAAATGTGATCTGTGCTGTCTGGCATGGTCACTTAGCATAATGCTTTCAAATTGGTCCATGTGGGAACCAGCAGTTAGCGTAATGGCTATGTCACTGGACTCCCACGTAGTCGACCGTGGTTCGTGTCCGGACCCGGTGGCTTAAAACTCACGCCGGGCGCGTGTGCGTGTGTGCCCAAGATCCCGAGAGGAAAATGGAGGAGAAGGGATTGCGGCGTGACCATCCCCCCTGGGGGGTGATTTCTCGCTTTCTGTCTCTATGTCTCTCTCTGTCTGTCTGGCGAGAGCATGCGCCCTATAGCAAAAACCTCTCAAAAAAAAAAAATTTGTCCATGCTACAGCACATATCAGCATTCTCTTCCACTTTATGACTAAATAATATTTCATTGTGAATACATATCACAATCTGTTTATCCATTCATCTGTTGATGGACATCTGGACTGTTCATATCTTTTGATTACCATAACTAGTATTTGCTATGAACTTCTGGGTATGAATATTGAGCACAACTTCTGTGTACTCAATATTGAGTCTTTGGGGTAGAGGTCTAAAAGTGGAATTGCTGAGTTATATGATAATCCTGTTTAACTTGGTGAAGAACCAGAAAACTATTCTAGTGTGCCCTTGCTGCCCTTTTTTTCTTTAAAGATTTTTACCATAGGGCACATGCGCTCACTGGAGAGGAGAGAGACAGTGAGAAGGAAAGTGAAAAATCAACCCCCAGGGGGATGGCCATGCTACAGTTTCTTCTCCATTCTCCTGGGATTTTGGGCACGCACACACACAAACACACACACATGGCTGGCGTGATGTTCAAGCCAACAGGTCTGGGACTCAAATCAGTTGGCCACATGGCAGTCCAGTGCCTTAACCACCATGCCAACTTTTGGTCCTGTGGCCATTCCGTTTTATGTTCCTACCAACAATATATGAGAGTTCCAGTTACTTCACATCCTTGCCGACATGTATTTCCTTTCCCCCCCTCAGTTCAAGCTATCCTAGTGAATGTGTTCAGACTATTTAAAAAAAAAAAATTTGCCAGAAGGTGTGTGCACTCACTAAAGAGAGATGGAAAGAAAGAAGAAAAATGAGAAAACACCCCCACTCCCCATGATGGATGGTCAGACTACAATCCCTTCTCCATTTCTCCCTCCTTTTGAGATTTTGGGTATGCATATACACCCGTGGCATGTTTTTCAGGCCTCTGGGTCCAGGATCCAGCCACACCATCGACCGTGTGGGATTCAGCCACCCTTACCACCACACCGCTGGCTGACCCAGACACTTTTTTTTTTAAGTTTATTTATTTCTCCATGAACATGCATGCATAAGAGAGCCCCCCACAGGGTCTTTATACTGTGATTCACTCCCAGCTTCAACTAGCCCTGGATCATGGGCATGTTGTGTTCAGTGTACTCAGGAAGGCCTCTGGACACAAACCTGAACTCTTCTTATGTCAGCCAGCCTCACAGAACATCATATTTTATCACCGCACCATCATCTGGTTCCTTGCAGATTCTTAATACACATTGGTAACCAAGGCCTGGGCATAGAACTTCTACCTACAAACCAAAATAGATGAGAACTTGACAGAGGTCAAAACGTATTTTATCTTCTTCCAACAGATTTCTCCATGGGGCAAAAATTATTTCCCAGTGTTCTGGAGGGAAAGTGTTACCTATGATCTACCTCTGTTTTGTTTCTAGTGTGACACGGAAGAGAATGATGCACGCGTTAGGTGAGATGTCCAATGAATTAACAGATGTGCAATGCAGAAAAGGAAAGATTTGGTTTTTCACTCTCCAGTTCTGACTGGGCAGGACCTTGCCCTGAGCAAGGTCAAGGTCATTTAGCTCAGAAGTCAAACATTTCCTGGGACCAGCAGTTAGCGTAATGGCTATGTCACTGGACTCCCATGTAGTCGACCACAGTTTGAGTCCTGGACCCGGTGGCTTAAACTCACGCCAGGCGCGTGTGCATGCGTGCCCAAGATCCCAAGAATGGAGGAGAAGGGACTGTGGCATGGCCATCCCCCCAGGGAGTGATTTCTTGCTTTCTGTCTCTGTCTCTATCTGTCTTTCTGGCGAGCACACATGCCCTATAGCAAAAACCTCTCAAAAAAAAAAAAAAAAAAAAAAAGTCAAACATTTCCTGAAACAAAAAGGCTTCTCTGGTATTTGGTTGAGCTGGTGACTTGAATGACTTCTTTCATGTCGGAAGCCACTGGCTTTGCTTGGGTATGTAAACTGAGAAACTGGCTTCTCCGGGCACCAAACAAGTCCTCATAAAGTTGCTTTTTAGGTTCAAACTCATTTATCTCTGACCCAGAGAGAGTGCTTAGGCCGGTCACTATGGCGCACAATCTGCTCTGCAATGCCGAGGTCATGTGGGAGGGTCTTCGGTTTGTATCCCAAGGTCTTCCTGTGCGCAGCAGGCATGAGAACATGCCTGTAGTCCAGGGCGGCTGAGGCTGGGGGCGGATCATAGTGTGGGGACCCTGTTGGGGGTGCCATCTCTCTCCCTCTCATTCTTGCTCATGGAAGAAATAAAAATAAATAAAACAGTATTACAAAGAAAGAAAGAAAGAAAAGGAAGTGCCCAATAGACTCAAGAAGTCCCATGAAGAATTGATAACCAAATCTACCAGGGCAAAGAGAACACTTGAGGAATGGAATGTTCCTTATTTGGGGATTGTGGAGACTTAGAAAAGACTGCAGCTTCCAGGCTCAATTTTAGCTTTATATGCAGGGAGCCTCCTGAGAACAAAGACAAAATATATGTGTTTGCCAGAGCTGCATAACAAAGTACCACAAATTGGATTGGTTCCAGCATGGCCTACAGGCAATAAAATTTCTGATGCCTGATGCTCGAATCCCTCACATAAAATAACACAGTACTGTATGTAAACTACATACATTCTCCTGTAAACTTTAAACCAACTGTAGTTGATTTATAATCCCTAATGCAATGTAAATACTAAGTAAAGAGTTGCTATGCTATATTGCTTAGGGAATAATGACAAGAAAAACATCTGTACGTGTTCAGTAATGATGTGATCACTTTCTTATTTCAGATATTTTCAACCCATGGTTAGTTGAACCTGCAAATGCAAAACCCATGGAGATGGAAGCCTACTATATATTGTATATCCCTCTGTCTTTTTACATTTTTTTAATATATTTTAAGGTATTCTGCCATAGGACACGTTTGCTGCTCGCATGAAGAGAGAGAAAGATACAGTGAGAGGGAAAGTGAGAAATCACCCCCCCCCCCCCCCCCCCCCAGTGTATGGCCATGGCACAATCCATTCTCCTCCTGGGATTTTGGGCACACATGCAAAAACACCTAGCATGATTTTCAAGCCGCCAGGTCTGGGACTGAACCCTTGGTCAGCCATATGGGAGACCAGCACCTTAACCACTATGCCATCTGCTGGCCCCTTTCTCATCCCTGAAATAATACAATTTTTAAAAACTGTCAGGGCTAGGCCAGCAGATGGCGTAGTGGCCCCTTTCTCATCCCTGAAATAATACAATTTTTAAAAACTGTCAGGGCTAGGCCAACAGATGACATAGTGAATACATTGCTGGACACCCACATGGCCAACTGTGATTGGAGTCTTGGACTTGGCTTGAGAATCATACTGGGCACATGTGAATGGAGATCTCAAGAGGAGAATGGAGAAGATGGAATTGAGGCATGGCCATCCCCCCTGGGGGGTAATCTCTCACTTTCCCTCTCACTGTCTCTGTCTCTCTCTAAAAAACAAAAAAATTATCAGAGCTTAGGTGGTGGTGCAGTGGTGACACAACTAGATCCACATGGGAAAGGCCCTGGGTTTGCGTCCCGGGATCTCCCCGGGAATGTCTTTGTGATCTGGGCTGCTGGGACTGGAGGTGCTATGGGGAGTGTCCGTCTCTTTGTCTCTCTGTCTTTCTCCCATGGAAGAGAGAAATGAATTAACTTTTGAAAGAAAAGAAATGGTCAGGAATCAGTATCAAAGCCTACCTAGCTATAGGATGGTGTCCCTTACTCGCTTGGTTAGACAGCAAAAGGTCTAAGTTTAAATTGTTACCTTTTTTTGTTGTTAAAACTAAATTGTGAAGAAGGTTTGTGTACAGACATTTTTGGACATTTTTTTCCATTAATATCTACTCCTGAAAGTCTAATTGTTAGGTTAAAGGATATTTTTATTGTTGATACAGAGTATCTTCCAGAAAGTTTGTATAAATTCCTTTTATACTAGACATGAGGGAAGTGAATATTTTTCTAAATCTCTACCTAACCTGATAATTACTCATTTTTATTCTTTTCAAATTTTCCTTTCTAAAAATCTATTGGGCAGTACATATTTTTTGTCACCACATACTTTATCATATATTTACTGCTTATTTCTATTTTGTCTCTTATTAGTTCTGTTTCATTTCTTTAGTGAGTGATGGTAGTAATTCAGACCTTTTCGTTGATTTTTTTTTTGAGACAGATTTTTGTTATATGGCATGTGTGCTCGTCAGAGAAACAGAGACAAAAAGCAAGAAATCACTCCCCAGGAGGGATGGCCGCACCGCAATCCCTTCTCCCCCATTCTCCTCTTAGGATTCTGGGCACACACGCACAAGTGCCCAGTGTGAGTTAGAAGCCACCGGGTCTGGGATTTGAACCGCAGTCGACTATGTGGAAGTCCAGTGACCAGCAACGTAACCACTATGCCATCAGCTGGTCCTCCTTTCCATTGATTTTTAAGAGTTGTATATAAATTAAGATTCTAAATCCTTTTTTTCTCTTGTATGTTTTCCTAGTTTATCTTTAAACTTTGTTCCAGTTTTAAATCTGAAACAGAAATGTCTGATTTCCTAAAATAAAACCAGTCAGCTCTTAATGGTTTCTCACTTTGTTGTTTCCTGGCTCTGTCCCCATCCATTTTATATTCTAAAATTCACTTGTGCTTTAAGAATTTTTGAATTTTAAAATCTTGAATCTTATTTACTGTAACATGTGAACTAGGTTTTAAACTTGTGTTAGTGCTCCCTGGCTGAGTGAATATAATTCATTTAACATTTTTTATACTTTATTTTCCCAGTGACCCATTTATTGTAGGCTGAGGTGTTAACATCCTTAGTCCTAGGCCTAGTCTCCGGCTCTTAATGCTCTTTTTATTTTCCCTTTATGGTAAGAATATCAGAGATGAGCGCATCTAATGGTTAGCGCAGTCATGTCTGGGACAATGTGTGATATACTCCCTGTTTTTTCGTTTGGGTGCATTTTGATTTTTAGGTAGAGCTTCTCGAGATCTGTCCCGCCTTCTCTTCGTTTCATTCACGTTAAAAAAAAAAAAAAATTGCTTGGCTGGGCTAATTTAGTTAAAACCTCTGTATTCCTAAATCTCTCCCTGGCTTGGTGGCTGCCGGAGACCCCGCCTCTCCGGGCAGGAGACAGGGGCTGAGAGAGAGGAGAGGTTGAGGTGATGGCTTGGAGGTGGCAGGGTGTGGAGGAGTACGTGGGGCGAGGATGCGGAAAGGGAAGGGCAGGGGCGTGGAGAGGGAGGGACAGGAGAGGAAGGGAAAGGGATTAGGGGCGTGACCTGGGCGTTGGGTGCAGTGTGGAGAAGGTACCCATAACGTAGGGAGGGGCGGCGGCGAGGAGAGGTGGCAGTGGTGAAGGCAGGGTGGGACGGGAGTGGTGTGAGAGTAAAGTGGGGTGTAAAGGAATGGGGTAACGGGGAAAGGTGAAGCGAAGTAGAGGTGATGTCCGCGACTGGCGAGTGTTTTGGTGCCGGGCGGAGGCGGTGCGGGATGCCGGCGTCAGTGGCTGCTGCCTCAGCCCCGCCTTCCGTGTGGGCGGAGCCTCGGGTCCGAGCTGTGGGCGCTCAGGCCCGAGCTGGCCGGGCCGGCTGCGCAGGCGCGTGGCCTCCTCAGCGGGGCTCTCCGGGTGGTCTCCGGCCTCCGAGGTGAGCTCACGCGTGGGGTTGCCAGGGGGCATCGAAGGCTGAGGTAGGGGTGCAGGGCGGGCGGGGCCGTGGGCGGGGTCACACCCTGTCCAGCTCGGACCGCCTCTCCCGCTGGGGCGCGCTCAGGTCCAGGCTTCAGTAGGAGGGTACCGGGGACCCCGGGCGCACGCGCGGAGAGCGCTGCACGGTGGGAGGGGCCGCGTGGGCGGCGGGGTCTCCATCTTCCTCCCCTGAGGCAGCGCGGACCCGGCTCGGCCGACGCAGCTGCAGAGCAGCAGACAGGCCTGGCAGGTGAGGCAGGTGAGGCAGGTGGGCCAGGTGGGCCAGATATTGTTTAACAGGTGTCGCGCGCACTGCTTCTCGCTCTCTCTAGGCCCAGCGTCGCCCCCTCCGCAGTGCACGGCGTCGCCTAAGTAACTGAGAAGTGTTGCCTGCTCAGCCCTGGCTTTCCCGCGTCTTGTGGGCGATTCTGCGGGACCGAGCCGCGCAGACTCGTTTCTGGTTCCCTGCAGCGCTTTCCGTTAGAATTGTCTGCCGTAGTGGAAATGTCGCGCTTCGGCACCGGCCAGGTGGCTGTTGAGTTCTGGTCTGTGCCCAACTTGGCTTTGTCCGCAGCGGTACTGCTTTGTGTTTGTAGATGCTTCAGGCTGAGGTTTCTGGGAACTGAGTATTCTTAGGCAGACTTTGGGCCCTGATTAAACTTCTAGCAAATGCGAGTTTGTCTCACAGGCTGTATTGGACAAAGCAACTCTACCAAGTGAGAAGGAACCAGAATCTCACCGGGAAGTCCTTCCAGCTCCAAAACTTGTCGTTGGAGACCTATCAGCTTCAAAGAGGCCGAAGAGATCCAGAAGGGAGCGTATTGCCCCGGGCTGAGGCCTGAGTGACTGCACTACATTCGGAAGCCATTACAGACTGTGAGTCACTTGGCAGAGAGAAGGGAGCTGGGGCCACCTCATTGGCGGATGCTGCGGGAATTCCTCGACTGGGAAGCTTCTATCTTTAGCTCACCCTAAACTGCACACCCGCTACCCCCACTTCATTCTCCACTAATTTTTTCCAGAAGCTGGGCACCTTTGTAATCATGTCCGTTGCCATGTCTGGCATCGGAGATGTACTGCCATCTGTCTTTTCTGATGTTATAGGATCTGGAGGAACAGTAGTGCAGCTATTTATTTTTTGTGTCATTTGAAAGAAGGTGTAATAATGGACCTCAAAGGGGAAGTGACTTGCCTAAAATCAATAACAGGAGACTAGAAGTCAGAGTTTTTGGATTAACACTATCCACAATCAAATTAAAACAGGCTTCCTATTAAGAGATCCTTTTGAGAAAGGACAGTGAAATTAGAAGAGACAGTTTTGGGGGTGAGAGTGAAGGACTCAGGGGAAAAAAATTTAACAGACACAAGAATGGAAAGTTACCTGTTGAGTATGCTGTATAATATATGGTAGTATCCTTGACTTGATCGACATATAATGCATGCATGCTTGTATGCTGTAAACATGTACAATGATTAATTGTAAATTTTTAAAAATTAAAGGAAAAAACAGTTTTAAAAAAGACCTATGCTGGGACCAGCAGGTGGCATGGTGGTCAAGGCGCTGGAATACCTACATGGCTGACCACAGTTTGAGTCCCGTACCTGGCGGCTTGCTTTCTCACTCTTTCTCTGGCAAAATTCATGTGAAAATAATAAATACATACATACATAAAATTCTTTTTTTAAAAAAAAAAAAAAAAAAGACCTATGCTCAAAGTACCTTTCTTTCTAAAGCTTTACAGATTCTCACACTGAGGGGTTAACATTATTGATAGAAAAACAGATGTGAAAAACAAGTGCACAAAATAGCCCTGAGGTGGATTTTCCCCACTGCAACTTTTTTTTTTTTTAAAGATTTTATTTTAAATGTTTCTTCTGGACATCCAGATAATCGATAAATACTCCACACTGGGGTCCAAGGAAGAGGAACGGTGGGGATGCGCGGAGGTTCCGAGCAACTTTTTTTTTAAAGTTTATTCAACGAGTAACAAAGACATAGAGTACTCCCAACAGGATCTTTTTTTTTTTTTTTTTTTTTTTTTTTTTGAGTGGTTTTCGCTATAGGGCATGTGCGCTGGCCAGACAGACAGAGACATAGAGATAGAAAGCGAGAAATCACCCCCTGGGGGGATGGCCACACCACAATCCCTTCTCCTCCATTCTCCTCTCAGGATCTTGGGCATGCACGCACACGCGCCCGGCGTGAGTTTTAAGACACCGGGTCCGGGACGAGAACCACGGTCGACTATGTGGGAGTCCAGCGACATAGCCATTACTCTAACTGCTGGTTCCCTCCCAACAGGATCTTGATGCTGCAGTCCTTGGCCAGTTCTATGTCATGGTGTACTTATGGAGGTACCCAGTGGCAGATCCAGAATCTTTTATGGTCAGCTTCTCAGAGCCATTGCATTTTACCACTACTTTACTACCTTACCCCTATACAAGTTTCTTTTTTTTTTTTTATTTGGAGAGGTTTTTGCCATAGGGCATGTGTGCTTGCCAGGCAGACAGAGACAGACAGAGAGACAGAAAGCGAGAAATCACCCCCCGGGGGGATGGCCACGCTGCAATCCCTTCTCCTCCATTCTCCTCTCGGGATCTTGGGCACGCACGCACACGCACCTGGCGTGAGTTTTAAGCCACCGGGTCCGGGATGAGAACCGCGGTCAACTACATGGGAGTCCAGCAACATAGCCATTACGCTAACTGCTGGTCCACCCCCCCCCGTATAAGTTTTGAAAAGGCATTTTTCATTTTTTGAAATGCTGTGATTTGTTTAATCAGTTGTTTGTGATGTTTTTGTATTCTTGAGAGGAAATATAAATTGTTGGAGCAATAGGAGATGCAATACAAGTTTAAGTTTCATGGAATCATACTGGAAACATAAGCGAACATCCGGATATTTCCCTCCTTTACTCATTCTGTAGGAGTAAAGATTACCCATCTGGTATATGGGAGTCTTTAGGAGGAGAATCAAGCAGATGCAGGACCAGCCATATCACTCATTCTATTCCTCTTTCTTCCTCTTCCAGGTATACTTTTTGAAGAATAGGTTTCTGTGCTCTTAGAAGTACATCAGAAAATGAACAAGTCCCAGGTAAGTTGTTTATTTTCTTTATTCTTGTGTTTTCCACTGGATTTCATGGCTTTTACAAGTGTTTGTTTACTAAAATGAACATTTAGAAAGCTACTGCAGAGTAAATCAAGAATGAGTGAGTGAGTGGCAGCTGACTAGCTGGTAGAGGTGCCTGTAGAGTTGTGTAGGTCATGGGATACTACAGATGTCAAAGGGGAGTGGCACATTTTTTTTCTTCCTAATCTACCTTTGATTTTTACTGACTACAAGAAGAAACCAACCAGTTACTCCTGGGGCTAAAAGACATCTTACTTAGCACTGGAGCTTGAAAAAAAAAAATGTGTTTGAAGGTCTTCATGGAATGAAGAACCTTGTAGTAATATGCCTAATATGGGGACCAGCAGGTAGTGTGGTGATTGAGGGCGCTGGACACTCACATGACCGGCCACAGTTTGAGTCCCAGACCCGGCTGCTTACTGTCTCACTTTCTCTTTCTTCCTCTCTCTGTCCCTCTCTGGGTCAAATTAAAAATAGATAAATAAATAAAGTTAAATAATTCTTTAAAAAAAAAAGTAATATGCCTAGTATGTCCTGATAATAAAGCTCAATTGTGGCCTTGTAGTAGAATCCAGTGGATGTTTTCTATGCCTTTATCTTATTAGAACATTCTGCTGTGTTTGGGAGTTGAACCGTATTCACCTTCTCCTGGAAAGGGCCCCTTTCAAGGTGTTTTGTGATACCACTCTTCTGACTTTATTTCTACTGCGCTGATTTCTGTTATCTCCCTGTAAAAGATTTTCATCTGTAGCTCCCATGTCCTTTCACTCTGCCGAATGTATTATGCTCTCTGTGGTGTGTTAGCCATGTGTCTCTCCAACCTGGAGTTTTCCTTTATGATTTACCCATGTCTGTGCACATGTATACAGACTTCTCATTTTCAATAGTTTCAAAATTATAGTTGTTTATAAGCCTCCCCCCTCCCCACTGTCCCCCAGTCTCCCATCTAATCTGGCTGCTCCATTCCCTACCAGATGATGGTTCACACAGGCAGAGGGAATGAAGCCACCACAAATCTCTTCATAGATTTCTTTCCTTGTTTTTTGGTTTTCTCTTTTTAAATTTTAATAATCCTTATATTTTATTAGACAGTTGTTCAGTGTACCAAATAATGAACTGCATGCTATAGATTCTGCTCAAACAGTATAGAGATTTAGTCCTCTCATTCCACCCTCCTGCTTCCCCACCCCTTTTTGGCAGCCTGAAAATAGCCACTGTTCATTAACTGGTCAGATTAGAAAAATAATCATGGTGAATACCTTAGTTCATCCTTCTAATAAGTCTGTTGATCTGGTCTTCCCTGTTGCAAGCATCTCCACCTTCTATAAAATGGGTGGTCTTTTTCTTCGTTTCACCTCATAGAGAAGATAATTTGAAGAGCCACAGGAAATTATTTGCTTTTTTCAAGTGTTTTTCAGCAGTATAGATCTCATGAATCATATTCTCCATGCAGATGCTGTCAAATTTACCTAGAGATTGAGCAATCAAAGAGTTATCTGTCGGGAACCAGCAGTTAGCGTAATGGCTATGTCGCTGGACTCCCACGTAGTCGACCGCAGTTCACGTCCCGGACCCGGTGACTTAAAACTCATGCCGGGTGCGTGTGCGTGCGTGCCCAAGATCCCGAGAGGAGAATGGAGGAGAAGGGATTGTGGCGTGACCATCCCCCCTGGGGGGTGATTTCTCGCTTCTGTCTCTGTCTCTCTCTGTCTGTCTGGCGAGCACACTCGCCCTAAAGCGAAAACCTCTCCAAAAAAAAAAAAAAAAAAAAAAAAGAGTTATCATCAAAGCAACTCGCTTCTTACTGATTTTGCCATAACCACGCTTATAGTTCATTTACTGTCTTCATGTTCAGAAACCCCCATGCAATATGTGGTTACACAATCCTCAGCATTTTACTTAAAGCCTTGTTGAACTTAATGAGGGTGCCTTTGTCATTGAAGATATGGCAAAGGCAAAGAAACTGCAACACTTTTCAGACTTTTGGGCTCACTCCATTGATATCTCTGATCCTGATGACAAATGCCAATTTGGGTTCTGCAGGTACATAGAAGTTGCCAGCTTTTGCCATCCTGGCCATGTGAATCTCATTTCTGTGTATCTGCCTATGTTCCTTATAATAGTGCTTAGTGTTCCTTATAATAGTGCTTAGTTTTTTCATAGATAATAAGCTTCCTCCTTGCCTTTTTTAAAAAAAGAATTATTTTATTTATTTATTTTTAATTTGACCAGCAAGAGACACAGAAAGCGAGGGAAAGTGAGAAAGCAAGCCGCCAGGTCCAAGACTTGAATCATGGCCAGCCATGTTCCAACTACCATGTGGGAGTCCAGTGTCCCAACTACCACATCACCTATCGACTCCCCTCCTTGCCTTTTGAAGCATCTCTGGAGCAAACTTCTTTCTCAGGTGTTTGATCTACAGCTCTGCACAATTCCTTTACTTTTTCTTAAGGGTCTCTGGCACAGCAGAAACCTTTTTCTTGACAGTTTCCACTGCAGCCAGAACCTTCTTTTTCTTCTCTTCAACCTCCTCCATGGTTCCAGCTAGAAAAGAGAACTGCCCCTTTTTAAACCAGAGGGCAGGTATGCTTGCCGGAGACAGAGGAAGAGAGAGAGGGAAGGAGAGAGCGAAAGCACCCTTAGTGGGGCATAGTCGTGCTGCAGTACCTTTTCCATTTCTACATCCTATTGTGACTTGGGTCATACATGCACACGTGCCTGGTTTTTCTTTTTTTCTTTTGGAGAGGTTTTTGCTATAGGGCACATGCACTCGCCAGAAAGAAAGAGAGAGAGACAGAAGGTGAGAAATCACCCCCCAGGGGGATGGTCACACTGCAGAACCTTCTCCATTCCTCTCTTGGGATCTTGGGCACACACGCCCATGCACCCAACATGATTTTAAGCCATCGAGTTCGAGACTTGAACTGTGGTCGACTACATGGGAGTCCAGCGACATATTCATTATGCCAACTGCTGGTCCCGCCTGGTATGTTTTTTAAGTCATCAGGGCTGGAATTCAAACTTGCAGTTGGCCATGTGGGATCTGGCTCCCTTAACCAGACCTGGTCTTGACTCTCTCTCTCTTTCTTTCTTTCTTTTTTTTTTTTTTTTTGCTATAAGGTGCTTGCATTCACCAGAAAGAGAGAGACAGAAAGTGAGAAATCACCCCCCGGGAGGATGGCCACACCACAATCCCTTCTCCTTCATTCTCCTCTTTGGGATCTTGGTCATGCATGCACATGTGCCTGGCGTGAATTCAAGCCACCAGGTCTGGGACTCAAACCGCAGTCGACTATATGTGTGTCCAATGATATAGCCGTTATGCCACCTGCTATCCCTTGACTATTTCTTTTAAAAATAAAGACTTAATTTAAATAAATTATTTGTTTAATTTTATCTATTATTACTTTTATTTTTTCATTTGACCAGAGAGAGACAGGGAAAGTAAGAAAGCAAGCTGCCAGGTCTGGGACTCATACCACAGTTGCCCATGTGGGAATCCAGCATCCCAACTGCTATGCCACCTGCCTGCCCCAAAACTTAATGTTTGAGAGCAGTTTTAGGTTCACATAAAAATTTAGAAGATGTTACAGAGGTTTCCCCATATGCCTCTGCCTCACACATGCATAATGTGCCTGTTCTCAACATCCCCTACCAGAATGGTACATTTGTTCTAATTGGTGAGCCTATATTGACATCATTATCACCCAGAATCTGTACTCTGTATTAGGATTTACTGTTGGTGTACATTTTATGAGTTTAAACAAATGTATAATGACATGTATCCACCATTTCACTGCCCTCAAAATGCCGTGTTCCATCTATTCATTCCTCCTTCCCTCTAACCACTGGTAACCATTGACTTGTTTACCAACCAAGAGTTTTGCCTTTCTTAGAATATTATATAGTTAAAATCATTCAGGATATAGCTTTTTTAGATTGACTTTAAAAAAAAATTTTTTTTTGTTGTTTAAGGCTTTTTGCTATAGGGCATGTGTGCTTGCCTGAGAGAGAGACAAAGAGACACTCAGAGAGGGACAGTGAAAAATCACCCTCAGAGAGGATGGCCATGCCACAATCCCTTCTCCTCCTAGGATTTTGGGCATGCATGCATACATAGCTGGCATGATTTTCAATCCTCTAGGTCTGGGACTCAAACCACTCTCAACCATGTAGGTGTCTATCACCTTAACAGTCACATAACCTGACTTCTTTTCTTTAGTAATATGCATGAACATTTCCTCAATGTCTTTTCATAGTTCAGTATCTCACTTCTTTTTAATGCAGAGTAATATTTCATTGTTTGGATGTAGTACAATTTATCCATTGACCTACTCAAAGACATCTTGATTGCTTCCAAGTTTTGGCAATTATGAATAAAGCTGCTGTAACCACTTTTATACAGATTTTTGTGTGGACATAACGTTTTCAGCTCCTTTATTTTATTTATTTTTTTTAAGAATTTTTTTTATAATTATTTTTCATTCATTTATTTCTTAATTCGACCAGAGAGAGACGGAGGGTGAGAGTGAGAGAGAGAGGAAATGAGAAGGCAAGTCACCAGATTCAGGATTTGAACTCTGGTCAGTTATGTGGAAGTGTCCAGCGCCTTAACTACCACGCCACCTGCTGGTCCCTTCAGCTCCTTTAAGTAGATAGCAGAGAATATGATTGCTGGATCTGTGGTAAATTTTGTAAGAAACTGCCTTATTTCCACAGTAGATTCTCTATCAGTGAATGAGAAAGAGTTCCTTTGCTCCACATCCTCACTAGCATTTGGTGTTTTCAGTGTCCTGGATTTTGGCTATTCTATTTAATAATTGTATAGTGATATCTCATTGTCCTTTCAATTTGCATTTTCCTGACATGATGTGGAGCATCTTTCCATATGCATATTTGCCATCTGTGTATATTTTTAGGTGAAGTGTTTGTTAGGGTCTTTGGCCCATTGTTTGGGATATTTATTTTATTGTTACTGAGTTTTACATCTATTTTGTATATTTTGAGAAACAATTCTTCATCAAATATTTCTTTTGCAAATATTGTCTTCCAGTCAGTGGCTTATTTATTTTTTTAAGAACTATTTATTTAATTTTATTTATTCATTTATTTATTTTAATGTGACCAGAGAGAGACACAGAGAGAGAAAGGGAAAGTGAGAGAACAAGTGACCAGGTCTAGGACTCGAACCATGATCTGCCATGTGGGAGTGCCCAGCACCATAACCACCACATCACCTGCTAGTCCCAGTGGCTTGGTTTTTTTTTTTTATTCTTTTGACTGCATCTTTTACAGAGCAGAAAAGTTTTTTTTTCTTTTCTTTTCTTTTTTTTTTTTTTTTTTAACATTTTTACCTTAGGGTGCATGAGTCCCCTCAAGTCCGGAACTTGAACTGTGGTTGGCCAGGACCAGCAGATGGCATAATGGTTTCATCACTGGACTCCCACATAGTTGACCGTGGTTCAAGTCTTGGATTTGCCAGCTTAAAACTCACACCAAGTGCATGTGTGTGCATGCTCAAAATCCCAAGAGGAAAATGGAGGAAAAGGGGTTGCCGTGTGTCGATCTCCCCAGTGGGGTAATTTCTCACTTCCTGTCTCTGTCTCTTTTGATTTCTGGCGAGCACATGCATCCTATAGCAAAAATCTCTCACAAACAGACAGACTGTCGTCGGCCATATGGGAGTTCAGCAATGTAACAGCTATGCCATCTGCTGACCTCAGAGCAGAAATTTTTCATTTTTATGATGTCTAGCTTATTAATTCTTTCTTTTATGGATAATGCCTTTGGTGTCATATCTATAAAGTCATCCCGTGTATTTCCTAGGTATTATAGTTTCATATTTACATTTAGATCTGTGTGATCCATTTTGAGTTAAATACTGTGAAAAAATATAAGATCTATGTCTAGATTTTTTTTTTCTTTTGCATGTAGATGTCTAGTTCCAGCACCATTGTTGAAAAACTATATCTTTTCACCACTGTATTGCCTTTGCTCTTTTTTCAAAGATCAATTGACTACATTTATGTGGGTATGTGTCTGGGCTCTCTTCTAGTCTATTGTTTGATCTTGTTCTTTTGCTAGTAACATACTCATTGGGCAAGTCATGACACATTTTTGCATAGAAAAATACAGCATGACTTTCCTAACAATATCTTGATTATTTGTTTTATTGCAAGTCTTTTTTTTTTTTTTTTTTTGGAGAGTTTTTGGCTATAGGGCGCGTGTGCTCGCCAGACAGACAGAGAGAGACAGAGAGATAGAAAGCGAGAAATCACCCCCCAGGGGGGATGGCCACACCATAATCCCTTCTCCTCCATTCTCCTCTCGGAATCTTGGGCACACATGCACACGCGCCCGGCGTGAGGTTAAGCCACTGGGTCCGGGACTCGAACCGCGGTCAACTACGTGGGAGTCCAGCGACATAGCCATTACGCTAACTGCTGGTCCCTTTTATTGCAAGTCTTGATGTCAGGTAGTGTCAGTCTTCTAAATTTCTGCTTTTTCAGTATTGTTTGGCTACTCTGGATCTTTTGCCTTTCCATATAAACTTCAGAATTGGATTGTTGATACCCACACAATAGCTTGATAAGATTGGGATTCCGTTGAGTCTATAGATCAAGTTAGGAAGAACTGATATCTTGGCAATATTGAGTCTTCCTTTCCACAACTTGTAATATTGCTCAATTTATTTAGTCTTTTGTTTTTTTAATCAGAGTTTTGTAGTTTTATTTATAAAGATCTTTATATATTTTGATAGATTTATACCTATATATTTTTTTAGGGTTGCTAATGTAAGTGGCAGTGTTTTTATTGGTTTGTTGGAAAAATCATGAAGCACATTTACATAGAAAAACATGTCATGACTTTTCCAAAGACCTAATAATTTCAAAATCCACTTGTTCATTGCTGGTATATAGGAAACTGACTTTTTTTGGTGTGTGTTTGTTTTTTTGTTTAGAGAGATTTTTGCTATAGGGCAGGTAGGCTTGCTGAAGAAGCAGAGAGAGACAGAAAGCAAGAAATCACCCCTCAGGGGGATGGCCACACTGCAGTCCCTTCTCCTCTTGGGATTTGGGGCATGCACGTACACATGCTGGCTTGAGTTTTAAGTTGTTGGGTCCAGGACCCGAACCGCAGCTGACTACATGGGAGTCCAGAGACATAACCATTACGTCATCTGCTGGTCCCGGAAACTGACTTTTAATAAATTTTTAAAAATTGTGGTAAAATACACAGAACATAAAACTTAATGTATTAATTCTTTTTATTTTAAAATTTTTTTATTTCTTATTTTTTAATGAATTAATTTACATTTATTCACTGAGCATTGTCATAGCATATAAAATGTAATTTCCCATCCACAAGATGCTGCATAGTAGCTTAATCATACATGTTATCATAAATAATTTTCCATTTCCAGTTTCATGTGTATATATGTGTATATATATATACACACACACACACACACACACACACACACATATATATGTGTGTATATATATATATATATATACACACATATATATATATTTCCCCCCTATTTCTCACCCTCTGCCATTTGCCACACTCCTCCCACACTATCTCAGGTGTCCACAGTTGTTTTACATTCCTTTTTTCCCCCCACATTTTATTGATTCACAAAATTTCTTAAATAATCTAACTACTCTCAATAGTAAGCTCTGCTGATATATACATATCTATGAATACATATCTGACTTAAGGCACGAATCTCTGAGTAGAATGAACATACTATAAGGTATCACCTAGCTGATGCTGTATAGTTTACTATGGTCATTAATTATGTATTTTTTACTATATTTTTCAATTTAAAGAAAAGCAGATTTAACTTTAATAAATCAAAGAAATGCTAAGGAAATATGTTTAAAACTTAAAGCCAGGACACAGGTTGAGATTCTGTTCAAATAGTAGGTACATGAACCTATCGGCAGCTCAAGACAGGACAAAAATTCTTAAAATTGGAAAATAAAGCCTAGAAAAAAATCAATAATGTTTTATTCAAAAGTCATAAAATTCTGAGACCAGCAGTTAGTGTAATGGCTATGTTGCTGGACTCCCATGTAGTCGACCGCGGTTTGAGTCCTGGACCTGGACTCACGCCGGGTGCATGTGCGTGCAAGCCCAAGATCTCGAGAGGAGAATGGAGGAGAAGGGGTTGCAGCGTGGCCATCCCCCCGGGGGGTGATTTCTCGCTTTCTGTCTCTCTGTCTCTCTCTGTCTTTCTGGCAAGTGCACACGCTCTATAGCAAAAAACCTCTCCAAAAAACAGTCATACAATTCTATTTCGCCAGTTCAGTCTCATGTACTTTATCTTTTGTTGTGATTCACTTTTCACAATTAAATTCTGGGATATAATATGCAACTCCAGACTTGTTCGCACGATTAAATTGGCCATTTTCTTAGTTTTTTAAAGTCTTATTTCTGTGTGACTGTATTGAATTTTCTTAGTATAGCACTCTCTGCAGAATTTCTTGGAGATCTGATCTGGTGTTGGCAAATTCTTTCAGATTTTGTTTAACTGAGAATGTTCTTGTCTTTTCTTCCCATATGAAGGATAATCTTGCTGGGTATAGTATCTGTGGTTACAATTGCTTTTCCCTTAACACTTTGACTATATTTTCCCATTCTTTCCTCACTCACATTGTTTCTGATGAGAGATACGCTGTCAGCCTGATGGAATATCCTTTGTAGGTAACTTGCCATTTCTCTCTTGTCAATCTTACTTAGTACCTTGTCTGTGGTTTTGCTCAATCTGGCTATAATGTGTCTTGGAGATCATCTTGGGTCGATTCTATTTGGGGTCCTTTGTATTTCTTGGGATTGGATCTTTGAATGCTTCTCTAGGTTTGGAAAGTTTTCTTCCAGGATTTCATGGAATAGATTGTCGATGCCCTTTTGAGTCTCTTCCCCTTCTGGGATACCAGTTATCTGGATGTTTGGATGTTTGATGGTATCTAGTATTTTTCGTATAGTATTCTCATGTTTTTGGACAATTTTCTCAGTCTTCGTGGTGAGTTTTTCTAGGCCAGTAATTCTATCTTCTACAACTGAGATTCGATTTTCAGTGAGAGCTAGTCTGCTTTGAATACTTTTTTTTTTTTTAAGAGGTTTTCGTTATAGGGCACGTGCGCTCGCCAGACAGAAAGAGAGAGACATAGAGACAGAAAGCAAGAAATCACCCCCCAGGGGGGATGGTCACGCCGCAATCCCTTCTCCTCCATTCTCCTCTTGGGATCGTGGGCACGCACGCACACACGCCCGGCGTGAGTTCTAGGCCACTGGGGTCCGAGACGCGAACCGCAGTCGACTACGTGGGAATCCAGTGACATAGCCATTACACTAACTGCTGGTTCCCTGCTTTGGATACTTTTGAGGGAGGTTTTAACTTCTTGTATTATAGTCTTCATCTCTAACAGGTCCATTAGATTCTTTTTTAAAGTGTGTAATTCCTCTTTTAGGTCTTGCAAGAATTTCCTCATCTCCTGAAGCTCGTCAGCTTCTTTCCCCTGCCTCTTTGGTAGTTCATTGTCTTTCTTCTCTTCAATCTCTGTGAGCTGTCACCATGAAAATTCTAAATTCTTTATCAGACATTTCCATGAATTTCATCATACTGTCTGAGGATGAAGAGGACTTATTTTTCCTTGGAGGAGAGGTATTTTCTTGTTTTTCCATACTTCTTTTGACCCTGTGGTGATTTATAGTCATCAGATGGATGGTGCATTTCTTCTAATTCTTGAAGTTCAGTCTGAGTGTTCAGAGGTATGCAGGAGGAGGTGATCTGCAATCGCCTTTCCGTTCCGTTCTCACTCTTTCTGCATCAGAATCAGTGGGAATAGAGGAATATTCTAACCCTAACTATATTCAGATATATAGATTCTGTTCACTTGGACCTGTCTAGACACTTAGTGAGCAGAGGCCGGGAAGCAGATGAGTAAAGATTAAAAAAAAGAAAAGAATTAAAGAAAAGGAAAGAAGAAAACATAAAATAAGAAGGGGAAAAGGATAATAAAAAAACTATAGATTTTAACATTAAAATGTAAAAATTGAAAACCACACACCGCGCAAAAGCACTAGTTCACAGCTGAAGTTCAGGATCTATGTGGAGGTGGGCCTGGGTTTGTGCCTTTCTAGAAATAAGTGAGGAAGAAGTCTTAGCAGAAAATCTTCATTTTAAGTCTCCGAAAGCACTAGTTCACAGCTAAGGTTCAGGATCCATGTCCATCTTAATTCTTTTTTAACTGTACAGTCCAGTGGTGATATTAAATATACTCAAAATGTTATGTAGCCATCACCACCATCTATCGCTGTAATTCTTTTTATCTTACAAAACTGAAACCCTATACTCATTAACTAGTAACTCTCCATTCTTCACTTCCTCTAGCCTCCAGCAACCACAATTTTACTTTCTATCTTCATGATTTGACCACTCTACCTCATATAAGTGGAATCATATAGCATTTGTCTTTTTATGACTGGTTATGTCACTAAGCGTAATGTTCTCAAATGTTCTCAAGGTTCATCCATGTAGCATGTATCAAAATACTTTTTTTGTTCTTTTTGCCATAGGATACGTGTGCTCACCAGAAGACAGAGAAAGGGGAAATGATAAATTACCCCCTCAATGGGGATGACCACACTGCAGTCCCTTCTCCATTCTCCTGGGATTTTGGGCATGCACATGCATCTGGCATGATTTTTAAACCACCAGGTCCAGGACTCGAACCACAGTTGGCCATGTGAAAATCCAATGCCTTAACCACCACACCACCTGCTGGCCCCCAAAATTCTTTTTTTACGACTGAATAATATTCCATTGTATGTATATAGGGTACTTTTAAAAGTTCATGGGAAAATGAAATTAAAATATGAGATTATTTTAGTATAAAAATATTGAAATCTATGCATGGCTTTTTCATAATACACATTTTCCATTTACTTCACTTGACCCCTTGTACACCATATTTTGCTCGTCCAGTCATCTGACAGTGGACACTTGGATTGCTTTCACATTTTGACTATTTTAAATAGTGCTGCTATGAACATAGGCGTACCCTGATTTTAGTTCTTTGGGGTATATGTCCAGAAGTGGAATTGGTGGATAATATAGTAATTCCATCTTAAAATTTTTGAGATCATACTGCTATACTGTTTTCCACAGTAGTGCACAAATTAAAATCTCCACTAGCAGTGTATACAGGTTCCAATTTCTCCCCACCCTTGTGAAAACTTATTTGTTGCTTTTTTGATCAGTAGCCCTTTTAGTAGGTGTAAGGTGGTATCTTAATAGTTCTGGTTTACATTACTGTGATGGCTAATGATATTGCTCATATTTTCATGTGCTTATTTGTCAGTTGTATATCTTCTTTGGAGAATTGTCTAAGTCTTTTGCCCGTTTTTAGATCAGATTTTTGTTGTGTTGTTGTGAAGGTTTAGACACACATACATGAGAGTACTTAAAAAAAGTTCATGAGGGGGGCCAGCAGGTGATGTGGTGGTTAAGGGTGCTGGACTCCCACATGGCTGACCTTGGTTTGAGTCCCAGGCCTGGCAGCTAGCTTTCTCACTTTACATCTCTCTCTCTCCTGCTCACTCTGTCTCTCTCTGATCAAATTAAAATAAATAAAGTTAAATTTTAAAAAATTCTTTAAAAAAAAGTTCATGGGAAAATGCAGTTAAAGTATAAGTTCATTTTGGTGCAAAAATTTTGAAATCCATGCATAGTTTTTCGTAATATGTATTTTACATGAACTTTTACACACACACACACACACACACACATATGCATATACATACTTAAGAGGTCTTCACAAAGTTTATGGAAAATGAGTGTTATGAAAAAACTATGCATGGATTTCAATTTTTTTTTTCATCATAATAAACTCATACTAACTTGTTATAACATGTCTGAACAGGATCTAGTTTGGGCCACTAAGAAGGATATTTCATCAGTTTGAAAAGAGCCTCTCTCAGAGCAAGATGAATTCTGCTAAAATTGAAGCAAGAACAAACATCAAATTTATGGTGAAGCTTGGGTGGAAGAATGGTGAAATCATTGATGCTTTACAAAAAGTTTATGGGGATAGTGCCCCAAAGAAATCAGCAGTTTACAAATGGGTAACTCGTTTTAAGAAGGGGCGAGATGATGTTGAAGATGATGTCCGCAGTGGTAGACCATCCACATCAATTTGTGAGGAAAAAATTAATCTTGTTCGTGCCCTAATTGAAGAGGACCGACGATTAACAGCAGAAACAATAGCCAACACCATAGACATCTCAACTGGTTCAGCATACACAATTCTGACAGAAAAATTAAAGTTGAGAAAATTTTCTGCTCGATGGGTGCCAAAACTGTTATGTCCAGGTCAACTACAGCCAAAAGAAGAGCCTTCGATGGAAATTTTAAACAAGTGGGATCAAGATCCTGGAGCATTTCTTTGAAGAATTGTAACGGGAGATAACACATGGCCTTAGCACTGTGATCTTGAAGACAAAGCACAATCAAAGCAATGGCTACCAAGAAGTGGAAGTGGCCCACTGAAAGCAAAAGCAGACAAGTCAAGAGCAAAGATCATGGCAAGTTGTTTGGGATACTTAAAGCATTTTGCTTGTTGATTTTCTGGAGGGCCAAAGGCCAATAACATCTTATTATGAGAGTGTTTTGAGAAAGTTAGCCAAAGCTTTAGAAGAAAACACTTAGGAAAGCTTCACCAGAGTCCTTCTTCATCACAATGATGTTCTTGTTCATTCTTCTCATTAAAGAAGGGCAATTTCTAGTTTTGGTGAAAAATTATGAGGCATCTACCTTGCTTTGGTTCCTTCTGGCTTCTTTCCTAATCTTAAAAAATTTTTAAAGGGCACCCATTTTTTCTTCAGTTACTAATATAAAAAAAAACTGCTTTGACATTATTAAATTTCCAAGACCTTAAGTTCTTTAGGAGTGGACTAAACAGCTGGTATCAATCCTTATGAAAGTATCTTGAACTTGATGAAGCTTATGATGAGAAATCAAATTTATATTTTTTATTTTTGCCCTTTTTTATCTTTTATTATGTTTTTATTGCTAGGGGGCATGTGTGCTCACCAAAGAGAGAATCTTCCATGGGGTGTGGTCATGCTGTAATCGTTTATCCTCCATTTCTTCATTAGCATTTTGGGCATGTATGCACACATGCCTGGCGTGTTTTGGGGGTTTGAACTGCAGTTGGTCATGGTATCTGGCTTTCTATGCATAACACTTAACTGTTGTACTATAGGATTGGCCCTTTTATTTTTATCTTTTAATGTTATCTTTCCACAAACTTTCTGAAATCTTGTATTTTGAAAACATTTTCTCATGGTTTTTGGCTTGCCATTTTATTTAATTACAAATATCTCTGGAGAATAAAAGTTTTTAATTTTGATGGCATATAATTTGATAAGTTTCTTCTATAGTTCATGTTTTTTGGGCATTGTATTTGAGAAATCTTTGCCAAAGCCAGGAAAATTGAGATTTTTCTCTTGTGTTTTCTGCTGGCAATTTTATAATTTAAGCTCTTACATTAAGATCTCTGTTCCATTTTGAGTTAATTTTTGTATGTGTGGGAGATAGGAAGAGGTTCACTTTTTTCATTTCTCTAATTGTTCTAGTACTATTTCTTGACAATATTATCCTATTCCAATGAATTGCTTTTGCACCTTTGTGACTCAATTGACCATATATGTGTGGTGTGATTCTGGACTATTTTGTTGCATTGATCTGTTCATCTATATATGCCATTAATGAATTGTCTTGGTTATTGTAGCTTTATAATACATTTTGAAATCAGGTATTATAAGTCCTCTTCTTTTTCTGAATTGTTTTGCCTATGTTAAGTCTTTTGTATTTCTATGTAAATTATAAAACCAGCTTGTGTATTTCAAAAGAAAAGGCCTGGGATTTTGTTTAGAATTGAGTCCATAGATCAGTTGGGGAAGAACTGACTTCTTGACAATATTAAGTCTTCCAATTCATGAATGCAGTGTATCTCTCCTTTAAGTCTCTTTAATTTCTTTCAAAACATTATTTTTTAGTTTATAGATACAGGATTTATACATTTTTCCCTCAAATGAATCCCTAAGTGTTTCATATTTTTGATACTATCACAAATGGTATTTAATATCAACATATGGTTATTCATTGCTAGTATGTAGAAATATAGTTAAATTTTGTATGTTACTATTGTATCCTGCAACCTTGTTAAACTCACTAGTTTTAGTAGCTTTTTGTAAGTTCATAGAATTTACTACATAGACAATCATGTCATTTGCAAATAAAGAATTTTACTAATTTTTTCCAACCCATATGCCTCTTTGTTTTCTTGTTTTATTGCATTGTCTGAAACTTATAGCACAGTGTTGAATAGAAGTGGTGAAATAGGACATCTTGGACTTTTTATTTTTAAATCTTAGTACAGTGCTAAGTCTTTAATTGTTATTTCGATGGCAGCTATATGCTTTTCTTAGGTACCTTTTATTAGTTTGAGAACGTTCTCTTTTACTTTTAAACTGTTTGCTAAAAAGTTTTTGTTGTTATTAATCAGAAAACTTTGTATTTTTTCAAACATGTTCTACATCTATTTAGGAAATTAGGTATAAATGCAGCACTCTGTGAAAGAGACGCACATGAGAAGGTTGCTTGCCAGTTCACATCCAGAGACCTTCCTGAGTATACTGGATATGTGTGTGTCCATGATCCAGGCTGGCTAAAGCTCGGGATGGACTGTCACGTTGAGACCCTCTCAGGGGTGCTGTGTCTGCTTCTCTCTCTGTCTCTCTCACTCATTAAATAAATAAATAAACTTGTAAACAAAAATTTAGTCCCTCTGGTATAATTTTTCCTTCTGGCTTCCTTCAACATTTCTTGTAGTATATGACTGTTGGCTGTTTTTTTAAAAAAATTATTTATCTCTATTTATTTTTAATTTGACTGAGAGAGAGAGAGAGAGAGAGAGAGAGAGAGAGAGAGAGAGAGAGGAAGAGAAGGAAAGTGAGAAAGCAAGTTGCCAGCTGCCAGGTTTGGGGCTCAAAACTGCAGTCGGCCATGTGGTAGTCTAGTGCCCTTAACCACCACACGTCCTGCCAGCCCGGCAGTTCATTCTTTCTGCATTTGTCTGTCTGAAAAGGTCTTTGTTTTGTTTTTGTTTATTAATTTATTTTGAATATTTTTTTTTTGTTGGATATTGAATTCTAAGTTAGCAATGGTTTTTTTCTTGAGCATTTTAAGTATGCCGCTCTATTGAGTGATCGTTTTCTTTGTTTCTGACTAGAAGTCTGCTGTCCCTCTTATCTTTGTTTCTCTGTATTTAATAGCCTTTATGTTTTCTGTCTACTTCTATAATTTTATTGCCACTGATTTTTAGAGGTTTATTATGCTGTGTCTTAGTGAGGATTTATTTATTTATTTATTTAGATAGGATCTTACTATATCATAGTCCTCCTAAATAGTGGGGACTACAGGCACATGCCACCATGCCTGGCTAGTATGGTTTTTAAAGTTAACCTGCTTCTTCCATGAGAAAGACAATGAGACAGGCATTCCCAGTAGGGAATGCCATGATCCACTCCCATGCTACAGTCCATCCCCAGTGTCAGTGCCTAGTGTGTTGAGGGGTGTCCTGGGACACAAACCCAAACCTTTTTCTTGTGGATCTAGCCATACCCTCTCTGTGCCACTACCATGTAGTCTAGTGTGTTTTTTTCAAATGTTTTTTTCTTAGGGTTCTTTTGAGGTTTTGGACCTATATATTTATAATTTGCATTAAATTTGGAAAAATTTCAGCCAGTTACAGTGGTGCAGCAGTATTGGGATGATCTGAGACACTCAGTGCTTATGGGAAGGCTCTGAATTCATGTCCTGAGGTCTCCCTGTGCAAGATGGGTAATTGATTCTTACACATGATCCAGGTTGGCTGAAGGTAGGGATAGGATCATGGCATGAAGACTATTGGGGATGCCCTATCTCCTCTTTTTGTCATAGAAGAAGTTAATAAAAATAAGTTTTAAATATTTCTGGCCATAATTTTTTGTATCTCCCCTGCTCTCTTCTCCCAAGTTTTCAATGATCCCTATAGCCCTTTGATAATATCCTACAGGTTAATAATGGTCCATTAATTGATTTTTTCTTCTTTTTTTCCACTCTGTGTGCTTCATTTTTGATAGTTTTTTATTATGGTGTCTTTTGTGTTAACTAATGTTTTGGAATTTTTTGAAGTGTCTAATCTGTTAATCCATTTTTTTGTTTCAGTATTGCATTTTATCTCTAGAAATTGCATTTGGGCCTTTTAATTATTATTTTAAAAATGTTGCCAGAGGGCACATGCCTAGACAGAGAGAGGGAAAGTAAGAAAGCAGCCTCCACGGGGCATGGTCATGTTGCAGTCCCTTCTCTTGCTGTAGGAATTTTGGTGACTTGTGCACATGCATCCAACATGTTTGTCAAGCCACCAAATTCAGGATACGAACCACACAGTCAGCCATGTGGGATCCAATTGCATTAACCACCAGGCCACAGACTGGCCTGCATTTGGGTCTTTTTGTATCTTTCTGTTTTTCTCCTCATAATCTTCATGTTTCTCTCTATATTCTAAAGCATGTTGTAGCCACTAGCTGTATGTGCCTGTTTATATTTGTATTTACATTTAATACATGTAAATTAATTTTAAAATTAAAAACTCATTTCCTCAGTCATACTGCCCATATTTCAAGTGCTCAGCAGCCACATATAGCTGCTGGTTTCCTATAGGTGCAGATATAGAACATTTTTATCACAATAGCTTTCACTGGACAGTGCTATAATCTAGAGCAGTTCTTCCATAATGCAAAACTATTCATGGGCCTGGGACCAGCAGTTAGCATAATGGCTATGTTGCTGGACTCCCATGTAGCCAACCATGGTTCAAATCCCAGACCTGGTGGCTTAAACTCACGCCGGGCGCATATGCGTGCATGCCCAAGATCCTGAAAGGAGAATGGAGGAGAAGGGACTGCAGCATGGCCATCCTCCCTGCGGGATGATTTCTCGCTTTCTGTCTGTCTTTCTCTGCCTTTCTGGAGAGAGCATGCTCCCTATAGCAAAAACCTCTCAAAAAAAAAAAAAAACAACAACAAAAAAAAACCCTATTCATGGTCCTCTGGGGATTGTTGCATGTTTTCGTTGGCTCCTCATTATCATTGTAGTCACACCTACCTCCTACTTCATAGGGAGGACACAAGACACTTCAGCAACATATGGAAAGAAAACAGTAGGTTGCTACATTTCACTTTTAACCAAAAAAAAAAAAAAAAGAGAGAGAGAGAGAAAGATAGGGAACCAGGCAATGGCATAGCAGTAATGCAGCTGGACCCACATGGGAAAGGTTCTGGGTTTGCATCCTGGGACATCCCTGAGTATGCAAGATGTGCATGTGCATGCCCATGATCCCGGCAGATTGAAACTGAGAATTGATCACAGCATCAAGACCCTTTTAGGGGTGCTTGTCTCCTTCACTCCCCTCTTACTCCACTCTCTCATGGGAGAAAGAATTAAACTTAAAAAGTGATAAATTAAGATATAATTATTGTATGATTTGACAGAACATATATATTATTCATTTAAAATAAATAAATTGGGAGTGCTTCTAACTTTATTGCTAGGGTGATGATGAAGTATTTTAGAGACAATCAGACTGTGGAAATAAGTCCAAATTACTCTATGATGTATTCCTGATATCTTTGTAGCTCTTTTTTTAAAAAAAGAATTATTTATTTGATTTCATTTATTTATTTATTTAAATTTCACCAGAGAGAATGAGAAAGTGAGAAAGCAAGCCACCAGGTCTGGGACTCAATCTGTGGTTGGCCATGTAGGAGTGTCCAGCGCCTTACCCACCACACCACTTGCTGGTCCCCTGCTGGTACCAGCTTGGCATGAACATATTTCTCTTGATTGGGGAAGGCCATGGATTAGAAATAGACGCAATAACAAACACACAAAGACACACAAGTATAGAAAAATGAGGATCGGGTGGGCACAGCTTCTCTGATGGAGAAGTTACCACTAGAACCAGCCTCAGGTTTATGCTTTTAAAGGGCAGAAAATGGGGGAAGGGGAAAATGGGATGTAAAAGGAATGGGGAAGAAGGAAGTGGAATGCAAAGAGAATAAAGGAGGAGAAATCAGAATGCAAAGCCAGTTGTTTTTGGATATAAATCGTCTGAAGATGTGAAAATGACAGGCACCATATAATTTTTCTGATTTTTTGGGGGGAGACAATCTAAACACATGTGACTTCCTTTAGCCCAATACTAGGCAGTATGGGGTATTGGGTATTAACAACAACTAGAAGACAACCATTGACAACAGGCAGATACTGCTTTTATATAAAAATGCTTCTCAATAGCCCTGCTAGAGTAGCTTACTAAAGCACATATTTGCATGTGTCTATAGGCCACATGGTTTTTTTTTTTTCTTTTTTGAGAGGTTTTAACTATAGGGCACATGTGCTCGCCAGAAAGACAGAGAGACAGAAAGCAAAAATCACCCCCCAGGGGGGATGGCCACACCGCAGTCCCTTCTTCTTTCTCCTCTCGGGATCTTGGGCATGCACGCACACGTGCCTGGTGTGAGTTTAAGCCACCAGGTCTGGTACTCGAACCGCGGTCAACTACATGGGAATCCAGCGACATAGCCGTTACACTAACTGCTGGTCTCAGGCTACATGTTTTAATCACATGTTTTCAAATGGACAGCTCTCCACAATCCCTTTTGCATTTATCTTCTGACATTCTGAAGCCATTCTATCACACTACAATGCTTTCTTCATTTCTCTGACTTTCCTTATGTGATTGTGCCACATTAATGAAGACACACTATTCAATGTAAGCCCACCTGGTAATGTAAAATAGAACCATGTCTTCAACCATTACTTACTTTACATTATTTATTGGTTCTAAATTATTCTACTATAGCTTTTGTAATGCCTTAGTACAGAATAAATATCCATAAGTATGTTTCCTTTTTAAACTCCTTAAAGGCGGAAAAAAAGAATTTATTTAGCTTAGTATCTAGCAAGCTAGAACAGTTTCAGACACTGGGAGGAAATTTTTTTGATTGCTTATATTAATAAGTTAATATACTGATGGAGGGGCCAGCAGGTGCGATAGTGGTTAAGGTGCTAGACTTCCACATGGCTGACCATGGTTTCAGTCCCAGACTCATGGCTTCAAATTCATGCCAGGTGCATGTGCATGTGTGTTCAAAATCCCAGTAGGAGGGAACCAGCAGTTAGCGTAATGGCTATGTCGCTGGACTCCCACGTAGTCGACCGCGGTTCGCGTCTCAGACCCGGTGGCTTACAACTCACGCCGGGCGCGTGTGCGTGCGTGCCCAAGATCCCGAGAGGAGAATGGAGGAGAAGGGATTGCGGCGTGACCATCCCCCCTGGGGGATGATTTCTCGCTTTCTGTCTCTATGTCTCTCTCTGTCTGTCTGGCGAGCGCACGCACCCTGTAGCGAAAAACCTCTCAAAAAAAAAAAATCCCAGTAGGAGAATGGAGGAGAAGGGATTGTGGCATGGCCATCTCCCCTGGGGGAAGGGGAGTGGCGAGTCCTCATTTTTTTTTTTTTACTCTTTCTGTCTCTCCAGCAAGCTCTCACTCTCTATAGCAAAAATCTCTCAAAATAAATAAATACACTGATGAATATTTTAAAATCATGGTATCTCTGTCCCAAAAGTAAAATACAAAAGAAGGTATGGAATAGGCAATGTACATAATATTTTATGGTAAACTTAATGCAGACATGCCAAGAATTATTTCCCACATATCTCTTTCATGCTACCTAATTCTCATCCCTGTGGGTTGAGCAGAAATGTGCTGTTCAGGTATCCATGTCATTCAAGGATGTGATTGTGGACTTCACCCAGGATGAGTGGCTACAGCTGAATGGTACTCAGAGGACCCTGTGCTGGGATGTGATGCTAGAGAACTATAGCCACCTGGTCTCTGTGGGTGAGGAGTTTTCTCTGTGTAATGCCTATTGGTATGTTTTTCTTTTCTTAATTTTAGCCACCAAAATTTTGGACCCTTTATGGAGTTTATTGATATTTGTGTGTTCCTTTCTGGGCACAGAAACTGCACCTTTCTTTCCTTAGGGTCCCTTTTGTCCAAGCGAGTCATCAGAAATCTTACCTTGTGTCTCATTCACAGGGTATTGCATCACCAAACCAGATGTGATCTTCAAATTGGAGCAAGGAGAAGAGCCATTGGATATTAGAGGGAGAATTCTCAGGCTGGGGTTATCCAAGTGAGTTGGTTATTTCCAGGCAAAACTAACAAACAAAAGCTCAGTGGGAATCAGGTCCCAGATGCACTGGGTAAGGGCTTGGAGCCTCTAGACTTTATCTCAGTAACTTATTTTTTAAAGAATTATTTTATTTAACTTTATTTATTGATTTAAATTTGACCAGGAAAGGACAGAATGAGAGAGAGAGAGAGAGAGAGAGAGAGAGAGAGAGAGAGAGAGAGAAAGTGAGAAAGGAAGCCGCCAGGTCCAGGATGCCAACGGTAATGGGCCATGTGGTAGTCCAGCGCCCTTAACTGCCATGCCACCTGCCGGCCCCCTCAGTAACTTCTATGTAAGGACCCCAAACCTTTGGAAATAACTCTTTAAAAAAAAAAAAAACTCTTAAACAGCAAACCAGAATGCCTCAAACAACTACATTACTTCTGCATTTTTCATTAATATGTACAAATAATTTCCTTTCCTGCTTTACTTTCCTAGAATCTAATCACTACCTCCCTCATCTTACATTTTTTTTGTTTACCTAATATTCATTTCCCCTTTCCTTTTTATCCCTATCCTAACATTAATAAATGTATTAATTCTGCAGACATTCATCGAAGGCCTACTATGTGCCCCTCATGTTCTTGGTTTCGGGGTTATGGTGGTGAGCAAAAAAATAACTTCCTTAGCTCTTAGACCTTACAAGCTAGTAGGAAGAGAGCAAGAGAGTCATAGTGAAATAAATTTACATGTCAGTCAGTGAAAAGAACAATGAAGAAAATTAAAGTATGCTTCAAAAGGAGACAGATCTTGTGGTGTGCTCATTTTAAAGGATGTCACGGGTTGCCTTTTTGATGAGATCAGCTTTCTGAAGGAATCTAGGCAGAGGGAATGGCTGGGTTAAGCCTTTGGGGCATGGGTTTGTTTGAAGTGTTCTGGGAATAGCAAGAAGGCCAGTATGGCTACATTTAAGTATTTAGGAGGGAGATTGGTAGGAGGTAACAATAGAGAGGTAGCCAAAGGCCAGATTATATCCGGTCTTACAGAACATGGTGAGGACTTTGATTTTATTCTGGAAGAAATAGATTGTTATTAATAGATTTCAGTAAAGACATATGCTTTAAACTAATTTCTTTTTTTAAGAGTTTTTTTTTCTTTTCTTTTTTTTCTTTTTTTTTTTTTTTTTGCTACCGGGAGCATGTACTCACCCAAGAGACAGAGAAAGACAGAGAGACAGAAACCAAGAAAACACTTCCGAGCAAGGATGGCCACACTGTAATCCCTTCTCCATTTTCCCTTTGGGATTTTGGGCACGCATGCACATGTACCTGACATGGGTTTTAAGCCCCTGGGTCCGGGACTTGAACTGCTGTCAACTACGTGGGAGTACAGTGACATAGTCATTACACCATCTGCTAGTCTCTGTTTTAAAATAATTTTCTGGGGCCAGCCAGGTGGCTTGGTGGTTAAGGCAGCTGGATCCTACATGGCCGACTGCATGATTCTAGTCCTGGACCCTGTGGGTTGAAAAACAGCCTGGACGAAGGGGCCAGCAGGTGGCATAGTGGTTAAGGTGCTGGACTCCCACATGGCTGATGGTTTGTGTTCCGGACCTAGTGGCTTAAAACGCACACTGGGTGGGTGCATGTGTGCACACTCAAAATCCCAAGAGGAGAATGGAGAAGGGATTGTGGTGTGGCCATAGGCTTTAGGTGGTGATTTTTCACTTTCCTTCTTGCTGTCTTTCCCTGTTTCTCTCCAGTGAGTGCATGTGCCCTATGACAAAGACCTTTAAAAAAAAAAAATCTGGGACCAGCAGATAGCAAAATGGTTACATTGCTCGACTCCCATGTAATTGACCATGATTCAAGCCCTGGACCTGGTGGCTTAAAACTCACATGGGGTGTGCGCGTGTGTATACCTAAATTCCAGAGAGGAGAATGGAGGAAAAGGGGTTGCGGTGTGGCCATCCCTGCCCCCCCGGGGGGGGGCCTTTCTTGCTTTCTGTCTCTCTGGTGACCGCATACACCCTATAGCAAAAATCCTTCTCCAAAAAATAAAATAAGATAAACCTATATATGGGAGCCAGTAGATGGTGTTGTGGTTAAGGCACTGGACTGCCACATGGCTGACCATAGTTCCAATCTTGAGCCTGATGGCTGGCTTTCTCACTTGCCCTCTCTCTCATTGGTGAGCATATATACCCTCTAGCAAATTAATAATAATAACTTTAAAAAATAATTTAAAAATAAAAATATACTGAGCACATGTGTGCACATGCCCAAAACCCCAAAAGGAGAATAGAAAAGGGATTGTGTTGTGGCCATTCCTCTTTGGGGGTGATTTCTGTCTGTCTATCTCTGGTGAGTACATGCACCCTATGGCAAACTAAAAATAAATAAAGAAACTAAAGAAAAAAAACTTCTTTGGCTAGAGTGCACTAAAAATTGGAGACATGCCCAAGGATGGTGGAGAAAAGCAGAAAGATGGTGTGAAATGCTGGCTCATTGAAAATACCTGCAAAACAACCGCTGATGAAGGCCAAGTTGAATCTGTTGCCTACTCTGACAGAATTTTAGTAATATGGAGGGGGAGTGAACAAAATTATATTATTTTTGAGATTTGAGGGTATGGTTTAAGAATTTTTAAGGAAGATTTATATAATTTTATTTATTATCTTTTTTTTTTTTTTTTTAGTTTGACTAGAGAGAGACGGAAAAAGAGAGAGAGGAAAAGTGAGAAAGTAAGCCATCAAGCCCAGGATTTGAACCACAGTCAGCCATATGGGAGTCCAACACCCCCAACCACCATGCCACTGGCCATCCCCTTAAGTTGTCTTTTAATACTGAGGCTTGGTTACCATTGGGTAAAGATTGTGATAGAATACTTGAGGATTGACAGTTTGGAGAATAAACCATTGTTTATCTGTGGAATAGTCAGTCTGTTTAAGAGGGTTTTGAGAGGGCCTGCTCTGTGGCCTAGTGGTGAAGACAGCTGGATCCCACTTGCTGTCAACCTTATACATTGAGTCTTGGAGCTGGTGGCTGGAGGGGCATACCAGGTGCATTTATTTGTGTGCATGCGCAGAATACCAGAGGGAAGAGAATTGGAGGAGAGGGAATTGTAGCATGACCATTCCCTAGGTGATGTGCTTTCTCCACTCCCTCTCTTTCTGTCTGTCTGGCAAGTGTGTGCACCTTCTAGGAAAAAAAAAAAGGAAGAAAGAGAGAGATAGAAAAATAGTTTTTTTGGGGGGAACTCCCAAAATGAACAGTGAAGTCATTTGCAAAATTTGACTTCCCGGGAAGGAGTTTCCTGGAATAGTAATGCCATGTTGATGAAGATAGTGGGATAGCAGTCATGTTAAAGGAGATAGTAAGCAGTGTGGCTTTTGATGGATTACACTCTCAGTAGTTAAGAGATGTCTTCAGTAGCTCAGATGAAAAATGGTAGAGGCTTAGGTCTTTGAGGCGGTGGAGTTTATGAAATGTGGCTGGGTAGGTGTTTTGAGAATAGAGCCATTAAGATTTGCTGTGGAATTGGGTGTGGAGGGTGATACAGAGGAGTTAGGCATAACCTCAATGTCTTGTTTGAGCAGCATAAGATCAAGGGCTGGGAGGTGTTTACTGAGAGAGGAAGATTTGAGGAGCAGCTTGGAGAGAATTTTTTAAAAAGAATTATTTTACTTAATTTTATTCATTGTCATTATTTTATTTTATTTTATTTTATTTTATTTTATTTTATTTTATTTATTTTATTGAAGTTGATCAGAGAGAGACAGAGAGGGAGAAGGAAAATGAGAAAGCAAGCTGCCAGGTCCAGGACTTGAACCGCAGTCAGCCATATGGGAGTCTAGCCACTTTAACCACCATGCCACCTGCCAGCCCTGGGGAGAATTTTTTTAAGAGGTTAAGAAATGGCAATTTTGGGAGAAACAAATGGCATAGAAGTTACATCGCAGGATTCCCATGTGGCCGACCACAGTTTGAGTCCTAGACTCGGTGGCTTGAAACTCATGCTGGGTGCATGTACATGCATGCCTAATATCCTGGGAGGAAAATAGAGGAGAAGGGATTGTGGCATGGCCATCCCCTGGCGGGGGTGGTTTCTCACTTTCCCTCTCACTGTCTCTGTCTCTCTGGTGAGCGAATGAGCCTTCAGGTAGAAACATGTAAAAAAAAAAAAAGAGAAATTTCAATATCAAGAGGATGATTATTCAAGTTTGTATATTGATTAGGTAATTGTAAAATGTGTATTATGAAAAAGCTGCATTCATGTTTTTCATCAAAATAAACTCGTACTTTAATTCCAATTTTCTATATACTTTTTGAAATCCCCTATAAATCTGGAGTCCAGAAGCTGACAGAAGTAGGTATAATTTGATTTAAAAGATGGTATGCAGGGACCAGCAGATGGTGTAATGGTTACCTGGCTGGATTCCCACATGGTCAACCACGGTTCAAGTCCCAGACCCAGTGGCTTCAAACTCACACTGGGCACATGTGTGTGCATGCCCAAAATCTCAAGAAGAGACTGGAGAAAAAGGGATTGTGGAGTGACCATCCTCCTTGGGGGATGATTTCTCACTTTCTGTCTTTCTAATGTTGGGTACATGTGCCCTATGGCATAGATAGATAGATAGATAGATAGATAGGTAGGTAGGTAGGTAGATAGCATAGATAGCAAAGGGTCAAGAGCTTCTTGGTGGAGTGGCTGTAAAATAGACAGGAGAAGAGGCTAAGAGCCAGGATTCTGCAACATGGAGAAGTCTTGCATGAGAGACAGGAAGAAACAGAGTGTGGTATCCTGGAAGCCCAGTTAATGTGCTTTTCAAGAAGAAAAGAAGAAATTTCTGCTTTGTATTTGAAACTGTAAAATCACTATTTCACTCTCTCTTCCTGTCAATTACCCAAAACCAAATAGGAGAATAAGAATCAAGTTATAGACTATAATTATCTACAAGTCTGAGAAAGAGCTAAGCTCTGAAACTATGAAGTAAATTGGAGAACTGCTGTTGTCAATGAAAAAGATCAAACTGGCGTGCATATCCATGGAACTGGAGAGCAAATTTCCAGAAGGAAATATGAAGGTGAGTTGCATACTCTGAGGTGTATGATCTTTATAGCCCCTTATGTAAAACATGAGGAACATATTGAACAAGATTGCAGGAGGAACTTCCCTGTCACCCACCTTGGCTCTGAGAAGCAGAGGAGATGTGGGGCTCAGGATGGTATTCCATGCATATGTCTTAACTGCATAAGAAAAAATTAAGTGGAGATTT
The DNA here is from genome assembly GCA_026018925.1 of Tupaia tana. Lineage (NCBI taxonomy): Eukaryota > Metazoa > Chordata > Mammalia > Scandentia > Tupaiidae > Tupaia > Tupaia tana. Next base: position 46,849,835 of record JAKSZU010000016.1, on the reverse strand, counting down.
TAGAATTGAAAATTATAATATCTCAAATAAAAAAATTCACTAGCTGGCCTCAATAACAGAATAAACATGAGAGAAGAAAGAGTAAACATGAAGATAGATCAATAAAACTTAACCATTCTGAAGAAGAGAAAGAAAAAAGAATAACAAAATTTCAAGGACCTATGAGATGATAATCAAAAGGTCTCACATTCATGTCATTAGAGTCCTAAAAGGAGGATATATTATAGTTTTTTTAAAGAATTATTTTATTTAACTTTATTTATTTTAATTTGACTAGAGAGGGACAGAGTGAGAGAGAGGGGGAAAGTGAGAAAGCAAGTCACCAGGTCTGAGACACAAGCTGTAGTTCGCCATGTGGGAGTCCAGTGTCCTTTACCACCATGTCACCTGCCAGCCCATATTTTAGCTTATTAGGGTAATCATACAAAGTACCATGAACTGGAGGTATTCAGCAGCAGAACTTTATCTTCTCACAGTCCTAGAGGCTAGAACTAAGATCAAGGTGTCAATAGGACTTGTTCCTTCTGTGATGTCCCTTTTTGCCTTGTAGATGTCTGTCTTCTTGTGTTTTCACATGGTCATCCTTCTGCGTATCTGTGTCTTAATCTTTTATATATCTATATATCTATATCTTTATCTGTTGATTGATAGATATAGATATATAGGTAATGCCACCTTCTGGCCCCTCACTTAACTTTAATTATCTCTTTAATGACCCCATATTCAAATTCAGTCACATTCTGAGTAACTAGAGTTACTCAACATATGAGTTTTGTGGGACACAATTCAGCCTATAATGGGATAAAACAGCACAGTGCCAAAAAAGAAAAAAAAAGAAAAACATAATGGCTAAATACTTCCAAAATTCTATTGAAAGACATAAAAATTTGATGAAAGACACGTTTATGGATTCAAGATGAGCCTCAAACAGAGTAATCTCAATAAAAAAACAAAGTCAGGCACAACATATTCTAAATACTCAAACCAGAGGTGGATAATGCACCTCGAAAGCAGCCAGAGAAGAGTAACACATTACATCTAAGGGACAGATGATTTGAATGGTGTATATATTGTAATTTTTAGAGCTGTCATTAAAAAAGTACAAAGAATGTGGTCAGCAGGTGGTGTGGTGATTAGGGCACTGAACTACCACATGACAGACTGAGGTTCAAGTCCTGGACCTGGTGACTTGCTTTCTCACTTTACCTCTCTCTCTCTGTCTGGTCAAATTAAAAAATAACAATAAAATTAAATAAATTTTTTTAACAAAATAAACTTTTTTTTTAAATGCCAAGGATGTAGCCCAAGGGGCCAGCAGGTAGCATGGTGAAGGGCGCTGAACTCCACATGGCTGACTGATGTTCAAGTCTCAGACCTGGTGGCTCGATTTTACACTTTCTCTCTCTCTCTCTGGTGAACACATGTCCTATACCAAATTAAATAATAATGATGATGAATAAAAAAGATTTTAAAAGCTCTTAGAAAAAAATAGCCCTGGGACCAGCGGTTGGCATAATAGCTATGTTGCTGGACTCCCATGTAGTCAACTGCAGTTCGAGTCCTGGAACCAGTGGCTTAAACTCATGCTGGGCATGTGTGCGTGCATGTCCAAGATCCCAAGAGGAGAACAGAGGAGAAGGGATTGCGGCTTGACCATCCACCCTGGGGTGATTTCTCACTTACTCTCTGTCTCTCTCTGTCTGTCTAGCAAGCATACACGCCCTATAGCAAAAACCTCTTAAGAAAAGAAAAATAATAACCCCAAAGTCAATAAATAAATTAAAATGGAATGCTAAAAAGTATTTAGTAGATATAAAGGAAGATAATGAACATAGAACAGCCTTTCCTGAGAAGACAGCCACCTTCACACATATGATGACTCAAACAAGAAAGAAACCAAATGATTTTAAGGAACTTGGGAAAAATTTTAGTGACAGATCAACACTTGAAATCCCTCTGGAACTTCACACAAGGAAGAATCACTCCAAAGTTAATATGTGTGAGAAGTCAACCCTCTTTAAGCATCAGAAGATTAACACAAGGGAGAAAACCCTTGAATATAGTGAGAATGAGAATAATTTCAAGAAGTCCCATTTTACCAAACCTCATAGAATTTCCACAGGAGAGAAAGCCATTGAATGTAGTCATTGCAATAAATCGTTTTGTCTGGAGTCCCACCTCACTCACGATCAGAGGACTTACACAAGAGAGAAACCACATGGAAGTAATAAGTGCGGGAAAACCTTCCAGAAATCACCACTCACTGACTCTCATCCAAGAGAGAAAACCAATGGATAGGGGAACCAGCAGTTAGCGTAATGGCTATGTCACTGGACTCCCATGTAGTCGACCGCGGTTCGAGCCCCGGACCTGGTGGCTTAAAACTCACGCCGGGCGTGTGTGCGTGCCCAAGATCCCGAGAGGAGAATGGAGGAGAAAGGATTGCGGCGTGACCATCCCCTCTGAGGGGTGATTTCTCGCTTTCTGTCTCTATGTCTCTGTCTGTCTGGCGAGCGCACGCACCCTATAGCAAAAACCTCTCCAAAAAAACAAACAAACAATGGATATAACGAATGTGGTAGAACTCCTGTGAAGTCAGCTCTAGTGATCACCAGAGAACACAGTCAGAAAAGAGGCTTTATGAATGTGATGAGTGTATGAAACCTTGTTGTCATAGCTCAGCCTTAGTCCATCATAGGGGACCAGCAGGTGGTGTGGTGGTTAAGGTGCTATACACTCCCACATGACTGACCACGGTTCGAGTCCTGGACCTGGTGGCTTGCTTTCTCATTTTCCTTCTCTTTCTCTCTGTGTCTCTCTCTGGTAAAATTAAAATAAAATGAATGTATGAATAAAAGTAAATAATTTTTTAAAAAGAGTCCATCAGAGAATTTATACTGGAGGGGAACCCTATCAATGTAATGAATGTGGGAAATCCTTCTATGCAAAATCAAATTTTAATCATCATCAGAGAACTCACACAGGGGAGAAACCATATGAGTGTAAAGAATTTGGGAAATCTTTCTGTGTGAAATCAAACCTAACTAAACACCAGAAAATACATAGAGGGGAGAAACCTTTCATATATAATGAATGTGGAAAAACATTCTTCCAGAAGTCACAGTTTGCTCTACCAGAGAACATACACAGGGGAGAAACCCTACAAGTGCAATGGATGTGGAAAAGTCTTTGGCTATAAGTCAGCCCTAAGTGTACACCAGGTGAAGCATACAGAAGAGAAACCCCCTATAAATGTTCTAAATCCTTCTGCTATAAGTCAGCCCTAATTATACATCAGGTAACTCACACAGGGAAAAAACCCTAAGATTGTAATGAGTGTGGGAAAGACTTTTGTGTAAAGTCAAATCTTACTAAACAAGAAAATTCCCACAAGAGAGAAGCTGTATGAATGTAATGAATGTGGTAAATCCTCTGTGGATTCAATTTTTGCTGTACAGCAGAGAACTCACACAGGGGAAAACCCTATGGGTGCAATGAATGTGAGAAGACCTACAAAAAGTCAGCTGTCACTAAACATCAGAGAACTCACACAGGGGAGAAGCCACATGAATGTAATGAATGTGGTTAGTTCTTCCATATGAAATCAACCATAGTTATACACCAGAGAACTCACACTGGAGAGAAACCCTGTAAATATAATGAATGTGAGAAGTCATTCTATGTGAAGTCACATCTTAATATTCATCAGAGAAATTGCACAGGAAAGAAATTCCATGTATGTAATTAATGTGGGAAAGCCTTTTCTATGAAGTCAGACCTCACTGATCATCAGAGAGCACATTCAGAAGAAAAACCTTATGAGTGTAATGAACAGAAAGCTTTTTGTCATAAGTCAACCCTAACCGTCCATTAGAGAACTCATACAGGGGAGAAACCCTATAAATGTAATAAATGTGAGAAATCCTTCTATATGAAGTCAGCCCTCAATCAATGTCAGAGAATACATACAGGGGAGAAACCCTTTGAATGTAAAGATTGTGGGAGAAACTTCTTTCAGAAGTCACACCCCACTAAACATCAGCGAACACACACACAAACACGCACACAGAGGAGAGACCTTATGAATGTAAGGAATGTGGGAAAACCTTTCAGGAATCATACCTCATTGAACATCAGAGAACACATACTGGAGAGAAACGCCATGAATGTAGTAAATGTAGGAAATCCTTCTGTATACGTCAGCCTTAATAATACACCAAAGAGGGACCAATGGGTGGTTTGGTGGTTAAGATGTTGGATGCTCCCACTCAAACACGGCTGATCATGGTTTGAGTCCTGGACCTGGTGGCTTGCCTTCTCACCTTCTCTCTCTCTCCAAATTAAGAATAAATGAATGAATAAATAAAGTCAGATAAATAATTCTTTTAAAAAATAATACAAAAGAACTCACACTGAGGAGAAACCCTATAAATATAATGAATGTGACAAATCTTTCTGTATGAAATCACATCTCATTGCACATCAGAGAACTCACACAGGGAAGAACTCTTTGGACTCTTTTTTTTGGGGGGGGGAGACGTTTTTGCTATAGGGCATGTGCGCTCGCCAGAGAGACAGAGACAGAGGGATAGAGAGCAAGAAATCACCCCCCAGGGGGGATGGCCATGCCACAATCCCTTCTCCTTCATTCTCCTCTCGGGATCTTGGGCACGCACACACACATGCCCGGTGTGAGTTTAAGCCACCGGGTCCGGGACTCGAACCGCAGTCGACTATGTGGGAGTCCAGTGACATAGCCATTACGCTAACTGCTGGTCCCTGGACTCTTTTGAATATAGTGAATGTGGGAAAACTTTATGTGAAGTCAAACCTCAGCAACCATTAGAGAACTCACATAGGAGAGAAGCCATATAAGTGTAATAGATGTGGAAAATCCTGTATGAAGTCAACTCTCACAGTACATCAACTGGGGCACATGGGGGAAAGGCTTATGAATATAAGGAATGTGAAGAAAACCTTCTGTAAGAAATCAACTCTCACTAGTCAGATAATTCATACAAGAATGATGCCCTAAATTGTAATAAATGTGGGACATCCTCCTGTGTTTTAAGTCAAATTTTGTCATACCAGAGAGATTTCATGGGAGAAACCTTATGAATGTAATAAGGTGGTAATCCCCTTCTTTGTAAATCTAGTCTTTGGTTGGCATCAGAAGACCCACAAGAGGTTAGGGCAGTAGGGCTCTCCATGAATGAAATGAATATTAAAAAAAACCCTCTGTCATATCTCATGAAATATTAGAGTACTCAGGTGGAGAGATATCCCTGAAGATATCCTGTATGTTAGCTTCTGCCAACAAACCAAACACATGTTTTGGAGAAATCATGGGAAAACACAAACAGAAATAATAAAAGCATTTACAAAATCACATCTTATTCCATACCAGGTGATTGATATTGGTGAAAATGTATAAGTGTTCTAAATACATGAACGCATTCAACAACAACAGCAACAAACCATCAAACTTTATTACATAAACAAAGAATTAATATTATAACACATTTAGGATGTAGAGACTATTTTTTCTTTAGAGATAAGGTAGTGTTTCAGATGTGGTACCACGTTTTGAAAATATGATGAGAGATATATCTAATGCTAATGATATTTGTTGTTGGAATATAATGCTTTATGAAAAACACAAGTTGTAGAATCAATCTGACAGCATTGGGTGTTTGATGAGGACGTTAGGTAAGAGTTTTTACATAAGTTAGTAGATGGCAAGAATATATTGTGGAAGGGACCAGCAGTTAGCGTAATGGCTATGTCGCTGGACTCCCATGTAGTCGACCACAGTTCGAGTCCCAGAACTGGTGGCTTAAGCTCACACCGGGTGCATGTGCGTGCCCAAGATCCTGAGAAGAGAAAGGAGGAGAAGAGATTGCGGCGTGGCCATCCCCCCTGGGAGATGATTTCTCACTTTCTCTCTCTCTGTCTCTCTCTGTCTTTCTGGTGAGCACACGTGCCCTATAGCAAAAACTTCTCCAAAAAAAAAAATTCTTAGCCAATATGCATTCAGATAGTTCTTTTCTTTAAAAAGAAAAAAAAGAGAATATATACAATTATATTGAGTCAGTAGGAAGTATCTCCCTGTAGCTTCATAACAATTATGATGAATTTCCCACCCTAAATGCCACATTGTTTGTGTCTTTTATAAAGGACATTTGACAAATTCAAAGTACTGTACCACAACATATTAGGTTATAAAATATGTATGTATATAAAATATTTACTTTTTTCAAAAAAGAATAAAGTAGAAACTGAAAAATGAATGTCTGTGAAGATTTTGAGTGAACAGGATGATAGGAATAGAGATGGAGGCAGGGTTTTCTCATATGTATCTTTTTATGAAGTTTTAACTTATGAATAAATATAAATTATTTACATGCTCAAAAAAAATACAGGGCTACACACAGGGATGCACAGGTAGCAACACCACTCAGGAGGCCTGGTTCCATGCACCTGCAATCCTAGCTAACTGGGAGACTGAGGCAGGAACATTGTGACATAGCAAGACCTTGAAAAAGAAACCAATCACTATTTCCCTTTCTCTCTCTCTCTCACCCAATCCTTTCTTTCCCCCTCTATTTCATAAAGAAAAGAAAAAGACATCTACATAGATGTTTTGGAGAAATTTGGATATGGAATGGGTATTTGATGATTTTAAAGAATTAGAGTTATCATTTTCTTAAATATGGTAACTATAGTTGTGAATGTTTATTTCTAGGATATGCATACTGAATGTATTGAGATGAATTGTAATGATGTCATAACAGCTTTTAAGTGTGAGTTCAAATGTATTTGTACACAGTTGATGCAAAAATGGCAGTTTTAGAAAGTACTGAATGTAGGGGGCCAGCAGGTGTCATGATGGTTAAAGGTGCTTGATTCCCACATGGCCTACTGTGAGTTGAGTCCCAGACCTGTCAGTTTACTTTCTCCCTTTTCCTTTCTCTCTCTCTCTCTGGTCAAATTAAAAAATAATAATAACAAATGAATTAAAGAAATATTTTTTAAAAATAAAATATTAAATGTAGTAATAGGTACATGGGTGTTCACTCTGTTATTCTTAAGAATTTTGTTTGGGAAATTTTATAATAAAAAGTATTGGAGAAGTATCACACTGCTTATATATTCTCTTATGGTTTCATGGCATATACACATAGTTACGCTCATTATTATTCATTTTCTTATTAATGAAGAAGCCAAACAATTCCTTGTTTTTTTTTAAGTGTTTAACTATGTTGGGTTTAGCAAGTTTAATAAAAATGTTGAAAACATGTGCAAAGGTAGGCTACACCATTAACAACATAAACTTGTGTTAAGAACTAACTGTGGGGCCAGCAGGTGGCATGGTGGTTGGGCACTGGACTCCCACATGGCTGACTGTGATTCAAGTCCCAGACCTTGAGGCTTACTTTGTCACTTCCCTGTCCCCCTCACTCTGATGACTATAGCAAAAAAAAAAAAAAAAAAAAAAAAAAAAAAAAAAAAAAAAAAAAAAGGAGGGGGATAAAATAATTCTTTAAAAAAGAAAAAAGAAATAGCTGCAAGCAGTAGTACTCATTACAGTGAAAATGGTGCTGTAAAGAGGAATCACCTTGGGACCAGCAGTTAGCATAATGGCTATGTCACTGGACTCCCATGTAGTCGACCGCAGTTGAACAGTTGAATCCCGGACCCGGTGGCTTAAACTCATGCTGGGCACATGTGCATGCATGCCCAAGATCCCGAGAGGAGAATGGAGGAGAAGGCATTGCAGTGTGGCCATCTCCCCTGGGGGGTGATTTCTCACTTTTTGTCTCTCTGTCTCCCTCTGTCTTTCCGGGGTGTGCATGCGCCCTATAGCAAAGACCTCTCTCAAAAAAAAAAAAAAAAAAAAAAAAAAGAGGAATCACCTTTGGGTTAGCTCATACCATGGCCCAAAGCATTTGGATCTCATAGGGCCAATGGTGTGATTTGAGTTCCAGACCTGATGGTTCAAGAGACATGACAAGCTTGTGTGTGTGCATGTCCAAAATCCTAAAAGGATGGAGAAATGGAAAGGGATTATGGCATGACCATCCCCCATTGAAGACATACTTTCTCACTTGCCTTCCGCTGTTTCTTCAGGGAGCACACGTGCCCTCTAGCAAAATAAAAATTAAAAATAAACCCAAAACAAAAAGCACTTTTATCTTTCTACTCTTGACAAAGGAGTGCCTTAAAAGGTATAATGGCACAGTCCAAGGGATAGGTACCAAGAATTTTGCATAACAGGGTGGCAGCTATTGTGTCCTGATTGTTTCTCCCTGCTCTACCTTGATTTCCTTACATAAAGTTGGCAGCTAGCTCTGCTGCTTTCTTGCTGGAGAGTCTTTTTTTTTTTAAAAGGTTTAATTTTATTTTTAAGTTTTTAAACATTTATTTATTTACTTATCTATTTGTTGTGATTTTCTTTATTTTTTACATTTTATTTATTTATTATTTTAAAAAATTTATTTATTTCACATTCATTCACTGAGCATCATTGCAGCATACAAACTGTTATTTTCCATTCAGAATACAGTTTTTTTAAGGAATTATTTTATTTAACTTTATTTATTTATTTTAAATTGACCAGAGAGGGACAGAGCAAGAGAGAGAGAGAAAGTGAGAAAGCAAGTCGCCAGGTCTGAGACTTGAACCATGGTTGGCCATGTGGGAGTCCAGTGCCTTTAACCACCATGCCACCTACTGGCCCCCAGAATACACTGTATAGTAGCTTAATCATACATGTTATGGTCAGCAAATAATTTTCCATTTCATGATATATATATATATATATATATATATATATATATATATATATATATATAACTTTTTTCCCCTCCTATTTCTCACTCTGTCATTTCTCACCCTCCTCCCACACTGTCTTTGGTATTTACAGTTGCTTTCCATTCCTCCCACCCATTTTATTGATTCAAAAAATATCTTAATTAATCTAACTACTTTCAGTAGCAAGTTCAGCTGATATGTACATATCTGTGAACACATGTCTGACTTTAGGCATGAAACTCTGAGTAGAATGAATATAATATAAAGTAGCACCTAGCTGAGGCTATATAGCTTACTGTGGTCATTAAATAGGTATTTTTAAACATATTTTTTAATTTCAAGAAAAGCAGTTTTAACTTTAATAAATCAAAATAAAAAAATGTTAAGAGAACTTTGCTTAAGACTTAAAACCAGGAAACAAGTTAGGATTCTGTTCAAGTAATAGGTACATGAACCTATCAACAGCTCAAGAGAAGACAAAAACCCTTGAATCCAGAAAACAAAACATAGGAAAAAATCAGTAATGGTTTAGTCAAAAGTCATAAGATTCTATTTCACCAGTTCAGTCTCATGTACTTAATCTGTCTTCTGTTGTGGTCTGATCTTTCCATTTAAATTCTGGAAGATAATGTTCAACTCCAGACTTGTCCGTACCAGTAAGTTGGCCATTTTATTATTTTTTTCTCTTTAAATTTATTTATTTTTTACATTAATTCACTATACATCATTACAGCATACAAATGAATTTTCCATCCAAAATACACTGTGTATTGGCTCAATCAGGCACATCAACATACATGTTTTCAGCAAATAATTTTCCAATTCTTATGTCTTGTATACTTTGTTTTTTGTTTTGCCATCCTTGATTCCTTATCCCTCACCCTCTGCCATGTCCCACCCTCCTCCCACATTGTCTCTGGTATCCATGGTTGCTTTCTATGCCTTCCCCCCCATTTAATTGATTTGCTAATGAACTTAATTAGTCTAAATATATCCAATAGCTAGCACGGCTGATATATACCTATACATGAACCCAAGTCTGACTTTAGGCATAAACCCCAGTGAGTAGAATGAACATATTATAAAGTAGTACCCAGCTGGGGCTATATAGCTTACTGCAGTCATCAAATATGCATTATTTTTTAAAATTTCGATACGAACAGTTTTACCGTTTTTTTTTTTTCTCCTGCAACTTTTTTTTTTAAATTACTTAACATTCATTCCCTGAGCATCATCCAACGTACTAAATGTGGTTTCCCATCTAGAATAAACTGCATAGTGGCTTAATCATGCATGTTATCATCAATAATATTCCATTTCTACTTTCATACATATGTATACGTATATATATGTCTTTTATCCCATGTTTGACCCACTGCCCTTTCCCACTCTCTTATTACATTGACCCTCTGCCCTTTCCCACTCTCTTATTACACTATGTCTGCTATATACAGTTGTCTTCCATTTCTTTTTCCCCAACATTTTGTTCATCACACAATATCATAAGTAATCTAACTACTTTCTGCAGGTAATTTCAAGAAGAGTAGTTTTGAACTGGTAATGATATTTCCTTGAAACTTAAAGCCTAGAAACAGGTTAGTATTCTGTTCAAATAGTAGGTACATGCACCTATCCACAGCTCAAGACAGGATAAAAATCCTTTAAAACCGGAAAACAAAGCTTAGGAGAAAAGCAGCAATAATTCAGTCAAGTCACAGAATGTTGTTTCATCGGTTCAGTCTCATGTACTTAATCTTTCTTCTGTTAAGGTTCAATCTTCCAGATTGAATTCTGGGATATAATATTCATCTCCAAACATTGTCCCTACAATTAAGTTGCCCATTTTCTTAATTTTTGAACTCTTATTTCTGTGTGTCTGCATTTAATTTTACTGACATAGCACTCCCTTAAGAACTTCTTGGAGATCTGGTCTGGTGCTGGTAAATTCTTTCAGGTTTTGTTTATCTGGGAAAGTTCGTGTCTTTTCTTCCCAAATGAACGATAACCTTGCTGGGTACAGAATTCTCGGTTGAAATTGCTTTTCCCTTAATACTTTGAATATATTTTCCCATTCTCTCCTCGCTCGCATTGTTTCCAATGAGAGGTCTGCCGTTAGTCTGATGGGATATCCTTTGTAGGTAACTTGCCTTTTTTCTCTTGCCAGTCTTAGTATCTTGTCTTTGTCTGTGGTTTTGGTCAATCTGGCTATAATGTGTCTTGGAGAAGATCTTCTTGGGTTGATTCTATTTGGGGTCCTCTGTATTTCTTGGGACTGAATCTTGGAGTGCCTCTCCAGCTTTGGAAAGTTTTCTTGCAGGATTTCATGGAATAGATTATCAATGCCCTTATGAGTCTCTTCACCCTCTGGAATGCCTATTATCCAGATGTTTGGACGTTTAATTGTATCTAGTACTTCTCGCATATTATTCTCAAATTTTTGGGCCATTTTCTCAGTCTTTGTGATGGATTTTTCTAGGCCAGCCATTTTCTCTTCTACAGTAGAGATTCTATTTTCTGTATGATCTAGTCTGCTTTTAATACTTTCACTGGAGATTTTGACTTCTTGTATTATAGCCTTCATCTCTAACAGTTCCATCTGATTCTTTTGTAAAGTGTGAAATTCCTCTTTTAGATCTTGCATGAATTTCCTCACCTCCTGGAACTCTTCAACTCCTTTCTCCTTCTTCTTCAGCAGTTCCTTGTCTCTCTTCTCTTCCATCGCTGTTAGCTTTGCCATTATGAATGTTCTGAATTCTTTATCAGACATTTCCATGATTTCCATTGAACTGGGTGTGGATGAAGAGGAGCTATACGTTTCCCTTGTGGGAGTGGTATTTTCCGGCTTCCCCGTATTTCTTGTGGTCCTGCAGCGATTTCTAGTCATCTGGTGGATGGTCGGTTTCTTCCCAAACTTGGAAGTTCAAACACGTGGGTTTTGTATGCTGGAGGCCCAGTGATCAGTGGGACATCTTCCTTTCTCCCAAAATGGCTAGATTGCAGGAGCCATGGAGCTGTCTGTCTCTTGAAGAAGGGCTGTTCACGCGGGTTTTGTATGCTGGAGGCCCAGTGATCAGTGGGACATCTTCCTTTCTCCCAAAATGGCTAGATCGCAGGAGCCATGGAGCTGTCTGTCTCTTAAAGAAGCGCTGGAGAGTCTTGATGTGGATTAATATTCCCTCCCTTACCAGAGATTGTTTGGGTTGGGCATAAGGCCAAGTCCTGGCATCTGGGTTGTTTATGAAAATATCCTTGGTGACTTTGACTCAGGTTACTTCATTGATAAAGAGCCATGAGCAAAAGGCACTAAGCATCTACATATGACTGTTAGTTTAATCTTATGCCTTAGAACTAGTAGTTTGAGGATAGTGAGCAGAGAGATGGATGTCATTGATCAGTGATGGTCTGGAGTGATGTATTAACCAGCTCTGTAGCCGCTCTGTATTGGGAAGTCTTGGGGTTATTAATTTTCCTTATTGTTTAAGCCTGTTGGAATTGAGATTTTTGTTGTTAGGAGCTATAAGGAACCCTTTTTTTTAAAAGGGATGCTTTTTTTTTTCTTTTAAACTTTCATTTACATTTATTTTACGCTGACTTTATTCTCATGCCATAAGTTTTTGTGTCTTCAGTTTTTTCTGGGATATCTTTTTCTTCTATGCAACTTCCTCTTCTGGTTAATCCAGCTGGCTCGGATCATTCCCTGGTGACCAACCAGAGACTGGGAGCAGTTCAGCCGCTCTTCCCCACCTAGGGTCAGGCCCGTTAGTGAAGTCTGACCCACTGAGGAGCATTCCTGGAACCCCATGTCTGCCTCCTCTCTCCTCCAGTCTTCTCCTTTCTTGCTATTTATTTGTTTATTTATTTATTGCCTCATCTGAATGCCCTAGATGTGGCTAATTTTCTATCACTTGCTTACCTAAGGACTTCCAGGTGCAGTGGAAGGACTTTATTTTATTTTGTTTTATTTTATTTTACTTTATTTTATTTTCACTTTAAGAAGTCTAGTTTAATTCCAAGAGATTAATCCAGAATGAACAGTATCATTTTCTACTATTTCTACTTGATCAGTAAGCAGGAAGGAAATAATTTTCTATAATATATGCCACAGATTTTTATGTTTCTTTTATAAATATCTACAAGTTTCCTTATTTGTATATGTGCTACATATAATTCTTAGATTACGAATCCTAAGAGGGGTCCCAGCAGTTAGCGTAATGGCTATGTCGCTGGACTCCCACGTAGTTGACTGCGGTTCGAGTCCTGGACCTGGTGGCTTAAACTCATGCCGGGCGTGTGTGCGTGCGTGCCCAAGATCCTGAGAGGAGAATGGAGGAGAAGGGATTGCGGTGTGGCCATCCCCCCTGGGGGGTGATTTCTCGCTTTCTATCTCTCTGTCTCTCTCTGTCTGTCTGGCGAGCACACGCGCCCTATAGCAAAAACCTCTCAAAAAAAAAAAAAAAAAAAAAAAAAAGAATCCTAAGAGGATTAAAACATCTTCTTGCAACTATTACTTGATGCCTATGAAGTGTGAAGACCACATCTGAACTTGTAATGGCCTCCTGTTTTCAACCCAATTGTAATGTCTTCCAAAGATGAAAATTTTCACAAATTATTATTAGTGACCTGACTCCATTAAAAAATGGTTTTAGCAAATGTGAAAATAGAAAATACTATTACTTATTTGCTAATTCCTGATACAAGGGGAAAAAAGAGATGTATTCTTCAGAAATAGAGAACAGTTTTGATAGCATTTCACGTGGTAAAGTATCGATAGGTCTAATAAGCAGCCTTTGTGCTCAGGGAAAGAAATTATTTCATTGTGCTTCTCTTCTGAATTGCTCAGTAATTCCAAGTGATTTTCAAATTTGGAGGCAGATTACTGACATTAAGTTAATCAAATTTAGATCTGTTTTGAACAGGGACACTGTAGAAGTCGAGAACATCCTTGACCCTACACATTTGTTGGAGCCTGATGTTAGGCACTGCATGGCCCAAGTCATCAGCTAAATGTGCCAAGAGACTGAATTTCAGGTGAACATCTTCCAAGGAGATGTCCTTCCAATTAGTGGAAAGAGATGAACCAAAACCTTCCTTAACACAAGATTCCAAATGACTCTGGAGATCTTCAGGTGGTATATATGTTCGGGTTCGTAAGGGTGGACACATCAGGATAGGTCCTTTCTTCACTTCTTCTGCTGTCTCAATCACCACTGGTTCTTTTTCTTTTATTTTTACATTTATTTTATGCTGACTTTATAATGGATACCAAATGCTCTGCATGGCGCCCTGGAGACTAGCCACATGAAGCCTGGTAATGCTGGACACCAATAGCCCACCATCTTCCTGGAGAGTTGGGGCTCACGCCTCAGCCTGCAATTGCAGTAGAAGGACTTTATGTAGAAGTTTGAGGTGTTTGCTGAATGCCTTCTCCATTGTTTAAGAATGATACTTTCTCTAGCTCACGCACAAACTCCAAAATTGGCACTCTTGCTCAGAAGTGGCTTCCAGGACCCTCAGTTTTTCCTCAGTGGCCTTTCAGTTCTTCTTGAGATTTCCAAGGTTATTTTACTCTTTAGCAGAAAGGGAGAGGGAAGAGAGAGCTCACATCATCTTCTAGGCCTCCTTGCCTCTGGTGATACAATTGTACCCAACACTGCTGGTCAGGATGTATCACAAGGCCCCATCTGGTGCAAGGGGTTGGCAGAGATCACCTTTTTCTGGACTGCTGTTTCTGTAATATCCCTCTCTGCCTTCCTGGCAGACTTATCACCAATACTATCATGTCCTCAGAGTTCACACACACACACACACACACACATATATATGCATACATATGTATACATAATAATAATAATGATAAAATTATATTTATCATCATTATTATTATTGTTTAATTTGCTATAGGGCATATGTGCTCATGAGCAAGAGAGAAAGAGGAGAAAGTGAGAAAGCTAGCTGCCAGGTCCAGGACTTGAACGGCAGTTGGCTATGCGGGAGTCCAGTGCCTTAACTACCATGCCATCTGCTGGCCCTGTTCACTTCTTTATCTTAACTGTCTTGTCTAGTCAGCTGGTTTTATGACTAAAGAATGCTTTAACTAGCTCTCTGACTCTCTTACTAGCATCTCTATCGACCTTCACTGATTGTCCTAAGTAGCTGACTAAATGCCTAGTTTTCCCCTAAACCTTCCCTTCTGTTTTTGAAAACCATGCTGAGTAAGAGTTCCAGGGGTAAAGGGTAGATGATCCATAGTGATGGCTGTGTTCCTTCCTTTCACTCTGCCTCTCTTGGTCCCTGAGGTCCCAATCCTTTCCCTCTGTCTTGGCTTCCTGAGCAGGTGATTCAGCCATTGATGACTGAGTTATGTCCACCTTACCTAGGACCCATTGATGGATCCAGGGAGTTATGAAACTCTTGAATAGCTTTGCATATTTGGGTCTATGGATGAGTATGTGTGTTTCTAAGGAGAGGGTTCTTCCCACACAACAAACCAATAATCACTGCTCAAATGTTGACCATTGGAATCCTTCAAGTCATGACCACCTCCCAACTCCAAGTCACTACTCTTATAATCTATCCTGGAGGCAGGTAGGGTTCTGAGACTGTGGGAAGAAAAAACAGGAGTTTAGTTGTCTTCAAAACCTATTTGAGGGACCAGCAGTTAGCGTAATGGCTGTGTTGCTGGACTCCCATGTAGTCGACCACGGTTTGAGTCCTGGACCCGGTAGCTTAAACTCACACCGGGTGCATGTGCGTGCGTGCCCAAGATCCTGAGAGGAGAATGGAGGAGAAGGGATTGCAGCATGGCCTTCCCCCTTGAGGGGGGAGTGATTTCTCACTTTCCGTCTCTCTCTGTCTTTCTGGCGAGCACACGGCCCTATAGCAAAAACCTCTCAAAACAAAACAAAACAAAACAAACAAACAAAAAACCTATTTGAGCTCTTTCCCACTATACAAGATAGCAGATGAAAAAGCTGTAAAGCAGGATACTAAGGAGAAGAAACCTGAAGCCAAGAATGCTGGTATCAGTGGCAAGGTTAAAAAGGGTGACCCCCAAGGCTAAAAAGCCCTAGAAGGGAAAGCTCCATTGCAGCTGAAATCCCATCCTAGCCCAGGGCATTGGCAGATACTCCCGGTCTGCCATGTATTCCAGGAAGGCCATGTACAAGAGGAAATATTCAGCCACCAAATCCAGGATTGAAAGAAAAAGATGGAGAAGGTTCTTGCGACTGTCACAAAACCAGTTGGTCGAGACAAGAATGGTGGTACTCAGGTGATTAAACTGTGGAAAATGCCTAGGTATTATTCTACTGAAGATGTGCCTTGAAAGCTGTTGAGCCACGGCAAAAAACCCTTCAGTCAGCATGTGAGAAAGCTGCGAGCTAGCATCACTCCTGGGACCATTCTGATCATCCTCACTGGACGCCACAGAGGCAGGAGAGGGGTTTTCCTGAAGCAACTGAGCAGTGGCCTGCTTCTTGTAACTGGACTGCTGGTTGTCAATTGAGTTCCACTGCGTAGAACACACCAGAAACTTGTCATCGCCACCTCCACGAAAATTGATATTAGCAAAGTAAAAATCCCAAAGCACCTTACCGATGCTTACTTCAAGAAAAAGAAACTGCGGAAGCCCAGACACCAGGAAGATGAGATCTTTGACACAGGGAAGGAGAAATATGAGGTTTCAGAGCAGCGCAAGATTGATCAGAAAGCTGTGGACTCGCAAATTTTACCAAAAACCAAAGCTGTTCCTCAGCTCCAGGGCTACCTGCGATCCGTGTTTGCCCTTACAAATGGAGTTTATCCTCACAAATTTGTGTCCTAAATTTTTTGCCAAGAACCTAATTAAATAACTGATTTTATATGTGTATGTGTGTGTGTATATATATATATATACACATACATATATATACATAAATATATATATATATATATATATATATATATATATATATATATAAAAATTGGTGCATATTAAGTGAGATCATGCAATATTTCTTTTATTTTTGGCAAATTCCATTTAGCATAGTGTCTTCCAAATCTATTCATATTGTGGCAAATGGCAAGATCTCTTTTTTTTTCTTTCTTATTTTCTTGAGAGGTTTTTGCTATAGGGCGCGTGCGCTCGCCAGACAGACAGAGACAGAGAGACAGAAAGCGAGAAATCACCCCCCAGGGGGGATGGCCATGCCGCAGTCCTTTCTCTTTCACTCTCCTCTTGGGATCTTGGGCACGTGCGCACATGTGCCCGGCATGCGTTTAAGCCACCAGGTCCAGGACTCAAACTGCCATCGACTACGTGGGAGTCCAGCAACATAGCCATTACGCTAACTGCTGGTCCTGCGAGATCTCTTTTTAAAAGGCTGAGTAATACTCCATTTGTGTTCCTGTCACATTTACAAAAATCCATTTAGCCACTGCTATCAGGTTTTTTCCATATCTTGATTACAGGGGAGTGCAGATACCTTTATCAGGTGGTGCGTTCATCTCTCTTAGATATACATCCTCAACACATATTGCTGGTCATATAGTGGTTTCTTTTTTTTTTTTTTTTTTTTTTTTTTGCCATAGGGTAAGTACACTCACTGAAGAGAGAGAGAGAGGGAAAGTGACAAATCACCCCCCCTGGGGGGATGGCCATGACACAATCCCATCTTCATTCTCTTCTCAGTATTTTGGGCAAGCACGCACACGTGCCCAGAGTGATACTAAAGCCCCTGTGTCTGGGACTCCAGTCATGGAGTTTGCCATATAGGGTCCAGTACCTTATCCACCATGCCATTTGCTGGTCCAGCATTCTTATTTTTAATGTCTTTTAGAAATATTTTTTTCTTCATTCACGAGAGAGAAATACAAGCACCCTTCTTCACAGGTTGTGGTCATGCTATGATCACCTTCCTCTGGTCTACTAGATCTTGGGCATTTGTGTTTATACTCAGTGTTTCAGATTGACAAGGCTTCTCTTGAGCAGCACATCACTACTATACTATGGAGCTAGCTCATATTTTAAATTTATTTAGGAAGCTTCGCATTCTTTTCCATTATGGCTGCACCAATATTACCACCACCAATGTCTAGGTTTTCCTTTTCTCTACATTCCTTTTTTTTTTTTTTAAGACGTTTTTGCCTGAGGGTGTGTGCACTTGCTGGAGACAGACAGTGAGAAGGAAAGTGAGAAATCACCCCCCAGGGTGAGGGGGATGGCCACATCACAGTCCCTTCTCCTCTATTTTCCTGGGATCTTAGGCACACAAGCACACATACCTGGCATGATTTTCAAGCCACTGGGTCTCGGACTCAAAACTGCGGTCAGCCATGTGGGAGTCCAGCAACCGCTATGCCATCTGCTGGCCCCTCCCTTTTCTCTACATTCTTACCAACACTTGTTATTTCTCATCTTTTTGACAAGACTCATCCCAATTAGTGTGAGGTGATATCTCATAGTGGTTTTAATTTACATTCTTCTGATGATTAATGATGTTGAACACTTTTCACATATCTGTTGGCCATATTTATTTATTTATTTGTTGGAGAGGTTGTTGCTATAGGGTGCATGCACTTGCCAGAAACACAGAGAGAGACAGAGCGACAGAAAGCAAGAAATCACCCCTCAGTGGGAATGGCCACACCACATTCCCTTCTCCTCCACTCTCCTCTTGGGATCTTAAGCACGCATGCACATGTGCCTGGAGTGAGTTTAAGCCACTGGGTCCAGGACTCGAACCGTAGTCGACTACATGGGAGTCCAGCAACATAGCTGTTATGCCAACTGCTGGTCTCAGCCATGTTTATTTTTAAAAAGTATTATTGACTGGTCAACCTAGTAGAATAGCAGTGTTTTTTTTTTTTTTTTTTTTTTTTTTTTTTTTTTTTTTTTTTTTAAGGTTTTTGCCTTACGGTGTGTGTGTTCACAAGGGGGATGTATGTGGGGAGTGAGAAATCACCTCTGGTGAGATTGCTGGTGTCAGTCATGTTTATTTTTATTTCTTCATTATGAGAAATATCTGCCTATTTTTAAATTGCACCTTTCTGCTACTGAGTTGTAAGAGTTATTCTGGATATTAATTCCTTATCAGATATGATTTTTAAAACTATTTTTTATCAGTCCTTAGGCTGTCTTTTCATTTTGTGGATTGTTCCCTTTGTTCTGCAGAAACTACAGTGTGATGTAACCCCACTTGTTTATTATTTGCTTTTGAAGACAGAACTTTTGCTATGATAAACAAAAACATTGCCAAGGCTTTGCAACAGTCTTACAGACAGTGGCCTAACAAATAAAACTCACCACAACAGTTCTTTAAAAATAAGATCTGTATTTGTACACCTCCCCCACCCCTGGTCCTGGCAACCCACACCTGGCACACTAGCTCATCATTTGGCCTTTGTTATCATCTGTTTTGTTGCTAATAACAGAAATACCTCAGTTGAGGGAACTTAAAAGAGGTTTATTTAGTTTCACTTTGAAGGCTGAGAAGTCCAAGAGCATGGTGCTGGCATCTGGTGAGGGTCTTCTCATTGCATTACAATGTGGAAGAAGACAAAAGAGCATGTAGAGCAGAGTATATCTTTGTCTCTCATTCCCTCTCCTTATAAACCCCACCAGGGCTCATTAGGCCTCATTCTAATGCCTAATCACTTCCCAATAGCCCTTTCAATATCATAATCAGATTTGTCTTAATACCTTCACAATACAACCAAATTTGAACACGAGTTTAATTTTTGTTGTAGGGTGCATGCACTTACCAGACACAGAAAGTGAGAAATCACCACCACCACCCCACCTCCCGCCCCCAGGAGGTATAGCCACACCGCAATCCCTTCTCCTTCATTCTCCTCTTGAGATTTTGGGTACATGCACTTGGCATGTTTCAAGCTGCTGGGTCCAGGACTTGAACTGTGATCAACCATGTGAGAGTCCAGCACCTTAACCACTATACCATCTGCTGTCCCCAACACGTGAATTTTTTTCCAGGTTTTTTGGTTTGTTTGTTTGTTTTGCTATAGGGCGTGTGCACTCGCCAGACAGACAGAGAGAGACAGAGAGACAGAAAGCGAGAAATTACCCCCCAGGGGGTATGGCCACACCACAATCCCTTCTCCTCCATTCTCCTCTCGGGATCTTGGGCACGCACGCACACGTGCTCCGCGTGTTTTAAGCCACCGGTCTGGGACACGAACCGCGGTCGACTACGTGGGAGTCCAGCGACATAGCCATTACGCTAACTGCTGGTCCCGCCAACACATGAAATTTTTGAGGACACATTCTGACCATAGCAGTTGCTGGTCTGAGTGCAGACCATTCCTCTCTCTCATGTACATGCATGCACTATCATCAAAACAAAAACCCCAAACAACAAAATATGCCTTTACATCCTCACAATGGCAAAAATTATTGATGTATAATATATATTTGTACAGATATGAATGGGAAATGGAAGTCTGTGAACTCTACAGTTGTTTAAAGTGATATACCATATGGGGCCAGCAGGTAGCATGGTGGTTAGGGTGTTGGATTACCACATGGTCAGCTTGAATTCTAGACCTGGCCACTTGAAAATCATGCCAGGCCAATGTGTGTGCATGCCTGAAGTTCGAGGAGAAAAAATGGAGGGAAAGGGATTGCAGCATGGCCATCCCCCCTGGGAGATGATTTCTCACTCCCCACATCTCCCTTGTGAACACACACACTGTA
The DNA here is from genome assembly GCA_026018925.1 of Tupaia tana. Taxonomy (NCBI): domain Eukaryota; kingdom Metazoa; phylum Chordata; class Mammalia; order Scandentia; family Tupaiidae; genus Tupaia; species Tupaia tana. The sequence continues at coordinate 46,829,332 of JAKSZU010000016.1, read as the reverse complement.
TGGCAAAAACCTTGAAAAAAATTAAAAAAAAAAAAACCACTGCTATTCTGCTAGGTTGACCAGTCAATAATATTTTTTTATTTAAGAACTATTTTATTGAACTTATTTATTTCCATTTGACCAAAGAGGGACAGAGAGAGAGAGAAAGAGAGAAAGTGAGAAAGCAAGCCACTGGATCCGGGACTCGAACCACCAGTCGGTCATGTGGGAGTCCAGCACTCTTAACTACCATGCCACTTGCCAGCCCCAATAATACCTTTTAAAATTAATAATGTGTATGTCTTATGCAGTGATATCCTATCTGTTTTGTCCCAGAGAAATGTTTACACTTAAGAATGTATATACAAGGAATTTCATCCTGACAACTATACAGTAGTTTGGACCAAAATGCTAGATTTCTTATAGCATATTTGATAAAAATCTTTTAGATATGAATGAATGGAACAAGATCTGGGGACAAGGTTTTCTATCTTTCCTGTTGGTACCACATAAGCCACTTTCAACTTGAGGCCTTTTTAAATTTTTTTGCTATAGGGCATATGTGCTTGCTGAAGAGACAAAGACAGAAAGTGAGACCTCACCTCCCAGAGGGGATGGCCACACCACAGTCCCTTCTCCAGTCTCTTCTTGGGATTTTGGGCATGCACGCACATGCACACCACGTTAGTTTCAAGCCACTGGGTCTGGGACTCAAACTACAGTTGGCCATGTGGGAGTCCAGCAATGTAACCATTATGCCATCTGCTGGTCCTAAGGTCTTTCATTTTTAATTAAAAGAAAAATTTAATTCACATATTTCCCTTTTGAAAAATCCTACTATATGGGTATTATTTTTACTCACCTTTACATCTCATTTTTACTTTTCACACTGCATTTCTGTATTCCTTCTGGTGTCATGGGAAAAGTATTTGTCATTATCACATACCCAATAATTTGGTTTTTTTTAGCTATGTTCATTTATTAATCTCATCTATTATTTTTAGCATGAGTTTCAAGCCACCAGGTCCAGGACTTGAACTGTGGTTGACCATGTGGGAGTCCAGTGACGTAAAATTATTTCCTTATGGGCTTCATACTGTGCTTAACTAGAGGCAGTCCATAAATCTGGCAATTATTTGAGCTGCAGCCATATGGCATATTATACAACCTTGTTTGAGAAGTTTGGATGGTATGTCTAGGTATACTGAAATGGATTAAGGAAGTGAACCTGAGCCTCAGATAGAATGTGGCCTCAGTGTTTACAACATGAATTCATTTCAATCTATTTGAGAAATCACAGAAGCAACGACTGAACCACCCATTTCACCAATCCTGGGATAATTTTAAAAAATAAGAAGGAGAGGGAACCACCAGTTAACGTAATGGCTATGTCGCTGGACTCCCACGTAGTAGACCGCGGTTCGAGTCCTGGACCCGGTGGCTTAAAACTCACGCCAGGCGCGTGTGCTTGCGTGCCCAAGATCCCGAGAGGAGAATGGAGGAGAAGGGATTGCGACATGACCATCCCCCCTGGGGGGTGATTTCTCGCTTTCTGTCTCTATGTCTCTCTGTCTGTCTGGTGAGCGCACGCGCCCTATAGCGAAAATCTCTCCCCCCCCAAAAAAAGATGGAGAGGGACGAGCAGACGGCATAATGGTTACATTGTTGTATTCCCATATGGCCAACCGCAGTTTGAGTCCTGGACCTGGACGCTTAAAACTCATGCCAGGTGTGTGTGTGTGTGTGCATGCCCCAAATTCCAAAGAATGGGAGAGAAGGGATTGCAGCATGGCCATGCCCCCAGGGGATGATGTCTCGCTTTCTGTCTGGCAAACGCATGCACCCTATAGCAAAAATCTCTTCAAAAAAATTATGTGGGGGGAACCAGCAGTTAGTGTAATGGCTATGTCGCTGGACTCCCACGTAGTCGACCGCGGTTCGTGTCCTGGACCCGGTGGCTTAAAACTCACGCCAGGCACATGTGCGTGCGTGCCCAAGATCCCAAGAGGAGAATGGAGAAGGGATTGCGGTGTGACCATCCCCCCGGGGGGTGATTTCTCGCTTTCTGTCTCTCTCTCTCTCTCTCTGTCTGTCTGGCGAGTGCACGCGCCCTATGGCAATAAACCTCTCAAAAAAAAAAAAAAAGGAAAAAAAAAATTATGTGGGGAGGGGAGCAGCAGGTGGCATAGAGGTTAAGGCACTGGATACCACATAGTTGACTGCTCAGATGAATCCCAATCTGGTGACTTGAAAATTATGTTAGGCATGTGTGCATGCTTGCCCCAAATCCTGAGGAGACTGGAGGAGGGACTGCAGAGAGAGTGATTTCTCACTTTCCTTCTCTTTTCTGGTGAATGCATGTGCCTTATAGCAAAACTAAAAAGAAGAAGAAATCAGAGGAAATCCCACTTCTACTTTTCATGAAGGGTCTTCCTTTTTAAAAAAAAATATTTAATTTTATTTGTTGTTGTTGTTGTTATTATTATTATTATTTTTATTATTATTATTTTTAATTTGACCAGAGAGAGACAAAAAGGGAAAGATAAAGCAAACCACCAGGTCCAGGACTCAAACTGTGGTTGGCTATGTGGGAGTACAGGGCCTTAACTACCATGCTACCTGCTGGCCCCTCTTTCTCATCTCTTGAAAGTCATTCCTAATTTATGACAACACTGGCATATGTGAAACTATGAAAATGTAAAATACACATTGACTACATTATTGAAGAGGCAGTTTGGGACAAATGACATGTACCAGACCTTTGATGAGCAGGCAATCCATAAGAGAAGAAATGCGGTAAGCCATTTAACTTTTCAAATATTTTACTTAAAATGTATATTGTGTAATTAAGATATAATGATACACCAGTGTGGGAAACCTTTATAGATAACATTTCAACAAATACTTTATCTAGTTCCTACACAAAACTATACAATCTACAACTTTCAATTAACTGTAGCATACTCAATAATCTAGAAGGATATGGAGAAAAAAGGCTGAGCAACAAAAACAAGAGTCATGTATATGATTTTAATGATAAAGGAGTACATTATTCAAATGTGATAAGCTATCAGGCTAATCATTTGAAAGAATAAAACTAGATCCTTTACCTCACACCATATACTATTGACTAACATTGTAGCAATGATCTTTGAATAACATACATTACCTTGAATGAAGTTTGTTTTGTGTATTAGGAAAAGGGAGGTAAACCTGACATCATGCTAGGTTCCAGACATTTATTTACTTTGTAGGTCAATGATGCAACAGTTCAAGAAAGCATACACATTTAATTGTTTTAAGTTGATGTCTAATGCTCAAACTATTTACATAAAAATTTACAGAAATTAAGATAAATCTCTATATCAACACCTGAAAATAAATGATTTTCCTAAAGCTCGCTTCAGAATTGCATAACTCCTACAAAAGTGACTATCAGAATGTCTTCAGTTATCAGTAACAGAGCATCCTAAATCAGCTAGTTTAAAAATGTTTAGTTTTTCACTAGAGTCCAGAGATGGAGTTGGCTATAAGGCTGGCTGGTTCAGTGGCTCAATATCATCCAGATCCCAGGTTTCTGCAGTCTTTCTGCTCAGGCCACAATTCATACACTGTTGAAAGACACTATCAAGCACCACATCCAGACAAGGGAATGTTTACCAAAAGATTCCACTTCAATTTGCTTGATTCCATGAACCTCTGAGGAAACCTTTTCTAGAAATAACCTGTCATGTATCTGTTTATCTAACTAGAATTGGGTCCTATGGCCACTCTAAACCAACTGCTGGCTGACAGGGAGTATTATTATTGATTGAAACTGATCAGGATATATTTCTCATCCTTGAAGAAGAATGGATATCCAAGTTCTGCCAGTAAAGAGTAAGGAAGGAGTGACTGAGGAAATCACTCCACAATGGCTGCCACAAATCCTTAAGAATGTTCTTCATTCACTCAGTAGTGAGAAGAAGCAGAACATGATGTTTAAAAACACAATCATATCAAATAAAAATATAGTTAATTCCCATGTTATACAGCATTTGTGCTCTGCACACATAACGCTTATGTAAGGTTCATATTTTAAAAATAGTACATGAAAGCAATAGATAAAAATAGGAATATTTTAAGTACTTAAAAAAATTGTAGAGTGCAATGAGTCCTATAGGTGCTCCTCACTCTTGGACACTTCTGGTCAACAATTCAAAATATCCTATGCAGGAATTTCTATCTATTTTACACACAGATTTGAATTTCTTGCTGCCTCAGATACAGTTGAAAACAAAAACACTGGTTTCTATATGGATGACAATAGTTCATCAACATTGATCAAATGCATTTATAACTGCTAGAGCACAGTACAAGAAAAAGTATACTTTATACTTATCTTTAAAAAGCATACTTTATAAAATATTATTTCAATGGCAATGCATAAAAATATATTAATGTGGTAATACTTAGAATGGATAATTTTACATGTGTTAGAAATTACTCTAGTAAGTGATAAATGCTTTTACAAACATGATTCACACTGAACATACAATTCCTGTAATGTAACATACTAAAAAACAACCCTCCCACCCCCAAAAGTCCTATGTTCCCTGGGAACTGCTTATATATGAATTTAAGTTACTGATTTGATTAGCTATCAAGATAGCTACTCTATAGCTTCTATTTACACAAAGATGTATTTATAGTAGATATCTTTTTTTATCTAAAAGTTTCTTACAGTATCAGAAAGATACCTTTTCATATTAACAATTATCGAAGTATGATTTCCACATTCCTTAGATTGATCCATTTTTTGTTGGTATGAACTCCCTGATATGTGAAACAGTTCAAATCCATGATGAAACATATATATATTCGAAATATGTACGAGTCCGTACGCCTGTATTTTTTTATCTAATGAGTCATGTACTCTCCTTATGAACATGGTTTCTACTCTGTGAACTTTCACATTACGATTCTGGCACTGTACAGAGTATGAGCTCTCTGATGTCCAATGGATCTGACTTCAGCTAGTCATTATACTGAAAGGGTTCTCAAGACATAAAAATAAGGTCTGACTTCAGAGAAGCCTTCCCACATCCATTGCATTCATATTCCCTTTCCTATGAATTCTTTGATGGCTATTGAATGCTGATTTGTGGTAGAATTTTTTCCCACATTCAGAACATTCATAAGGTTTCTCTCCTGAATGAGTTCTATAATGTACAGTGAGGTATGACATCCGAGAGAAGGCTTTTCCACATTCATTACATTCAAAAGGTTTCTCTCCTGAATGAATTCGATGATGTATAGTGAGATATGACATCTGAGAGAAGCATTTCCCACATTCATAACATTCATAGGCTTTCTCTCCTGTGTGTGTTCTCTGATGTCTATTAAGGGCTGAATTCTGGCAGAAGGTTTTTCCACATTCACTACATTCATATGGTTTCTCTCCTGAATGAATTCTATGATGTATAGTGAGGTATGACATCTGAGAGAAGAATTTTCCACATATATAACATTCATAGGGCTTTTCTCCTTTATGTATTCTTCGATGTCTACAAAGGGCAGAATTCTGGTAGAAGGTTTTTCCACATTCACTACATTCATAGGGTTTCACTCCTGAATGAGTTCTATGATGTATAGTGAGGTATGACAACTGGGAGAATAATTTTCCACATTCATTACATTCATAAGGTTTCTCTCCTGTATGTACTCTCTGATGTCTCATGAGGGCTGAATTTAGGTAGAAGGTTTTCCCACATTCATTACATTCGTAAGGTTTCTCTCCTGAATGAGTTCTATAATGTACAGTGAGATATGATAACCGAGAGAAGAATTTTCCACATTCATTACACTCGTAAGGTTTTTCTCCTGTGTGTGTCCTCATGTGGGTAGTTAGAGTAGACTTGCGGCAGAAACATTTCCCACATTCACTACACTTATAGAGTTTCACACCTGTGTGAATTTTCTGATGGTCATTAAGTGCTGACTTCTGGGAAAAGGTTTTCCCACAGTCATGACAAACATAGGGTCTCTCTCCTGAATGTGTTCTCTGGTGTTGTGTAAGGTGTGTTTTCTGGCAAAAGGATTTTCCACAATAACTACATTCATAGGGCTTCTCTCCTGAGTGAGTTCTCTGATGTTGAATGAGGTGTAACTTCTGGTAGAAGTTCTTCCCACATTCATTACATTCATAGGGCTTCTCTCCTGTATGTGTTCTCTGATGTACAGTGAGGGTTCCTTTCTGGCAGAAGGATTTCCCACATTGATTACATTCATAAGGTTTCTCTCCTGTATGAGTCCTCTGATGTATAATAAACTTAGACTTTTTACAAAAGGATTTCCCACACTGACTGCATTCATAGGGTTTCATTTCCATATGGGATCTCTGATGTACACTGAGGTTTGACATTTGGAGAAAGGCTATTTCAGATGCATTCCACTTATAGGGCTTCTCTTCCATGTGGTTAACAAAATCTGTGTCCTCTTGAAAGGATTTCGAGCATTCGATATATTCAAAGGGTTTCTCCAAAATATGAATTTTCTTATAAATGTTTTCTTCATTTAAAGTATAAGGTTCCCCATTTTGATTAAATTCATAAGATTTATCTCCTCGATGAGTTTTCTCAAGCTTAATATAGAGGAGTGATTTCCCACATCCACTACATTCATTGGGTTTCATTCTTGCATAGCTTCCATCACTACTAATATACTCTGAAACAGATGTTAAAGTCTTCTCACATGAGTCACATAGGCTATTTTGACAGGCAATTTTTCTCGAAGGAACAGGGTTCATTTCAACATTAGAAGTTTTACCAGGAACATTACCTCTTTCTTCAAGCAGGATCTTGTTGATGAACAAGGTTTGCCTTGAATATTTATTTTCATCTTCTTGGACTTTCTCTATTAGATCATTAGTTTGCCACATTTCATCTAAAAAGAGATAAAATTACCAACTTTTGTACATCTTCCTGTATGATATACAAAATGAGACTTGTATATATGCATCTCGCTGTGGGAGGATATTAGCTTCATGGAGAGATGAAGATAATTCCAAATGTACTTCTTCCCTCTTACTCTTTTCATTTGAGAAACAAAACATATACGCTCACCTCCAGGGTGGGGAAAGGAGGAAGCAAACTGACAAAATACAAGCACTTTTGATCTTTGCTACATTGTAAGATTTTGATCAAAACTGGGTATAGAAGATAAAATATAAAAATGGATCAATGGGGGGAACTGGCAGGTGGTGTGGTGGTTAAGGTGCTGGACATTCCCACATGGCCGATCATGGTTCAAGTCCTGGACCTGGTGGCTTGCTTTCTCACTTTCTCTCTCTCTGTGTCTCTCTCCGGTCAAGTTAAAATAAATGAATGAATGAATGAATAAAATTTTTAAAAAATGGATCAATGAGGACCAGCAGGTGGCATGGTGGTTAAGGTGCTGGATACTCCCACATGGACAACCATGGTTCAAGTCTTGGACCTGGTGGCTTGCTTTCTCTCTCTCTCTCTCTCTGTGTGTGTGTGTGTGTGTGTGTGTGTGTGTGTGTGTCTGGTCAAATTAAAATGAATGAATGAATAAATAAAATTAAATAAATTAATGATTTTTTTTAAAAAAATGGATCAATGTTCAGTGGCCAAAGGATGCTAGATGAATGGCTGACAAGGGGGATATGAAGGGATTCACTCACAACAAATAAAGTAAATCAGTACGAAAGCCAAGAATGCTGTAAGATAAGAAGGGACATCAGATATATATCCAAGTAGGATTTGTTTTGGAGGAGGTGGAATAGCACTTTATACTGAATCATTTCATATCAAACTGGGAGAGACAGATTATAGTCTAAGCCATATCATCTATTCTAAGATTTGTTTAAGAATTGTTTAATTCCATTTGTTATTATTATTTTTAAATTTGATCAGAGAGAGAGAAAGAAAAGGGAAAGTAAGAAAGCAAGCCACCAGGTCTGGGACTTGAACCACAGCTGGCCATGTTGGAGAGTCCAGCGCCTTTAACCCATATCACCTGTTGGCCCCTATCCAAATATTTTTATGGTATCATGTTCACTAATCTACATCCTTTCAGACCATTTTCCCTTTTTTCCCTATTCCACACAGAAATGCCAAATAAAAGTTATGCTAAGTTTCTGCAAGTTTAGAGGATGAGGCTACTTTTTTTTTTTTTTTTTTTTTTTTTTTTTTTTTTTTTTTGAGAGGTTTTTGCTACAGGGCGTGTGCCCTTGCCAGAAAGACAGAGACAGAGAGAAAGCGAGAAATCACCCCTCAGAGGGGATGGCCACGCCACAATCCCTTCTCTCGAGGTCTTGGGCATACACGCACAAGTGCCCGGCGTGAGTTTAAGCCACCAGGTCCGGGACTCGAACTGCAGTAGACTACATGGGAGTCCAGCGACATAGCAATTATGCTAACTGCTGGTCCCTGAGGATAAGCTTTCTAATTAGGGTTCTAACTGTAATTCTGTGTCACTTTATAGGAGAAGCCTGGAACATACATAATTCACAAAAGCATGCTATCCTTTCGAAAGGTTTAAATTTCTTAGATATGCTAATGATGCTATGATTTACTACTGAATTCATCGTGGACATGAAATTCTATTTGTTTCTCTCTTTATTTATTTATTTATTTATTTGTTTGTTTGTTTGTTTTATTTGTTTCTCTTTGAGCAATACAGCATGAATTCTGGTGAAGTGACCTGGGGTGAGTACTTAGTCCACTGTACTTAGTATCTGCCACCTGTCAAATGGAGATGATGGCACCTACTTCATAGGGTTGTTGTGGGATTACAGGAGTTAATAAATAGAAAATGCTCAGAATATCATTTGGTACAAACACATGCTCCATGAGCCTAGCAATTACTCTGCTTCAAACTCCTGACAGTTTCCTTAAACCAGTTGTATCCCTGATACGTGACCGTCACTTAACTCTGAATATTAGTGCTTCCCCACTCTTGAGTTCCACTTAGGATACAAATCTTACGAAGCAGATCCTGTGGGGGGAGTAGCAGTTGGTGTAATGGATATGTCACTGGACTCCCATGCAGTCAACCGCAGTTCGAGTCCCAGACCTGGTGGCTTAAACTCACACTGGGTGCATGTGTGTGTATGCCCAAGATCCCGAGAGGAGAATGGAGGAGAAGGGATTGTGGCATGGCCATCCCCACTGGGGGGTGATTTCTTGCTTTCTGTCTCTGTCTGTCTTTCTGGTGAGTACACATACCCTATAGCAAAAACCTCTCCAAAAAAAAAAAAAAAAAAAAGTAGATCCTTCAATCTACTTTTAAAATAGTAACTTTTGTTTTTACTTAGCTTAGAAATTTTTAGATGAAGCTGACTACTGTACCTTGTTATCAACCATATTAAGTACCATATTGACCTTATCATCCAGTACCTACAGTTTCTCTAAATCCCCTGCCAAGGCATCAACAAATAAAGTGGAAAAAAAAATTGATAACTGATACTTTCCACCATCTAGACTCACAATATGATTCCAAGCTAGGATGACAGTTGTTTACCAAAAAATGTTTTTATATTCAGTTTTAGGAACACCAAGGTATTTGTTGGACAGGAGGGATATATCCAAATAGGGATTTGTTTTGGAGGCACATTAACCTTATCACGTCATATCAAGTTGGGAGAAAAAGGCACCATCACCATAAGCAGAAATCACTGTGGTGACCAAAAACACCTCCAGCACCTTTTCACCTATATTCTCTGCTCTTATTTCAGTTTGCCTGACTTGCCTTCATCTATTCGGTTTTTTTTTTTTTTTTGGCGAGGTTTTCGCTATAGGGCGCGTGCGCTTGCCAGACAGAGAGAGACAGACAGAGAGACAGAAAGTGAGAAATCACCCCCCAGGGGGGATGGTCACGCCGCAATCCCTTCTCCTCCATTCTCCTCTCGGGATCTTGGGCACGCATGCACACGCGCCCGGCGTGAGTTTTAAGCCACTGGGTCCGGGACTCGAACCGTGGTCAACTACGTGGGAGTCCAGCGACATAGCCATTACGCTAACTGCTGGTTCCTGCCTTCATCTATTCTAAACCTATCACTAAAAAGGGTTCCCAAACTTTAAAAATATACCTTTCACGGGCTGGCAAGTGGCATGGTGGTTAAGAGTGCTGCACTCCCACGTGGCCAACTGCGGTTCGCATCCCAGACCTGGTGGCTTGCTTTCTCTCTTTCTCTCTCTGGTCAAATTACAATAAATAAATAAACAAACAAACAAACAAACAAACATAAATAAAAAGAATTCTTAAAAATAATAGACTTTTTAAAAAATACCTTTCAAAATATTTCTTATCTCAATTATCTCCACTTCCCCTTAAAGTTGAAAATAGTAATGGTCCATGTAATCATTTTACACAAAGTGATTAAGCCCAGTATTAGAATACCAGCACGCATGTAAAACACTGTTTTAAATTACTTCATGCAGCTCCGTATCTATTTTCTTAACTATCTCCTAAAAAGTATGACTCTTCCTATTTCTTTTTAACACCTGAACAGAAATAAGAGTTGTTGTTCTTAATATGAATCATATAGGCATTTTTGTAGAACTTGTAAATCATATAGGGATGTCACCCAGGCATGTGCAGTTAGAAATAACAGCCTATAAATTATTTCTGAATGGACTAGAAAACTGTTTCATTGACCTGGCTCCTCAAAATAATCAAAGAAATAAATGTCTACTCTATGGTATATACTACATTGAGGGAGGAAAATACGTCTTTTTTAAATAGGATCATAATCCAGAGGAGCAAAAAAAGCTTAAGAATTTTATATATACATATACATACATACATATATATGTGTGTGTGTGTGTATGTATATATATATATGTATATATATGTGTGTGTGTGTATATATATATATACATATATATACACACACACACACACACACATATACCCTCAAGCAATATACTATTTAATCAAACTAACTTTTCTTAAGGTATCACCGCTAGGTAAAACTGAAGCCGAAAGAAGAAAGACATTATCAGAGTAATGATAAGAGTCAGTTAAGAAAAACTTCAAGGACAGGTTGAAGATTTGAGCTCAGATTTAAAGAATGTGTAATCTGGAAAAGTAAAGCACACCCTAATGAAATGTAGGATTATAAGGACAATAATTGTGACAATGTTAGCAATGTAGATCAAGGAGTGTCCTGGGAGTTTTGGGAGAAAAACAGAAAATTAACTTTTTCTAAGCAATGCAAGGCCAACATTGTGGTGGTCCTAAAAGGATGAGGAATTTCAATTCACTTTAGGAAATAACAGTGAATAGGCTCATCTTGTGAGACTAGTCATAAGATCAACTAAAAACTTCAGATGAAGACATCTTACAAATCCAATTAGGATTCATAGCAACCCAGGCAGGACAGTATATCGTTCCTGTTTACATTAAGTAAAAGAAAACTGCAAATACACAGAGGAAAATTAGGATATTTCCCAAGGACAAAAATCAGTAGTCCTAGAAAAATCAGTAATACTGAAATGAATTTTTTGCTAGTGATTCCTTAGAGGCCACTATGGGAAAAGAGAAAAATAGTATTTCAGTAAACAAAGGGAGGTGGAGATGATTAGTAACTATAATCTGGAAGAATCTGTGATCCATTTTCAGACATAGTGAAAATGAAAAGGAATGCACTGCTATCATAGGAACACAGGCTGCACAGTGATGGCAGGGATATCAGCCCATGTGTGAGCAGCATAAAAACAAACTCTATGGACCTGAGACTGGAGGAACACTTTGAGGAATTCATGAAATAAGGAAATCATAACAGGTGGAAACAGATCCTTTAGAGACATTTCTGGAGGGGATGAAAGGATAAATCAAACTTCATTTACATAAACAATACTTACAGAGCATATGCTATGACAAAACATTGTTCAAGGCATTGCAGACAGTAAATAAGAGACAAGGTGAAAACAAGCACTAGGAAAAAACCAGGAGACCCAGTTACTGTTGTTACCAAAATTAAGGAGGGGTGGATTTCAGGAATAATCAGCACCATCAATGAAGCACAAGTGCACGTGACAATGAAAGGAATAGAATCCATTGGCTTAAGCATAGGATGGGGATTTTGCAATCTGACCTCCAAGAAAGAAATGTAAGATGGATCCAAGGATAGAAATAAGGCTGAGGTAATTCAGAATAAAGAAGAAGAAAAGAATTAGAAAGTAATAAGGTTAAGTGTCACATAAGTTTGTTTTTGTTTTTGCTATAGAGTGTATGTGCTCACTGGAGAGAGACAGTGAGTGGGAAAGTGAGAAATCCCCCCAGAGTGGGTGGCCATTATGTAATCTCTTCTCCTCCATTCTCCTCCTGGGATTTTGGGCATGCATGCACACACATCTGGTGTGATTTTCAAGTTACCAGATCTAGGACTCAAACTGCGGTCGGCCATGTGGGAGTCCAGCACCTTAACCACCACACCACTTGCTGGACCTACATAGTTATTTTTTAAGGACAGATTATGAACACCTAGAAACAAAAGGAATCTATGATACAGGGTTACTGAAAAGACTAGAAGAGCAAGCAAAGATCACAGATTACGAGGAAGAAGGAAGTGATTTTGTTTCTGGGTAGTGGTAATCAAGCAAAGCTGTATAAACACAAGTTATTATAAGGAAGGAAGAAATTCTTTGAGCACATAAAAGTCACTTTAGTCACTTAAGATTTGGGACATTGGGGACCAGTAGTTAGCGTAATGGCTATGTCGCTCGACTCCCACAATCGACCGCGGTTCGCGTCCCGGACCTGGTGGCTTAATACTCACGCCGGGCGTGTGTGCGTGCATGCCCAAGATCCCGAGAGGAGAACAGAGGAGAAGGGATTGCGGCATGGCCATCCCCCCTGGGGGGGGTGATTTCTTGCTTTCTGTCTGTCTCTCTCTCTCTGTCTGGCGAGCGTACGAGCCCTATAACAAAAAAACAAAAAAACAAACAAAAAAAACCTCTAAAAAAAAAAAGATTTGGGACATTAAAAAATTCCTGGGAAAACACTCTCAAGTTACCAGTCTCCTCACTGACTCCACTAACACACCTGGATAGCTCTGAAGTAGGAATTCTCCTTCTACTATCCATGGCTCTTCTCCTTGCTCCAACTTGATGATAACATCCGGTTTGATAATGTGATAGCCTGTTAATGAGAAATGAAAGATAACTTTAGCCTGGTTGCTTTGTTTCAGGATCTCTGTGTTCTGTCCTATGGGTAAGATGGTACCATACAAGGTGTGCACAACACAAAAGTCACTATGCTTTTATCCAAGTTAGAACCTTTCACTAGTTAAGTCAAGACCAATATGCACTGCCTGGTGCCCAAAACAGGTTACTCACATATGTCCCGTCAAATTCAAAGTTAAAGTCATTAAACTTGAGAAAAACCCCATGTATTTTAGCAACTAAGAAAACAAGCTGTCCTCACCCACAGAAACTAGGTTGTTGTAGTTCTCCAGCATCACATCCCTGTATGTCATCTTCTGCTCAGGGTCCAGCTGCTGCCACTCCTCCTGGGTGAAATCCACAGCCACATCATTGAATGACACTGGCCCCTATAATAGCACCATGATTGGAATCAGTCATGTTAAAAAGGCACATTAACAACCTCACTGGTAAAGTTGTCAATAAACATTGCATACCTTATTTTAGGTTATGGATTATGGAAGGAAAACAAACATAATAGAAATGGGCTGCCATGGAGTTCATTCAGTATACATTAAAAGAAAGGTTCCTGGCACTGTAAGCCAGGCTTCTGGCTGTTGGAGACACTAAGACCAACCAATGAGCACATCTCCTGCTGCCTAGGAGTACTTGGGGAATCCCAGGATGCACCTTGCTCCTCTGAAAACTCTCATCTTGCTTCCATACTATTAGCAATGTTGGTTCACTTCTTATGTCCCTGGTTATTCCTCCTCAGTCTTCTGATGGCTCCTCCTGTCCTTCTAACCATTCTGAAGTTGGAGGACCCCAGGATTCAGTCTTTGGCCTTTTTTCTTGCTGTCTGCACTTGCTCTCTGATGGTAAGCACACCTGGCTTCATGGTTAACTCACTACCATTTATGTCTCAACAGTTCCTAAATTTATATCACCAGCCCAGCCCAGGCCTCCTAATCTCTACACACATATGTCCCTGATCTCAAACTTGATCCATCTGAAATTTAACTGCTGTTCCTGTCCAAACCTGTTCCTTTCATAGCCTATTGGAATCAATCACACATAATTACCAAACCAACAAGCAAGTGAGGCAACATGCATTCTAGATTTGCATTTTATTTCAAGAGTAAGTCGACCACAGGTCTGACCAGGGCCAACCACATGAATTATCACTAACAGCTTGGCTCATTTGTCTCTTAACTCTCAGCTCAGAACTCTGAATTCCCTTTCTTCCCATTTACACATCCCAGGAAGGAAACACATTCCTGAGGGGGGCAGATAGGCTTACTATCTGGAAAATTGTCAAACCATAATAGTGTACATCTTCTGAATATACTGTCCCATTCACAATTACTCACACCAGCCATTGTAACTGTTTCCTCTAGTATCATCACTTCTAAAATTAAAGTACTAATGGTACCTATCACATAATATAATATCAATATTAAATAGGTTAATCCATGGAAAGCACTTACTGTATCAAGGTACTTGGACATAATATATCTCAATGGTATCTACTGACTATTATGTATCTTATCACTTTACATTTAGGACAGAAAATTAACCACAAAACAGATATTTAAGCAACTAAAGGCAATGAAGCGATAAAGTTTTATGCAATTGCAAGAAAACATTATAAAACAGGAGCTGACCCTGTAGCATAGCAGTTAAGCCCTTTGCATGGGGATCCAGATCCCACATGGATGACCAGTTTACATACCGCCCTGGGCAGCTTGAAAAACATGCTGGGCACATGTATGTGTATGTGTGCCCCAAATCCTGACAGGATGGAGAAATAGAGAAGAAGAATTCTTTCAGGATCACTCCCCATTGGGAGGGTACTTCCTCTATCCTTCTCAGGCAACAGCATGTACTTGCCGGCAATAAAACAAGAAACAAAAACAAAAAACAGATCTGTGTGTTAAAAACAAAAAAGATCAGATGACTTCAACAAAACCTGGAAACAGGAGTAGTATTAAAGGTGGAAAAGAAGGGCTAGTCTGTAGCACAGTGGTTAAGCCCCATATATAGGGAGCCAGATCCCATATGGCCAATCATGGTTCAAATCCTAGTCCTGGTGGATGAAAAAATGCACCCAAAATCCTGACAGAGTGGAAAAATGGAGAAAAAAGTATTTCGGTGTGACCATGCCCCACTGGGGTATGTGTTCCTTTCCTTTCTCTCTCTGGCAAGTGCACATGCCCTCTGGCAATTGGGGGCCACATCATGTTCAGGGGCCACATGAAATAATGACAAATTCCTGATGTTTTACTGGACATTTTAAGTTTTATATATGGAACAAGCCACAAGTGTGTAATAGGTCCTGCTGACAGGGTTCCCTGAGATGCTACATTGTTCTCTCCTGGCTCTGGGTCCTGGGATGTCCATGGATCAGGCTAGCTGGCCTGGGAAGGCTGAAGGTGATCAGAGCAGAATATATCTAACTGCTGAGGGGATGCCGGTGAGCAGAATAAATGTCTCCTGCCCCAGCTAGGTTGATCTATGGGCAGACTGCCCAGTAGGCAAGACCATCTTGGAGAGCAATAGCAATAGACCCGGCAGCTTGAAAATCATGCTAGGTGCATGTGTATGCATGCCCCAAATCTTGAGAGAATAGAGACAGGATTGTGGCATGGCCATCTCCCTCGGGGGTGACTTCTTACTTTCCTCTCTTTTTCTGATGAGTGTATGCACCCTATGACAAAAACGAAAACAAAAAAGTCATCAAATCCAGGAGAAAAGCAAAGAGAGAGATATCACAGAAACTGACAGAGTAGGCTGTCAAAGTATCTAAAGATATTGCAAAGTATCTAAGACAAAGAGTGGTAAATATCCGCTTGCCATGTATGTTAGATCACTAGCAACCTGTACCAGGACAGGTTCAGGGGAGTCACAGAGTCAGAACCAGAACTGCAGGCTACAGCAAAAAGTAGGAAATAAGGGAATCTTTGCAAGAGATTTACCACTGCCCTATCTGCTGTGCAACCCAGATAGACTAACACAAAAATATTCATGGAGACTAATTTAAAGCTGAGAAAGCCATTTCTTCAAGAGATCAGTGCTTTATCTCTAAACTGAGAAGAACAACTTATCTTTAGAACAGCAATGATTTTTGGTTTATAAAAATTATTTTCTATTAACTTTATTTATCCATTTATTTTAATTTCACCAGAGAGGGAAAGAATGAGAGAGAGTGAGAGAAACAGAGAGCAAGAGAGAGAAAGTAAGAAAGCAAGCCACCAGGTCTAGGACTCAAACCATGGTAGGGCATGTGGGAGTCCAATGCCCCTAATCACTACGCCACCTGCTGGCACCCCAACAATGTTTTTAATCACTAAAAATATCATATGCACTGAGTCCTCTTTGGGCTGAAGGCTTATGATCACATGAGGGACAAGTAAGGCATAGATGACAATGGCTTAAGGGCTGTTACTTAAAAAGACTATTCACAGTCTTTAAAAAACCCACGAGAAAACAAAAATATTTCTGTTTATGGTCAATTTAAGTAATGGACAGTATTTATCTTCTTCTTCTTTTTTTTTTTTTTTTGTCTGATGGTGTGTCCACTTTCACACTGAGAGAAAGAGAGATAAGTAAGAAAATAACCCTCCCATGGAGAATGGTCACACTGCAGTCCTTCTCCACTTCTCCTTCTTTTCAGGATTCTGGGTGCGCAGGCATACACACATGCCTGGCATGTTTTTCAAGCCACTAGATCCAGGAGTCAACTACATAGTCAGCCATGTGGGATCCAGCTGCCTTAATCACCATGTCACCGGATGACCCAGTATTTAGCTTTTTTTTTTTTTGTGATTAATACCAAAAACGTGAGACCCATTTGTACTCTGGCTTTAAGAATTCTTTAAGCTTTTTGGACCAGCAATTGGTGCAATGGCTATGTCGCTGGACTCCCATGTAGTTGATTGCAGTTCGCCCGGACCTGGCGGCTTGAACTCACGCCAGATGCATGTGTGTGCCTGCCCAAGATCCCGAGAGGAGAATGGAGGAGAAGGGATTGCAGCGTGGCCATCCCCCATGGGGGGTGATTTCTTGCTTTCTGTCTCTCTGTCTCTCTCTGTCTTTCTGGTGAGCACACGCACCCTATAGCAAAAACGTCTCTTAAAAAAGAAAAAAATAAAGAATTCTTTAAGCTTTTTAACACTGTCTACACATATGATCATGACAAAAATGCTTGGTGCTAATTGCTACTATTTTGTCTGACTATATCTTTCATCTACTTTTACTTTTCCATTTTAAAGCTTGAATCCTTATTCACCTCCTCAGGTATGTTATAAATCAAAACAGAGAAAATAAATACATGTGCAGAAAAACTCACCAGGGGTGTACTCATTTTCTGCTGCTCTTGGGAAAATATAGAGGACTGTGAAAGCGAAGACAGATCTGGGGAAGGAAAATGTAAGCAATGAATTTATGGATGATCTGCTACATAAAGGGAGGAATCTCTTGCATTAGCATAAAAACCTGCCCAAGCCAAGTTTAGTGGCATGGGCTTGTAATCCCAGCTACTCAGGAGGCTAAGGCAGGAGGACTGTGAGGTGTAGGCCAGCCTGGGCAACATAGCAAGAGACTGTATCTCTTAAAAGAAAGAAAAGAAAACACTATGGGACACTGTTTTTTTAACCCCTCAGAAGGGGTTGGAGAATGAGCAAGAGTGCTCACCTGCACATCTGTAACTCCCACATGATTAGGTGATAACTGAGAGAATGCAATTCTCATTCTATGAATCCTATTGACATAATCTGCCATCATTAAAGTTAAGATTAAAAAGGAAATTTTGTTATACTCATCTATTTTCTATTTTAACTGCTTAAGATCAGAAAATTCACAGGATGCGGTAAAAAAGAAAAAGGATACAGTCAACATGGTCCAGTCATGAAGAACCTGAATGATGCTGCTCAAAGGATCTTTATGAAGACTTACCTATACTTTGACTTAACTGTAATACAGTAGACAGAACACTGGCCTGAGGACTCCTGGGTTCTCCTATTAACAAATCCTACCCACAAGCCTCGTGACTTTGAACAAGTCATCATCTTCTCAGGCCTAGTATCTTTTTCTGCACTGCAGTGTGTGATTCTACAAGGGCAGACCTTATGAGGAATCAGCAAACATACAGAGCACAAAGGTATACCCATGGACGTCTATGGATTTGGCAATCTGCAGCTCTGAGAAGATGAAGGGGTATTGAGATCCGGAGGGAGGAGTGGAGATAGAATGTCTGCAGCTAACATTGAAGACCCTCTTCAATGAGGTAAACTTCATCCTCAGGGATCTTCCCACGGAGCACCCATTAGGCACCACTTGCTCCCGTCCTCAAACTCAACCACGTCTCTCTAGAAACGACCGAACCGTCCTTTTTCCCACACTAACATCCTCAGCATTAGGCGACTTCAAGCCCTGCACACTCCAGGGAGGAAGATCAGGAGTGGCCTGAGACCCACGTATCTTCGACTTACCTCTCTTGGAGCTTCCAGAGGTCCGAGTAGGCGGTGCTTCTGCGATGCGCTTTTGCTCTCAAAGCCTCTTCCTTCCACCTCACCAGTGGAGTTCTGTTCCCGAAAAACCGGGTCTGGGGCCTATAGGACAAACTCAGGCAGGGCGCCCCCCACAACTCGTGGCCCAAACCTGCCTCCCCGAGGACTCACTGTCCGGCAGAACCTCAGTGGGGAGGCCGAGGATGCAGTCCCAGGTCCCGCCGCCTCTTCGCCGCGGCCACTGCTCACCCAGCCCCTGGGGACCCAGAGCTAGTGTTTGCGAGTCCTCGCTCGAACCTCCGCCTGGCTCGCGCGAACTCTGGCCCGCACAGGCCCACGCCGCCTGGGTGCCGGCCGGATCGGTCGGCGCCCAGACTGCAGGCTCTGCGATTGTCGCCCAGCGGAGGCCAAGGCCTGGGAACTAGGGCGAGCGGTCACCTGGGGACGGACAGGAAGCTAGGGCAGTACGGCGGAGACGCGCATGCGTGAACACGCACACAAGCAGGAGTGTACATGCGCAGGAGGGCGCCGGAAGTCTGGCAGGGTCTATCACCGGTCTCAGGGCAAATACCAGGACTCCATTTCCCGTAAGTCTACGCGCCATCAAATTAGGGACCGTCTTAAAACCGTCTACCTCTTCTTAAGAGGGTTGTGCTTTAAAGATTGATCGCCCAAGACCTGGAACTCAAATTGTTCCTTGATTTAGCTTTTTAACTTTTTTAAACGAATTATTTATTTAATTTTATTTATTGTTTATATAAATATTTTAAAAGAGTTGTTTAATTTTTATTTACTCATTCACTTATTTTTTTTTAATTTGACCAGAGAGAGACAGAGAGAGAGAGTGAAAGAGAGAGAAAGTGAGAAAGGAAGCCACAGAGTCCAGGACTCAAATCTTTTTCGGCAATATGGGAGTGTCCAGAGCCTTAATCCTTATGCCACCCGCTGGCCCCTATTATACATTTTTTTAATTTGACCAGAGACCGAAAGGGAAAGTGAGAAAGCAAGCTACCAGGATCAGGGCTCGCACTGCCAGCGGTCATGCTGGAGTCCATTGCCCCAAACTACCATGCCACCCGCTGGCCCTTTACTTCTTAGTTTAAGGGAATGTCTTTATGTGGACGACTGGAATGTCCTCAAGGGAGTGTGTAGAATGTCTCTGTTTAAAGTACTCTTACCCAATTGTGTTCTGGCCTTTTTCTTAAGGACAAGTTTGAGGCTTAAGTTTGCGAATGAGATTTTGACTACTTTCCTATTCTAAGATACTCTCTAGGGGTCAGCTGGAATACCTAATGGACGACAGTGGTTCAAAGTCCCAGACCAGTGGTGTGCTTTCTCACTTTCTATCTCTGGTCAACTCTTTTTTGAGAGAGAGATTTTTGCTACAGGGCGCGTGCACTCTCCAGAAAGACACACAGAGAGACAGAGAACGAGAAATTACCCCCAGGAGGGATGGCGACACTGCAATCCTTTCTCCTTCATTCTCCTCTCAGGATTTTGGACACACATGCACCCGGGCCCAGCACGTTTCAAACCGCTGGTTTGGAAGGCTAATGGTGGTCATGTAACCATTGCCATCTGCTGGTCCCTCTCTGGTCAAATTTTAAAAACATAATACTAAATTAGGGACCAGCTATGTCACTGGACTCCCATGTGGTCGACCGCGGTTTGAGTCCCAGACCTGGTGGCTTAAACTCACACCTAGCATGTGTGAGTGTGTGCCCAAGATCCCGAGAGGAGAATGGAGGAGAAGGGATTGCGGAGTGGCTTCTTGCTTTTTATCTCTTTCTGGCGAGTGCACGCACCGTGTAGCAAAAACCTCTCCAAAAAAAGAAATATGTATATATATATATATATAATGCTAAATTCAATTAAATAATTAAAAAAATACTTTCTAAGGGGCCTGAGGGAGTCACGTGTACAAACATTTATCTTGTTGCTGTAGTGTGCCTTTGCCCAGTGATTGTGGGATGGTACTTACCTGCTGTCCCTGAAATAGTGTTTTATGATATTCAGTAAAGCTTTCTTATCTTCGTTTAAGTAAAACATAGGCATTTCTTTGCTGATTATGTCTTTCTGGAACAAACGCTTACATTTCTAAATCTACCTATAAGCCCCTATCGCCTTCCAGCTCTCCCACCTCTTTGGGCCAAGCCAATACAAGGACTCCTTAGGCTGGTTTGCAACTGTGTTCCCTGCTCTCAAAACTAAATAAAAAGAACAGGCTGCCACTGAGCAGCCCAGAAAACTTTTGCACTTTCCTGAATTTAGTCACTTAATTTCATGTTTGGAATCAACCATTTTAATTATGTTCTACAGTCTTATTTCTATCGACAAGTTTTAGAATCAGTGCAAATGCACAACCATATTAAATAAGGAAAAGTGGTGCATCATGTCCACTTATGATTATGAGACATTAAGCTAAAATTTAGTAAAACATTAAGAGTATTATCCTAGAGCAGGGTACCTTCCCCTAACAAGAGGGATTAAGAAAAAAAGGCAGCTTTTCAAACCACATTTAATTTGTGATAACTATAGAAAAATCAGTAACTACACAAAGAATTGAAAAATAAAAATACCGGTGACTGGGGCTGGCATGGCATGGTAGTTAAGGGCACTGGACTCCCCATGGCCGATCGTGGTTCATGTCCCGACGTGGCAGATTGCTTTCTTTCTTTCTCTCTCTCCCCCCATCTCTGGTCGAATTAAAATAAATAGATAAGTAAATAAATAAGTTAAATAAAATAATTCTTTTTTATTTTAAAAATTTATATATTTTTAATTATTATTCATCCATTAAATTGCTATGCATCATTTAGATTGTGAAGAGACTTTACCCAGCATGATATACACTTCAGTTCAGCCCAGATGAGACCACCATACACATCCTTGTCAACAGATTATAATAAACTTTATCTGTGCCCCACAAGTGTCTTACCTCTCCATTTCCCCACCAAATTTCCTGACTACCTCCTGAAGTGGATAATGTGCAAATAAAAAGAATTTTGTGTTTCAATGGAGAAAAGCATTGTTTGGAATACCTTATTATTTGATTCCAGCTCTGCTCATTATCCTTGAGCTATTTTACAACTCTGAAATTTTGGGGTAACTGATGCAAATTATATCCTGTTTAGTGGAAGTCCAGTTGAATTCATCCTATCCCCACCCAGAAAGAATCCAATTTTGCCTCTGTTTATTCATTTACATATTCATTCAATATTCCTGATCTGTAAGTATATCTGCTTCTCAGTTTCTCTTTTGAACAAGTTATGTTTTCTGCCAGTTTTCTCCTGGATTAAAGTCTTTAGCATATGGTCATTTTTTGTCTGTATGAGTGTCATGATCTTACCCTTGGAGGGTTTCACATTTTTTAAGGTCTTCCCAAAGATCCCCAATAGATTCACCTAACAGAATCAGGTTAACTTCGTCTCAAAAGTGGTTTACTGGGGGACTAGCAGTTAGCATAATGGCTATGTCGCGGTTCAAGTCCTGGACCTGGTGGCTTAAGTTCACACCAGGCACGTGTGCGTGCGTGCCCAAGATCCCAAGAGGAGAATGGAAGAGAAGGGATTGTGGCGTGACCATCCCCCCTGAGGGGGTGATTTCTTGCTTCCTCTCTCTCTGTCTTTCTGGAGAGCGCACGTGCCCTATAGCAAAAACCTCTAAAAAAAAAAAAAAGGGGGACCAGCAGTTAGCGTAATGGCTATGTTGCTGGACTCCCACGTAGTCGACCACGGTTCGAGTCCCGGACCCAGTGGCTTAAACTCATGCCGGGCACGTGTGCATGCATGCCCAAGATCCCGAGAGGAGAATGGAGGAGAAGGGATTGCGGCGTGGCCATCCCCCCGGGGGGTGATATCTCGCTTTCTATCTCTCTGTCTCTCTCTGTCTGTCTGGCGAGCGCATGTGCGCTATAGCAAAAACCTCTCCAAAAAAAAAAAAAAAAAAAAAAAAGTGGTATATTGCATGAGCTGTTGAAGCCCAGGTGCATCGTTTATCGGCTCCTAGAGGTGAGTCCAAAGTGTGAAAGAACTTTATTGACTTTCCATTTTCTAGTAATTTCCTCTTCTACAAAATTTGTTTCCCTTTGGTTTTGGCTCCTTCGCCGCAATGACTGGGAATCTGGCTTCATGGTATGATTACTTAATGACCTTTGTATAGGAATTCATCTTTCCAGAGACCTAATTTCTTTCCTTTCTTTCTTTTTTCTTTTCTTTTCTTTTCTTTTCTTTTCTTTTCTTTTCTTTTTTTTCTTCTTTTTTTTTTTTGAGAAGTTTTTGCTATAGGATGAGTGTGCTTGCCAGAAAGACAGAGAGAGACAGAGAGATAGAAAGAGAAATCACCCCCCAGAGGGATGGCCAGGCCGCAATCCCTTCTCCTCCATTCTCCTCTCAGGATCTCGCGCACACATGCACATGCGTCCGACATGAATTTAAGCCACTGGGTCTGGGAATCGAACCGTGGTCAGCTACTTGGGAGTCCAGCCACATAGTCATTACACCAACTGCTGGAGACCTAATTTCTATTGGTTGAGAATGGAGTGTCTGATCATTTAGTCTTCTCTGTTTGCTTTTTTTCTTTTTTCTTTTCTTGCTAGAGGGGTGTGTGCTTGCCAGAGAGAAACTGAGAAGGAGGAAGAGGGGAAAACACCTTCAGTGGGACATGATCATATAGCAACCCTTTCTCCATGTCTCTATTCTGTAGGGATTTGAAACACACATGCAGAAGCTCCTGGTGTGTTTCCCAAGTTCTGGGGCCAGGACTTGAACCACACAGTCAGCTATGTGGGATTCAGCTGCTTTAATTAACAGGTCGTGGAGCTGGCCCAGTTTGTCTACTTTGAGCTCAAATCAATTAAGAACTTCATGTCCACTGGGAGGAGAACAGCTTTTTTGGTATCTGGACTGGTAGGTTTTTGAGTTTCAGTATTTTCTCTTGACTGGTGTTTGAAATTTTAGATTGAAACTGTCGCTACCGAGTTCTGTTTCTCTGTATATCTATGTATCTATAACTCATAAAAGTATTTACCTCTTATTTTGTGTATGTTTTCTTACCATTGAATGTTATTAAATTATACAACCTCTCAAACGAAAGGATATGTTTTATTGGCTTATAGAAACACATACAATATTTCTAAGTACATGAGACTGATAGGTTCATGCACCTTCCATTTGAACAGAATCCTAACTTGTTTCCTGGCTTTAAGCAAAGTTCCTTGGCATTTCTTTGAGTTAAGTTATAACTGGTTTTCTTAGTAGTAATGAGTGAACTCACCATTGAAAGTAGTTAGATTATGTAGGAAATTGTGTGATCAATGCAACGTGGGTGGGAAGGGAATGAAGGACAATTGTAGACACCGGAGGTGGTGTGAGAGGAGGGTGGGAAGGGTCAGAGGGTCAGAAAGAGGGGTGGAAGTAATTCTAGGAACTAGTAATGGAAAATTTTTTTGTAATGTTCATGATTGTATCACTATGCAGTGTGTACTGGATGGGAGATTGCATTTTGTATGCTGTGATGAAGCTTAGGGAAGGAATGTAAATTGAGTTACAAAAAAAAAAGTTTCAGGAAAAAAATATATATATATTCAATGACTGCAGTAGGATATGTAGCCACAGCTAGGTGCTACTTTATAGGATGCGTAAAGTAAGACTTGTGTTCATGGAAATGTGGGTATCACCTGTGTTTGCTATGAGGGTATTTGGATTGATTAGGGTCTTTGGTGATTCAATAAAATGTGAGGAGAAAACTGTATAGAAAGCAAACATAGATACCAGAGACTGTGGGAGGAGAGTGGGAGATGGCAGAGGGTAAGAGATAGAGAATCTAGGATGGGGGGAAAAAAGCAAAACATACAGAAGACAAGAAATGGAAGATCATGGGAACCAGCAGTTAGCGTAATGGCTATGTCGCTGGACTCCCACGTAGTCGACCGTGGTTCGCGTCTCGGACCCGGTGGCTTACAACTCACGCCGGGCGCGTGTGCGTGCGTGCCCAAGATCCCGAGAGGAGAATGGAGGAGAAGGGATTGCGGCGTGACCATCCCCCCTGGGGGGTGATTTCTCGCTTTCTGTCTCTATGTCTCTCTCTGTCTGTCTGGCGAGCGCACGCGCCCTATAGCGAAAAACCTCTCCAAAAAAAAAAAAAAAAAAAAAAAAAAAGAAATGGAAGATCATTTGCTGACAATAACATGCTTGTTGATGTGCTTGATTGAGACAATATATAGTGTAATTTGGATGGAAAATCTCATTTTGTATGCTGTAATGATGTTCAGAGAATGAATGCAAATAAATAAAAAATAAAAATAAAAAAAAAGAAACACATACAATATTTCTATACATATAATAGCATATAAATTAAATATGCTTAAATTCTCAGAAAAAATGAAATTAAACTTCTAATACTTTTATTGTGCTAGAAAAATATTTTTACGGAAACCAATTAAAATGATTTTTGTTTTTTGATTTTTTTTAGAAAGACTTTTGCTATAGGCACATGCGCTCACTAGAGAGACAGAGAGACAGAAAGCAAGAAATTACCCCCTAGGGAGGGTGGCCACACCACAGTCCCTTCTCCTCTTCTCTGTCAAATACATGGGAGTCCAACGACATAACCATTACGCCATCTGCTGGTCCCCAATTCAAATGTTTTAAGAATTCGAGTTCACATATGCAATGGACTGAATGTTTGAGTCAACAAAATTCTTATGCTAAAACTCTAATCCCAGTGTGATAGTACTTGGAAAGGGGGCCTCCTGGAGATAATTAAGTCATAAAGGTGGAGCCCTCATGAATAGAAGAGGTCTCATATAAGAAGAGGCCTGTGAGCTAGCTAACTTTCCACCATATGAGAATATAGTAAGTTGGCAGTCTGCAACTTGGAAAAGGACCCTCATCATAAGTGGACCATAATAACACCTTGACCGTGGATTTCCAGCCTCCAGAACTGTGAGAAATAAATGTTTGTTGTTTAAGCCACCCAGTTGGTGGTAATTGTGATCGCAGCCTAAACTGACTAAAACAACATAATAGGTAAAACTTCAATAAAGGAAAGTAGTTTAATATTTTTGGTTTCTAAAATCACCCTTTTTACTAGCTCTGTAATAAGGGAGCTGGTCCTTGTAAAGTTTTCTCCTTTGTCAGACAACAATGTTAAAGCCTTGTCATTAGGGAGTGCTAGATGGACAGAGAGTTTAATTTTACTCTTAGTTCTCCATTTTGTTAGATGAGAAAACTGAAGCCCAGAAAATTCCCCCAATCACATGGGAACAATTGACAGCTGGAGCTGAAGCCTGGGTCTACTGCTGGAGATCCACTCTGCAACTCCTTCTGGGCGGGCTCTTTTTATTCCGTCCTAGGTGTAGTAAGCATATGTCTGGAAACTTTGATTCCCGAGTTCAGTTTTCTTTTCCCTTCCTCACCCAGCTCTGTCCCCCCATCTTGGTCCACAGCTGCTGAACCCAGTCTCTGTTCCAGCTCCTAGAGAAGAACCTGTGTCTCCACAGACCCCACCATACCTGCATTAGTGTGTGGAGCTTCCTGTGCGGGCAGAAAAAGGATGCTCTGTTGACTCTAGGAGGCACTGGAGTTGGGTCAGATGTTTAAACCATCCATCCAGGTGGCAGTGGCAGGTATTGAATATGTAGAGAATGACACCAATCTTCACTTACTATGACATAGAATTATGAGTCTCCAAGGACAGACTAGAAAACCAAGTCACGGGACCAGCAGTTAGCGTAATAGCTACGTTGCTGAACTCCCATGTAGTCAACTGTGGTTCAAGTCCCGGACACAGTGGCTTAAACTCACACCGGGCGCGTGTGCGTGCATTCCCAAGATCTCAAGAGGAGAATGGAGGAGAAGGGATCATGGCATGGCCATCACCCCCCCCCCACGGGGGGTGAGTTCTAGCTTTCTGTCTCTCTGTCTCTCTCTGTCTTTCTGGCAAGCGCACACGCTCTATAGCAAAAACCTCTCCAAAAAAAAAAAAAAAAAAAAAAAAAAAAAAAAAAAAAAAAAAGAAAGAAAAAGAAAAGAAAACCAAGTCACAACAAAGTTATGTAATTTTCTAAACATCACACAGATATTCCTGGAGTATGTATCCACCCACCTTTATATGAAGGTATTTCAAAGTTCATGGAAAGATGGAATTAAAGGGGGCTGGCAGGTGGCATGGTGGTTGAGGTGCGGGTCTCCCACGTGGCTGACCACGGTTCAAGTCCCGAACCTAGCAGCTTGCTTTCTCACTCTCCCTTTCTCTCTGTCTGTCTCTCTCTGGTCAAAATGAAAGAATAATAATAATAGTAAATTAATCATAAAGAAACCTTTTTAAAAAGAAAGATGGAATTAAACCATAAACTTACTTTGGTGTAAAAAAATTTAAAACCATGGACAGTTTTTCATAATATACATTTTCCACAAATTTTTTGAAAACCCTCCTTCCCTGTGTTTAATTCCACAGATAGTGTACTCTTGGATTACATGGGGTTTGATTTTTGCCCTATCTTTTAAGACCATGTCCCTCTGAGGTGTGTTTGTCTACACTATCTTATATTGTATTTTTAAAAAATCACAATGACACACAAGCATTTGTAAAAAAATTTATTTATTTTATTTATTTTTAGAATTATTTTATTTGACTTTATTTATTTATTGTAATTTGGCCAGAGAGGGAGGAGGAGAAGAGAGAGAGAAAGTAAGAAAGCAAGCTGCCAAGGCTGGGACTTGAACTGTGGTTGGCCACATGGAAGTCCAGAGCCCTTAACCACCATGGCACACCTGCCAGCCCCAAAAACCATTTATTTATTTATTTATTTTAACATCTATTTATTTATTTATTTATTTGTTGTGATTTTTGGGCCACGAGGTCCAGGACTTGAACCACGGTCAGCCATGTGGAAGTCCAGACCTCAACCACCATGCCACCTGCCGGCTCCAATACCGTAATATTTTTTAAAAATTCCTTTTAGATTTGTATTTAATTATTACATACGTGGGTTTATAATTCACATTTTCTTAGAGTACATACTTACGTTAAAATATATTGTGTTCATTATCCCCCAGTCTACATTATTTCTTAACCACATTTCACTTTTATCATTTTTTTGAACATTGTTACTTGCATCTCACAGATTTTCTTAAAAAGATTAAATTTTGTTACTAAAGGTTTTTAAAAATTATTTTATTCAACTTTATTTATTTTAATTTGACCAGAGAGGGATGGGGGGGGCAAGTGAGAAAGCAAACCGCCTAGCAGTCAGCCATGTGGGAGTCCAGCGCCCTTAACCACCACGCCACCTGCCACCTGCGGGTACTTTTCTCCTTTTCTTTTCTTTTTCTTTTTTTTTTTTTTTTTAAGAGGTTTTTGGTATAGGACGCATGCGCTCGCCAGACAGACAGAAAGTGAGAAATCACCCCCAGGGGGGATGGCCACGCCGCGATCCCTTCTCCTCCATTCTCCTCTTGGGATCTTGGACACGCACAAACACACATGCCTGGCACGAGATTAAGTCACCAGGTCCGGGACTCGAACTGTGGTCTACTACATGGGAGTTCAGCGACATAGCCATTATGCTAACTGCTGGTCCCTCCTTTTCCATTTTGTAGAGCATTTCCTTGCTAAAACTTGTAAATTAAATACTACCTTTTCTCTTTGATACAAATCTAAATCTTTTGAAAAGCTAAACAAACTTCTAACCAGCATTTCAACCCAGGTATGTTTTTTAAAGGCCCCCCCCCCCAGCCATATCTTTGAAATGTAAACTTTAGAGTCCCTATCTCCTTGTGGCCTTGTGAGTTTGACTTAGGAACCTTGTTCTGAGCTGTAACTACCTACTTCCTGCAGAGCTAAAACAAGTTTTCTTTTCTTTTGTAAAGGTAATTAACTAGCACAAAGGGCCATCCCAATTACCAAGTAAATTCAGGACCATCTATGTAAGAATGTTAGTGAATGATGCTGTCAAGTTGTTTTTTATGAGGACAAGCTACCATTTGAGAACATGTATGCGTGTGCAACAGATTTTATCTGCCTGGCTATATAAAAAGCTGAGGTTTCTCCTCCTTCCAATCTTATCAGTAGTTTGTCTGGGATGGGCAACACAGTCTGGTTTTAATACTTGTTTGATAATAAAACTGTTTTCTTGGGGGCCAGAAATGCTGAACTCTCACATGGTTCCCCATGGTTGCAGTCCCAGACCCAGTGGCTTGAAAATCACCGGCTGGCGTGGTTGCCCATATCCCCTGCGAGGGCTGGGGGTGGTGATATCTCATTTTCACAGTCTCTCTCTCTCTCTCTCTCTCTCTCTCTCTCTCTCTGGCGAGCTCAGGCGCCCTAGGACAAAAAAATACTCTAAAGAAAAATAAAGCCTCCCAAAACTGTTTTATTTTCTGCATGTGTGGAGAGAATTTTCTGGGTTAGTAGGGGATTTTTTTTTTGGGGGGGGGAGGTTTTTGCTATAGAGCGCGGCGCTCACCAGAAAGACAGAGAGACGGAAAGAGATAGAGAGACAGAAAGTGAGAAATCACCCCCCAGCGGGGTTGGCCACACCGCAATCCCTTCTCCTCCATTCTCCTCTTGGGATCTTGGGCACGCGCACACACACATGTCTGGCGCAAGATTAATAAGTCACCAGGTCCTGGACTCGAACTGTGGTCTACTACATGGGAGTTCAGTGACATAGCCATTATGCTAACTGCTGGTCTCAGGAGGGGATTTATTTTTTAATTTTCCTCCCACCAGCTTCTTTTTTATTTTTCTTTTTCATTTT
Organism: Tupaia tana; assembly: GCA_026018925.1. Classification (NCBI taxonomy): domain Eukaryota; kingdom Metazoa; phylum Chordata; class Mammalia; order Scandentia; family Tupaiidae; genus Tupaia; species Tupaia tana. The sequence continues at coordinate 46,799,933 of JAKSZU010000016.1, read as the reverse complement.
AGTTTTATTCAGCACTATTACAGAACACCCTGCATACTACATAACACACTGTATAAACCTGCTAGCAGGAGTAGATGACCATAACTGAGTTATTTTTCATCCATCAGGAAACAGCTTCCTTAATCAATGTTCTCCAAACCCTTTGACATATAGTGACACTTAACTCCAGAGATGCACCTATCCCTTTCCATCAAACGCCACTGATACGTAAAAGGGCAACCCACTTTTCCTTGCCCCTGTTTATGAACTTGTGCATGTATGCAGTGGCCAGTCCGGGAATGACGAAGCACACGCCGATGGCCGCGACCCATGGGAGAATCTCGAACCACATCTAGCACCCGAAGCCAGCCTCTGAGCTCCTTAAAGGTGACCGGGCTTCCCCTTCCACCAGCTTCTAAGAAACATTTGGGCAAGAAAATTGTCTTATTTTACCAAAAACAGTGACAAATCATTGTCCTTACACTCATATTTGAAAGTTGACATTTTTACCTAACTACAAGCATAATTCTCTTAGGTAAGACCACATGTATTCTTTCGATTTCGGAGTCTATTTTCTGCTTTTTAAGCCAGCTTTTATACACTGGTTGTGTGATCTAGAAAAGCTCCAATTTCTCTTTTCTGCTCCTTCCTCGGAAAGCATCGCTGGGCATTCACATATCTTAGAGTTTGAGTGAAACTTCCTCTAATATTTTAGTTAAGTGAACATGAAGCACCTTTTCCTCTCCTTTTAGTTACCAGAAACTCGGTTTTAACTGAAAAGGTCTGTCTTAGGACAAGAAAGAGACTAGGGCTCCGGAGCGCAATCACGCAGTCCGCAACTTTACCCAGAAGGGAGAAGACAAATGCAAAATTGAGACTGAGGTTTCTGACTGCCAACTTCATACCTAGCCTCTTAACCTCTAGAGGAAGACGTTTCCTAAACCCGGTGGCGCGTAGACCTATGGGAAATAGAGTCCTGGTACTTGACCCTGGACCCTGAGAGGCAGAGTGCCAGTGCCCTCCTGCGCATGCGCCCCGCTCCCCGGGTGCGTGTTCGCGCATGCGCACCGCCGCCTCACTGCCTTGGCTTCCTGTCCGTCCCTAGGTGACCGCTTGCCCTGGTTCCCAGGCTTTGGCCTCCACTGGGTGAGTCGCACAGACTGCGGATCTGAACTCCACTCCCAGGCGGGCGTGGGGCTGTGCGGGCCGGTGTTCGCGCGGGCCGTGCGGAGGCTCGAGCAGGGCCTCCGCACGCTAGCCCAGGAGCCCGCCGGCGCTTGGTCCCGGAGGACCAGGCGGGCAGGGGCGGCTTCGGGACCTGAGACCTTCTCCATCCTTCCGTCTTACGGTGAGTCCCGAGGGAGGCGGCTTTAGGGCCAAAGACAGGGTCGGGGGGCGCCTGAGGTTGTCCAGTAGGCCAGGACCTGGCTGCTCGAAAACAGAACGGTGGTGAGGTGGGAAGAGGAGGCCTCGGAGCAGAAGCGTGGTACCGGCTTTAGGCTGTTCTTTATCTTTCTTCCTGGAGTGCACAGGGCTTGGTGAGGTCGCTGAGTGCTGCGGCCATTAGCGTGTGGGGCAGGGGAGGGTTTGATCGCTTCCAGAGAGACGTGGTTAGCTGGAGCAAGAGCATTGAATGGGCCCTGGGTGGGAAGATCCATGAGGATGAGGTTTATCAAGAGCAAAGGGGGTCACCAACCTAGCTACGAATGTTATGTATCCACTTCTCCCTCCGTACCCCTATACCCCTTCCTTCAACTCTCAGAGCTGCAGATTCTCGACAAGGAGTAGTGTAGGAAAATCTGCAAAAGAATCTGCTGATAGATATTGGGCCTGAGGAGATGGACACTTGGTCACAAGTTTGTTGATAGGATTGCTAATAGGAGAACTTGGGAATCATCTCACTCCACTGTTCTGTTGTGCCAGTTTTCTTAATAAAGATTCTTATGTGCAGTGCTAACCAAGTTTAATCAGATAATGTAAGAACAAAACCGTGCCTCATGCATATTAATCCAATTTTTGAGTGCTCAAATTTTCAATTTTCTTGGCTTCTCTGATTTTTAAGCATTTTAAAGAGACAGTAAGAAAATATGTGAGGTGTGTGACACAATTTTTTTGTGTGTGTGCACCTTGTATTTATTGGTGGCAGACTGAAAAAGGAATCTGTATTCACTCCTTAGAGTCTGACTCTTGTTACCACCTGATCATGTTGGAGTTACAAAGGTACAAAGTGTGTGCTTCCTCTGTGTTACTGTTTTGGCCTCTTCTGAGCGTTCATAGAGTGGTGGTTATTTATTTTAAATTTGATAGAGGGCACATGTGCTCGCTGGAGAGAGACAGAAAGAAAGATAGGGAAAGGGAGAAAGCAATCCCTCCCCCCAGTAGGGAATGGTTACACCACAATCTTGTCTCCATCATTTCTCCATCCTTTTGGGATTCTGGGCTTGCACACACATGCCCGGGGTGTTTTTCATCCAGCACCTCAACTACCAGGCCACTGGCTAGCTCTACAGAATTATTTTAATTGAGCTTTCTTTGATGCTTCTTATGCAGGAGATTCCCGCCTTCACAAGTAAATGTCTCAGGTCTTCATTTACCTGCTTCTCCTCCTCTAGGTCCACCATCCAAGAGCAGCAGAAGATGAATAAATCACAGGTTAGTTTTCCTGTCTGTGTGCACGTCCATCCACTTTGTTTTGTAATGCGTTTTAGGAGGTTTGTAAGGCTCTATATTTTAAAACGGGGATATAGAAATAGCTAAGATACATTATCATGTGAAATACTGCAAGAGTGGTAGATTGGTCAAATAATCTTTTCAAGTTCATATGTGTAGATAGTCTGTTACTTTGGGCTGTAGAAATTCAGCAGCAAACATGATTCTGATATTTGTGACAGTCATAGAAACAGGAAAATATCCTCTATTGCATTATTTAAACTGACTATAAGAAACCATCTTTGTTACTTGTGGGATTTAAATATTTCCTACAACTTGGAAAGTTTCTTTCTTAAGTTGATATAATTGTGCTTTCCCAATAATAGCCATTAAATCATTGCAACATATGGCTTATCCTTGTTGCTTGGGTAAGCAGAGGGTCCACTGCCCACAGATAACTTGGTATAAATTATTTTTCTAGTGATTAGGCTGTTATGATCCAAGTAGGCATATATTTTTTCTTTCTTTTCTTTTAAATAATTGTTTATTTAGCTTTATTTATTTTATTTATCTTTATTCATTTATTTTAATTTGACCAGAGAGGGACAGTGTGAGAGAGGGAGAGAGAGAGAGGCAGAGAGAGAGAGGGAAAGTGAGAAAGCAAGCCTCCAGGTCCAGGACTCAAACTGCAGTTGGCCATGTGGAAGTCCAGCACCCTTAATCACCATGCCATCTGCTGGCCCCCCTAAGTAGGCATATTTCTATTTTTATTGTTTAATCCAAGGCTAAAAGCTAGATCGTGGGGAAATGACCTGATCATCCTGGAAATACTTTTGTTAGTTTGTGTACTAGGGTTGCATAGCAAACAGTACACAAAGGTATTCTGTAGAGTCCCCCCACTTCCCATTCTCATTCCTGTGCTCAGTGTTTGGTTTTGTGTTGAGTGTTTTCCTGAATCTGTTGGTAAAGACCATCAGTGATGGGCCAGCAGGTATCATGGTGGTTAAGGCACTGAATCCCACGTAGGCTGAATTCACTATCCTAGACCTGGAAGCCTGAAAAACATGCTAGGTGCAGGTACACACATGCCCAAAACCCTGAGAGGAGAATGAAGAAGGGATTATGGTGGTGTGAGGGGGTGATTTCTTACCTTCCCCCTCTCTCTATCTCTGTCTCCTGCAGGAGCCTGCACCTAATGGCAAAAAATCTTGAAAAAAAAAATATCCCTAAAACAAAACAAAACAAAAATCACCAGTGATTTCATGATGGTCAAATCCAGTGGACATTTTCTGTTTTTACCACACATGACCTTTCATTTGCCCTTTTTTTTTTTCCCCCCAAATGAGGTATTTTATTTGTATGTGTATATTATTTCCCTAGAAAAAGAATCCCAGAATTTTCCCTCCTGTATGTTTCTGTCTTGCTTCTTCATGGTCCATGATGCCAGTGAGGTTGTCAGTACATTGAAACCAAACTGACGCAATGGGAGCAGATTATTCTGCCATGTCTCTAGATCTTTGAGTTGCACATCAAATCTGGGGCTGATCACTCCATATTTGTTTAACCTGTGAGGTTCACAACAATTTTTCCAGCTCTGTGGTTATCAATGATTTCAAATTCGCCAATATAACCATGCTTCATTATCACAGTTAGAAACTGGACAATGACTTTGGAGCGTGGCCTAATAAGAACCTGGCATTTGCCTCTCTTTTTGGCATTGGTGATTCTCTTGAGAGCATCAGCCAGGACGTTATGTGCACCATATGATGGCACAGAAAGATGGCAGGAAGAGCTCATTGCCTTTAAATTGTTGTTTCCTCATAAAGTTTCCCCTAGCTTTAAAAAAAAAAAATTCACGTGCATTTCTGTATTTGTTTTTAAATTATATTTTTTTAAGTGGGAGGGATAACCCACAATATTATTGTTATTTCCCCCAAATACTTACTTAATTAATTAATTCTTTTTTTTTTTTTTTTGGAGAGGTTTTCGCTATAGGGCGCATGTGCTCACCAGAAAGACAGAGAGAGACAGAGAGACAGAAAGTGAGAAATCACACACACCCCCCCCCAGAGGGGATGGCCACACTGCAGTCCTTTCTTCTCTCGGGATCTTGGGCACATACGCACATGTGCCCGTGTGAGTTTAAGCCACTGATTTGGGACTTGAACTGCGGTCGACTATGTGGGAGTCCAGCAATGTAACCATTACACCATCTGCTGGTCCCAATTAATTAATTTTTTAGAGAGATTTTTTGCTATAGGATGTGTGTGCTCGCCAGAGAGATAGAAAGTGAGAAATCACCCCCCAGGGGGATGGCCACACCACAATCCCTTTTCTTCCATTTTCCTCTTGGGATTTTGGATGGGCATTCAAACATGCCTGTGTGAGTTTTAAGCTGTTGGGTCCGGGGCTTGAACTGTGGTTGAATACATGGGAGTCCAGCAATGTAACTATTACACCATCTACTGGTCCCTATTGTTGCTTTTTAAATTTGCTATTGGGCACGTGCAGTCACTAGAGAGAGACAGAGAGAGTGAGAGAAAGTGAGAAAGTAAGCCACCAGGTCTGAGACATGAGCTGTAGTCGACCATGTGGGTGTCCAGCGCCCTTCACCACGCCACCTGCCAGCCCCAAAGTACAATTTTATAAAGTGCAATTTTTTTTCCCTTTTTCCTCTTTCACGATAGAGAGTGCATGCATGCACATATGAGAAAGAGAGATATAGACCTGTCATGCAGTGATTCCTTCCTCCTCAGGCTTCTATTACCTCAAGATCCCAGGTGCCCATAGGCATGCGTGGCATGCTTCTAGGCCAACTGTGGGTTCCGTATCCATGTGCAACCATCTGGCTTCCAGCTCTGCAGGGCCTTTGCGTTACTGCTGCACCATAGCACGTGGCCTGGTACAAACATTTTTGAAATCCAAGCATAGTATGCATAGTTTTTTCCATAGTATATACTTTCCATGAACATTGTGAAGATGCCTCATATGTATGGTAGCATTCTTTAAAACTTTATTCATTTAATTCCATTTGTTGTTGTTATTATTATTATTATTATTATTAATTTGATCAGACAGAGACAGAAAGGAAAAGTGAGAAAGCAAGCCGCCAGGTCTGGGACTCAAACCGCAGTCGGCCATGTGGGAATCCAACACCTTTAACTACCATGCCACCTGCTGGCCCTGGTAGCATTCTTTTTTATTCAGCATTTTATTTTGAAATAATTTCAGAATTATAAAACTGTTGCAAGGATTGTACAAAGAAATCTTATATTTCTTTTGCCTAGATAACTCCCATTTCTTAACATCTTTTCATGTTTGCTTTATCGTTTATCTGTGTGTGTATGTATATATACGTATACAGTCATGCAGGGATATACTCTGAGAATTGAGTCCTCAGGTGCTTTTATCATTGTGTGAATACCATGCAATATACTTACACAAACCTAGTTGACATAGCCTTCTGTATACTTAGGCTATACAGTATAGCGTTTTGCTCCTAAGTTACAACCTGTATAGCATATTACTGTACTGAATACTGTAGGCAGTTAAAACACAAATAGGTATTAGTTGTGTTTCTTTTTAAATTATTTAATTTTATTTGTTGTTATTATTTATTTTTTTAATTTGACCAAAGAGACAAAGAGCCAGAGGAGGAGAAAGTGAGAAAGCAAGCTGTCAGGTCCGGCACTTGAACCATGGTCAGCCATGTGGGAGTCCAGCATCTTAACCACCATGCCACCTGCTGGCCCCACTATTTGTATTTATTAACGTAGTAAAGATTCAGTATAGGGACTAGCAGTTAGCATGATGGCTATGTCACTGGACTTCCACGTAGTCGGAGTCACTGACTCACCCAGAGCAACTCTTGAGTCCTGCAAGTTCCATTGAAGGTAGTCTCTATACAGGTGCACAGGTGCATTGTTTTTTCTCTCTCACACTGTACTTTTATACTGAATCTTTTTTTTTTTTTTTTGGAGAGGTTTTTGCTATAGGGCGCGTGCGCTCGCCAGAAAGAGAGAGACTGAGATAGAAAGCGATAAATCACCCCCCAGGGGGGATGGCCACGCCACAGTCCCTTCTCTTCCATTCTCCTCTCGGGATCTTGGGCACGCATGCACATGCGCCCGGTGTGAGTTTAAGCCACCGGGTCCGGGACTTGAACCATGGTCAACTACATGGGAGTCCAGCAACATAGCCATTATGCTAACTGCTGGCCCCCCTTCTCCTCTTCTCTCAGGACTTTGGACATTCATACACATGGACCCTGTGTGATTCTCAAGAAGCCAGGTCTGGGAAGACTTCAAAGTTGGCCATGTGGGATTCCACATCTTAATCTCTATGCCACCTGCTGGCCCAACTTTTTTCTATTTTTAAATGTAAGATTTTTTTTTTTCACTTTTTAAACTTTTTTGCTAAAAACGAAAATATAAACATGTTAGTCTAGGTTTACTCAGGGTCAGGATCATCAATATTACTGTCTTAGGGACTAGCAGTTAGTGTAATGGCTATGTTGCTGAACTCCCATGTAGTCGACTGTGGTTTGAGTCCCGGACCCAGTGGCTTAAACTCACACCAGGCATGTGTGCGTGCGTGCCCAAGATCCCTAGAGGAGAAGGGATTGTGGCATGGCCATCCCCCCCTTGGGGGTGATTTCTCGCTTTCTATCTCTCTTTCTGGCGAGCACATGTGCCCTATAGCAAAAACCTCTAAAAAAATAATTACTGTCTTATACCTCCACATCTTGTCTCATTTGAAGGGCCATGATGACCAAAACTACATGACATGAAATCAAACACAAATGGTGTAATCAAGAGACATGATAGACATGAGATGTATGAGGCTGCTGCTGCTGTAACACAGTATACTATTCTACAATAAGCTTTTATAAGTACAAGGAGTACGCACTAAGACAATGAGAAAAAAATATAGCAAATACATAAACCAGTAATGTTGTCATTTATTTTCACTGTCAAATATTATGTGCTATATGTAATTGTGTGTGGGATACTTTTTTATGACTTGTTTACACCAGCATCATCACAGACACGAGTAATACACTGTGCTTTGGTGTCATGAAAGCTACAAGGTCACTGGGCAATAGTGATGCTTTTTTTTTTTTTTTTAAAGATTATTTATTTATTATCATTATTTTTCAATTTGACCAGAGAGAGAGAGAGAGAGAAAGTGAGAAAACAAGCCACCAAGTCTGGGACTTGAACTGTGGTCAGCCATTTGGGAGTATAGCGCCTTTAACCACCACCCCACCTGCCAGCCCCAGCAATAGCAATTCTAAAGTTACATTGTAACCTTACAGAACCACCAGATCTTATATTTGATCTGTCATTGACTGAAACATCAGGCACAGAACTGTATATACACACATGTATATACCTATACATTTTCTTCAGAACCATTTGAGAGTAGGTAGCATGTGTTATCTCCTTTTACCCTATTATGTTTCAGATTATCCTCTTTTTTTTTAAGAGTTATTTTACCTTATTTATTATTTTTATTATTGTTATTTGACTAGAGAGAGAAAAGAGAGAAAGAGAAGTGAGAAAGCAAGGGGAATTGAAATCTTATGTAATTATGGTTTTGTCTATTTCTCTTTATAATTCTATCAGTTTTTGCTTTATATATTTTATTAGGCATATAAATGTTCAATCTGATATGTCCTTTTTAAACCACTCTGTCAGAACCAGCAGATGGCAAAATGGTTATGGGGCTGGAATCCCACGTGGTCGACCATGGTTCGAGTCTCAAACTCTGTGGCTTAAAACTTACACCAGGTGCCTGTGTGTGCATACCCAAAATCCTGAGAGGAGAATGGAGGAGAAGGGATTATGATGTGGCCATCCCCTCTGGAGGGTGATTTCTCACTTTCTGTCTCTGTCTCTCTAACGAGTGCACATGCCCTATTGCAAAAAAATCTCTCTCAATAAAAGAAAAGAAACCACTCTGTCAATGTGAAATGGACTTGTTTATCCCTGGTAATACTCCAGACTGCGAAGTGTACTTGTCTATTATTTATGTGCAGCTTTCTTTGTATAATGTTGGCATGGTATATCTTAGTCCATCCTTTAACTTTTAATCTGTTCTCATCTTTATATTTAAAGTGTATGGGGACCAGCAGGTGGCATGGTGGTTAAGGCACTGGACACTCCCACATGGCCAACCATGTTTCAAGTCCTGGACCTGGTGGCTTGCTTTCTCACTACCCACCCACCCTCAGTGTGTGTGTGTGTGTGTGTGTGTGTGTGTATCTCTGTTCAAATGAAAATAAATGAATGAATAAATAAAAAAATAATTCTTTTGAAAAATAAATAAATAAAGTGTATGTCTTGGGGCTAGCAGATGGCATAGTGTTTAAGGCACTGGACTCCCATGTGGCTAACCATGGTTCAAGTCCCAGACCTGGTGGCTCGAAACTTATGCCAGGCAACGTGTGCGTGTATGCCCAAAATCCTAAGAGGAGAATAGAGGAGAAGGGATTATGGCATGGCTATCCCCTGTGGGGGGGGGGGGGGGGAGTGTGATTTCTTGCTTTCTGTCTCTCTGGCAAGTGCATGTGCCCTATAGCAAAAAATCTCTCTAAATATGTAAATAAACTGTATGTCTTATAAATAGCATATAGTTGGATCTTGCTTTTTTTATCCAATAGGACAATTTCTGCTATCATCTACTTCTGTTTCAAGGACTTCATCGTTTCTTCTAGTTGCTAAATTCTTTCATCTCTGTTATATCTGAAATTGTCTTCAATTTCACCTTTGCTTTTTTTTTTAATGCAGTAAGTGTTGTTGCTTACCTTTAAAAAAAAAAGAATTATTTTATCTAACTTTATTTATTTATTTTAATTTGACCAGAGAGGGACAGAGTGAGTGAGCAAGAGAGAGAGAGAGAAAGCAAGCTGCCAGGTCCAGGACTTGAACCACAGTCAGCCATGTGAGAGCCCAGCATCCTTAACCGCCATACCACCTGCTTGGCTTTGTTTTTTAAGGGATTTTTGCTGCCTTCTCTCCTACCAGAACTTTAAGTGTGTTCCTCCACTGCCTTGTTGCTTATATTGTTTCCAAGAGAAATCTGATTTACTACTCCTGTTTGGTCTTATGTAAATAATATGCTGGGGTTTTCTTCGTACTGTTTTATTTACTTATTTATTTTTAAACAATTTCTTTCTTATTTTTTTTTAATTAAAAAATTTTTTTTGCTGTCCAACATGTTTGTTTGCCAGAGAGAAACAGAGAAAGGGAAAGTAAGAAAGCCATTCCCCCTGGGCGAGGGACAGCCACACTATGATCCGTTCTTCATTCTTCTCTTGGGATTCTGGGCACACACGCATAAATGCCTGGCATGTTTTTCAAGGTCTGAGACTTGGACCGTGCAGTCAATTGTGTGGGATCCAGCGACCCTACAACCATGCCACTGGCTGGCCCAATTTTATTTATTTTTTATTTTTGCCAGAGGGTATGTGCACTCACCAGGGAGACCAATGGAAAATGGTCATAGTGTAATCCCTTCTCTTCCATTTCTCCATGTGTTGAGACTTTGGGCATGCATGCATGTCTGCCCAGCATGTTTTTTGTTTTTGGAGAGGTTTTTTTTTTTTTTTTTTTTTTTTTTTTTTCCGCTATAGGGCGCGTGCGCTCGCCAGACAGACAGAGAGAGACATAGAGACAGAAAGCGAGAAATCACCCCCCAGAGGGGATGGTCACGCCGCAATCCCTTCTCCTCCATTCTCCTCTCGGGATCTTGGGCACGCATACACACGCGCCCAGCGTGTTTTAAGCCACCGGGTCCGGGACGCGAACCGCGGTCGACTACGTGGGAGTCCAGTGACATAGCCATTACGCTAACTGCTGATTCCCTGCCCAGCATGTTTTTCAAGTCACTGGGGCTGGGATTTGAATCACAAAGTCGACTGTGTGGGATCTAGCTCCCTTAACTACCAGGCTATGGGACTGGACTTCCTTGCTGGTTTTTATCACTGTTTTGGAGCAATTTGTAATACATCAAAATATCATTTTCTTCATGTTTCTGTGCTTGTTGATCATTGAACCTCTTGGATCTTGGGTTTATGATTTTCATCAACTTTCAGAAATTTTTGACCATTATTTCTCTCTCTTCTCTGTTCTTTTCTTTCAAGACAGGGTCTTGCTCTGTCATGATCCTCCTTTCTCAGCATACCAAGTCGCTAGGACTACAGGTATGCACTACCTCGTCCAGCTCTTTTAGACTGGGTCTCATTGTGTTGCTCAGGCCAGCCTCTGCCTCTGAGTAGTGGGAATTACGGTGCACCCTACCACACTCAGCCTTCAGGTTGGGCTGGGAATTGAACATGGACCTTTCATATGGCTTCAGCTTGTGGGACAGCAGCATTTTACCATCATGTGTCACCATGGCTTGGCCTTTGATCATTATTTCTTCAACTGCTGTCCCCCCTTCCATCCCTGGCTTCCTTCATCAATTCCCATTACTTATATGTTAGGCTGCTTGAAATTGCCCCACAACTCAATGATGGTCTTTATTTTCTTCTAATTATTTCTTGTCCCTCTTAATTTCAGTTATATAACTTTTATTGTTATGACTTCATGTTCACAAACCTTTTTTTCTACAGTTCTATTAATCTCGTTCAGTATAATTTTCATTTCAGGTATTACAGCTTTTTTTTGTAGAAGGTCAGTTAGGATATTCTAAAATCTTCCCTGTCTCTACTCAAATTATTTGAACATATGGGATATAGTTATAAACTATTTCAGTGTTCCTTGCCAGTTGTAACATTCTTTTTGTCAGTTCTGGGTCAGTTTGGATTGAATAATTATTTTCTTGTGGTTGTATTTTCCTGAGTCTCTTAACTCTTTCTCATCAGCTCTACCTCAGTTCTCCTCCCTGTTTCATGGGCTAGACACTCTCAAGGCAATAGTTGTAGGGCTTGCTTTGTTTATTTCCCATCTTACACAGATTATCATCCTTTATCACTTGATTATCAGTGTCTTGAATGCCATGCTTTATATATAGTGTCTGGTGCGTACGTGTGTGTGTGTGTGTGTGTGTGTGTGTGTGTGTGTGTCTGTAAATCCAGTGGGAGGGTAAATCCACTTCCTGTTAATCATAGATAAAAGCAGAAGTCCTAATGTCTGGGTTTTGAGTTAGTTATAAAATCTTTCTGTACATCAAGGTTGTAGGGAATTTTACCCATTTTTTTCCTGTATGGTTTAATTTCTTATATTTTGGTCACTGATCCAGTTAGAGTTTATTCTTTTATGATATATGATATAGATGCAGTTTTATCTACATCCAAATGGTTTTTTTCACTTGTACTAACACTATTTATTATTAATTGACAGAGGGCCCACAAGCTTGCCAGACAAGAGAGAGAAAAAGCACCCCCCTCGGAGGGGTGTGGTCACACCACCGTTCTTTCTTCTCCATTTCTCCATTCTGTCCAGATTAGTGCTCCTAACTAGCTGTCCTGGATCTGCCTTTTGTCTACCAAATTGGCTTTTATGTCTTCCATTTCATATTTTCTGAGAGACTTCCTAAGTTCTACTGGGTCTTCAGGGAAGTCATGACACATTTTTGCATAGAAAAACAGAAAAATATGTCATGACTTCCCTGACAACCTAGTATATTCTGTGTCCCATTTGTTAAGTCTAAAAGCAATTCAGCATTCCAGATTTTAATTTCTCCAATGGCTGTTTCTTAGCAGGATGTTTTCATTTTATGGAGCAAAAACCTGCTTAATTTATTCAGAAATATGAATTAGTAGAAAAAAATTTAAGTTTTGTTTCTTTTATGAATTTGGTTCTTTCAGTGTTGAATTATCCCTCTTTTATTTTTAAAAAATTATTTAATTTTAGTCATTGTCATTATTTTATTTTATTTTTTTGAAGTTGACCAGAGATAGAGAGAAGGAAAATGAGAAAGCAAGCTGCCAGAACCAGGACTCAAACTGTGGTCTGCTATTGTGGGAGTCCAGTCGCCCTAACCACCATGCTACCTACCAGCCCTGAGTTACTCCTCTTAATGCTTATCTTTTATTTAGTTTTTCTCAAATATCCCATCTGGTTTTCACCATCCCAGACAAAAGTTACCTGTTTGGATAATGACTATATGGTTGTTCCAGTTGTGGAGGTCTGAAGTATGTGTGCTTTGCTATGTCTGTCTACAGTGCCATCAGGCTTACTATTTTCAGCATTTATGAAGCTGCTCTGTGAGCTGATAACAGGTTACCACCCAAGCTGTGTGATTGTCCTGTGACTCACAACATCATCTGCTTCACGTATCCGTCAGTCACGCAACTGAATACCCACAGGAATTCAAGGTCCTTCTGGTGGGCTGGAGATCTTCAGGAGCTCAGTTGAAGAGTTTGCTGTTCCCTTTTGCTGTAGCCCAGCATCTCTCTGCCCCTGTGTAAAGAAATATATCCTATGGCTCTGATTTCTTTTATCTCCTACTCTCCTCTATCTCAAAACTTTCCTCAAAGAAATTCCTATTTTGGGAACTTGTATCCACCACTCTTAGAATAGCATCTGCTCTTTTCTGTTTATTTGAATTGTAATTTCAGGGAGTTTTATCTGTTTTTGAGGCAGAAAAGTTAATTACATGTTTGATTTACTCTCTTGAATTAGAATTGATCTTTATTGTCAAATAGTCCTTTAGAAAGTGCCTTCTTGGTTTCTTTGGCTTATTTTTCCATGCCAGTTTGTTAAATACTGATGCTGCTTCAGTTTTTGTCATTGGTACTTTTTTTTAAAGAAAGATTTCTGGTATAGGGTCTGTGCACTCGCCAACAAGAGATAGAGAGTCAGAAAGCGAGAAGTCACTTCTAGGTGGGATAGCCATACTACAGTTCTTTCTCTTACATTCTCCTCTTGGGATTTTAGGCATGAACACACATGCACCTGACATGATTTTAAGCCTCCGGATCCAGGATTTGAACCGTAGTTAACTATGTGAGAGTTCAGCAATGTAACCATTATGCCATCTGCTGGTCCCACCATTAGTATTTTTATACTTTATTGTTTTCTTTTTCTATTGCTCCTGTAGAATTCACAGTTTGGGGCCAGCAGGTGGCACTGGACTCCCACATGGCCAAACGCAGTTTGAGTCCTGGACCTGGCAGTTCACTTTCTCACTTTCCCTCTGCCTGTCTCTCTCACTCACTCACTCTGTCCCTTTCTGGTCAAATTACAAGAAGAAGAGAGAGAGAGAAACAAACAAACAAACAAAAAAACAAAACACAGTTCATCTTTCTTTTTCCTTCATAGAGGGTGCATGTGTTCACCAGAGAGAGACAGAGTGATAGAGGGAGAGGAGAAAGCACTCCCCCATGAAGAATGTTCACACCACAATCCTATCTCTTCTGTTTCTTCCCCTTTGGGGATTTTGGGCTTGCATGCAAACACACCTGGCATGTTTTTCTATCTGGAACTTGAACTGCATGGTCAGTAATGTGGGATCTGGCTGCCTTAACCACCAGGCCACGGAGCCAGCCCCGCAGTTCATCTTTAAAGAGCTCAAATTATTAATTGAATCTGTGATGCCTAATCTGATAGCCTACAATTAAAAAAATTGGATTCTCTTTTGTTAAATCATTCCCTACCTTGAATATGTTACTCTTACAACATCTTTGGGCATTTATCCAATCAACAAATATTTTTTGCTACAAGAATGAGATGTTCAAGATAAATAAATGAAATGTTTGAAAGAAGTAAATCAATAAACTTAGCCAGGCAGGTAGTAGAAGTAACTGTCTGTAAGAATATAAAAGCCAAAGGATCCAAGAATTGAAACAGGGAGAGTGTACCAGAAGAGTCAGTTGGGAAGAAAGAGACCAGGCTGCTCTTGGGCTGCTCCAGCTTGAAGTGATTGGGGAAAAGGGAAACACCGACCAACAGAGGAGACTGAAAAAAGAACACAAGAAGTTCATAACATTTATTTATCTACATGTGTGTCTGCTCTTCAGGCATCAACTTTTAGAAAGCAGGACTGGTATTTTACTCCTCTGTTCCCAAAATTTAGATAGTTCAGTTGCAAAATGGGAATTCAATTTTTAAAAAAATTTGGTTGTCTTAATACCTTAAATAACTCAAAGACAATGTGTTTCCAATATGGTTTGTTTTCCTTCCATAGCCTGTGACATAAAATAATGTATGTAATGTTTATGGTTAACTTTACTGGTGAGCTTTGTAAGATCTTGTCCTTTTATGCTTTTCCTACAAATTCTGATCATGGTATCATTACAGGAGCTAGTATCATTCAAGGATGTGGCTGTGGACTTCACCCAGGAGGAGTGGCAGCAGCTACACCCTGATGAGAAGACAACATATAGGGATGTCATGTTGGAGAACTACAGCAATCTAGTTTCTGTGGGTGAGGATAGCTCCCCACCCCTTTTTTATGAATTATTTATTTAATTTTATTTATTATTCTTATCCTTAAATTTGACCTGAGAGACAGAAAGTAAGAAAGCAAGCTGCCAGGTCCAGGGCTCAAACTGCAGTTGGCCTTCTGGGAATCCAGTACCTCAACTCTCACACCATTTGCTGGCCCCAAAGATAACTTGCCTTATTTTTATTTTTTTGAGAGGTTTTTGCTATAGGGCACGTGCGCTCGCCAGAGAGACAGAAAGTGAGAAATCACACACCCCCGGGGGATGGCCACACCGCAGTCCCCTCTCCTCCATTCTCCTCTTGGGATCTTGGGCTTGGGCATGCACGCACATGTGCCTGGCATGGTTCAAGCTCGGGGTCCGGGACTCGAACTGCAATCTACTACATGGGAGTCCAGCGATACAGCCATTACGCCAACTGCTGGTCCCAAATAGCTTGCTTTTTTCAATGCTTTCAATATAATGGTTTTATTCCTGAATTTGAATAACTAGGTGATAAAATAATTTAAATCCTTTTGGGCACTAGTTGGGCATTTTATTATGCAGCCTACAAGACAACATCGTCTTATACTTCAGGGATTCTGAAGTCAAGTCATTTATCCAAGTAGTTCTTCATTTCTCCTTTACAGGTTATGATATCACCAAACCAAATGTGATCATTAAGTTGGAGCAAGGAGAAGAACCATGGATAATAGAAGGTGAATTCTCATGTCAAAGTCATCCAGGTAAATTAATAGAATATCAAAATGTTTTAAATGGTCATCCCAGACCTTTGGGAGTGATAAAGAGCTATGTGCATGCATCAAATTGTCCAAATCACATCTCCTAATTCCCAAGTATCAACTTCCCTCCAGCACATGCATAACAGCTCATTTTTTGGTTTTACATTTGGTTTGTATTGGTAGAGCTATCCTGTGCTTAACAGTACTGAAGACCCATTTACTTACTCTTTTTTGGCTTAGTCAGTAACTTACCTACTCCCCACTATTGTCACAGAATTCCTTTGTTTTCAGGCATTCAAAAGCCTAACATAAAAATTAACTTGAGACTTTTATGTTTGTTCTTGCTATCATCTGTTTACTTAAAAAAATATTTTTTTCCTTTATTCATGAGAGAAATAGAGAGAGATACTCACTCTCCACACGGTCTGATCACAGCATGAGCATGCCCCAAGCCCTTCCATTCTTGCCTGGATTTAGCATTCTTTCACTGACTGTTTCCTGCTCATTCTGTGGGTTTATTTCACTTTTTCCACTAAAGTTTTGAACATAATATTTATAAAGTAAGGTACTTATGTTCAGTGTGAATTTAATCTCTCTTTTCCCACTAGTGCTGAGTACTGTTTCCAACCTCATCCTTTCTCCATATCCCACCCCAGTGCCCAGTGTGTGTTTTGTGTTACTGGGTTGTCAGAAAAGTTGTGATGTATTTTGCATAGAAAGACATAGAAAAAAACACATCATGACTTTTCTGATAACCCAATATAAATCACAGTGAAAAGAGAACAGTATGGTCTTAATTATTTTTATTTGTGGAGATTGGACTTAAAGTTAGAATCAAGCACAAGTAGGATAATTAAGTAGTAGTTGTATTTTGTAGCTTTTGTGTTCAGATTCACAAGATTTGTTTAATTTTATTCCCTTTTAGAGGTCTGGAAAATTGATGACCTAATAGAGAAAATTCAAGAAAATGAAGATAAACATTCAAAACAAGCTGTTTATAATAACAGTAAAACCCTGATTGAAGAGAGAGCGAATGCACTTGATAAAACTTATAATATGGAAACAAACCTTGTTCCTTCAAGCATAACAGCTCATAATTGTGTATCATGTGGAAAGAATTTAGACTCTATTTCAGAATTAATTAGTAGTGATGGAAGCTACGCCAGAAAGAAACCTGATGAATGTAATGAATGTGGGAAGATGTATCATGGAGAGAAACCCCATGAGTTCAATCAAAATAGGGATACTTGTTCTCAAAATGAAGAGAGTATTCTTCAGAAAATTAATGTTTTGGAGAAATCCTTTGAATATAATGAATGTGTGGAAGCCTTAGGCAGTGAAGCTGTTTTCATTACTCATAAGAGAGCTTACATGGGAGAGAAGCCCTGTGTGTGGAATGACTCTGGACCAGACTTCATTCAGATGTCAAATTTCAGTGCATATCAGAGGTCACAAATGGAAATGAAACCCTTTGAATGCAGTGAATGTGGAAAATCCTTTTGTAAAAAGTCAAAATTTATTATCCATCAGAGGGCTCATACAGGAGAGAAACCTTATGAATGTAATGTGTGTGGGAAATCCTTCAGTCAAAAGGGAACCCTAACTGTACATCGGAGATCACATTTAGAGGAGAAACCCTATAAATGTAATGAATGTGGGAAAACCTTCTGTCAGAAGTTACACCTTACTCAACATCTGAGAACTCACTCAGGAGAGAAACCCTACGAGTGTAGTGAATGTGGGAAAACCTTCTGCCAAAAGACACATCTCACCTTACATCAGAGAAATCATTCAGGAGAGAGACCCTATCCGTGTAGTGAATGTGGGAAGTCCTTTTCCCGCAAGTCAGCCCTTAGTGACCATCAGAGAACACACACAGGAGAGAGACTTTATAAATGTAATGAGTGTGGGAAATCCTACTACCGAAAGTCTACTCTTATAACACATCAGAGAACACACACAGGAGAGAAACCCTATCAATGTAGTGAATGTGGAAAATTCTTTTCTAGGGTATCATATCTCACTATTCATTATAGGAGTCATTTAGAAGAGAAACCCTATGAATGTAATGAATGTGGCAAAACCTTCAACTTAAATTCAGCCTTCATTAGACATCGGAAAGTACACACAGAAGAGAAATCCCATGAATGTAATGAATGTGCAAAGTTTTCTCAGTTGTCCTATCTCACTGACCATACAACTCATTTAGGAGAAAAACCCTATGAATGTAATGAATGTGGGAAAATCCTCCTTGAAAATCCAGCCATCAATGGGCATCAGTCACTTCCAAAAGGGGAAAAATCTTATGAATGCAATATATGTGGGAAATTATTCTCTGAGTTGTCATATTATACTATACATTATAGAAGTCATTCAGAAGAGAAACCCTATGGATGTAATGAATGTGGGAAAACCTTCTCCCATAATTCATCTCTCTTTAGACATCAAAGAGTACATACAGGTGAGAAACCCTATGAATGTTATGAGTGTGGAAAATTCTTCTCTCAGAAGTCATATCTCACTATACATCATCGAATTCATTCAGGAGAGAAACCCTATGAATGTAGTAAGTGTGGAAAAGTCTTCTCTCGGATGTCAAACCTCACTGTCCACTATAGAAGCCATTCAGGAGAGAAACCCTATGAATGTAATGAATGTGGGAAAGTCTTTTCTCAGAAGTCATACCTCACTGTACATTATAGAACTCATTCAGGAGAGAAACCATATGAATGTAATGAATGTGGGAAAAAATTCCACCACAGATCAGCTTTCAATAGCCATCAAAGAATTCATAGAAGAGGGAATATGAATGTACTTGATGTGGAAAATCTCTGAAGTCAAGTTTCAATTTTGAGAAAACCCTCTGAATATGAATATATAGTGAATATGGAGAACACAAAAAGGAGTCAAGTATCGTCTCACCTGAGAGTTTTTTCCAGAATAGAGAGAAACATTTAGGCATTAGATATATTTTACTCTAAATTTTCACAAAGAAATGCCCCTAGGAATGCACCAAAACCATACAACACATTGAACACTTAATAATTTATACAAGAGTGGAATTTTATGAATATTTAATATTTATTTTGGATTCAAATTGTATTTATGTGTCAGGGAATCATAACTAAGGTGAAATCTATCAATGTGATGAATGTGGAAACTATATTGTCTTGGAAATTATACTAAAAGCCATATTTCTGATGTGAAATCAGATGTTTATAGGAATGATACCAGAAGCTATCAGCTTCAATAAACCTTCATTGTATGAAATGAAGTTTTAAGATCAGGAGTTGATCATGAAGACAATAGCATTAAATAAGTATAAGGTAGTTCCTACTATATGTTTTTTAAAATGCAATATAATAGTAATTCTATGCAATTCTATGCAACTTTTGATTTGAATAGTTTGTAAAAAGAGGCAGCATTCTCATATGATTATTAGGATGGCAAAATATACTGAGACAGGACATATTATTGGTGAGACAATGATAGTATAAAATAGTAAAATAATTATTTTCTATTATTTGAGGAATTTCAAAATGAGTTTTTAATGAATGCCTTATCAGTAGATGAGGCAATGATTTTTGTAAAGTTTTCAACTGTACCTAAGGGGGGAAAAAGATTAAAAAATACTATTTTGATAAACTATGCACACATAATTTGGAGCTTAGTGTGTTTTAAAGGAGAATAAATGTACAGCTCCTACCTTCTAAAATATTCCCAACTCCCACCACTTTTGTTTTTAGTCTATAACTTTGAATGTGCAGAGTGCCAATATTGTGTAATTCAGTCTGAAATTATTGTTTGATATAAATACTGTTATTTCTTGCATTGCCCCTTATGTCCAGTAGTATGAAACAAATTAATACAGGTTTCTAGTTTACATTTTTTGGCTGTTTAACTTAATGCCATTTCGTCCCTCATTCCTTGCTGGAAGAGTTTGGGTACCTATCATTTCTTCACATGACACAGAAGGTAAATACTAATTAGTCTCAACCAATAATGATAATTCCATTCTAATTGCCAGTAATGTGTTCATAGTGGTCGTATGACCCCATCCTGGACAACATAAAGGATATAGGTTTGTTCTGGAAAAAGGATAACACAGTGATCAAATGGATCTTACTCCATGAATGCAGTATTCAAGTCAATTGCTGTTAAACATATAAAGAAAAGTATTCTGGTATCTAGACGACTTGTGTGGTAAAATTAATGTTTGTTTATGACCTTAGCAAACTATTTATGAAAAGGAATTTCCATAATCGGATCAAGAGCAACCTAAATACCACAACAAAGATCATACTTAATGGTAAAAGAAGTTTTCGAAAGTTTTCTCCCTTATGACTAAAATTTTAAAATCCACTAATTTTATTCAGCACTGTGCAGAAGTACCTAGCCAGGAAAGTAAGGCAAGAAAGAAAAAGCATAAGGACTTGAAAATAAATAAAACTTTTGTTTGCAGATGACATAACTTTGTACATAGAATATTCTGAACAATTTTCAGATAAACAGAATTAATGAGTAAGGGACCACCTGGTGGCATGTTGGTTAAGGTGTCAGGATCCCACGTGGCTGACTGCGTGGTTAGACTCAGACCTGGTGGGTGAGAAAAACACCAGGCACCTGTGCCTGTGAGCCCAAAATTCAAAAGGAAGGGAGAAATGGAGGAGATCGGATTGCAGCACAGCCACCCACCATAAGGAGTGCTTTACCTCCTCTTCTCCAGGCCCACAAACCTCTGGCAAATTAAAAAAAAAAAAAAGTTTTAACAAGGTCCCTGCAAAGAAGGCCATTATGCAAAACCTGTTTAATATACCAGCACAAGACATAGAAAATGAAAACTTTTAAAGCAATACCACTTATCAAACTCCTCAAGTGCCTATGGGGAAAATTAACATATTTTTAAGAGCTATATTCAGGAAAAAGGAGTTGCAAAAGAATAAGAGAGAGATAACTTGTTCATAGATTCCAGGACAATCTAAAAAATGATGTCCGTTTCCCCTAAATTAGCTCATATATTAAGCATAATATTAATCAGAACCCTAGCAAGTTCATTCGTGGAAATAAAGCTTATTCTAAAATCTACGTGAACATTCAAAAGGCCAGTAATACTCAAAACTCTTATACAGTAGAAAGGGCTAAAGAATTTGTATTTCCTGATACCAAAAGCAGTTTCTAAAGCCATAGATGTCATAGTGGTGTTAGATATTGGCACAAGGATAAACAAATTGACCAATGGAACAGAATGCAGGTTCCAGAAAGAGACCCATAATATACAATCCGCTAACTTGACAACAGCGACAAGTGCAATAGGGAAAGGATGTTCTTCCAATAAAAGTCCTTTGTCAGTTGAGTTTCATAATTTATAGAAAATTGTTCACCAGAGGACATGAACTAGAATATTCATAGTGTAAAACTGAAAAACAAAAACGTGAGAACTATCTTAAGGCATATATATGCAGCACAATAAACTTAAATGATGTATCTCCACAGTATAATACTGTAAGACAACGAGAATGAGTGAACTACCATAAGCCCATGTATTAATGTGGCTGACTTTCACAAACAATGCTGAATAAAGGAGTCTAGACACAAAAGTGGACATACTGTGTGACTTCATCTCTGTAAAATATAAGAATAAGCAAAACTTGTCTAGGAAGTTAGAAATTGGATAGTGGTTAGTGTTGGCCAAGACTGAAGAGATTTTTATCTGGTGCTGGTCATAACATCTCTAACTCTAGGTGCTGAACATCTGTGTTCTGACCTTTGCATTTACAATGTGTGTGTTTTTCTGCATGTTTACTACACTTTTCATGAAAGTTTTTTAAAATCAAAAGTGGCTAACATTTTTGTTGCTCAGCCCACTTTCACCATATTTTTCTAAATATGTATGAATTAGCTGCAAAACAAATTAAATGTTAGATTTTTGCATAATTCTGTGAAGGAAATACATACTTTTTATAGTAGTTTTAATGGCAACTACTAAGATTTCCTACACTGTGTCCTTAAAGTTCAATATAATGTATATTTTAAGTAAAATAAAAATGGAAAAGGTTAAAGGGTCACTATATATTTTGTCATCTCACACTTTTGCTTATGTAAATGGGTCCGAACTGCCTCTTCAATAAAGAAGCTAATGTGTAACTTTTCATATTTTCCTAAGTTGTTTTTCACACTGCTGAATTCAGGATGTATCTTAACACAGAAGTGTTCTTTCTTAGAAGTAAATAAAACACATTTAATTTGATAAAAAGTTATATTTAAAAGTTTACCACTAACCCTTCTAGCAAATTTAAGATACATCATTGTTAACAGCATCGATGTAAATGAGTGAAAGCAATGGACAGCTTAAGACTCTGCACCATAAAAAATAAGAGCGCTGGGACCAGCAGTTAGCCTAATGACTATGTCGCTGGACTCCCATGTAGTCAACCACATTTCGCGTCCTGGACCTGGTGGCTTAAAACTCATGCCGTGTGCGTGCGTGCCCAGGATCCCGAGAGGAGAATGGAGGAGGAGGGATTGCGGTGTGGCCATTCCCCCTGGGGGGTGATTTCTCGCTTTCTGTCTCTCTGTCTCTGTCTGTCTGGGGAGCGCATGTGCCCTATAGCAAAAACCTCTCCCCCCCAAAAAAAAGTTTAAAAAATGTATATATATAAAAAATAAGCGCTAGTCGGTGTGGGGAAGATGGGCTGAACTGATAAGGGCACGGCCAGGACTAAATAGAACATTTGGTGGAGTGGACTACATGTACTTGCTTTTTATTTCACCTTTCTCTTAGAGGGTTAAACTTGGAATGTTAACAGATAATATATTGCATGCTGAAGTGGTTGTGGTGGGAGGTGATCAAGGAGTTGGGTAGGATTTGGAGGTATGATTCTCCCTGTGGTGACTTACTTTTTGTTTCTCAGTACACTGGGTGTAACCATTCAACCTATGGTCAGTCGAGGTGGTGGTTCTCCCTTCAGTACCACTTGCTCACTGCATCATGAGATTGCTCCCTCCACCTACATTATTTACTATTGCTTGATTTGGAGACAGTTAACATTTCAGTTTTGTTTCTAAGACATGTCAAAAGACAATAATGCAAAATAACTTATACCTGAGGCCAAAAGTTCACATACTGTTCTTTTTTCATTCCCAAATTATATCCAGATATGGAGAAACTTAAAGAGGGGAAGCATATGATATATAGCAATAGCGTTGCAGTATTGTCCAGATTAAATTATGTGAAGACCATAAAGGTAAAAGAAGAAAAAAATCTAATTGTGCCAGAAGTAATCATGTCAAAAAATAGATTCCCTTTCTCACAGAGGAAGTACACTCCTGAGGTTTCTGGCCAATTGGTGAGCTGTCCATTGACCTGCAAGCAAAGAACATGGAGTGAAAATAATATCAAAGAGCCTTTGAGGGAAGATAAAACACTCATGGTCTCAGTGGCAGACAACAGCATCTGGGGACAATGAAGAAACAGATGCAAATACCATGGGCTCTGTTGAGCCGGTCTTTGAAGCTATATATTTTTGCCTCTACCCATTGTCTCAGTTAAATCATTGCCTGGCCCAGTGGCATGGTGGGGCAGGAGCATGAGTACCTAGTAGTTCAGTACTTCCAGGACCACCAAACCTGAGGAGCAGATGAAACAAACATGGGGAGTGTTTAGCCTGGAGTCCTTCCTCCACACTCCAAAAAGTAAGCTTTCACAATCAAGAAGTTTGACGTGTTTTAATGGTGACATAAAAAAAGGGGCAAGGAAAGCCCTTTGTAACATGGTTGTCTGGAGAGAGATCAGCAAGTAATCAGTTGCAGTCGTGCCATGTTCCTGGCTGGGCCATATATGTCCTCTATAAACCCATTATTTTATTACTTTATCTTATTTTGATTGCCAGAGGGCACATGTGCTCACCAGAGACAGAAGAGGACTATGAGAAAGGCCACAGTGGGATGGATGTGGTCACACCACAATAATCCCTTCTGCATTTCATCATGCTTGTGGGATTTGGGGACAGGCACACACACATGAATCATGTTTTTCAAGCCATAAGGGATTAGGTTTTCACATAACACCTTTATAATGAATCAATTCCCCACACTTGAATTGCTGGGTGACATATAATCACTGCCCACTAAGACCAAATTCCAAAACGTGAACATTTGGGGGACAAACCATTATCCAAACCATAACACCACCTGTGCTAAATAAACATTCTTGCAGAACTGTGGGACTTCAAAAAGTTCATAGAAAAAATTGGATTAACATACAAGTTTATTTTGGTGCAAAAAAAAATTTTTTTTTTGAGAGGTTTTCGCTATAGGGCGTGTGTGCTCGCCAGACAGAGACATAGGGACAGAAAGCGAGAAATCACCCCCCAGGGGGGATGGTCACACCGCAATCCCTTCTCCTCTTGGGATCTTGGGCACGCACGTACACACGCCCGGCATGAGTTTTAAGCCACCGGATCCGGGACGCAAACCGTGGTCAACTACGTGGGAGTCCAGTGACATAGCCATTACGCTAACTGCTGGTTCCCATGGTGCAAAAAATTTTGAAACCCATTCATATCGTACATTATTGATACAATCTTTAAAGATCCCTTTTTTTTTTCTTTTGGAGAGGTTTTTTTCTATAGGGCATGTGTACTTTCCAGAAAGAGAGAGACAGAGAGACAGAAAGTGAGAAATCACCCCCCCCCCCCCGGGAGGGATGGCCACGCCACAATCCCTTCTCCTCCATTCTCCTCCTCTTGGGATCTTGGGCACGCACACACACGTGCCTGGTGTGAGTTTAAGCCACCAGGTCTGGGACTCGAACCACAGTCGGCTACATGGGAGTTCAGCGACGTAGCCATTACGCTAACTGCTGGTCCCAAAGAGCCCTTTTAAGTGAATGTTGGGGGCCAGGAGATGGCATGGGAATTAAGGCAATGAATCCCACATGACTGAGTGCATAGTCTGAGTCCCAGACCCAACAGCTTGAAAATCACTCTGGGCGTCTCTGCATGTGTGCTCAAAATCCTGAGAGGAGCCTGAAGGAGAGGAGAGTACAGTGTGGTTATCTCATCTGGGGGATGATTTCTCACTTTCCTTCTCTGTCTCTGACTCTCTCTGATGAGTACACACACTTTATAGCAAAAACTTAAATTTAAAATCATATGTTGGTAATGTGAAGTAGAAATAAGCAATTAAAAATTGAAATGTTTAGTATGAACAATACAAATCGGCGGTGATTAATGAGCTGGGAGATATTGTTGCAAAGGAGTTTTGCAAAGGACTTCAGAAATAATAAAGAAACTGAGGTGAAAGGTTAGGAAAGATTTCAGGGACCAGCAGTTGATGTAATGGCTGTGTCACTGGACTCTCATGTAGTTGACCGCGGTTCAAGTCCTAGATCCTGGTGGCTTAAACTCACTCCGGGCGCGTGTGCGGGCATGCCTAAGATCCCGAGAGGAGAATGGAAGAGAAGGGATTGCAGTGTGGCCATACCCCTGGGGGGTGATTTCTCACTTTCTGTCTCTCTTTCTGACGAGCGTATGCACCCTATAGCAAACAGACACACACACACACACACACACAAACTTAAAAAAAAAAGAATTCAACAAGATATGAGGAGTCTCCAAGGCAGTGTCGACAGAAAAATAACCAACCGTAAAAATTAATAATTAATAATTAATGCAGTTTATTTCAAAGCCAAATATGAGTGACCTAGGCCCGGAGAAGAGGCATACATGCCTTTCTCAGGGTGATCACGTACAGGGGTTCCTTTTATTCGTTTTTGGGATTGACAGACAAAATTTAGTGAAGAGATTTTCCATTGGTCTGGCCCAAAAAGGCAGGACATGTGGAAGAGGAGGGACTTGTAAGTTATAGGTGGGTTCCACAATTCTTAGGTTGGCAATTGGAAGGGAAGAGCTGTGTCTTGGGAAGAGATTAAAGAAAGGCTTAATTTACATCTCAAGGAAAAGGGTGGTTGTGTCTTGGGAAGAGATAAGCAAAAGAATATACTGTAGTTGGTTGAAATATATATCTCAAAGATACTATGCCAGGGACAGGAGGTAGGAAGAATCCGGTTAATGGAAAAGAAATGGTCTGTTAATGTTTGTGGGTATGACTTTCCCAGTCCCTTTTTTTTTTTCCCTTTTGGAGAGGTTTTTGCTATAGGGCGCGTGTGCTCGCCAGGCAGACAGAGACAGAGAGACAGAAAGTGAGAAATCACGCCCCCCCTCCATTCTCCTCTCGGGATCTTGGGCATGCACCCACACGTGCCCAGCGTGAGTTTTAAGCCACCGGGTCCGGGGCGCGAATGGCGGTGGACTACATGGGAGTCCAGCGACATAGCCATTACACTATCTGCTGGTCCCCCCCCCCCCCCCCCCCCCCCCCGCCCCCAGTCCCTTTTGAAAAGATTTTGGAAACTAGGAAAAGTAGTCAGACTTCTGTCCACAGCAGGCAGAAATTCCATAAATGAAGGAGAAACTACTTGAGAGAAAAAAATATTTAATTTTATATATTTGTGAGGGGGTGCAGTTCGACTGTAGAGCCTGGCCCAGGTCTGGGATGAGACTGAACTCCGGAATGTGGCCTGCGGCTAAGCGACGGGACTCAGGTCAAATACAAGGCCAAGGCGGGGATGGGTCTCCTCAAGCGCTCAAACAAGGGCGTGGCCCTGTATTAGGGGGCGTTGTCCTCTACAACGGCAGGTGCTGTGGGCGTGGTTAAAGAATGGGTGCGGCCGTTGCTTACGAGGGTTTGGGAGGCTTAACGGTGGGCGGGCATGGCTCGGCCTGAGGGGCGTGGTCAGGGCGTGGGGGCGAGGCTTGGCTCCAGTCGGCGTGCGCAGTTCCAGTGCAGTAGTGTCAGAGCAGAACTAGCGGGCTCTAACGGTCCTTGGGGGCTGAAGGCCGCTCACCGGGCTGACACAGGCCTCTCAGAAGACGCGGGCAGGCTGTGGGGGCAGGTGAAGAATGCTGGATGGCAGAGCCAGGCGCCCAGAAGGGGAGGAATTAGAAGAAAGGGGAGTTGGGGGGGCTAGGTCCGGAAGACGCCTAGCAGGGGCGGGGCCTCTGACCGCCCACCTGTCCTTGGCAGCAGCCGCCCCGCCTGCCCGCCATGTGGCCCCCGCTGGTCCTGCTGCTGCTGCTGCTTCCGGGAAGGCCGGTGCCCACAGCCACGGCTGCTCCCCTCCTGGTCGCTGAAGCCCAGGAAAGCCTGCAGAGTGTGCTCCGAGGTTTCAGCTGCCCCCGCTAGGGGGAGGTGTGGGAGAGGAACCCCGGCTGAGTGAGCAGGACAGATGAGCGGAAAACATGGAGTTAGGGCAGAATGGAGAGGGGGCCTAGATAAGAACAGGGACAAAATGGGGGGGGGGAGGTGATTGGGAGGTTCCTGACAGTCACGGAATGGGAGGAACGAGTGGTGGGCCTGGACGGGGACCCACGTCGAACTGCGGAGGACCTGCTGCGGGATAGGGGCACTTCATCTCTGCCCCCTCCCCCCCACCCCCCCGCCATAGCACAAGAGTACCAGTACACCTTTTCTAGCCAGCACCAAGAAGCTCAGCTTGTCCGTCTTTACCAGGAGCCCAAGCTGGAGATGACCAACGGCTGTGGCTGGACCAAAACCCGCCCCTGCACTCGAGCTGTTCTCCAGGCTCATGAGGTAGCGGCGGCGGCAGCGGTGCTGTGCAGAAGCCAGGGAGGAGGACCTGCGCCTGGGTGAGACATCAAGCTCCGCTGGTCAGAGGCTGCTGGCTCTTCAAGGGGACCCACCAGGCAGGGCACCTGGGCTTTCCCCACCCACTCCCAGGACTTATTTCCTGTCCCTTCCCAGGCCATCATATGCTGTAGGGATGGAGGGGCTATCAGGGCACTGGCAGGGACAGATTGTACCCTCATCAGATGCCACTCCTGCACCATATAGAAATAAAGTTCTTTCTTACAGCTAGCAGGGCTGTGTCCTTTCCCTGTGGCCCACGTGGCTGGCCAACAAGCCCCTCCTGTGTTCCTCCCAGCTCCAGGCCTGAAGGTGAAGTCTGGAGGCCCTAGCAACTGCTCGACTTCTGAGCCCAGTGTCCTCATTCAGATGTCGCTGTCTTTGCAGAGAGCTCTGTCCCCCTGCCCCTGACTCTGCTATTCTCAAACTCATCTGTCTAATAGGTCC
Organism: Tupaia tana; assembly: GCA_026018925.1. Taxonomy (NCBI): domain Eukaryota; kingdom Metazoa; phylum Chordata; class Mammalia; order Scandentia; family Tupaiidae; genus Tupaia; species Tupaia tana. The sequence continues at coordinate 46,772,036 of JAKSZU010000016.1, read as the reverse complement.
CTCACAGTCACCTGAAGCCTCGTGTCCCCTTGGTCCTTCATTGTCACCTGCAGTCCTGGATGTCCACTCAGTCCCTTACAGTCACCTCATCTGACTACTTGGTCCCTCACAATTACCTGCAGCCCTATCTGTTCACTCAGCTCCTATCACTGGTGGCCCCATCTGTCCAACTAGCTCCCAGTTCTCTCATCTCTAGCCTGTGGTTGGCCCCGCTTCCCAGTATTGGGGCTGGGGGTGCAGCTTTTATCTGGGATGGACCCAGCATGAATTTCTAGTCCTGCTCACTTAGCCAGAAATGGAAACCTGAGCCTCTTGGTCTCAGCCCTCTTTAATAGCACTGACACTGTAGCAGCTCTTGCTGCTTAAAAAAAATAGCAGCCCTGGTGGTTTTCTGAACATTAAATAAGGGCCAGCCCCAAGGCTTGGTGATTAAGGAAACCCAATCCCACATGGCCAACCATGTGATTCAAGTTCCAGTCCCGCTGGCTTGAAAAACATGCCAGGCCTGTGGACAAATGTGCCCAAGATCTCTACAGGGTGAAAAAATAGAGAAGGGATTGTGGCATGACCATGCCTCATTAGGAGGTGCTTTCTCCCCCTCCCTCTGTCTCTGGTGTGCAAGTACCCTCTGGCAAAACAAAACAATAAAACAGAAAAGCAAAAACATACCTGTCATATGATCCAGTCATGCCCTGCCTAGGTACTTGGGTACTAACCCAAGAGAAATGAAAGTACACTTCACCAAGACTTGCCCAGGGATGCTCATAATAGCTTGTTTGTAATCACCAAAATGTAGAAACAACCCAAATATTAACAGGTGAATGAATGAACAAATTGTGATAGAGCCTTACAACGGAGTATTAGCAATAAAAGAAACACACATGCAACAACATGAATCTCACAAGCATTATCCTGAGCAAAGAAATATAATTTCATATGCGCTACATATAATTTCATTTTAAAATGAAATCCTAGAAAAGTTAAAATGAATCTGTAATGACAGATCAGAGGCTGTTTGGGGACAGGGTTGAGGGGAGCAGTTACAAAGAGGCACAGGAAACCTTTGGGGGTGATGGATTTACTGACTATGGTGAGGTCAGGTCTACGTCTGAGTGTGTCAAACTTACAGACGTAGGTGTGGTTTACTGGGTGTCAGCCATACCTCCGCAGAGCTGTTGAAACAATACCTGCTCTCTCTGAGCACCACCCAGCAAGTCCCTGCCTTTCCCCTTCCTGCCTATTCCTCCTGGTCCTCTCAGTCTCTGGGGAAAGCTGGGACAAGTTCTCTCTGACTGCGGAGAAGAATGGAGGGGGTGGTCCTCACCATCATCTCTGCCTACCATCACACAGAACATGACCACAGACCTCCCTGTCCACCCAGGGCTACGCTGAAGGGGGTGGCTTTGTTCCCCTCCCTTAATGTTCCATAGGTCTGACCTGGCCACCTCCTCGTCCCTCCTGGCACATCAGAGTGCCCAAGAAAGGATACAGTTAAGGGAGCCTGTCTTGAGGTCTGGCACCACCTGGTGTTCTCTCACATTTGTCTGATATAGTCACTGCCTCAGTGTTCATTTTTGGGCTTGACATAAGCTGCTTGAAACCCAGTCATATTCCATCACCTTGGGCCTAGTTTCAACGCCACTCCTCCCCCAATGGTGTGTGCAATCTAGCCTGCAATTCCCCACCCACTGATTCAAAACCCAAAACACCCTACAGCTGCTAACCACAATAAAACCTAAAGGCCAACACCTGAGTAGTAAATACGTTTCCCCCTGGTTTCCTTTAGCCAATCCATGGCACCCACTCAGGGAGAGCATCTTAATAAAGGCTTAGCCCCCATCCTCCCCACCTGCTGGTTGAGTATCGACTGTTTTCAGCCTGCTTGCAGCTCTCAACCTGTGAGTGATAAAGTGTTTCTTCTACTTCTGGAGTTTTGTGGGGCTGCTGCTTTGTGTCTTTCCTTAGCATATGCCAAAGAATTATCTGGTAAAACAGACAAGCAAAAATTAATAGTGGTCAGGACCAACATGGTAGTTACAGATGCTAGACTCCCACACGGCCGACTGTGGTTCAAATCCCAGTTCTGGTGGCTTGCTCTCATTCTTTCTGTCCCTCTCTGGTCAAATTAAAGTAAATAAAGAAAGTTAAATAAAATAATTTTTCCACAGCCAGTGTGGAAGGATGATTTTTCTTTTAAGAAAAGAATTAACAGTGGTAACTTTTTAAAAAAGAGTTTTCCTATAGGGCGTGTGCACTTGCCAGAGAAAGACAGAGAGACAGCAAGAAATACCACCCCACAGGGGATGGCCATACTGCAATCCCTTCTCCTCCATTCTCCTCTCAGGATTTTTGGTACTTACGCACACACACTTGGCGTGAGTTTTAAGCTGCTGTGTCCGGGACTTAAACCACAGTCTGCTATGTGGGAGTCCAGCGACGTAACCATTATGCCATTCTGCTGGTCCCACAAGTGGCTTTTTAAAATAATAAGTTCAACTTCATAAGCGAAATGCATATTAATATGATACTAACATACATTTCTATCAAATTATCATCGTCAAATCTGGTAGCATTGTGTCGGTGAAGGAGTGAAGAAATAGGCTTGAAATATATTCCATAGGGAAATATAAAGTGCTACAATAACTATGAAGAGCAACCTGTTAATAATTAACAATATTTTAAATGAACAGACCCTTTGAGATAATTGTACATATGCCAAATACCATATGGGCAAGAGTATATGTTGCATTGCTGGTTGTTAAAGATCAGAGACGATCTAAATGTTCTTCAATGGGATTTGCTAAGGAAAGTATGGCACCTAAACAAAATATAACCATGATTTAAACAAAAACAAAACAAAACTTCAGTCCTGTGTTGAACAGAAGTGGTGAGAAATAGACAACCTTGCTTTTACTAGATCTTAGAGGAAAAGCATTCAGTTTTACTCTGTTGATTATGTTAGCTGTGGGCTTTTCAAATACGGCATTTATTCTGTATTGTGTTGATATAACTTCCTTTTATATCTATTTTGTTGAGAGGTTTTTTTAAAACTTTAGTCATGAATGGATTTTACACTTTGTCGAATGCTTTCCCTGCATCTGTTGAGATGATCATGTGGTTTTGATCTTTCGTAATGTCAGTGTGATGTTCCACATTGATTTGCATAGACGTGCTCACATCCCAAGGATAAATCCTACTTGGTCCTGGAGTATGATCCTTTTAATGGGCTGTCAAATTTGATTTTCTAGTATTCAAGTGAAGATTTTTGTATGTATGTCCACTAGGGACATAGGTCTATTGTTTTTGTTTTGTTGTGGTGGTGATGGTGGTGTCTTTATCTGGGTTTGGTATCAGGGTGTTGCTAGTCTCATAGAAAGAAATGTCCTGTGTTTTAGAATAATTTAAGAGAGATTGTTATTCATTCTTCTTTGAATGTTTGGTAAAATTCATTCATGAAGCCATCTGGTTATAGGCTTTTCTTTGTTTTCTTTTTGCCAGAGGGTGTGTACACTCACCAGAGAAAGAGGGAGAAAAAGTGAGAAAGCACACCCCTCCTCCCTAGAGGACGGTCACAGTGAAATCCCTTCCCAATTTCTCCCTCCTTTTTTTTTTTTTTTGGAGAGGTTTTTGCTATAGGGCGCATGCGCTCGCTAGACAGAGAGAGACAGAGAGATAGAAAGCAGGAAATCACCCCCCAGGGGGGATGGCCACGCCGCAATCCCTTCTCCTCCATTCTCCTCTCGGGATCTTGGGCACGCACGCACACGCGCCCGGCGTGAGTTTAAGCCGCCGGGTCCGGGACTCGAACCGCGGTCGACTACGTGGGAGTCAGCGACATAGCCATTACGCTAACTGCTGGTCCCCCTCCTTTTGAGATTTTGGGCATGCACACACAATGCGCCTGGTGTGTTTTTCAAGCTGTCAGGTAAGGACTTGAACAACCACAGTTGCTCATGTGGGATCTAGCTGCCTTAACCACCATGCCATGGACTGGCCTGACTTTTCTTTGTTGAGAGTTTTTTTGTTATTTATTTTCCTTCTCTTTCTTTTTTATTTTTTTAAGAGAGATTTTTTGCGATAGGGCATGTGAGCTCACTGGTGAGAAGAAAGGGAGAAATCACCCCTCGGGGGCATGGCCACACTGCAATCCCTTCCCTTCAGTTCTCCTCTCAGAATTTCAGACATGCGCGCACACACACCTGGTGTGAGGTTTTTTTGTTTGTCTGTTTATTTTTCCCACTTCTCAAAGGCTTTATTGGTCCATACCCTTTAGAAAAGAATGATTGATCCTACTGTTGAGTCAGTGGAATGAGCTGTGTCCAGGGACCCATCAAGCAGAGCCACAGGAGCTGATGTTTGTTCCCTCATTCATAGACCCAGTCAGGAGCACAAAACTTGTAGTCGACCAATTCCTCAGGCTTAAACCACAGGCTGATTCTTTTTCAGCATTTTTTACTGAATCACTGCCATGAATGATGTTCCTACCCACTTGAATGCAGAAGTCCCCAAGAATGGTGCCTGGCATCCAATCCAAAAATAGAGAACGCTTCACGAGTTTGTGTGTCATCCTTGTGCAGAGACTATGCTAATTTTCTCTGTATCGCTCCAATTTTAGTATATGTGCTGCCAAAGTGAGCACCCTGATGTGAGTTTTAAGGAGCCAGGTCTGGGACTCAAACCGTGGTTGGCCTTGTGGAAGTCCAGCAACGTAATAATTATGCCATCTGCTGGTCCCTATTTTCCTCCTCTTTCATTCCTGATTTTATTTATTTGAATCTTCTCTCCCTTTTTCTTCATTAGGTTAGATATGAGTTTGTCCATTTGTTTTATATTTTAAAAAAATCAATTCTTAGTTTTCTCATTTTAAAATTGTTTTTCTTTTCTCTATTTCATTTATTTCTGTTCTAAGCTTTATCCTTTCTTTAAGAGAGATTTTTCCTCTTTTTTTTTTTTTTTTTTTTTGGAGAGGTTTTTGCTATAGGGTGCATGCGCTCGCCAGACAGACAGAGCGAGACAGAGAGATAGTGTAATGGCCATGTCACTGAACTCCCATGTAGCCGACTGTGGTTCGAGTCTCGGACCCAGTGGCTTAAACTCATGCTAGTCGCGTGTGCGTGCGTGCCCAAGATCCCGAGAGGAGAATGGAGGAGAAGGGATTGCGGCGTGGTCATCCCCCCTGGGGGGTGATTTCTCGCTTTCTGTCTCTCTGTCTCTCTCTGTCTTTCTGGCAAGCACACGCACTCTATAGCAAAAACCTCTCCAAAAAAAAAAAAATCTTAAATTTGCCAAAACATGTTTTGTGACCTAATGTGAATCTATCCTGGAGGATGTTTCATATGAGCTTGAGAAAAATGTGTATTCTGCTGTTAGAGAAGTTCTGCTACAGGGCCAGCAGGTGGTGGTTAAGGAGCTGAACTCCCATGTGGCCAACTGTGGTTTGAGTCCTGGACTTAACTGTGGTTTGAGTCCTGGACTTAACAGCTTAAAAATCACATCAGGTGTGTGTACATGTGTGTCCAAAATCTGGAGAGGAGAATGGAGAAGGAACTGCAGCATGGCCATGTCCCTGGGGCGGTGATTTCTCACTTTACTTCTTACTGTCTCTGTCTCCAGCAAGTGCACATGCCCCATGGCAATAACTTTCAAACACGTTCTGCATTTTTCTGTTCGATCAATTTGGTCTATCTATGGTGTTGTTCAAGTCAGTCATGTTTTTATTGATTTCCCTGTCTGAATATTCTATTATTATTTAAAGTGAGGTACTGAAGTCTCTATTATTATAGTTCTGTCGATTTCTCCTTCAGTTCTGTCAATGTTTGCTTTATACATTTAAGTGTTCTGATTTTGGGTGCATGTATATTTATAACTGTATCTTCCTGTTGAATTTGCCCTTTTATCATTATATAATTACTCCTTCTGTCTCCAGTGACAGTTTCTTAAAGTCTATTTTACCTAAGTATAGCCACCCTTTCTCTTTTGGTTATCATTTCAATAGAATATCTTTTTCCATCTTTCAGTTTTAGTGTATGTGTGTGTGTGTGTGTGTGTGTGTGTTTTAAGAAAGAATCTTTTTTTCCCTAATTTTATTCATTATTATTATTTTTTTTTTTGGAGAGGTTTTTGCTATAGGGCGCGTGCGCTCGCCAGACAGACAGAGAGACATAGAGACAGAAAGTGAGAAACCACCCCCCAGAGGGGATGGTCATGCTGCAATCCCTTCTCCTCCATTCTCCTCTTGGGATCTTGGGCACGCACGCACATGCGCCCGGCATGAGTTTTAAGCCACCGGGTCCGGGACGCGAACCGAGGTCGACTATGTGGGAGTCCAGCGACATAGCCATTACGCTAACTGCTGGTTCCCTATTATTATTATTTTTGAAGTTGACCAGAGAGAGACAGAGAGAGAAGGAAAGTGAGAAAGCAACCTGCCAAGTCTGGGACTCAAACCGTGGTCAGCTATGTGGGAGTTCAGCTACCTTAACCACTACGCCACCTGCCGACCCCAGTGTATGTGCGTTTTTAAATATGAAGTGTTTCTCTGTTAGGCAGCTGATAGATTGTTTAAAAATCTATCTAGTTATTTTATGGTTTTTGACTGAGAATTGTAATGTATTTACATTCAAAGTAATTACTGATAGGTAAGGACTTATTTTTGCCATTTAGTTAAATGTTTTCTGTTTTGCAGTTGTTTTGTTTGTCTCCTCTCTTGCTGTCTTCATTTGATTCTTTGTCTAGTAATTTATTTTGATTATTTTCTCCTTATCTTTTGTGTATCTATTAAAGATTTGTGTCTTTGTGGTTACCCTGAGGCTTGTATAAAGTAGTTACAACCATCTATTTGAAGTTGATAACAACTTACCTTCAATTGCATATAAAAACTGTGTTTTTACTCTTCTCTCCACACTTTGTATTCTTGAAGTCAGTTTACTTCTCTTATATAGTGTATCCATTAACAAAATTTTTCCAGTTATAATTATTCATAATACTTTTGTATTAGGGTTAAGAGTAATTTACATAGGATTAGCTTCATACAGTGGTTGAGGGAGCTGGATTCCACATGGCCAACTGCACAGTTAGAATCCAGACCCAGTGGCTTGAAAAACACACCAGGTACATGTACATACATGCCCCAAAGGCCAACAGGGTGGAGAAACGGAGGAGAAGGGATTGAGATGTGATCACACCCCACTGGGGGGGGGGTGCTTTCTCACTCTCCCTCTCTTACTGTCTCTCTCTGGTAAACACACGTGCCTTCTGGCAAAACTTTTTAAAAATAATAATTTACATAAAACCATTACAGTGTTACATTATTCTGTATTTATCAGTATATTTGTCTTTACCAGTGAGATTTATACTTTCATATGCTTTCACATTGCTATTAAGAGTGTTTTATTTCAGTTTGAAGAATTTATTTAAGTATTTCTTTTCTGTCCTTTTACTTTTTTTAATTGCCAAAGGGTACATGCCCTTGCCAGAGATGGAGAGATGGGGTGGTAGGGGAGAGAGAAAGAAGCTTCCCCAAGGGGCTTCTTCACACTATAATCCTTTTCTTTCTTTCTTTTTAAAAAATATTTTATTTTATTTTATTTTACTTTATTTATTTATTTAAATTTTATCAGAGAGAGACAGAGTGAGAAAGAGGGGGGGGGGGGAGTGAGAAAGCAAGCCACCCGGTTCAGGACTTGAACCATGGTCGGCCATGTGGGAGTCCAGCACCCTCAACCACCACGCCACTTGCTGGATCCCGATAGTCCTTTTCTTTCATTTCTCAACTCGGTTGGTATTTGGGGCATGTACACACATGTACCCAGTATGTTTTTCAAACTGCTAGGGCTTGGATTTGTACTTCAGTTGGCTATGTGGAGTCCATCTCTCTTACTCACTAGGCTATGAGACCAGTTTGCCTTAACACCCTTCTTGTAAAGTAGATCTAGTGATGAACTCCAGGTTTTGTTTGTCTTCTTGTCTCTTCTTAATTTTTAAAGGATTGTGTTTTTTTTTTTTTTTTTTTTTTTTTTGAGAGGTTTTCGCTATAGGGTGCATGAGCTCGCCAGACAGACAGAGAGAGACATAGAGACAGAAAGCGAGAAATCACCCCCCAGGGGGGATGGTCACGCCACAATCCCTTCTCCTCCATTCTCTTCTTGGGATCTTGGGCACGCACGCACACACGCCCGGCGTGAGTTTTAAGCCACCGGGTCTGGGACGCGAACCGTGGTCGACTACATGGGAGTCCAGCGACATAGCCATTACGCTAACTGCTGGTTCCCAAGGATTGTTTTTTCAGGCATAGTATTTTTAGTTGGCATATATTTTGTTTGTTTCTATATCTTGAATATATCATCCCACTCTCTTGTGGCCTGCAAAGTTTCTGCTGAGAAATCATGATAGTCTTATAGAAGTTCCCTTATAAGTAATGGGTCACTTTTCTCTTATTGCTTTCAAAATTCTCTTTGTTTTTGACTTTTGACTATTATATTGTATCTCAGTTTAGACCTTTTCATGTTCATCCTGTTGGGGATCCTTTGGGCTTCTCAAATCTGGATATTTATTTCCTTTTCCATATTTGAGACATTTTCAGCTTGTATTTCTTTAATTTCTTGCCTCTCTCCACACTCTTGCCAACCCATATTGCATACATGGTTTACTTGATGGTGTCCCATAAGTATCAAAGGTTTTTTCACTCTTTTTCATTCTTTGTTTCTGGTTTTCTCGTCTGACAGGGTAATTCCAAATGACCTTTCTCCATGTTCACTGATTATTCTACTTGATCAAATCTGCTGTAGAAGCTCTCTACTAGATTAAAAAAAATTTTTTTCAGCCACTGTATTCTTCATTTCAGAATACCTGTTCGGGTTCTTTTTTTTAGGCTTTTTATCTCTTTACTGAACATATTTTGCTCATGTATTATTTTCTGATTTCATTGAGTTATTCATTTGTATTCTCTTGTAGCTTGCTGGTTCTTTAAAATAATTATCTAGAATTACTTTTCAAGTAATTCATAGTTATCCTTTTCTTTGAGGTTAGTTATGGAAATTCATTGTGTCCCTTTATCAATATCATGTTTCTTTGATTGTATGTGTGTGTATTCCTTGTACCCTTGCGTTAACATCTGTGCATTTGAAGAACCAACCATTATTCTCATATTTTATAAACTGACTTCAGTAGGTAAAGACTTTTGCCAGCAGATGGGTGAGACCATTATTCTCATATTTTATAAACTGACTTCAGTAGGTAAAGACTTTTGCCAGCAGATGGGTGAGGGTACTGGCTGTGTGTGTGTGTGTGGGGGGGGGGGGGTCATGGTGTCACTAGATCCAGGAATGCAGGGGGTATTGGCACTGGGGGAGATATGGCACTTTAGTTCCATGGAAGCATGATAGCGTGAGCTGAAGTCTGTCAGTAAAGTCCACGGGGGTCTTTGCCCAGAAGGGGGAGAGAGGGGTGTAGGCAACTAAAGGAATAACTAAAACCATCCCAAATATGGGAAAGGAAATGGACATCCAGATTCAAGAAACCCAAAGAACTTTCAGACCATAGCTGTGAAGGCTGCGGCGGTTTGTGGCAGCAGCAAGGGCTGCTGGGATTGTTAGTGATTAAGACCACAGGGGTCCTTCTACCCTCCTTTTCCCCCATGGGGGAACTCGTAACTGAGGGGAAGTTTCTCAGCTCTGAGCTGTGCCAAAGTGGGAGATAAAGCGTCCTTCCTATTCTTTCCTATGCAGTTAATCTTATTTTTTGTGCTGTATAGGGTAGCTACAGCTTCTTAACTGGGGTCCAAAGATCTTCCAGAGCTGTTTTAAATGTAATAGTTTAAATCATTGTTTTTGTGGGAATACATAGGGCTAGGACCTTCTAGACAGCCATCTTCCTGACATTACTCCTGGTTACTCTATTCTGAGATCATTGATCACCTGGCCACGCTGTGGTTGAAATTTTGGGAAAATTGGACAGAGCAGTAATTTTTCTCTCCTTTTTCCTGGGAGCTGTCTACCGAAGTTTTGGGTTACTAATTCCCCTGGGTTCAACTTTATCCCATCTCTTGCTGTAGACAGTGTCTTCATCACTTCAAGAAGGTGGTCTTCTATCCCTTTGGTCCAAAAGCTTGAGAATCTCCTGGGACACAGTTCAGATTTCCCAAGTCTCCCCCTTTGCTCTTATCCCTCAAGCCCTTAGCCTTCTGAGAACATCATGCTCCTTAGGCACCACAGTGGGGAGAGAAGATCACTAATGAAGCCCAGGGGCTTTGGATCGAGACAGACCCTTAAGTGGGCCCTGGGAAACCTATTAACTAACTTTTTTTCTGCTGAGAGTAAATATTCTCTTCTTACTGAAAATAGAAGTTGGGAGATCAGAAGAGACAAGACAGAAAGACTTGGCACAGTGCATCTGCTCCCGTATTCTACAAAATCCTCATAGAGTCAACTCCATACTATTTTTATTTACATGGATGGTGATGATTGATATGGGCCTTAAAGAATGAGTCAACTTCCAGGTGGGAAAAGGACATTCTGGTATTGGATGTGTGTAAGATCAGGGAGAAATGAGTGATCATAAGATATTCAGGTTGTTGTGTGGCTTGCAAGTAAGCAGTGAGCTAGAAGATGATGGAGGGTGAGACCAAAAAGCTATGGTAAGTTTATATTATGATGATTCAGACTTACAACCAGAATCTGAGTCACCTCTTCTATCCAGACTTGATCTCTCCCTCTCTCAGGAGTCATTGCTAGGACTTGCTTGTATTTCCTCTAGGGTAGGAAGGAGGGGAGCAGGCCTATACAGCCAAAGGGCTGAAATTCTAGGTATGGTGGCCCTGAGTCTGTCTCCTTTAAATGAATGTTCTATACTTTTATTGTTTCCCTCCACGGATGGCACAGAAGAGGCCGTGGAATATGGTTCCTTGTGTGGCATGGGTGCCAGGCACGAAGTTCAAAGATCCTGATAGAATCAACCCACTGAAATCCATGTTTTTTGTTTGTTAACTTGCCAGATAGAGACACAGAGAGAGAAAGGAAAAGTGATAAAGTATCCCCCATGGTAGATGGCCATGCTGCCATCCCTTCTCTATTTCTCTCTTCAGGATTTTGGACATGCACACAAATGCACCCAGCAAATTTTTCAAGCTGCTGGGTTCAGGACTCAAACTGTGCAGTCAGACATGTGGGATCCAGCTGTCTTAACCACTATGCCACTTTCTGGTCCATGTGTTAAGTAGAGAGAAAAAGCCTACAAAGAGAGTCTTATGTCTAGAATCCTGGTGGGAGACAGAAGATTCCAAATCTTCTCTCTTCCTCATCCTTCCCCTTCTTCCTGCTCTCTCTTTTGCAGCCCAGAGCCTGGTGAGCCATTTGAGCTGGGGGTGCTCCATGAAATGGTAAATGTCTTCACTCTTAATTTATCTGCCAGTGGCCATCAGCAGGCACACCTCTGCCTCACACAACCCCTGGCTGTGTGCCTCATTTTGGTTCTGCAGCTCTTTGTCTCTGCGTGTGCTTCTAAGTCTGATTTCTTTTTCTTTCAGTCCCTTTTCATTTCCCCCTCCTTTGAGTGGAGAGATACAGATCATAGAAATACAGAGAAGAGCAGGCACCCCCTGCACAAGAGCACAGCCTTTGAAATCGGACCTCAGGACCACTCCTAGCTCAAGGAGAGGCTTTGTGATCCCTTTAATAAGTCAATCTTCCTAAATCTCTGCTTCCTCATCTGCCAATTAATAACAATGTCTGGTTCTTGGGACATTACTTGCAAATCGTAAGGGCTCAAAAAGTAGTAGAATTTAACAGTGGTAGTAGTTGTTTTCATTCTATTATCTCACCTCCATCAGTGTTTATAGGGAAGGTGGGGATGATGCCAATGCAGGGTAAGTTGGAGGCCATGTCAGTGTCTCTGAACATTTGTCTAGGAAAGCATAGAAGAGCTAGTCAGGGGAGAGAATGGGGAAGAGAGATAGGGACAGGAAATTTCAGACATTCCAGGTCTTGGAATTATGGCATCTAGTATAGGTAATACTGGTCTATTTCATGCCTCTTTCACCCAGATTCTTCTGTTTCCTTCTCCTCTCTCCCACTAGTTATTTAATCTCTCCACATAGTCTTCCACTCAGAGATTTTCTAGCTAGGTACATGATTACCAGAAGCAAAGTGAAAGGACTAAGACATCTTGATATTTTGGTCTTTTTTATTTGTTAATTCTTAAGCACAGGCACTACTGTGCTGATGCTTTCCATCCATCACTTAAACCAATCATTAAGCCACCGTTACAGGACTGAGGATGTTGCAGATGCTTGAAAGTTTTCAAAATTCTCTATAGTGAGAGAACTTTGGTCAGTGAAAGAGCTGAGATTAAAACCTGGGTGAGTGCGAACCCGAAGCTCTGCTTGTTCCACTGTGCCATGCAGTCTCCAAGAAAAACAAGATGGGTGCTTGCCCCTAGAGAACTAGAAAATTATATCTTGGGGGCATTCTCAGGTGCCATAGAGCTTGAATCCCTCATCAAGGGGGATAGATGAGGAATATGAGACAGATTTTTTAAATTGTGACTTGGACAACAGCACATACCATATCAGAGACCAGACAGTACTGGAAACAAAACCTCATGTCTCCAGCCCTAGCCTTCTCCATTACTGAGGATACCCCAGAGTCCAATGATGAAGTAGACCACACCATGGAATGTGTTTGTACACTGGCACACATATGTGCAAAATCACACTTACATAAACACATTGGTATAGGTAGAAAGAGCCTCTGTGATAGGTACATTGGTCGAAGGCCCTTCTAAGATCTGTACATTGACATCAACCACATGTGCCTAATCTAACATCTTCCTTACGGACTTACTATCATAAATTAAAGTGATGTCTTTAGAATTCTTTATGGGCTCTCAAAAAATCAAAATATAATTTCTTAAGAAGATGTTTTACTTTAGGATTAAAGCATAATAACATAAAGTATGACTTTTTAAAAAATAATTATTTTATTTAACTTTATTTATTTATTTTAATTAGACTTGAGAGGGACAGAGCGAAGGAGAGAGAGAAAGAGAGAAAGCAAGCCACCAGGCCCAGGACTTGAACCACAGTTGGCTATGTAGGAGTCCAGCATCCTTAACCACCATGCCACCTGCCAGCCCCCAAGTATGACTTTTGATAGAGCTTCAAAAATATCAGAACTATTAAAAAATATTTTAAATCATCTGCTCCAACTCAAATTTTTAAAAAGAATTATTTAATTTTATTTATTCATTCATTTATTTTAATTTGATGAGAGAGGAAGCGAGAAAGCAAGCCACCAGATTCAGGACTCGAACCATGGTCAGCCATGTGGGAGTGTCCAGTGCCTTAACCACCACACTACCTGCTGGTACCGTTTCTTTTGTTAAGAGAAATTTTTGCTATAGTGTATATGCACCCACCAGAGACAGAGACAGGGAGACAGAAAGTGAGAAATCATCCCCTGGGGGATGGCCATGCTACAATTTCGTCTCCTCCATTCTCCTCATGGAATGTTGGGCATGTATACACACATGCCTGTTGTGACTTTTAAGCTGCCAGGTCTGAGATTTGAACCATGGTTGACTACATGGGAGTCCAGCAATGTAACCATTATGCCATCTGCTGGTCCCCCAACTCTTAATTTTATAGGTGAGTAAATGGGCTCTAATACATCATGACCAGCTCACCATCACACAGTAGACATTTGAGGATAAATTTCATGGTTCTCCGTGCAGTGGCTATTGGTCTAAGTTCTAAAAAAATTACCTCAATGGGCCAGGTAGTGGTATGGTTAAAGCAACTGGATCCCACATGGCCAACTGTGTAGTATGAGCCCTGGACCCAGTGTCTTAAAAAACATACTGGGAATATGTGCATGTATGCCCAAAATCCTGAGAGGAGAAGGGATTGTGGTGTGGTCATCCCTCGGGGTGGGGGGAGGGTGTCTCTCACGTTCTCTCTCTCTCTCTCTCTCTCTCTCTCTCTCTCTGGCAAGCACATGCTCCCTCTGACAAATTGGAAAAGAAAAAAAAAAAAAAAAAAAAAGACCTAAATGCACTACCAGTCTCCTGTGAGAAGAGGAACTGTTGGTTAAATATCAAGGAACAGCTCAGGTGATGGTAGAATATCAACACTGACCTTATCTGGCAGTTGGATGGGCATTGGTGGACATCTGCCATTGTTGCTATATAACTGCTTTGAAGCAGTGACACAGCCTAACCAGGTGAGGCTTCTTAGGGAGCTTGAGTTAGGTTTCAAAGGAGTAAAGTTTTAAGAACTAGGGAAGAGAAAAAGAAGAATGTGTCTCAGTTGAGTGAGTCAAGGGGAAGGCAGAAGGATCTTTGATGGCTGGGTGGGGAGATGGACATGACTCCAGCAGTTTAGGAAGGTATTGGTCTTCATGAAGATGATTATTTGTACCCCACCTGAGATTGATGGTGATATTGATAGTAAATTCCAAGAAGCATTCTGGAAAAGGATTCAACAGAATTTGGAGCATTTGATTGTGGTAAAAGGGTGATGCCTCTGGCTCTCTGAGGTTCCAGAGACAGAAAGTCAAGTTAGAGCCAGTAACAGGACAATAAAAGGAGATACAAATTTAGGAGAAACAAGGATTGAGTAACTAATTCCTTGTAAGTAACTCAGCAAACAATACAGGCAAGTACAACTCGAATATCTGATTCTAAGAAACTGTCATGGAGTTCCCATAACAGCTGTGGAATAAGAGGATGAAACTGAGCTTGCCCAGGACATGGCATATGAGTATAGCCTTGGAGCTAAGTGGAACTTTTCCAGGCAGATAATGTGGGGACTCCAGAGAATTTCAGAAAGTGAGACTAGCATGTGCAAGGACATGGTACACTTGGAAGTGAGTCCCTCAGTCTAACACGGTGCATACAGGAGAGTAATATGAGATGGAGCTGGAAATGATGTGAAGGACTCCAGATGCTGAGCTAAGGAGCATGGGCTTAATCTTGATGGAAAGATTAGTTAAGCAAAGAATTGATGTTGGTAGTTTAAAAATGGTCATTCTATTAGATGTTGGGAAAGTCATGATATATTTTTCTATGCAAAAATGTCATGATTTTCTCTATGACCCAATAGTTGGTGGTATGAAAGCTGACTAGAGTCAGACAGACCAGTTGAGATCTTTTGTAACCATTCAGGAAAGATAAAACAAGAGTAACAAGGGGGAGAGAGAACTCTTAGAGGTAGAAAGTACACTTGATGGGATGGTGACCAGTTATACCTCGGGGCGCAGGAGAGATAATTAATCTAGAATGACTTCGAGATTTCTGACTTGGGCATTGGGACAGCTCCATTCCCATGAGGAAGTGGCAGTTTGGGTTAGAAATAATGAGCTATGTTAGGGACAGGTTGCATGGAAATGGTGGAATGCCTAGAAGGCAGTGGAATATTTGGATCTGCAGCTAGGAGGAGGGACAAGGTCTTAAAATAGCCCAAGCTATGGGAGCAAGTGCTACTACTTGTGAAGGCTACTGTTTATGAGGTAGCCATTCCTCCAAGAAAGTGTAAGCCACTTCCTTTCTCCCTCCCTCCAAACTGAGTCAAATGATTGAACCAGGATCGCTATGGGCTTGTCCTGAATCCAGTTAAGGAGAAGTAATGGAAAACATAAATTAAACTGACCCAGGATCCAGGGATAAAAAAGCTGTATGTGGGCGTCAGCATAGAGCTGGGAGAAGGAATCTCCCCAGGAGCAGCAGGTTACAGGGAGTCAGCTGGGTCTCTGAGGACAGAAGGTACAGGAAACAAGGTATAGACAGCAGAAGACTGGATGTAGGGTTCTTGGTCCTGGGAGAAGGTGAAAGATTTGCATTTTCTGGGTGGGGTGTATTGCTGCCACTCTCCTCTCAGCCTGTATTCCTGTCCTCCACTAGGCCCCAACATGACCCATTGGTGTGAATCCAACTGGACCAGCCCCCAGGAGTTCGTGATCCTGGGCTTCTCTGGGTGGCCCCAGGGGCTCCGTGGGCTGCTCTTTGCGTTCCTTCTGCCACTATATCTGGCCACTCTGGCAGGAAACCTGCTTATCCTAGGCCTGGCCCTGGTGGACCCCGCCCTACACACTCCTATGTACTTCTTCCTGGGGGCGCTGTCTGCCGTGGAGGTGGCCTACACATTGGTGCTGACTCCGCGCATGCTTGCCGGATTCCTACTGCCTCCTGGTGGCCAACCTGTGGCCCCCTCCACCTGTGCTGCCCAGATGGGTCTCTTTGTGGCCCTGGGGGGCTCTGAGTGCCTGCTGCTGGCTGCCATGGCCCTGGACCGCTATTTGGCCATCTGCCATCCACTCTACTACCCTCAGCTCATGACCACTGGGCTCTGCTGGAGCCTCCTGGCTGCCTCCTGTGCAGGTGGCTCTGTCCTAGCCTTGGGCCTCACCACTGCCATCTTCCAACTGCCCTTCTGCCATGGTGGCCTGGTTAACCATGTCTTCTGCGACCTACCAGCCGTGTTGGTGCTGGCCTGTGGGAACCGGGCGCTGCAGGAGCACGTGCTGCTGGTAGCCTGTCTGCTGCTGCTGGTGCTGCCCCTACTCCTCATCTTGCTCTCCTACTCCCGGGTACTAGTGGTCATCTTGGGAGTTGGTGGAGCCGCAGGCCGCCGCAAGGCCTTCAACACAGTGGCATCCCATCTTACTGTGGCTGTACTCCACTACGGCTGTGCCACAGCCATGTATGCCAGGCCCCTGAGCAGCCGCTCCCTGGAGGAGGACAAGCTGGTCTCGCTCATCTACATCAACCTCACACCACTGCTGTACCCAGCCATCTACACGCTGAGGAACCGGGACATGCAGGGTGCCCTGCTGCGGGTGGTCAGCCAGAAAACACCAGGGATGGTCCACCAAGTTGATCTCACCTAGTGCTGGGTATCAGCTTGTCTTGTCCTGAAACTGTCCCCACTGGTGGAAGTCTCATCATTCCAGAGTTATTGATGGCTCCCTAATGCCTACTGGACTAAACCAGAGTATGGCTTCCGAGGACCCCCAAAATCTGACTCCACCTTTGTACTTCTGGTTCTATTGACATTTTGAGCTGAATAGTTATTTGTTGGGAAGGTGTCATCCTGCACATTGTAAGATGTTTAGCAGCAGCCTGGGTCTTAAATGGTCATTAAATGCCAGTAGCATCCTCTACCCCACGCAGAAGTGATGATAGAAAAAGTCATTGGATATAGCCAAAGGAACCTGATGCACATAGAAGACCAGTCACGGAGCACCAGAGCTTCCCAGCCTCCTCCCCACATCGTCCCAGTATGAGAGGTGAACTTCCTTTAGGACAGATGTAGGACAGCTACTAGTTTGTTTTAATGAGTTTATTTCTTAGAAAAGTTTTAGGTTCACAGCAAACTGATAGAAAGGTATAGATATATCCCTCATACCCCCACATGAGATGACTTTAGCTTGAGCTTATGTGTCAGAATCCTGAGAAACATGGGTTGAGAGTACCTTCCTCCAAAAACATTTTGTGTTTACTTCTGTAAGTTTTAAAGACCATGACAAATTTCTATGTTAATCATTCAGGTATTCAACTGGGACATGAATAGACAAATTTGAAATTCTTATGTGAGATGCAGACCAGAGCTTATGTATCAAAGTTAAACTCTTGCCCTACTCAGAGCCCAAGGTGAGATGACAAGCTTTCTGTCTTTAGTATTCCCTTTCCCTGCATGTATAGGTTTTTGAAAGTTCTGAATTTATTTCAGTGCCAACACTCTGCCTTGTGTGACCCCAGAGCCTCACTTCTTGTCATCCTATAGTCTTGCACAACCAAGCTTCCAGGTAAATAAAACGAAACACACAGTGCAGTTACAGCATCAATTCACAAACTATTTCTAGTTGTCAGTTCTCTCTACATAGCTGGCATCTGGAAAGTTATTTTCTTAAAAGCTGAATTATGCATTGAAAATAACGTTGGCATTTTTTGGTCTGTCATTCCTAGTTGTTTACAGTGGAAGGGTTTTTACTGTGGACAGTCTGCCACCCAGCTGGAAAAGGGAGTCCTCACCTTATACATCTATATATAAATGTAACCGATAAACTAGTTGATTGAGTGATATCAGAAAATGTCATGAAATTGTCAGCTTCCAGATTCAGAAGCTCTGTCATGTTTGCCAGCAAACAATAGGAGAAGTGGCATGTGGTACTGTATATGGACTTCTGGTTTAATAATGAATTTGTACTGTTCTGGTTATTATATACATTATACTGCCAGAAGGTAATTTAGTATAGAAAGTCTCAATTGATATTATTCTATATATTATGGCATATGTTTCTACAAACTCACAATTATGCTCAGTTCACCAATGCAACTTGGAAGTGGATTCTTTTTATATAGCATACTCAGGAATACAACCCTTATTTACTTATGGGGTTCTGCTGCTTATTAGATCTGTTGTTTAAATAACTCAATTCTTTCTCATATTTAAAACCTTAACATTCATAGGTAGCAAAGATATCCTTTTTAATGAAATGTATCCTATAAAAATAGCATATTATTATCCTTCTGTGGATACTTTCAACTGAACATGCTTTTCCTGATTCACCAAATTGTCAGAATTTCATCTCAGGATGGATGGACCTCTGCAGACAGCGGGGTTGGGTTTCTTGCTGAGAGCTCTTCCACATCCAGAACATTCTCAGGTGTTCATTCCTAGGTGTGTTGTGGGTTCCTGATGATGACGCTTTCTCTCACTCATCCATACAGTTTCTCCCTAGTGTGAATCCTGTGATGTCGAATGAGATTTGCCTTCTGGGAGAAGGTCTTTCCACAGTCCGAGCATTCATAGGGTTTCTTTCCCATGTGAGTTCTCTTGTGTATGATCAGGCAGGAGTTCTGGGAGAAGGCTTTCCCACACTCATTGCACCCATAGGGCTTCTCTCCTGTGTGAGTCCTCTGATGGAGAATGAGGTGTGACTTCTGGAAGAAGGCTTTCCCACATTCACTGCAGCCATAGGGTTTCTCTCCTGTGTGGATTCTATAGTGAATAATGAGGCATGACTTCCGGGAGAAAGATTTCCCACATTCTCTGCAGCCATAGGGCTTCTCTCCTGTATGTGATCGATGGTGTTCAATGAGACGTGACTTGTGGGAGAAGGTTTTCTCACATTCTGAACACTTATAAGGCTTCTCTCCAACATGAATTGTCTCAGGTACAGGCAGGTCTGTCTTCTGGGAGGGCATTTTACCATGACTGCTGTTTCTGCCAGATTTTTCTCTTGTGTGGCTTCCCCCTTTGTTGAAGCAAACCTTCTCCCTGAAACCAGTCCTCTGTTCACTGCATGCTAAGGACTTCTCAGCTCTGTGGCCTTTGTGATGGACAATGAGCTCTGATCTGTGGGAGAAGGTTTTCCCACACTGTGTGCATTCATAGTGTTTCTCTTCATTTTTGGTTCCCTGATCAGCATTAAGGGCTTTGTCACAGCTTAAAGCTTTCCTACACTGGTTACATTCATGTAGTTTCTCTCCAGAATTTGGAGTTTCAAGCTTAGAAAAGAGAAATAAGTTCCCATGTCCATCACACTCAAATCTCCTTCTTGCGAGGTAGGTATTAGGATGAAAGTCTACATTACAATTCAGACTGTCCCCACATGAGTCACACATATGAGCCTGATGTCTTGATGGAATGGGGTTTGAGTTCTGATAGAATTTTGTTCCAAGTGCACTACATTCATGGAGCCCTGTTTTGGTCGATTTTTCCTTGTCTAGGATTGCAACTTGCTTTGAATGTTTGTCTTGGGGTTCCTGTTTATCTACTTGGGCATCAACCTCTTGCCAAACTTCTTCTAGAAAAAAAATAATAAACTTGTTAATATTTTCAGTATCGTATCATAGAATTAAGTTAATTCCAGAAATGTTTGGAGTGAGGATTAATTTTGTGGTTTCAAGTCTAACAATGACAACAATGACTACTATTGAACTAATTCGACTATATGTTCTAGTCCCCTGACTTTTGAGAAAGAATGAGGTATTAGAAATAGATGGATAACATGGATAATATTAAGTAGTTCTTCTGTTAACAAGTTTGACCACAGAATGGAAATAAGAAATAGAAACAAATAAAAGTAAGCAAGAAAGAAAAATGGGAAGGGTCACAGATTCCAGATCCTGATGTGCTGCTGAACCACTTCACCGAAAGGTATGGGGTGGTAGTGGGGGTTGAGGAGCTCTGATCTGTAGCCCTTATTTCCATGGTGAAAATTCTTCCCCTGTGGCAAGTTTCAATTTATTGTACATGGTGACAGTACTGAACGCAGAGCTGGGAAGACTCAGGTGTAACTGGCTATGATGAACTAGTATTAGACAGCTCCGCCTTACCCTCAGATAAGAAGGAAAAAATAATAAGGATGGCCTATCAGAAGGCAAGGACATTTAGGGCTATAAACAAAGACAAAAGATAGACTAGGGTTTCCAGGGGAACTGAGAGAGAAGGGTGTTTGAGAAATCTGAGTGAAGAACTCTGGTTGAAAGAAAGACTTAAGTCTCTCACTTTACTCTTGGGTTGTAAGAAGGCTCTTCACCAACTGTCATTCTTGTGTCCTTCACCTTAAGTTTCCTTTCATTCTGTATAACAAATTAATTTTCTAAAAGCATTAAGTCCTTTATTGTTAAAGGAATTATCTTAGAGCCAGAGATCCATTCTGTAGTGACTCCTTCTCATACAGATCTGCAGATCTTCATTACGTCCAATATAAGAACACTGGAATGAATCTGGGGCAAGGATGACTTGTACTTAATTCCCTGTTGTCTTCTGATACCTTTTCTATTACCCTTTTCTTCAGTCATAGTTCCTCAGTACCAACTCTGGCTGACAACCAAATCCTCATTTGGCCCCATTCTGTATGCCTGTTGAATTGGCTCCAGATCAACCTTCCTCTGAATCCATATTAATGTCCTTTGTACATGTTGACTTCTACATCACTGTTCTTAGATCCTTACATATGTTTTTTTTATCTTTGTTTATACTTTAAACCATAAACTCTACCTGCTGCTTCACCTTTGACCCCATATCCAATGTAAGGATGTCACTTCTTTAAAAGCTTTTAAGTTCCTGAGCCAAATTGCTGAATATTTAATAGGTAAAAACTATCTCCTACCTATGAGTGGGTGAATGGACCCAGTCAGGGTATTTTTAAAGCTCCCTAGGTGTCTCTACTATGAATAATAATAATAATAACTTTAATAATAACTGCCAATTAAGAATAACCACCCTGGTGGGGCTGGCAGGTAGCATGGTGGTTAAGGGCACTGGACTCCCACATGGCCAACTACGGTTTGAGTCCCAAACATGGTGGGTTGTTTGCTTTCTCACTTTTTTTTCTCTTTCTTTCTTGTCCCTCTCTGGTCAAATTTAAATAAATAAAGTTGAATAAAATAATTATTAAAAAGATATTAACTTCCCTGAGCAAAAGCTTGACAAAGAATCTTTGTCCTGAAGGAAAAGGGTCTTAGTGAGAGTCCACAAGAAGCTTCCTCTCAAAAATAAGAGCAAACAAAACATGGTCTCTCTCCATGGGTTTATACCTGGGAGTGGGGGGAAGGAGGGAATGTTATAATTACAACCTCTTAGGCAGAATGGCACCATAGCATATGGTTTTGAAAGAAGAAAAATGTAAAAGGTCATACTAAGGCTGGATATGAGAGTAATCAGATGCACTAAGTAAATAAAGTTGGTGTTAACATCTAAGATCAACCAGAACCAAGCAAGAATGGAATCTGAAGAGCCAACCAGTAATTACACAATTAAGGCACATGATTTGTTTGGGGATGATGTTAGTGAAACAGAAAAAGAGGAGAGGGGGGAACAAAAAAAGAGACCAAGAGAAAAGACAGCAAATGAGAAGATCAGAGACTCCATGGTGATCTAGCTATGGAGCTAGAAGCACAGTAAGGAAAACAAAAACAACTTTTCCTCCCTAAAAGGAGCCTGCAAGAAGGAATTTACACTTCATTAAAAATATGAACCCATAAGGACCAGCAAGTGGCATGGTGGTTAAGATGCTGGACACTCCCACATGGCTAACCACAGTTCAAGTCCCAGACCTGGTGGCTTACTTTCTCACTCACTTCTTTCTTTCTCTCTCTCTCTCTCTCTCTCTCTCTCTCTCTCTCTCTCTCTCTCTCTCTGTGTCTGGTCAAATTAAAATAAATTAATGAATAAATAAAATTAAATAAAAACCAATGATATAAGAAAAAGATGAACCCAGACACTTCATTTGCTATGGCAGATACTAGGCATTCGACATGAATAAATACAACACAAAGGTGAACTAGAGGATGGCTATTTGAAGTGATCAGTTTACACTAAAGTACAGGATTGGATTCCGGCTGCTTACAGACATTAAGAAGATGGGAACTGAAATTCATATAGGTGTAGCAAGTAAGTTCTCCAGGCATTTTACAGTGAAAGAACAAAGAGGAAAAAAGATACCTTAAAAGAAAAATGAGTGGTGAAAGGTAATAGCTATTTTAAAATAAGGCAAATCTATGAGTCCCTGAATACATGCGGAAGCCTATTTTATAATGGGAAATGTGTAAGCCTGAAGATCCTAAAGAAAGACTAAGTAAGCAAGGACTGAGTGGGGACGGCAGGGCAGAATAGGAGGATAAATGAAAAAGATACATCTTTCTCCAAAATCCAGGGAAAGGAAAGCACTTGTGTAGTGATGTGTGCAGTTAGCAGGAATCCTTTAGGTATGTTGAGGTCTCAGGCCAAGTGTCCACAGCTGCCTACAAGAACAAGGCTTTTAAGAACAGTTGCCTGACGGGACCAGCAGTTGGTGTAATGGCTATGTCGCTGGACTCCCATATAGTCAACCACGGTTCAAGTCCCGGATTTGGTAGCTTAAACTCACGCCAGGCACTTGTGTATGCGTGCCCAAGATCCTAAGAGGAGAATGGAGGAGGAGGAGGAGGGATTGTGGCGTGGCCATCCCCCCAGGGGGTGATTTCTCACTTTCTGTCTTTCTGTCTCTGTCTTTCTGGCAAGAGCACGCGCCCTATAGGAAAAACCTCTCCAAAAATAAATAAATAAGAACAGTTGCCTGAAACAGGGAAACATCCAGCGTTCTACAGAATGCTTCTTACAAGCTGTTCTCTCACCTGGAATGCTCCACCTGTGCATCTCCTCCTTCTCCATCCATGGCTCTTTCCCCTGCTCCAGCCTGGAGATCACAGCTGGCTTGCTGCCTTGACACCCTGTTCACGAGAGACAGTAACAGGGTTTGTACCAAGCCCCCAGGATCTCTGAGCAAGTAGACAGTCCAGGCCACACAATCAAACACCGACATCTTGATGCTGAAAGATAGATGTTTTGCTTGAGAGGCAACTTCACAAATGCTCCAGGTGAGATTGAGACTCTGTGACCAAGGAAATCCAAGGTCAAATGCTTTTAGTACTTAAGAGAGTTCAGTAATAAGTAACTAAAAGGGGAAGGCATTCAGACACAATCAAGGCCCACAGGAAGGCCACCTCACCCACTGAGACCAGGTGGCTGTAGTTCTCTAGCATCACATCTCGGTATAGGGTCCTCTGTGTGGGGTCCAGTTGCTGCCATTCTCTCCGAGTGAAGCCCACAGCCACGTCCCCAAATGACAGTGACCCCTGGAATAGCACAGTCCTGATTAATCTAGTTCGTCAGCACTGAAGGCCATCGAAAAAGCATAAAGGAGGTTGATCTTACCACCTCGGAGTCAGGTTTCCCATGTTAAGCTATGAAGGAAACTTAGCAAGCCTCCTCGTGGGAGAGGAGGAAGAAACGATTATTAGAAAAGGTCTCTCTCTTGAAGTTCCTTTCGTTTCTTTGGTGAGCTGATATCTACTGAAGACCTTGTGTACGCTTGGCTTTCTACAGGTGCTTGGGGTTAAGAGCTAAAGGTAACATCACTTTTGGGATCTGGTGGAGTGAGATGAAAATATAAAGACATCTATATAGTATGATTACACTGAAGACCACAATAAATGTGTATTTAAGTACAGAACAGACATGAGGAAGAGTCAGAGTCAATGTACTGATGTCAAGATGAGCTTCATAGGAGGTCGTGTTCAGGCAGAGTCAGGGAAGAAACAGTGTTCTGATATCTCAAGGAGAGTCCTGTTGAGAGTCTGAGCATGAGCAATGGAGTCACAGAAAAGTCTGGTAGGAGCTATAAAGAATTGAGAATGACAGTGTAGGTGTATAAGGGGTGTCTGTGAGAGAGACACAGAGACAGAGAGATTACATGACCAGATCATTTTTCTGTAGGGAATGGGGACTCCCATTAGTACAATATTTGAGGAAGAGAACTAGGGGGACAATCTGATATAGAAGATAGTGGAAAACACTGGAACTAGAACCAAAAATGGAATCTGAAGAGCTAGCCAGTAATTACACAATTCAGGCACATGATTTGTTTGGGAATGATGATAGAGAAACAGAAAGATGCTAGGAAAATAAGGGAGGTAGAATAAAAGGAGACAAAAAGAGAAGACAGCAAATGAAAAGATCAGGGACTCCATGGTAATCAAACTATGAAACCAGAAGTACAGTAAAAAAAACAAAAACAACAAACCTTTCCCCCTTCCCAAAGGAGCCTGCAAGAATGAATTAGCACTTCATAGAAAGGATGAACCCTTTCCTGTGATGGAAGGGAGACTAAGTAGATGATAAACTGGGGCATATATTATCATTGTCAATACAAAATTTAATCAAAATAAAGGCAACAGCAAGAGAAATGCAGAGAGAGAATTCCACGGACAGAACAGAGCCTGGCCCTCCCTCCCTCTCTTCTCTCTCAATGAATTGAAGACCCAAGTTATTTTTGCCTATTAGAATAAAATACAAGAGGGTGCATTTGTTGCTCAGAAAAAAGAATTTGAGTTGCAAAAGGCAAAGATCAGAAAGGAAGAGGTGGACAGTTTTACTTACATCATAATTTATACAAATGCCACGTTAATAAAGGTTAAAAGCAAGGGACCAGCAGATAGCGTAATAGTTATGTTGTTGGACTCCCAGGGAGTTGACCATGATTCGAGTCCCAGACCCAGAGGCTTCACACTCATGCCAGGCACGTGTGTATGTGTGCATGAGTGCCCAAAATCCCAAGAGGAGAATGGAGGAGAAGGGATTACAGCTGTGGCTATGCCCCCTAGGGGGTGGTTTTATGTTTTCTGTCTCTCTCTGGTGAGTGCATGTGCCCTGTAGCAAAAAAAAAAAAAAAAAAAAAAAAAATGTTAAAAGCAAAAATCTTCAAAAATACAACTGACAAAGAATTAGAATTAGAAACAGGAACTGCTAGGCACCAGTTAAAAAGACAAATGATTCCAGGGAGACATGCATAAAGGATGGAACAAATCAATTCATAGAAAAACAAGTGAAACGGTTCTTATTTATTATTTTTTTTTTTGGAGAGGTTTTTCACTATAGGGCGCATGCGCTCACCAGAGAGAGACAGAGACAGAAAGCGAGAAATCACCCCCCGGGGGGGGATGGTCACGCTGCAATCCCTTCTCCTCCATTCTCCTCTCGGGATCTTGGGCACGCACGCACATGCGCCCGGCGTGAGTTTTAAGCCACCGGGTCCGGGACGCAAACCGTGGGACTCCAGCGACAGCCATCACACTAACTGCTGGTTCCCGGAATGGTTCTTAATGTAACTAGTGATCAGAAAATATATAAATTGGAAAAACAAACACCACAAACCTGTTTTTCTTTGCTTCTATCTGGTATCAGCAAACACTTAAACATGTCACAATAAGTTTTTGAGATATTTCATAGTGAAAAGATCTATGATTCCCAAGGATGTGGGAAAGAGTGAAGTACAAACCCTGTGGGTGGGAGTGTAAACTCATCCTGGTACCACAGAGAGTGATTCAGCAGTAACTAGTGAATCCCAGACACATCGTGTGTGTGCGTGCATGTCCCACATCCTAACAGGATGGACAAATGGAGAAGGGATTTCAGTGTGGCCATACCCCAGCAGAAGGCACTTTCTCCTTCTCTCTCTCTCTCTCTGCCTCTTTGGTAAGTGCACATGCCCTCAGGCAAATTAAAAAAGAAGAGAGAGAAATTTTAATGTTAAAAAGATGATGGGCCATCCTGTGGCATGGTTGTTAAGATGGCTGGATCCCACATGGCGGACTGTGTGGTTAGAGTCCCAGACTTGGGGTCTTGAACATGCTGGCCATGTGTGCCCAAAATCCTAAGAGGAGAATGGAGGAAAAGGGATTGCAGCGTGGCCATCCCCCTAAAAGTCGATAACTCACTTTCTGTCTCTTTCTCCAGTGAGTCCACGTACACTGTAGCAAAATTAAAAACATAAAGAATAAAATTTTTAAATTAAAAATAAATGTTTAAAAGACAAAGTGGTAAAATTGTGTTTTGGAGGGGATTCTGATATTGTCATATGATAAGTATGACTGCAAACTTTTAAGTACTATGAAAAAGAGTGTGTGAGGGTTGGGGGGCCTTCCTCGCTGTGGCAGAGGTTGGGGAGGACGTTGAAGGGAGGACTAAGGAGGCTCCCTGAAAACATGCTGCTTCAGAGAAGAGATGAAGTGTTGTGATTCTCGCATAGGTGAGAGAGTGTGCCAAAATGTTCCTGGTGGTAGAAAAAGCATGCGTAGTGGAGAAGCAGGAAGTATAGGCCAGGGCCTTGGAGCAGCAACTGTGACAGGGAGAGAGGCAGCGGGTGGGTGGGAGCAAACTAGACTCCAGGCCACGCTAATTCCAAGACAATGTCCTGACCTCTAGAAAACTGGCCAAGGGTCAGAGACAACTTAATCTGTTGACTTCCTTTTTTTTTCTTCCATGAAAAACAAACAGAGGGACACTTCCAACAGGGTCCTGACACCACAATTCACCCCCTAGTCCCAGCCAGCCGGATCACAGGCCCATGCCTGCCATGTACAGGGAAGCCTCAGGACACAAACCCAGGACTTTCTGATGAAGGCCCAGCGTCACAAAGTGCTGCCACTGCTGCACTACCAGTTGGTCCCAAGCCATCGACTTTCTCAGTCGGTATTGGCTTATCACACACTAAACTTGTGCAGTCCAACAGAGACATAAAATGTAAGCCACATTTGCAATTTGAAATGTTCTATTAGCCACATTTTTCTAAAAAGGAAAATGGATAAAATTATCTTTAATCATCTATTTTTATTTAGTTCAATATAGATAAGTGTTATCATTTCAATATACAATCATTGTTTTTATATTACTGGTCTATTTTTCATACCACATATTCAGAATCTCCATATTTTATACTTACAGTTAATCTCAATTAAGATACCATATTTTAGGGGCCAGCAGGTGGCATAGTGGTTAAGGCACTGGACTCTCACACATGACCAACTGTGGTTCGAATCCTGGATCCAGTGGCTTGAAACTCACACTGAGTGTGCGTGCACGCATGCATGTGTGTGTGTGCTCAAAATCCCAAGATGAGAATGGAGGAGAAGGGATTGCAGTGTGGACATCCCCCAGGGGGTAATTTCTTGCTTTCTGTCTCTCTGGTGAGCACACATGCACTATAGCAAAAACCTCTCTAAAAACAAAAAAGATACCATATTTTAAATGTTCACAAGAAAAGCCAGTCTTTTTTTTAAGAGAGATTTTTGCTATAGGGTATGTATGCTCACTGGAGAGACAGAGACAGAAAACAAGAAATCCCCCCACCCCCCAGGGAGATTGGCCATGCTGTAATCTCATGCTGTACACCTGGCATGAGTTTTAAGCCACTGGGTCCGGGACTCAAACTATGGTAGACTACATGGGAGTCCAACAATGTAACCATTACACCATCTGCTGGTCCCAGAAAAATCTAGGCTTATCAAACTAATCAAGTGTTTAACAAAAAAGTATTTTCTTGGGATTCAGCTTTCAAATTTAAATGCAAATTAAAACTTTAGGTCCTCAGTCGCACTAATCACATTTCAGGTGCTCAGTAGCCACATGTAGCTAATGGCTACCATATTGCACAGTGCAGAATAGACTGGGTAAATACCGCTGTATTTCTTTGCTGGGCACAGGGAATTGGTAGGTAAAACTACAAATCAGGGACCAGCAGATGGTGTAATGGTTACATCGCTGGATTCCCATGTAAGTCGACCGTGGTTTGAGTCCCAGACCCAGCAGCTTAAAATTCATGCCTGGAACCTGTGCACGTGTGCCTAAAATCCTAAAGGAGAATGAAGGAGAAGGGACTGTGGTGTGGCCATTCCCTCCACCACCCCCCGGGGCGGGGAATGGCAATTTCTTGCTTTCTGTCTCTACAGGCTAGTACATGCACCCTATAGCAAAAATCTCTCTCTCAAAAACAAAACAAAACAAAACAAAAACCTACACATCAGGTCAGTTATTAAGGGTCCAGTTCTATAGTCTCTCTGCATCAGATCCCAACTCCACCACCTCATAGACAGGAAACTTCAAGCAACTTGATTAGCATCTCTAGTCTCAGTTCATTTATCTATAAAATGGGGAGAGGTCATATACGTGTGTGTATGTGTGTGTGTGTGTGTGTGTGTATATATATACATACAGTATTGTATATTA
Organism: Tupaia tana; assembly: GCA_026018925.1. Lineage (NCBI taxonomy): Eukaryota > Metazoa > Chordata > Mammalia > Scandentia > Tupaiidae > Tupaia > Tupaia tana. The sequence goes on along the minus strand of JAKSZU010000016.1, from coordinate 46,743,493 downwards.
GATATAGATATATCTTTTCTCAGGTTTATTTATGAAATAATATATGAAAAGCACAGTGACTGGTACAGAAATGCTCAACAGAGGTTTTTTTTGAGAGATTTTTGCTATAGGGTACATGTGCTTGCCTGAGAGACAGAAAGCAAGAAATCGATCCCTGGGTTGGGGGAGGGATGGCCACACTGCAAGCCCTTGGGATTTTGGGCATGCAAACACATGCGCCTTGTGTGAATTTGAAGCTGCTGGGCCCAGGACTCAAACCACAGCCGATCATGTGGGAGTCCAGCGACATAATCATTAAGCCATCTGCTGGTCTCATACTATATTTCTAGTTATATGGATGAAAAGTCAGTATGAGGGAAGGAAGTTACAGATGCGAAGCCCAAGGAACAAGAAAGACTCTTGACAAAGTCTGGGTTCCTGGATTCTCTGAATTCCGGCAAACCTGCTCTTCCTACAGGTCAGGAGCTACCTTCTAGTTTGTGTGTGTGTGTGTGTGTGTGTGTGTGTGTGTGTGTGTGTGTGTATAATATTCTTACCTATTTCTATGTGGGTTTCTGGCTCTTATAACTTCAAGGATTCTGCCAGGGCACTTCACATTTATGCAATCCTGGAACCCAGGGTAAAGAGAGCTCTTTTAGGAGTAGAGGAATTGGAGAATTCCAATCCTGACAGGTTGCTGGAAAGCAACATCAATGATGCCTGAAGAAAGATAACGATTGAATGAGAAAGGACACCAAGGGTAGATGGCTGAGGACTGAGCCCTGAAAAGAGAGGGGTGGTGGCCACCCCAAATTTGAGGAGAAAAACCAGGAGCGCCTGAATCATTTTCCCTATACATCTCTGCCAAAGATGGACACCAAGCAGTTCACGCTTCATTTGCATCAAAAGTTATTATGGAAAATAATCTGAAAGAACATGCAACCCATTCACTCATCCCTCTAGATAACAAAGTGTTCTATCTAGGTCATTTTGAACCATACAAGACTCTCTGGAGACCGGAATGTTTGGATTCCCTAAACAACTAGAATCACAGATGTCTGCTTTAGCATAATATCTGCTGTTTCTACTGGAAAAAGAAAGGTCACAAGAGATTTGCTATTGCATTTCTTTCAAGGTTGTTATTATTGAGGAACCTGCCTGCTATGTCTCTCATATGAAGATCCATCAAATAAACTTCTAAGTGTCTGAAAAAGCTTTATTTCCCCTGAGAAGTTGGTGTACTTGTCCCAGACAACACATGTCATGTGTTGGATGGAAACTGCTTATTTTTTTAAAGTGACAGAAATGTCAGACATGAATTTGCAGAGCACTTAACTCCAGTTCTCTCTGTACTGGATCTAGTCTGTTCTTCCCATAGCCTTGAGCTTTCATTCTCTTGGTATTTTCACTGATCCTGACTTTGGCTTGCATTTTGTTTATTGGATGCATCTTCATAAGCATCCCAAATCTCTGGTTAAAAAAAACAAAGTGCAGTATGAAGAAAATACACACTCACCTGGGACATGATCCTTCTCTGCTGTTCTGGGAAAGCAGACACCTGTGAAGGCAGATATTAGGGTAGGGGGAGAAGATGTAAGAGGCCCACCTTACCTCGTGGGCTCCCAATTGACTGCTGGGACACCCCAGGTATGGGTGAGAAAAGGCTTGGTTTTTTTTGTTTGTTTTTTGTTTTTTGGGGTTTTTTTTTTTGCCACATAAGCTGCGTGCACTGCCAAGATAGAGAGAGGGAAAGTGAGAAATCACCCCGCAAGGGGATGGCCATGCTGCAATCCCTTCTCCTCCGTTCTTCTCCTGGGATTTTGGGCATGCATGCACACACACACGCTTTGAATTTCAACTTGGCTGGTCTAGAACTCAAACTGTGGTTGGCCATGTAGGAGTCCACTACACCACCTGCTGGCTCCTTTGACTTCTTATTTTATTTTTGATTTTATTTATTCATTCATTTTTAATTTTGATCAGAGACAGACAGAGAGAGAAAGAGGGAAAGTGAGAAAGCAAGCCACCAGGTCTGGGACTCAAACTATGGTTGGCCATGTGGGAGTGTCCAGCACCTTAACCACTACATCACCTGCTGGTCCCTGGACTTTTTTTTTTTTTTTTTACTTGATGAATGAATATATATATATGTGTGTGTGTGTGTGTGTGTGTGTGTGTGTGTGTCTAGCAATCAAAGTGCAATTCTTGACAACTTACTACCCGGAAATTTGATTGACAGAAATTTATTCTGGAGAAACGGTCATGAGTTCAGAGAAAGATTTAGCTGTCAAGATATTTATTATAATTTGGTAAAACTCTGGGGAAAAAATAAATGGAAATAAGTAAACCCAACTAAAGAGAGAACTAGTTAAGTAAATATACTACATTCAAAGGGGGAAAATTATGTGGCTAACAAAAGTAAAATCTTAGAAAAAATTTTATTGATAGCATATTGATAATGAAAAAGGGCTTAGAAGCTAGTTGATCCAACATACATACACACCCACACATTTGTCAGGATAATCTCAAAAATGATGTAAGACAAAATGCTGGTAGTCGTTAGCTTTGGGTAGTAGAATAATGATCACTTTAAAATTTTCTTCTTTGTACTTAAATGAATGTTCTAAACTTCTCTGTGTATTTCAGATTCAATCAATTTTACAGTTACTTAAGAAATATCTATAGCCTACTGATCTTTTTTTAACCTAGAGCTTCTAATTACCAGTCCTGCCCTTGAAGTTGAAGAAGTTAAAAGGAAAAGATAAAAAAATGGGTTCTTGAAAGCAGAGGTTATTAAATGGAGCTTAGCTGAGGCAAATGGAGGTTTCTTAACTAGAGCCATTCAATTCTGTCCATGAATCTTGTTAAGTTTATTTGTCCTCTCAGAGTTGCAGTCTGTCAGCAGTAACTTTTATTAAGAATTGGCCTGGGGTGGGGGCTGGTAGGTGGCATGGTGGTTAAGGGTACTGGACTCCCACATGGCTGACCACGGTTCCAGCCCTGGTGGCTTGCTTCCTCACTCCCCCCCTTCCAACATGCACATATTCATATACTCCCTCACTCACTCTGTCCCGCGCTAGTCAAATTAAAATAATAAATAAATAAATGTAGTTAAATTTTTAAAATAATAAAATAATTCTTAAAAAAATAAAAAAAGAATTGGCCTGGGGACCAACACATGGTATAATGGTTACATCACTGGATTCCCACATAGTCGACCACAGTTCGAGTCCTGGACTCAGTGGCTAAAAACTCACACCAGGCACATGTGTATGTGTGCCCAAGATCCCGAGAAGAGAATGGAGAAGAAGGATTGCGGCATGGCCATCCCCCTTGGGGATGATTTCTTACTTTTTGTTTGTCTCTCCGGCAAGCCCAAAATCTCTCTAAAAAAAAAAAAAGAGAGAGAGAGGGGAGAGAGAGAGAGAGAGAGAGAGAGAGAGAGAGAATTGGCCTGGTAGAATTGTGCTGATCTTTGCCCAGGAAATGACCCCTGGTGTGCTTTTGCCACTTACAAAATATGAAGCAAGGTCTGAGGACTTCTGTACACTTCTCGTCCTTCCCTCATTTCCCAGGGAACAGGAGCAAGAAGGCTGAGGAGCAAAGGTGCACTAGCTGGACACCCCAAGCAGACTCACACCCATTGCCGACTCCAAGGGGACCTCAGGGGAGCTCCTTCTCCAGATGGAGGCATGCTAGAGTCAGCAAGATCACCCCAGTGGCTTCAATCCCTGAGTTCAGTCCCAGAATCCTGCAGAGACACTAAAACTCTGTGGAATACATTAATTCCATAAATAATTCTGAGGGTGTTTTTTTGTTTTTTGTTTTTGTTTTTTTTTTTAAATGGATACTATCTAGAGCTTAAAAGTAAGCAATTAGAGGGGGCTGGCAGATGGCATGGTGATTAAAGGTGCTGGATTCCCACATGGCCAACCAACCATGGTTCAAGTCCTGGGCCTGGCAGCTTGCTTTCTCCCTTTTCTTTTTTCTCTCTCTCTGTCTCTCTGGTCAAATTTTAAAAATATAATAATAACAAATGGAGTTAAATAAATAATTCTTAAAATATAAGCAATTAATAAATCATGATACAAATGAAGCATGCTAAACTATGACTCAATTAAAAATATTACAGAAAATATATTTGATGTGGAAACATCTTCCAGCAATATCAGTAGGAAAAAGTAGGAATGCTTAAAAGTATGATTCACAGGTGGGTGACAGGAGGTTGGTGGGATTGTTCTCCAGAGGCCTTGAAATTTCAACTAATTCCCAAACACCCAAACTCTAAGATGGAGCTGCTAGGCATACCGTAACAAATTCCTTCCTCTGGGAGAAGGAGCGATGTCTCCTGAAGAAGTTGCCTAGGAGAAGGCAAATCTAAGAGAGCCATTCAAGGAGCCTGGAGGGCACCCGTAAGAAGGAAGAGATAGCATAGCATATCTCAGGCCAGGCATGTGCCCAGCTGCAAAACAGAAATTCTCGGGCATGCTGTAGGTCTTGAGGGGAGACCACAAGCAAGCTCTTGTGCAAGTTTGGGGCATCTGTGAACACAGAAACAGAATCCTCTTCAGGAGCTGAAGGATCAAGTCAGAGCATGGCAGCCAGACAGAAGGGTGGAGAGTGGGTAGGAAGGGGCACCTGCACTCCCAGCATTTGTGGGAAACTGGATGCAACAATTTCCTGGGGGCCAAGAGGATGCCTGAGAAGCTAAATGGGCTTGAGCTTTACTGCAAGGATGCTGACCATACAGGCTGCTTGCCAGGGTGAGAAGAGCCAGCCCAAGAGGCGGAGAATAGTCAGGCAAGAGCTGGAGGGGGTTAAAGAGGGTGGAAGAGAGGTCTTCTAGAGAGCCCCCTACTGGTGTCACAGGCTACACACCCCACAAAGAGCCTCACTTGGCTTCCTGCCTAAGTGAGGACAGCCACTAACCCAGGTGAGAGCTACAAATAGCACCAAGCAAGTAACAGATATGTTCCACTTTCGCCATGTTTTCCCTCCTCACATCCTGACCCCAGAGGAGAAAGCAGCTTTAATGAGGAGAAGGAAGAGTTAAAGGCTGAGGAGGGGCAGTGATAGATTATAGGCCCTTCTCCTGGGGAGGTCTTCTGGGAGGAGAGAAGCTGTAAACTGGATGTGAGTGAAATGTTCCCCAGACTGTCAACAAGCTAGGAGAAATGACCCTTATCATGACCTAAAGTAACTGAGTAGCTGTGAGGTCTCCCTGAGATATCCCATAGAGGAAAAAGTAATGGATTGAATGGTAACCCCCTAAAAAGACATGTCAAAGTCCTAACCCTCGAGATCTCAGAATGTGTCCTCATTTGGAGACACGGTTCTAACAGAGGTGATCAAGTTATGGTTCGGTCATTAGGCCTTAGTTCAATATGGCTATTGTGCTTATAGAAAGAGGAAATTTAGACATGGACACACACAGGGAGAACAGTAGGTGAGGATGAGGGTAGAGGCTGGGATGATGCTTCTACAAGTCATGAGCACCAAAGACTGCCAGCAACACCAGAAGCTAGGGGAGAGACCCGGAACTGATTCTTCCTCACGCCCGCAGAAGGAACTAACCCTGCCGATGCTTTGATCTCAGACTTCCTGCCTCCAGAACCCTAAGATTACACATTTCTATTGTTTAAACCACCCAGTGTGTGGCATTTCATTATGGTAGCCCCAGAAAACTAATATAGGCAGACAGAGCCCACAGTGTTGGTCAAGAAAATTGTAGCTGGAGACTCTTCATTTTTTTCTGTTTGTATAGCTCAACTGTAGCACATTTAATGGGTTTATATAAACATACAAAGAAAAAAGAAAACAAAATATTAACAAATGTCTTCTTTGCACAAGAGTCTTTTTCCTAACGCAGTGACATATTCTAATTATTTAAAGAACTATTTATTTTATTTATTATTATCATTATTATTATTTCACATGAGTTTTGCCAGAGAAAGACAGAGGAGAGGGAGAAAGAAAGCCACCAGGCCTGGGACTTGAACCACGGTTGGCCATGTGGAAATTCCAGAGCCTTAACCACCACAGCACCTGCTGGGCCCCATATTCTAATTTTTAAATGAAAATATGTATGCATTCTTTGAATATTTAAGTATTTCACAATAATATACCTACATCATCTTACTCCTATCAAAGTCCTTCCCTGGAGGAGAGGAAATCCATGAGGAAGTCTGGAGGAGTAGAATGTGGGAGGGGAGACTTTTAGTGATAAATTGTTTAACAGTGGAGGAAGCCCCTGCCTGCAACAGAAGCGCTGAATGCAAGTGCTGGTTTGGCCTCTAGCCAGCTGGGCGGCTCTGACCACTGTTCTCTTGCCCATTTTCTATAGACTTTAACATGGGAAGGAAAAACAAACTACTCTCAGGTTAAGAAAGCAACTTTTTGGAACCAGCAGATGGTGTAATGGTTGTCACTGGACTCCCATGTAGTTGAACATGGTTGAGTCCCAGATCTAGTGACTTAAAATTCATGCCAGGCATGTGTGCGTACATGCCCAAAATCCCGAGGAGAATGAAGGAGAACGGATTGTGGTGTGGCTGTCTCCCATGGGGGGTGATTTCTTGTTTTCTTTCTTTCTGTCTCTCCGGAGAGCACACATGCCCTATAGCAAAAATCACTCTTAAGAAAAAGGAAGGAAGGAAGGAAAAGAAAAGGAAAGGAAAGGAAAGGAAAGGAAAGGAAAGGAAAGGAAAGGAAAGGAAAAGAAAAGAAAAGAAAAGAAAAGAAAAGAAAAGAAAAGAAAAGAAAAGAAGAAAGAGAAGAGAAGAGAAGAGAAGAGAAGAGAAGAGAAAAAAGAAAAGAAAGCAGCTTCTAGGGCAAGCAGATGACATAGTGGTTAAGGTGCTGGACTCCCTCATGGCTGACCGCATTTTGAGTCCCAGACCTGGTGACTTGCTTTCTCACTTTCCCTCACTCTCTCTGTGAGGTCTCCCTGAGATATCCCATAGAGGAAAAAATAATTTGCACATGCCATGTAGCAAATTAAAAATAATAATAATAAATAAAATTAAATCCTTAAAAAAGAAAAAGAAAGAGATTTCTATGCCTGACTGTAGGATGGGGGTACACATGTTGCTGAAATGGGCATGGAAGGGAAATAAGGGCAGAGTGAAAGCTCTAGACCCATAGACAGGAGGGAATGAAAAGACCACATATGAGTTTCTAGAGCACCTTGATTGGAGAGATTTCCTTCAAGTGTTGTAGAAATCTCTTTGTTCCTAGTCCATTCCCTCTTATACCCTAAAGGAAGTTGCTCTTTTTCCTTCTAGCAAAACTTCTACTAACTAAATCCCACATGATTCCCTGCTGTGATTTCACCCAAATTCATTCTGTCAACAAGTGGGTGAGGGCTGTTTTGGGTATAGAGATTCTAGTAGCCACTGCTCTCTAACTTCAGCCCTAAGCTATGTAAGGCCTCAGGAACAGGGATCTCACTTTCCAAAGAAGGTTCCTGCTTCAAGGGTTACCTTCTGTGCAAGGATTATTTCATTGGGGGCACGTAAGCCTTGAGGACTCGGGCACGCTCACTTGGTGAACCTAAGTTCTGTTCTTTGACTGAGACCTTACCTTTGGTCAGAGGCTCAGCTTCAGCCTCTAAAACTCGTCACAGGAGTTGAAACTAGGCAGAAAGGAGGGAGGTGCCTCAGCTACAAAGTCCAAGCCCAAGTCTTTGCAAAGATAGTAAGAAAACCTGAAAGCAAGATGATATGGTTAGATGGGGCCAGCAGGTGGTGTGGTGGATAAGGGCGCTGGATTCCCACATGGCCAACCATGGTTCAGCAGACCTGGTGGCTTGCTTTCTCACTTTCCCTTTCTCTCTCTCTCTCTCTCTCTCTCTCTCTCTCTCTCTCTCGGAAAAAAACAAAACAAAAAAAACGAAAAACTAACAATAACAAATGGAAATAAATCAATAATTCTTAAAAAAAAAAAAAAGATAACATGGTTAGATGCACCCGAAAACATTAGTAAGGCACTTTACATCTGAATCGGAAACAACTGGTAGCAGAAGGGAAAGTCGAAGCTGGAAACACACACACACAGGAGCTGATGATCCTTTCCTGGCTTTGAAAATAGAGGGGCCATGTTGGGAAGGAAAGCTGGTAGCCTTTTTTTTTGTGTGATAGTTTTTTTTTTTTGCTATAGGGCGCGTGCGCTCGCCAGACAGACAGAGAGAGACAGAGAGACAGAAAGCGAGAAATCACCCCCCGGGGGGATGGCCACACCGCAATCCCTTCTCCTCCATTCTCCTCTCGGGATCTTGGGCACACACGCACACGTGCCCAGCGTGTTTTAAGCCACTGGGTCTGGGACGCGAACCACGGTTGACTACATGGGAGTCCAGCGACACAGTCATTACGCTAACTGCTGGTCCCAAAGCTGGTAGCCTTAAAAAACTGGTGAGGTCCCCAGCTGATGGCCAGTGAAGAGCCAGGAACCTGAACTCTAAAACCACATGCTGTCACCCACCCCAGAGCATTTGGAGGTAGACCGTCCCATGAACCTCCAAGATAAGAGCCCAGCCATTCAACTCCCTGACTTTGGCCTATGATACTGTGAGCCCAGATCCCAATCAAGCCCACCTGAACTTCTGACCCACAGGACTGGGAGCTGGTAAATAAGTGTTGTTTTAAATCACTAAATGTGTATAATCTGTTACACACAACAGAAAACAAATACAGACGCCCACTGTGTGTTACAAGAAACATCAGGGCTGGCAGGAGCCCAGAGAGACTCCTTTAGGAATGGGACTTGAAGAAGGATGTGAAGGGAAACATACAAAGCCCCATCCAGAATTTTCTCTTCTGAAGAACAAAAGCCCTAAACCACTGGGGGAAATGCATTTCCCCATGGACGAGGGACAGGAATGCTGTGTCCTCAGGTGGAGCTTACAGGTCTCCTATCCACTGTAGAGGGGCAGGATCACTGAGACTCAGGGACCCTTCTAAACTGAGACAACAAAGAGCACCTCTCCACCCCCAGGCTGGCAAGTACTGAGAAGCCAACAACAGCCACTGATATGGAGAGAGGGTGAAGAGGGGAAGGCCCACCCAACTGAAGCACAAAATGATGCGAGAGTGCTGTGAAGCTTGTGCTCCAGTGGAGGTAACCATGGCAATAACAAACACACTTCCCATTTGACTCTCCCTTGAACAGGGCTCCATCCACACACAGTAACAGCCCAGCGAAAGTCTCTACTGTGCTAGCCACAACCACCTCGCCTTCAAGATAAAAGACAAGGTGTGCAAAAAGAACTCACTGCAAAGAGACAAAGCAACAATCAGACGCCAGCTCCATTTTAGGCCTGTATGTACCAACTACTGTATATGATAAATAAGTACCACAAATGTACACGAAACAATAAAGATACAATGAGGAGAAATTGGAAGATCTCCATCACAGTAAAAGATTTTAATACACATTTAGAAATTAAGACCTAAAATACAATTAGAATAGTTAAAGATATATGAGATAGGAATCACAATTAAACATTTTTTTTCTTTTTAAAGAATTATTTAATTTTATTTGTTCATTCATTTATTTCAATTTGAACAGAGAGCGACAGAGAGAGAGAGAGAGAGAGAGAGAGAGAGAGAGAGAGAGAGAAAGTCAGAAAGCAAGCCACCAGGTCCGGGACTCAAACAGGGGTTGGCCATGTGGGAGTGTCCAGTGCCTTAACCACTGTGCCACCTGCTGGTCCCACAGTTAAAAATCTTGATCTAGTGGATACAGACAAAATAATATACTCAAATAGAGAATATGTTTTTTTTTTTTTTTTTTTTTTTTTTTTTTTTTTTTTTTTTTTGTAGAGAGAGTTTTGCTATAGGGTGTGTGCGCTCACTGGAGAGACAGAGAGACAGAAAGCAAGAAATCACCCCTGGGAGTAGGCCACACTGGAATCCCTTCTCCTTCTTTCTGCTCTCAGATTTTGGGCACGCATGCACACACACCTGGCGTGAGTTTTAAGCCACTGGGTCCAGGACTTGAACCATGGTCAATTACACAGGAGTCCAGTGACATAACTGTTATGCCATCTGCTGGTCCCAGAATATACATTCTTCTTAAGCACATCTGAGATGTGTATTTATAAAAATTGTGTTATAAATGTGTATTTATAACACAAACCTTAACAAATACCACAAAGGAAAAAAAATCAAATGGCATACATTCCTCTCTCTGATGAAAAAAATAAAAGAACTAGAAAACAATAAAGTGTTTACAAAAAACAAAAACAGGGACCAGCAGATGGCAATAAAGTTAAATAAAATAATTATTAAAAAAAGAAAAACACACCAGACCAGCAGTTGGCATAATGGCTATGTCGCTGGATATAGTCCACGACCATGACCACATAGTCGACCATGGTTCAAGCCCTGGACCTGGTGGCTTAAACTCACGCAGGGTGCGTGTGTGTGCTTTCCCAAGATCTTGAGAGGAGAATGGAGGAGAAGGGATTGCGGCATGGCCATCCCCATGAGGGGTGATTTCTCACTTTGTCTCTTTGTCTCTCTCTTTCTGGTGAGTTCACATGCCCTATAGCAAAAACCTCTCAAAAAATGAACAAACAAAAACCCTAAACTACTGGGTTAGCAGGTCATGTGCTGGTTAAGGTGGCTGGATCTCACTTGGTTGAATGCATGGTTTGAATCCTAGACCCAGTAGCTTGAGAAACATGCTGGTTGCATATGTGCACATGCCCCAAATCCCAGGAGAGAGAGAGGAGAAGGAATTGTGGCTTGACCATACCCCATGGGGGGAGTACTTTCTCACTTTTCATTTCTCTCTCTATATATAGATATCTCCAGCAAGTACATGTACATGTGCCCTCTGGCCAAAAAAAAAAAAAAAAAAAATCTAAACTACTAAACTTAATGAAATAGATCCATACTATTTCATGTGACAGTTAAGGCAGCTAGATCCCACATGGTCAAATGTTGGTTGGAGTCCCCAACACAGAGATTTGAAAAACACACTGGGTGCATGTGTGTGCATGTCCAAAATTCTGAAAGGAGGGAGAAACAGAAGAGATTGCAGCATGATCATCCTTTGCATTTGTTGGGTGGGGAGAGCTTTCTCATTTTCCCTCTTTCTCTCTAGTAAGCACATGTGCCCTCTGGCAATTTTTTTTTTAAAGAAAAGAAATTAATCTATACTCAAAAAATATACCCATCAAAGAAATACTAGGTCCAAATATTTTTAAGTAATTTTACCAAATTCTACTCAAGATTTTTGCAATATATATAAGAGATTTGAGTTTTCTGTTTGTCAGGAAGTTTTAGTGATGCATATATTTCTAGAAAATTGTCTAATTTAATTTCAAGTGTATAGCATAAATGATTTATAATTTTAAAAATACCATATCTGAAATTGTCTTTTCTATGTCTAAAAATGTTTTTTTGGTCTCAATTTTGTCAAAATTTTGTCTATTTGTATTAGTTTTAAATACAAGCAAATTATTTCTTCATTTTAACAATACTTTCAGAGAACTAATTTTAGTTTTTTTCTTTTTAACGTTTTATTTGGGAATAATTTCAAATGTAAAGTTGCAAGAATAGTATAAAGAATTCCTGGGACCAGCAGTTAACATAATGGCTATGTCGCTGGACTCCCATGTAGTCGACCACGATTCGAGTTCCAGACCCAGTGGCTTAAACTCACGCCAGGCACGTGCCCAAGATCCCAAGAGGTGATTTCTCACTTTCTATCTCTTTGTCTCTCTCTGTCTTTCTGGCAAGTGCACGTGCCCTATAGCAAAAACCTCTCCAAAAAAAAAAAAGAGAGAGAGAGAGAGAGAGAATTACTGAATACTCTTCATGTAGAGTCCTCAAATATTAATGTTTTGCCAGATTTGTGTAGGGTGGTGTGGAGATGGAAGGATTTCAGTGCTGATAAAGGAAGAAGATTCTACCATGAGGTAGCAGCGTCCCACAGGAACTTTAGCTGGGCAAGGCTTTGCAAGTACAGGGCCTGCCCCTCACAGCAGGAGACCACCCAGAGGCTGGGGCATGGGGCCCACCCCACAAAACACACAAAGAAACAGGCAACTCCTGAGTATTTCTGGGTCAGAGCTGCTTGGGGTCTGAAAAGCCCCATGGTTTTTCTTATCTATGGTTAGAAGCTGTTGGGTTCAGTTTCCTGGGGGCATATCAAGCAAGAGGGCTCTAAATGATTAAACATCTGTTAACACTGGGCTGTGATTAAAATGATAGATGTTTTGAAACTTGAGTTTAGGGCTGGTGGGATTTTGATCTAATGAGACTCATCCTTCTGTAAAGAAATGAACGACTAAGGAGTCACTTGTATTACAGAGGCCATCTTTAGCTCAATTATATAACAATTTACTTTATCCTTTTCTTCTTCACCCGTGTGTGTGTGTATGTGTGTGTGTGTGCACGTGTGCAAATACTTCATTGTTCATTTCCCCCAAAGACATTTTGTCAGCAACCACAGTATCATGATGGGAATCACTGGTACACTATCATTGTCTAATCCCCAGATCTCTCAGATTTCATTAGCTGTCCTGATAATATCCTTTCTTGCTAAAGAAATCTTGGATCTTTTACACCATTTCTTTTCATACGTCATTGGTCTCCTTTAGTCTAGAACAGTTCCTCAATCTTTGTCTTTCATAACATTGATATTTTTGGAGGTGTTACAGACAAGTTATTTATTTATTTATTTTTTGGAGAGGTTTTTGCTATAGGGCGCGTGCGCTCACCAGACAGACAGAGAGAGACAGAGAGATAGAAAGCGAGAAATCACCCCCCAGAGGGGATGGTCACGCCGCAATCCCTTCTCCTCCATTCTCCTCTTGGGATCTTGGGCACGCACGCACACGTGCCCGGCGTGAGTTTTAAGCCACCGGGTCCAGGACGCAAACCGCAGTCGACTACGTGGGAGTCCAGCGACATAGCCATTACGCTAACTGCTGGTTCCCAAGTTATTTTGTAGCATGTGGCTCACATTTGGATTTGCTTAATGTCTTATCATGATTAGATTCAGGTAAAATAAATCTGACAGGGATTTAAAAAAAAAAAAAACGGAATTATTTTATTTAACTTCATTTGCTTTATTTATTTATTTTAATTTGACCAGAAAGGGACAGCATGAACTAGGGAGAGAGAGGTGGAAAATGAGAAAGCAAGCCTCCAGGTCTGGGACTTGAACTGCGGTCAGTCATGTGGGAGTCTAGTGCTAATGACCATGCTAGCTGCTGGCCCCAGGAAGTTTTTTTAATCTACTCTATTATTTCTTTTTAAATTTACACTCATACTTGTTTCTTTTCTTTCACTTTTGAGAGTTACTCTTTTTTCCCTTGTGCTAGCCTCCTCAGTTGAATATCATTAATATTTAGTCTTTTCATTCTACTTAGAGTTTCATGCCTTAAGTCAGACGTGTGTTCATAGATATGTATATATCAGCACAGCTTGCTATTGAAAATAGTTAGATTATTTAAGAAATTTTGTGAATCAATAAAATGTGGGAGAAAAAAGGAATGGAAAACAACTGTGGACACCTGAGATAGTGTGGGAGGAGTGTGGCAAATGGCAGAGGGTGAGAAATAGGGGGAAAATATATATCTACATATATATGACACTAGAAATGGAAAATTATTGACAATAACATGTATGATTAAGCTACTATGCAGCATCTTCTGGACAATGCTCAGCGAATAAATGTAAATTAATTAATTTTAAAAATAAGATAAAAAAATTTAGTCTTTTTATTTAAAACATATTTTAGAGACATAATAAAATGTTAATAAGAAAAAAAGTAAAACTAATTCCTGGAAAATATTCGTTAAAACTAATAAAATGGTTGATTTGTATTTAAAACTAATAAAATAGATAAACCTCAAGCACAATTTATTAAGGCAAAAACAAACTACTATTAGACATAAAAATGATGACAATTTCAGATCTAGTAGAGTTTTTTCATTACAAGAGATTACTATAAATCATTTAATAAATATATGATTATTTAATAAATTTGAAATTAACTGGGACAATTTTCTAGAAAAATATAAATTGAAATGAACTGACAAAAGAAGTCAAAAACCAGAATAAAGCACTAAACATTAAATGAAATGAATCCGTACTAAAAAATATACCTATCAGAAAAATGCCAGAAATTTTATCAATCTATTCAAGATTTTTTTGTAACATGTATAAGACAAAATGAATTTGTATGTAGAATATATGGGAGGAAAACACTAGCAATAAGAAAAAGACAATCCAAAAAACATATAGGCAAAGGTGATGAACACACAAAATAATCATACGGTTACATTCATAATTAGTAAGTAAATGAGAACATGGAAATATACACAGCAATTTTAGAAGTTACATCTGAGTGAGGGAGGGGTGCAAAGGGGTTCCAAATGTATTTATAAGGTTTGAGTTCTTTAGAAAATCTGAAGCAAATTAAATAAACTTTTAAATTTGTTCAATCTGAATGATGAGCACCAAGTTTCTTTATTTAAACTTCACTATGTACTTAGATATTTTATAATAGTACTAATTAAATGGTAAAATAGAATTATAATCATGTTGTAGGAAAAATCATCTTTGATACAACCCAAGTACAAGTAAATCATAATGAAAAAAAAAAAAAACATACTTTTGGCCTTATTGAGATTTAAAACTGTAGTGGCCGGTTTCACCGCCCTCCCCTCACCCCTAAATCTGTTCCATCTTAAACAGAAAAGCATCCTACAAATCCTCCTTCAACTCCGCATCACATCCCACCTCTCCACAGAGAGCCCTAAAAGAGTAGTCTCTACCAAAGTGTCTTAGCCACCTCCCTTCTCCAACAGTCTGCAACCAAAGAACACAGCTGTCCCACTCTCATCATCCAGACGGGGTCCTTTCCTGTCTTCACATATGTGAGTCCCAATTCTTAATTTTCTCATTGCCTTCTTTCTTAACTCTATTTGCTGCCAGCACATTGTGACCCACCCCAAACAATCTGCTCCTGCCCCACAGTGTGCGCTCGAGGCGCCAGCAGGAGGGAGAGCGCACCCCTTAACCAGTTCGCAAGCCCTGCCTTCATCTGCTGCCTGACCTGGCTCCAGCCTCTGTTCCCACACCGC
Source organism: Tupaia tana (assembly GCA_026018925.1). Lineage (NCBI taxonomy): Eukaryota > Metazoa > Chordata > Mammalia > Scandentia > Tupaiidae > Tupaia > Tupaia tana. The sequence goes on along the minus strand of JAKSZU010000016.1, from coordinate 46,728,411 downwards.
CTCCACCACGCTACACCCACCAGTGCTCATCATGTCATGCCTTGCACTCCTTACAAGTGCTGGCCCTCACACTAGAAACGCCCCCTTTTGCCTCTTGTCATCTACCCGGATCTCATTTTTCTTAGTCTGACCTGTTGGAACTGATCCTCATCCCCCTGGCCGCCCATGCCTCCACTAGGGATAACTATCATGATGGGCGCCTACTATCAACCACAACCGTCGCGTTGCTTAGCTGTCAACGTGACCAACATCTCCGTAAGACTGCAGCCAAGACACGGACCCCGTGCGCGGCTTCCCAGGCATCCGATCCAGGCATCAGTAAATGTTAACTGGAGGAGCTCAGACCCCTTCAATGACAACCATTTCGTGCTCTTTCTCTCCAAGCTCAGCACCTTATAGTTGGCTGCAATGGGGGTCTGTGGGAGCGAGGGACCGTCTGAAAGAAAGAGAGGGTGTTCACTACAAAGGCTGGGGGCTCTCCTCACTACTCCCTCCTACCCCAGGAGACCTAGGCACCTGCGGAGGCACGAGTGGAATTCAGGGGCCTGGATCGGCAGAGAAGCTCCAGGTCAAGGGGAACAAATCCATCCTTAAGAAAGAGGGGTGGCCTTTACGCAAAGGAGAGGAGCCCCCTACCTCACCTGGTCTAGGCTGTCACACCGACAGGTGCCCTGCACGAGTCTTCTGAGGACGCTGAGCTCCAAGGAGGCAGAGCTACGGGAGAGAGGAGCCGTGAAACTAGTAACCTGTGGCTGCTCGCAGACCACCACCTGTAGAGTCCCGCGGGACAGCACCCGCACCCCAGACCCTGGTGTACAACAGTCCCCGCCCAGCGCGGTCCCGCTCTGCAGCGAATGGGTGCCGGCCACACTCGCACTCTCGACTCAGCCCTGGAGCAAGAAGCTGCCTTTCCAACGTGAGCGCAAGGGTGTCAGGCCACACCAAGTCCAAGGTACCAGTCGCCGTGGGAACAGCCTGAGGTCTGGAAGTGTTCACGTCAGAGACACCTCAAAAACTGCGTAAGAGCCCCCGAGGTGGGGGTGGTGGACTACAACTCCCGGTGGCCTTCACGGTGTGGCACTTCCGGTCTTTCCTGACGTACTTCCAGCCATGGACAGGCTTGCGTGGGTGAGCAAGGCATGGTGCGGTGGCCTGCCCTGTGACGCCTTTGAGGTGGCACCAGACAGACACGAGGTCTGTTGGCGAATTAACTTATGTTTCCTCCCAAAACTGTCAATCATCTTTGTGGGGCCCACATGGATCTGCTGCCATCTGTTCCAGCCCCACACCATCATGGGTGGGCTGTGAATGCCCCAAATTTGGACGTCCAATCTGGGTCAGGCACCAGAGAGTATTACTAAAGGAGTTCTTTGTAGGTATTTTATTTTATTTTTTAAATAATTATTTTATTTAACTTTTTTTTTATTATTATTTTCCAGTTTGATCAGATAGAGAGAGGGAAAGGGAGAAACCAAGCCACTAGGTCCAGGACTTGAACCACAGTCAGCCATGGGAGTCCAGCGCATTTAACCACCCCGGCCACCTGCCACTGGGTATTTTATTTTTAGTGAAGGTCTGAACTTCAGCTCTTAGGACAATCCCCAGACACGTGTCATTATTCCCATTTTATAGGTGAGAAATGAGAGGCAACTGAACTTTTGAAACAATGATCAGGTGTAAGGGACTCCCTGCATAAAAATTATGTCTGTAGCTCTTGATAAGGTGATCATGAAGTTATATGAGGGGCTCTTCAAAAAGTTTATGGACAGTGTGTGTTGTGCAAGAACAATGTATGGAATCTAAAAAGTTTTTGCAGCAGAGTAAACTACTTAATACTCAATATGATGTCACCATGTTATGACACAGAAAGAAGGCCACAACCTTGGGCTTCCCAACCTCCAGAGCCCTGAATTCTAAATTAACATGCTTTTTGTTTTCCTTTGAACACAGTGTCTTTTTTTTTTTTTTTTTTTTTTTTTTTTTTTTTTTTTTTTTTTTGGTGGCTTCTCATCTTGTTCATCTGTAGAGAAGATGCCTTTAGTTTCTACCATGGGTAATATTTTATGATTCCATGTTAAGAATTTTAGAAAAAGCACAGCAAATCCAAATAAATGTGAAAGACTGAAGAATAAATTGGTAAAATAGAAATTAAATGCCAAGTAGAAAGTATCAAAAATCCAAAAGACCTAATTGTGAAAGGCAAAATTATATCATTTTTAGAAGATAATATAGAGCAGTATCTTCATGTTTTTAAAATGTTGGAGGACTTTCTAAGAAAAAAATAATTAACTATAACGAACAGATTAATAAGCTTGTATAAAGAGGAAGAACACCATAAAGAGAATGAATGAACAAGTCACAGAGTAGGATGAGAGCTATAATAAGTATAACTTACAAAGACTCATCTGCAGAATTAAGAATTCTTACAAATCAGTAAGACAAAGGCAGATAAAAACCATAGGAAAATGAAATGGTCAAAATATTTGAAAAGGCATTTTACAGAAGAGAAAAATCCAATTGGCCAATTAAACTTATAAAAAGATGTACAGCTTTGAGCCAGCAGGTGGCATGGATGTTAAGGTGCTGGATCCCTCATGGCCAACTGCTCAGTTCAAGTCCTGGACTCAGTGGCTTGGAAATAACACCAGGCATCTGTACATCCCTGCCCAAAATCCCAAGAGGTGAATGGAAGAGAGGGGATTGTGGTGTGGCCATTGCTCCTGGGAAATGATTTCTCACTTTCTCTCTGTCTCTCTCTCCCCCTCTCTCTGGAAAGCACAGCAAAAACTTTTTTTAAAAAAGTGTTCAACGTCAGTGATTACCAAAGAAATGCAAATTTCAAGTCACCAGATTGGCATTGGCACCACCAAGGACCAGAAAGGATATGAAGCAACTGGAATGCTCATTGCTGGTGAAAATGGAAATTAATACTACATGGGGTAACATTTTGGTATTGTCCAGTCAAGTTGAACAAATATATGCCCTGTATCCCAGCAATTCTACCTCTAGATGTATACTACTGAGAAGGGCTTCTTAACTTTGTTGATATTTTGGCTCAGATAAGTCTTTATTTATTTATTTAGAGGTTTTTGCTATAGGGCGCGTGCGCTCGCCAGACAGACAGAGAGAGACAGAGAGATAGAAAGCGAGAAATCACCCCCCCCCGGGGGGGGATGGCCACACCACAATCCCTTCTCCTCCATTCTTCTCTCGGGATCTTGGGCATGCACGCACAGGCGCCTGGCTTGAGTTTAAGCCACCGGGTCCGGGACTCGAACCACGGTCGACCACGTGGGAGTCCAGCAACATAGCTATTACGCTAACTGCTGGTCCCTCAGATAAGTCTTTGTTGTAGAGGGCTGTCATGTGCATTGTAGGATGTTTAGCAGCATCCAGATGCCAGTAGCATCCCCTACAAGTAACAACAACCAAAAACAGTGACAAACATTTTCAGATGTCCTCTGGTTTTGAGCAAAATTGTCACAGTTGAGAACATTGATTTAATCCAATTGGTAGTTATGTTAAGTGGGGCAAAGATGTATAACCTCATCAGATTTGAAGCTTAGATAATGAGCATCTTGAAATTAAAATATGTGGCTTGTAAGGTAGGCTGTGCTTTCCTTCTTCCACAGCCAAAGATTGGGCTGCCTTCAAGAACACAAGGAGTTCTTTTGACATCTCCATTTGGAAGTTTGGACTTGCAACCCCTAAAGCGCTTGTAGAACTGAGATTGTCACTCATTCTGTGAGAAATATTGCCCTGGAGGGGCAAAGGAAATACAACCATTTTGAAATATACCAGAGCATTGTCTTCTTCTGAACAAGATCTATCTTAAGGAGAAACCGCGGTTGACCATGTGGGAATACCACACCCTTAACCACAAAGCCACCTGCTGGCCCCTCCTTCTGCTCTTTCCTTGTAGGATTGAGGAGGTACTATTTCTCCCCTCTGAAAACTCAACCTCCTCAATCCATTACTCTGTCTCTGCTCACCCAAACCACACGTTTTCCTTCCTTTCCTTCCCTCTTCTTCTTTCTTCCCTTCCTTTCATTCTCTTTCGATTTGCCAGAGGGCACGTGCACTCACAGACAGACAAGGAGATAGGAAGAGAAAGTACCCCCCCCCCAATGGGATGTAATCATGCCACAAACACCTTTCCTCCACTTCCTCATCCTGTTGGAATTTGGGGGCATGCACATGCCCAGTGATTTTCAAGCCACCAGGGCCAGGATTCAAATTGCTCAGTTGGCCATGGGGGATCTACTCCCTTAACTACTATGCCACGGAGCTGACCACCCAATCTCGTTTTCATGAGGAACAGAGAAAGGGTTATGGCTCTGCTTGTTATGTCTCCACTTAAATTATTTAACTCTTCCACTTCCTTCCCCTCTCTGTGGATTTTCACTTTCTCTAAATCCAGTTTTTTGGTTTTTTATTTTCCTCTCTCAATTTGCCAGAGGGCCTGTGTGCTCACCAGAGAGACATAGATGGAGGGAGAGGGAGAAAGCACTTCCCATGGGGCGTGTTCATGCCACGTTCTCTCTTCCTCCATTTCTCCATCCTGTTAGGATTTTGGGTATGCATGTGCTTTTCAAGCTATTAGGGCTGGGATTCAAACCACAGTCAGCCATGTGGGATCTAGCTCCATAAACCACTAGACCATGGAGTCAGTCCTATAGTGTGTGTATATATATATATATATATATATATATATATATATATATATATCCCAATTCTTTTTAAGGAGGAACACTGAGAACCTCCCCAGCCCCCACCACTGTAAACTATGAATAAATCTATGAAGTAAGGACTATAGAATGACAAGAGAAAGGAGGAAAGGGCTGGTTTTACGGAATCAACAACAAAGACAAAGACATGGGGTGAATGATAGTACAGTATTAAAATGGAAAACTATGCAAGGCTGACTCACATACATAGATTCTTGGTTCGTGTCTAGAGACTTCCCTGAGTACACTGGAGATGTGTGTGTGTGTCCATGATCCAGGATTGTCTGAGACTGGAGTGGATTGTGGCATCAAGACCCTATCTGTCTCATTTATAGAAGAAATAAACTAAAAAAAAAGAAGAAGAATATAAAGACAAAGATGAAGACAAAAAGCAAGAAGGAGAAAGAGAAGAAAGAAGAAGGAGGCAGAGGAGAATAACATTTTATCAAGGCTCAACCATAGTAGTACATGTTACTAAGACACTTCTATTCAGAAGCTAAAGAGGCTTGGGTTTAGATCCCAGCCCAACCTAAACCGGTCAGGTGCAGTGGCACATGCCTGTAGTCCTAGCTAGCTGGAAAGCTAGAGCAAGAGGATCCAATATAGCAAGACTCTGTCAAAAATCAGTTAACCAGGGGGTCAGCAGGTAGCATGGTGGTTGGGGTGCTGGACTTCCAGATGGTCAACCACAGTTTGAGCCCCAGACCTGGCAGCTTACTTTCTCACTTTCCTTCTTTCTCTCTTTCTCTCTGTCTTCCTCTCTCTGGTGAATGCATGTGCACTATAGCAAACAAAATAATAATAAATAAAATTAAATAAATAATAATTTAAAAATAATTAATTAGCCTGGCCAGCTCTGTGGCCTGGTGGTTAAGGCAGCTGGGTCCTACATGGCCAACCCCACAATTTGAGTCCCAGACCCAGTGATTTGCATGCATGCCCAAAATCCCTAAAGGAAGGCAAAATGGAAAAAAAGGGATTGTGGTATAACTATTCCCCACAGGGGTTGCTTTTTTCTCTCCCTCTCCCTCTTTCTCTATTTCTTTTCTTTTCTTTTCTTTCCTTTTCTTTTCTTTTCTTTCTTTCTTTCTTTCTTTCTTCTTATTTTTTTTTTTGGGGAGAGGTTTTTGCTATAGGGCGTGTGCGCTTGCCAGGAAGACAGAGAGAGACAGAGAGACAGAAAGTGAGAAATCACCCCCCACGGGAGATGGCCATGCTGCAATCCCTTCTCCTCCTATCTCCTCTCGGGATCTTGGGCACACACGCACACGCACCCGGTGTGAGTTTAAGTTTAAGTCTGGTACTTGAACCACCGTCTACTACATGGGAGTCCAGTGACATAGCCATTATGCTAACTGCTGGTCCCCCTCTTTCTCTATTTCTCTCACATGCCCTGTAGCAAAAAGAGAAAATCAATATATCAATCTCAGTCTCTTTCTCTTTCTCATAAATAATTTTTAAAATTATTTATTTCATTTTATTTATCCATTCACTTGTTTTTTAATTTGACCAGAGACAGACACAGAGAAAAAGAGAGAGAGAGGGAAAGTGAGAAAACAAGCCACCAGGTCTGGGACTTGATCTGTGGTCAGCCATGTGGGAGTGTCGAGTGCCTTAACCACCACGCCACCTGTTGACCCCTCTCATAAATAATTTATTAAAAAGAGGTGGTACGGGGGCCAGCAGGTGGTGTGGTGGTTAAGGATGCTGGACTCCCACATGGCCAAACATGGTTCAAGTCCCAGACCTGGTGGCTTGCTTTCTCACATTCCCTCTCTTTCTCTCACTCTCGCGCTGTCCCTCTCTGATCAAATTACAAATAAATAAATAAGTTAAATAAAATAATTATTTAAAAAAATGAAAAAAAATGGAAATAAAAAGAGGTGGTAGAATTCTGGATGATTATTTTTACAAGAATTTAATTAAGCGCTTAATATGTGGAAAACAGTCACTTATATGATCTGATTAAATTCTTTCACTAGAATAATAAAATAAAATAAATTATTTCAATGACAGCATGTAGATATCATTATTATTATTATTGTTATCTTAATCTTACAAAGGTATAAACTGAGTCTCAGAGAGTTTAAGTACACAATAGTTTGAAACGTAGAAGAAACTCAAAGTGACTTAGCCCAATCATACAGATAGGACATGGCAGCTAAAATTTGACTTGATAACCCTGTTCTGCAATGTCCCCTTTCACTTAATTCACTTCACTTCCCCCAAAATATCAGTCACAGAGACCTCTCTGCCTGATGACTTTCATTGTTTTGCACTCCACCTATATTTGATATCAAAGGCAGCCTCCAGTCTCCTCTTCAGAGCACCCCAATATAGTACATCCCCAATGCACCTTGTCCTCACGTGGTAGCCCTAAGGGCTCCTAACCCCATGGTGTACCTGAGGAAATTGTAGCTCAGGCAGGTCAGCTAGTGTCCAGTGACCAGGTTAGTTAGTGACCACATGGGGACTGGAACTTTGTTCTCTGAACCCTACTCCAATTCTATGCCCTCTGGACACTTCATTCCAGTCCCAGAAGGGAGGAGATTAACAAAGAATGCTAAAAAACTGGGAACGCTCAGATGGCCTAGACTGGGCGAGAAGGAGAGGGAGGTGATATGATCACCTCACAGTCTGGAGCTGAGTGGAGTACAGAAAACAGGAGCCCAGGGACAGCCCTGTAGGGCAGTGGTTAAGTGCTATCCTTAGGAAGTTGGATCTCAAATGGCTGATTCCAGTTCAAATTGCCCCGGCAGCTTAAAAAACATGCCAGGCTTGTGTGCATGCCCAAGATCCTGACAGTTTGGAAAAAAGAAGGAAGAAGGATTGTGGCCTGACCACACCTTGTTGGGAAGTGCTCCCCCGCTCCTCGCCTCCCCTGCTCCCAAGCCTCATGAGTACACACACCTTCTGGCAACAAATAAATAAATTAATACCTGGGAAAAAAAAAAAAAAGAGGAAAAGAAAACAGGAGCCTAAACTTAATGCCTAATGCTCTACCTTGAAGAAGTGGTCAAGACACACTGTAGCAAATGCTAAAATCAGCTCTAAACCATAGAAAAACCGTTTTTGGAGACATTCCAGGGCTATTCTGCTGGGGTTGTGCAAGGCTGCCTTCTCCCTGTCCGGTCTGAAGGGTTACTGCTATTGAGATAAAATTTACATTTTATGTGAATTCACAGAGCCTAAGTGTGCACATTGCCAGGTCTTGACTAATACATACTACCATGTAACAGACCCAACTGGAATATAGGATTATCTAGCACCTTCATGGCCCCTTTTACTCAATTCCCATCTTCCCCTTGGACTACAAGTCTGAAAGGTTCTGACACCTGAAATACGCAGAAATATCTAAGCCTTCTTCTCCTGTTCACCTGTATTTCTAGGCAAACTGTCTATACATCGTACCATCAGGCTCCTGAGAAATGGCAATCACTGGCTCCTACCTTGGAGAGCCAGTCCCCTGAAGACACAAGTAACCATGCCATTCATTTTGCTGGCTGTCACCATAAGGTCACCCAGTTCAAACAGCAAGTGGACTTTTTCACTTCCTCTAAAACCTTCTACAAAGCTAATTTTTCATTCTCTTTTGGCACGTAAGACCTCAAGCTCAGATTATCCATGGATAAAATCTGTAACAAAGCAGGCCTGATAGAAAGGGTGAGGATGCTTGTAATTACCTTAGCAACAGAACATGCTGTGCATTTGAATTATAATCTCATCTCCATAGCAACAGAGTCACAGAATCATGGTCTTTTGTTGCCAAGTGCCAAAAGCACACACTTAGTCCAACCACTTAAGAGTAAAACGAAAACAGAAACAAACAAAAAATCATTTACTGCTCAGATAGTTTTTATAGCCTTGTATATTTTTGTTTGTTTAAAAATACACTGGAAAGTTGATACAAATAGGAAAAGCACGAGAGTATCCATTTTGGCTGCTGATTAATAGCCTGATTTAAATCTGGGCCTTTATCCTATATTATTAGGAACAAAGGAGAGTTTTTTGATTGATGGAGAAAGAGCAAGTCTGCCAGGGATGCATGTAGAGATGTTGATATTGGACACCACAGAGCTGTTGCAAGAATTCCTCATTCCTTTATCTCTTCACTTGTCTTTTTTTTTTTTTTTTTTTTTTTTTGCTTTGTATTCAGTATATTAAGGAGACATTCATACATTTCAAGAATTGCTTAAATTATGTTAATCCAGATTTAAGCATGTGAACATATGACTTTAAAACATACAATTAAAGCTATTCATCATAATCTGCTATCCTGCCAACATCAAATTATAGTAACTTTGGAGCATAAGTTAAATGATTTAAAGTAAACCTGTAATACCTAATAAACACCTTTCTATATCACACATGCAAATTACTTCTCCATGTAAAGGTTGTTTCACTTTGTAAGTTACCCAGTTCCAGAAGTCACTACTCAAGGGCTTTTCATGGTCCATAGAAAAGGGGGGTGGGGAGTTGGGAGTAACCAGGACTGGTCATATATTTATATATATAAAGATGATACAACAGAAGGAAATGCCGTACTAGAGGTTTAAGCCCTCAAGAAGCAGCACGTATGATAAATCCCTTTAGAAATGCATAATTTCTATCACTGATGCCACAGGCTCAATTATATTATGCCTCATCTTTAAGTTGAGGCAATAGAATAAATGCAGAGGCATCACAATGAGTCTCACTTAATACAAATAGCTATACAGACCATCACACACTTTCCTACAAATTGTTTTTTTCTCCTTCTGATTACCAGTTATAAATAGGATTTTAATTTCATAGCTTGACAATGAGGGGTCATACACTGAACATATATCTAGCATTTCTGTCTAAGCTCATCCATGTACATAGCTGAAATCAATGTCAAGGAATGGCCTAACAAATGCTAGTGGAACTTTGTAGTTTTTACAGCTATTAAAACTGCATCTTGGGACCAGCAGTTAGCATAATGGCTATGTCACTGAAATCCCATGTAGTCGACCGCGGTTCAAGACCCAGACCCGGTGGCTTAAACTCATACGGGGCATGTGTGCGTGCGTGCCCAAGATCCTGAGAGGAGAATGGAGAAGAAGGGATTGCGGTGTGGCCATCCCCTCGGGGGGGGGGGGGGGTGATTTCTCACTTTCTATCTCTCTGTCTCTCTGGTGAGCGCATGTGCCCTATAGCAAAAACTTCTCCAAAAAAAAAAATTACTTCTTCTGGACCAGCTTCATGGCCTGGTGGTTAAGGCATCCAGATCTCACATGAGACTGCACAATTCAAGTACAGGACCTTGTGGCTTGAGAAACATGCCAAGTGCATGTGTATGCCTATGTGTCCAAAATCCCAAAAGGAGAAAGAAATGGAGAAGGGACTACAGTGTGAGTATTTCCCATGGCGGGGGGGGGGGGGGGTGCTTTTTCCTCTCTCTCTGTCTCTCCCTGGTGAGCACTTGTGCCTTCTAGCAAAAACAAAAAACAGGGACCAGCAGATGGCATAATGATTACGTCACTGAACTCCCACATGATCGACCGTGAGTCCTGGACCTGGCGGCTTGAAGCTCCCGCTGGTGTGTGTGCGTGCGTGCATGCCCAGAATCCTGAGAGGAGAGTGGAGGAGAGGGGACTGTGGCATGGCCATCCCCCCTGTGGGGGGGATGAATTCTCTCTTTATGTCTCTCTGGTGAGCGCACACAGCCTATAGCAAAAATCTTTCTCAAAAAAACCAAAAATCTTCCGGGCCCAGTAGTTGGCGTAATGGCTATGTCACTGGACTCCCACGTAGTCGACCGTGGTTCAAGTCCCAGACCCGGTGGCTTGGACTCACACCAGGCGTGTGTGTGTGTGTGTGTGTGTGTGCCCAAGATCCTGAGAGGAGAATGGAGGAGAAGGGATTGCAGTGTGGCCATTCCCCCGGGGGGGGGGGGGGGGGGGGGTGATTTCTCGCTTTCTGTCTCTCTGTCTCTCTCTGTCTTTCTGGCAAGTGCACGCACCCTATAGCAAAAACCTCTCCAAAAAAAAAAAAATCCTCTTCCTTCAAGAACTGAATAAAACCAATGAAACCAACCATAATGGGGTAGTGGGGAGAAGGCTATCAACTATAACTTGTCAAATCCCAACATACACAGACCAGTACACAAACTGCCTAAAACCAGAGGTACAGGACTTCTGGTTTCTAGTCAGCATTTTAAGAGCTTAGGAATCACTACTCTGTGCTAAAGTAAAATCCTGGACACACTGAAAAGTCAACAACTCTTCTCAGACCCATGAGAGAACTAAGATCACAGGGCAAACTGCTGCCCGCATAGTAGAAGAGACAGGCCAATACAGAGACTCACAACTCACCTAAGCAGAAACCTCCACAGGAACCAGCAGGGAAAAGCGGGTAGAAAAACCCAAACAGTAATTCATGAATTTCTGGAGGTTCGGTGTGGACAAGTCTGAGAGAGAAAAACTCCAAGGGGATACCAGTCACAGGAGGCCCCATGTCTTTGTGTTTTAGCTCAAGGAGATTGACCAGGTTCTAACAGTGGATATTAGAGCATGAGCCCCTCTTGCAGCAGGAGGGGAAAAGTAACAAGCTGGAACATTCTGTTCTTAAAAAGGTCTGCCCTTGGGAGAAACTAATGAGAGCCGAACCTGCTGGAGATTTGTCAGAGGGAAAAGAAAATAACCAGCTCCAGATGGCTCCAGTCAGCTCTAGCTTTCCACCTGGAGGAAGAAAAATAAACCTGGAGGGAGGCAAATACCTAAATTCCATTCCCCTGTAGCCATATACAATTTTACATATATATTTTGGGTTTTCATCCTTAGTTTCTGGTTCATAAGGATTTGGCCTTTTGCCCTTGGTTGTGGGAACAGCTTCAGAAAGATCGAAGGTGGAAGCCAGTCTGAACTTCTGCTCTCCTTTCACCTGCTCCTTTTTCTTCCCAAAGCAGGCCATAGAAGCTAGCCCATGCAGGTCATGGAAACTCTAATACTCCTCCTTTCTGATAATAAATCACAAGACTCTCATTCCAGAGGGGTCCTGTCCCATACATGAGGAGGCCAAGACTATTGGCATTAGATCCCACCCTTTTGTCCAATCACACCGAAACCCATGCTTCAGTAGTACCTATGCAATGGTAGCTCTATTTAACAACAACAACAACAAAAGAAGAGGATAGGGTTCAGGGAGCTTCTAGACAACTGAACACATGGAGGCTGGCAGGAAGGTGAACAAGAACTCACCCATGTGCCAGTAGAGTGCTGCACTCCAACTCCTGTGCAGAAGTGCCCACGTTCAGGGCCCTTCCAGAACTTTGTTGTTTATGTTTATCCTTTAAAATATCCTACATAAGAAACTGGTAAATGTAAGTAAGTGTTTCTCTATTCTATGAGCCACTCCAGCAAATTAATTGAACTCAACGAGGGGTTGTGGGAATCCTATCTCATGGCTGGTGTGTTGTAATTTCCAGAGGCCTGAACTGTCTGCTCCAGGTAGAGAGCATCAGATCGAATTGAATTAGAGCACACTCAGCTGGTGTCTGCTGTAGAATTGATTGTTTGCTTGGTGTGTAAAGAGAAACTCCCACACATTTGATCACAGAAGAATTCTATGTTGATTGTCAAGTAAGAGCAGGGAAAAAACAGTGTGTGACTCATACCATCCTATCCCTCCTTTGGGGTAGAGTGGAGGGACCAAGGAGCACTTGTGACATTCACAGTTCAGAGCACAAGCCTACTAAAAGACTGAGACCTACTCTAGGACTACAGAATACTTCTCCTCCCCCAACACCTTACCAGCACATTAGTAAACTGCTCTCCCTTTTACCCAGTACACCATGTCTGGCTATCAAGAAAATAAAGACAAGGCATATTAAAAAGCAAAAAAACACAAACGTTTAAAAATTAAAAAGGCCAGCTAGGTGGTGTGGTAGTTAAGGTGGCAGGATGCCATATATCTAAATGCACATTATGAATCCCAGACCTGGCAGCTTGAAAAACACACTGGGCATGTGTGTGTACATGCATGAAGTCCTGAGAGGAAAGGGAAGGAGAAGGGATTGTGGCAGAGCCATCCCTCCTGGGAGGTGCTTTTTCACTTTCCCTCTGTTTCTCTGGTTTTCTCTCTGTGTGATGTCACAGAGCACATACACCCGTGGCAAATAAGAGAGAGAGAGACGGAGAGAGAGAGAGAGAGAGACCAGCAGATGGTGCAATGGTTATGTAGCTGGACTCCCATGTGGCTGACCACAGTTTGGGTCCCAGACCCGGTGGCTTAAACCTCATGCTGGCATGCCAGGCATGTGTGCCTGTGTCCCCAAGATCCCGAGGGGAGAGTGAAGGAGAAGGGATTGTGGTGTCACCATGCCCCTGGATGATGATTTCTCTTTCTGTCTCTCTGGCGAGCTCAAGTGCCCTATAGCAAAAATTTCTCTTTAAAAAAAAAAAAAAAAATGTATTATATAGTGATAAAGGGATCAATTCTCCAAGAACATAGTAGATTGTTGGAAAAGCCATGACACATTTTTGCATAGAAAAATACATCATGACTTTTCCATCAAGCCAATATAATAATCTTTAATGGGGCCAGCCCATGGTGTTGCAGTTAAGGCAGCTGAATCCCACATGGCTAACTGTGCAACTGGAGTCCTGCACTTGGCGGCTTGAAAAACACTACAGGTGTGTGTGTGTGTGTGTGTATGTGCACTCAAAATTCTGAAAGAAGGAATTGTGTCATGGCCGTCCCCCATAGGGGGTATTTTCTCAGTTTTCCTCTTTTTCTCTTGTTGTCTCTCTCTGGTAAGCCCACCTGCCCTCTTGCAAATTAAGAAGAAGAATCCTTAAAGTGTATGCACCTAATAATGCCATTAAACTAGGTGAGATAAAAAGTGATAGAATTGCAGAGAAAAATAGATGAAATACCACAGTACATCAAGATTTACTATAAAGCTACAGTAATAAAAGAACAGTGTGGTACTGGTGAAAGAAAATCAGTGGAACAGAATAGAAATCCCAGAAATAGGCCCATATAAATATATTCAACCAATCTTTGACAAAGAAAAAGGCTACACAGTGAAGAAAAGATAACCTTTTCAACAAATGACGCTAGAGAAGTAGACATCTATGTGCAAATAAAAAGAGACTGACACAGAATTTACACCCTTCACCAAAATTAACAAAATGAATCATAACGCAAAACCATAAAAATCCTATAAAATAACTCTAGGTGACCTTAAGTCTGACAATGACTTTTCTTTTTGGAGAGGTTTTTGCTATAGGGCGCGTGCGCTCGCCAGATAGACAGAGAGAGACAGAGAGATAGAAAGCGAGAAATCACCCCCCAGAGGGGATGGTCACGCCGCAATCCCTTCTCCTCCAATCTCCTCTCGGGATCTTGGGCACGCACGACGTGCCCGGCGTGAGTTTAAGCCATCCGGGACTCGAACCGCGGTCGACTACGTGGGAGTCCAGCGACATAGCCATTACGCTAACTGCTGGCCCCGACAATGACTTTTTATATATAACACCAAGGGCAAGATACATGAAATCAAGAATTAATAAGCTGGACTTGATTAAAATGAAAATATCTTTGCTTTGTGAAAGACACTGTCAAGAGAATGAAAATACAAGGACTGGTAATTGGTGCAGTGGTTAAAGGCACTGGATTCCTACATGGCCAACCGCAGTTTTGAGTCCTGGACCTGGCAGCTTGCTTTCTCACTTTCCCTTTCTCTCACTCTCTCTGTCTCTGCGTGATCAAATTAAAAATAATAACAATAACAAATGGAATGAAATAAATAAGTAAATAAAAAGAGAATGAAAATACAAACCAGAGACTGGGAGAAAATATTTGCAAAAGATGTATCTGATAAAGGACTATTATCCAAAATATACAAAGAACTCAACAATAAGAAAACAACCAGCCTGATTTAGCAATGGGCCAAAATACCTTAACAGATACTTCTCCAGAGAAGTTATGCAGACAGGGACCAGCAGTTAGCGTAATGGCTATGTCACTGGACTCCCATGTAGTCGACCGTGGTTTGAGTCCCAGACCCGGTGGCTTAAACTTGCACCAGGCACATGTGCGTCTGTGCCCAAGATCCCAAGAGGAGAATGGAGGAGAAGGGGTTGCAGCGTGGCCATCCCCCCTGGGGGGTGATTTCTCGCTTTATGTCTCTCTGTCTCTCTCTGTCTTTCTGGCAAGTGCACGTGCCCTATAGCAAAAACCTCTCCAAAAAAAAAGAGCAACAACTTCTTTAGAAGTAGAACTTGCAATGCTACAGCAAGGATAACTGCGGTAGTGATCCTCTCAGTTTATCCCCAAAGGGACCATTTGCCTGTATAACTAAACACAGGAAAAAGAATATCCAGATTTGTTGAGTTTTTGGACACACAGCCTAAAATGACACTGATACTAGACGTAACAAAGAATCTGGTTCCTTTTTTTGATGTTTATCTGCTTGGACTTGTAATATAATAAGGAAGATTTTCTTGGTCCCTGCCCCTAGTTCCTGAGACAGAACACCTAAAATCCTTGCAGATGGGGACACTAGGAGAATCTTTTGTTCTAATATTTGGTCTGACTCTGTTTCCTGACTTGGAGCTCCTGAGACCTTTATAATTATCTGAGTGATAATAGCCTCTGGCACAGATCTCCTAAATCCCTTGGAATTTTTCCAGTGATAGGAGCATCTTTTGTTCTGATAAGCTGACTCTTGGTGGGCTCTTTTACAGTCTCAGAATGAGGGTAGGTTGCCAGGGCAATGAACCATGTGATGACAGGGTTGGAACTTCCAGCTTCACCCCCTCACCTCTGGAGAGAGAAGAGGGGCTAAGGTAGAGTTGATCACCAGTGGATAGTGATTTAGTCTATGATACCAACATAAGAAAGCCTCCAATAAAGCCAAATGGACAGGGTTTAGAGAGCTTTCTGATTGCTGAACACATGCCTAAAGAGTGGCATGTCCAGAGAGGGCAATGGATGCTCTATGCCCCTTTCCACATTCCTCGCATTGTGTACCTCTTCTGCATCCTTTGTTTGTTTGTTTCAGAAGTTTTTGCTTTAGAGCACATGTGCTGGCCAGAGAGACAGTGAAAGTGAGAAATCACCCCCTAGGGAGGATGGCCACACTGCACTCCCTTCTCCATTCTCTTCCCAGGATCTTGGGCATGCATGTACACACATCCAGCATAAGTTTCAATCCACTGGGTCAGCGACTTGAATTGTAGTCAGCCCTGTGAGAGTCCAGTGACGTAACCACTATACTATCTGCTGGCCCCCATCTGCAGCCTCTTTGAATGTTCTTTATAATAAATCAGCAGATGTAATTAAGTATTTGTCTGAGTTCTGTGAGCCATCCTAGCAAATTAATTGAACCTGAGGAAGGGATCATGGGAACCTTGATTTATTGCCAGATGGTCAGAAATACAGGTGGCAACTTGGGGCTTGAGACTGGCATCTGAAGTGAGGGACAGTCTTGTGAGACTGAGCCTTTAACCTTTGGGGTCTGACTCTTTAAGTAGACAGTATCAGAAGTGAATTGAATTAGAGAATGTCTGCTGGAGATTGTTTGGTGTTGGGGGACATCCCCACATATCTGGTGTCAGAAGTGCTCTGATGTTAAGTGTTGATTGTCATGACAGTAGGAAACACTTCGTTTGTTTGTTTTAAAATATTATGTATTGCTGAAAGCTTTTGCCCCATCCTGCCCTCTTCCTCTTGTGACCCACATATGAGGAAGCTGATAAGAAAGTCTGGATATTCCCTACTTAGCCACCAATAGGAAGTTCAGATCACACAAGCCCCTATGAGTACACACCATCCTTCACCCAGTGACACCATCTAACAACCATAAAAACCCCAAGCCAGTTTCCTTTCTTTGCCCTTTCAAGCCATTTTCACCAGCTTGGGTAGGCTGTCCTGCTCACCCCCAGAAAGCCTTATTATATGAGAAAAAAAGAAAAAGAGCTTCTTTATATCTTTCTGGTATGTGTGACATCTTGGAATATATATCAATCATGACATTTAAACCAAATTTTGAGTAGTGATCCAGACCCATTCTGGAGTGGCTAGTTTGCAGCAAGATCATGTGCATATCATTGCATTGTAAAGTGACTTTTAAAAAAACGGGAACACAGTTATTTTTACACAGTTCTCTCTGTGTGTGTGTGTGTGTGTGTGTGTGTGTGTGCTGTCGCTTATTGACAACAGCTTTTTGTTTTCCTCAGTGAGTGTTGCTCATTTATGAGCCTTCATTAACTCGAAGTGAAATGGTTAAAAATATTTATCCCATTAGAATAGGCTGACTTGGAGGACTCAAAATGCCATTCATCATGATTCCTGATAGAGAGGGAGATGCTGTGGGCTCAGTGGTAAATGAATTCCCAGTCCAAGTCCACCTCGCAGTGGATCCAATAGGTTTATAGACACCCCTGGCCTCTGAGTGCATAACTGGATTAGCAGGGGCCAAATTTTCATACTGACTTGTTAACCTATGAAATAAGAGCCACTCTAGTAGGAAAGGCCATGAACATCCTATTAAACTCTTCTCTTCACCCCAGCCAAGATAGTAAATCAGAAAGTGGACTAAATCCTTAAAGGAATAACAAAGATTACTGCTCCCCGCCAAGAATGTAAACAATCCAAGGGTGCTGGTGCCCATGATATTCCCATTTAATTTGCCAGTCTGGCCCCTACAAAAAACAGAAGGACATAATATCAGCTGCTATACTAGAACTATGTATATAAATAACTAGGTTTTGCTATAGGGAGTGTATGCTTGCGAAAAGAGAGAAAGTGAGAAATTACCCCCCAGTAGGGATGGTCACACCTCAATCCCTTCTCCTCCATGCTCCTCTTGGGATTTGGGGCATATATGCATAAGTACCCAGCATGATTTTCTGTTTTTTCTTTCTTTCTTTTTTTAAAATGTAAACTAAGTTTATATTGCTTTTAAAGTAATGTTCTTGAAGCATTATAGCTTGGTAAACAATGTAAATTAGTATAAGTCATCTCAAATGCCAGTTTTGTTTTGTTTGGTTTTAATGAGTTGTTAAAAAGATATAGCCTGTTCTAATGGGATAGTATTTTTTTTTTTTTTTTTTTGGAGAGATTTTTGCTATAGGGCATGTGCGCTCGCCAGAAAGAGAGAAACAGAGGGACAGAAAGTGAGAAATAACCCCCCGGGGGGATGGCCACGCCACAATCCCTTCTCCTCCATTCTCCTCTTGGGATCTTGGGTATGGCATGAACACGCGCCCGGCGTGAGTTTAAGCCACCGGGCCCAGGACTCGAACCATGGTCGACTACATGGGAGTTCAGCGACATAGCCATTACACTAACTGCTGGCCCCCCGGGAAATTTTTTTTTTGGGGGGAGAGGTTTTTGCTATAGGGCACGTGCACTCGACAGAAAGACAGAGAGAGAGACAGAAAGCAAGAAATCACCCCCCGGAGGGGATGGCCACACCACAGCCCCTTCTCCTCCATTCTCCTCTCGGGATCTTGGGCACATACGCACACACGCACACACACCCAGCGCGAGTTTAAGCCACCATTTCTGGGACTAGAACCACGGTCAACTACAAGGGAGTCCAGTGACATAGCCATTATGCTAACTGCTGGTCCCCCTGCCCCCCGGGATAAATATTTTTAACCATTTTACTTCAAGTTAATGAAGGCTCATAAATAAGCGACACTCATTGAGGAAAGCAAAAAGTTGTCAACAAGCGATAGCACACACACACAAAAACTAAAAGAACTGTGTAAAAATAGACAATTGTGCTCCTTTTTTTTTAAGAATTATTTTTTAAACTTATGTATTTATTTATTTATTTAAATTTGACCAGAGAGGGATAGAGTGAGAGTGAGAGCAAAAGAGAGACAGAGAAAGAAAGTAAGAAAGCAAGCTGCCAGGTCTAGGATGCAACATGATCACGCATGTGGGAGTCCAGCACCTTTAACCACCACACCACCTGCTGGCCACTATGCTCTCATATTTTTAAAAGTCGCTTTATAATGTGATGATAGGCACATGATCTTGCTGCAAAGTAGCCATATAGACTTGCAGTACATGTAGTCTAGACATACATTTCACTCTAAGAGGTGCTAACTTCAGACAAAGAAGCACTGTAATCCTTTTAACAATGCAATTTGTTTTACTCATAATCTTCTTCTAGACCAAAATACAGGTTAGAAAGAAAACACTCCCTAATTAAAATTGGTACTGTTTACAGGAAAAATTGTATAATTTTGCATTAGAATTTATAAGTATCTGTTCAAATCAGATTTGTCTCCTCCCGCAAGCCCAGTCACAATATGGGCATGAAGTAAAATTTTTAAAAATGCCTTAATTTTCAACTTCATGCAAACTAAATAACCAGCATGATTTTCAAACCACCAGGTCCAAGACTTGAAAGACACAGTCAGCCACGTAGGATCTTTAACCTCCAAGCCACCTATTGGCCCACTGGAAGTATACTTCAATTAGGACAAATCAACATGGCCTTGGGACTTAATATAAAATTATTAATCAGACAAACACACTCTTTTTTGACTCCATTAGAAAGAAGAAACTAAAGCAGTTTGGGTTAGATTTATTCGTGATTTTGTAACATCAAGCATTGATCATTTGGAAAATATTGGTTCACTGAGTTACGTAGCTAGAGAGAAAAAAACCAAAACTACTTTCCTTCTTCTTACTCCTTACTTCTGACAAATGTGTGTTTTTCCCCCCCAACACCAAATAATTCTTCAATTCTCTACTGACATCACCTGGATGTCCTATAATTCAATTCAATTGTACATCTTTCTGGAGTTAGCACAGATCTCACAAGTTAAGGGTTCAGTCTCACAAGACTGCCCCCACTTCAGGTGTCAACTACAACTCCAGGCCTTCCATACTTCTTTTTTTTTTTTTTTTTTTTTGTACAGATGGCACATGGTGCCCATTTTATTTGCAGTATAATACTCTGACTCAAGTTTACAAGTTACACCTTTGCCATAGCCTTGGCTAAATCTTGAACTAGTGCAGAATTTGTCTGTGCTAGAGTGCTGATCTTAGCATGCTTATATGTGGCATACTTATTCTTGATGGTCATACGCTTTGTAAGCCTATGATTCACCATGACTATATTCTTAGCTAGGTGTTGCGTAACAGGAAGAAATGATTCTTCAGTGTAATATAATACTGCAGAGTTGGTGTCCGTTGACCATTATCAAGAATTTTCAGGGCTAGGCAAAAATCTCCTGCTGCAATTTGAGAAGGAGGAGAGTGCACCATATCGTAATCAAGCATAGTTAATTCCATCAGGTGCTTGGCCAGAGTATGTTGCTCAACATTGACCTCTCCAACTTTAAATGCTTGCTGAAGAAAGAGCAGGGGTAGAGGACGACCCAGACCAAAGTTTAAAATTCTTAGACTCTTCATTTCTATCTGCCTGATTTGATGCTTAGTGTAAGTATTGTTAGTCACAAAAGCCAAGTCACCAATTTCCGGAGGGTGGGGGGAGCACATTTCCTCATACTTGCGTGCAACAAACATGGCAGTGACACCAACCAGCTGCAGCATCTTCTTGAGCACACAATTATTCCACATGGATCAATCAATAATAGAAAAGTCATATGCTTGGCCTCCTGAAGTAACCTGAATTTCATTTGAACCTGTACTGGCCAGTCAATTAGGATGGCTCTCATGTTTCCAGTGACTTCCCAACCCAGTAGGTATTTTGGTCTGACTGTTTGCTCTTCCTTGAGCTGTCTCAGATAAGCAAAGATATCTTTTACATATTCACTGCAAAGGTTTGGATCAGTTCCATCTTCTGCATCCACATCACTCACTGCAAGAATTACATCAGAGAAGGCCTCACACAGATATCCTTCTGCAGGAGCACATCCAGATGTTTCCATTGGGCTTGGAGAAGAAGTATCAACCAAAATAGGCTCAGGCAAAGAATTTTAACTGGCTCTGGCTCTGGCTGTGCCTCTGGCTCAAGAGCGGGCACAGGCTCAGGCACCTTTTTCAGAGGTTTTGGAAGTCTGTTAGCAGGAACTTTTCCAGTAGCTGAAGGTTTTGCTTCTTTTTTCAGAAGCATTTTAGTCTGTTCACCGACTTTGTTTCCAGTGTCTCCAAGTACTCTTCTTGGCCTCAGCTGGGGTTTGGAGGTTGCAGCAGTGGCCATAGGCACATGCTTTGCACCTGCCATACTGATTTTTGCCTTATTTTCAGCATTAATTTTCATGTTTCTGGTGACTCAGAGCACCATGACTTCCTCTTCACCAGACAGCAGCTTTGTAGGGAGAAGCAGAACCAAAGCTACCTAGGTCTTCCATATTTCTGACCCACTGGCGATAAATTAGGGGTATCCATGATCCTCTCCTCAGGTTCAATAATTTGCTCACAGAACTCAGGGAAACACTTCACTTAACTTTTGCTGTTTATCATGTAAGATACAACTTGGGAACAGCCAAATGCAAGAGATGCATTAGGGCAAGGTCTGGGGAGGGGCATCAATCTTTGACGTCCTCTCTGGTCACACCAACTCTCCCAGCAACTCCAGGCGTTCACTAACCCAGAAGTTCTCTGAACCACACTCTCTCTCTCTCTCTCTCTCTCTCTCTCTCTCTCTCTCTCTTTTTCATGGAAGACTCATTTTCTCTGCACGACTGATTGAATCGATGGCCACTAGTTATTATCTCAATCTCCAGTTTTCTAATGACATGGTTGCTCCCTTTAGCAATCAGCCTCTATCCTTAGGAATGTCCCTAACCTATGTAAACTCTGGTGAGATTGAGAGGAGCTTATTATGAATACCAAGACTCTTCGTTCATCTTCATCTCTCCAGAACTGCTTCAAGAGCCCTGAGACATAAACCAAATATTACAATAGAATATGATCCTAACACTCTTATCACATAGGAAATTACAAATGTTTTCAGAGTTTTATATGGGAGCTTAGACCAAAATCCATATATCTTATTGTATCACAAGATCACAGTGGTTTTTCCAAAAGTTGATGTAATTCATAAAATATCATAAAATCATATTTCATTATGATCACCACCCATTTCATCAGAAAAGGTTTCAAGTAATGGAAAACTGTCACGCTCACAGTGGTGGATACAAATCTTCTAAAATTATAATCTTCTCTTGAAAGTTCAAATATTATTATTGGCAGCAAATATATAGTTATATCCCCTGAAGTGGTATTTCCACTTTGTTCAATTTTGGGAAAATGTCTGCAAAGTACCCACTTTTGCATTATCAAGTCATTCTTTCAAGATGCTGTTCCATAAAGTGGCCAGTTCAGCTCACTCTTTGAACAATTTCAAAAGAGCTTTCTTAAAAAAAAAAAAAAAAAAATTGCCAAAGATGGACCAGCAGATGGTGTAATGGTTATGTCACTGGACCCCTACGTAGTTCACCCTGATTCGAGTCCTGGACCCAGTGGCTTAAAACTCACGCTGGACATGTGTGTCTGTATGTGTGTGTATGTGTGTGCACCCAAGATCTGAGAGGAGAGTGGAGGAGAAGGGATTGTGGCATGGCCGTCCCCCTGGGGGTGATTTCTCACTTTCTGTCTCCCTGGCAAGTGCACGCATCCTATAGCAAAAAAATCTCTTAAAAAAAAACAAAAACAAAAACAAAAACAATTGTGGGACCAGCAGATGGCATAATGGTTACATCTCTGGACTCCTGTGTAGTTGACCATGGTTTGAATCCTGGACCTGGCAGCTTAAACCTCACGCTGGGCGTGTGTGTGTGTGTGTGTGTGTGTGTGTGTGTGTGTGTCCAAGATCCCAAGAGGAGAATGGAGGAGAAGGGGTTGCAGCATGGCCATCCCCCTGGGGGGGGGGGGGTGATTTGTTAGTTTCTGTCTCTCTGTCTCTCTCTGTCTCTCTGGTGAGCACATGTCCCCTATAGCAAAAATCTCTCTCAAAAAAAAAAAAATTGCCAAAGAGTGTGTGTGCTCACTAAAGAAAGATGGAGAGAAAGAGAGGGAAAGGGAGACATAGTCATGCTGCAATCCCCTCTTTTCCATTTCTCTATCTTGTCAGGATTTGGGTATACACATTCATGTACCTGGCATGTTTTTCTAGCTGCTGGGAACAGGATTCAAACCACTCAATCAACCATGTGGCATAGGCCACAGAGTTGGTTTACACAAGGGCTTTTGCTCAAGACATAAAGCACTATTTTGTACACACTTCCTATCTTCTCATCCAGAGTATTAAGAAAACATGTATTCAAGGATATAGATTTAATAAAGTTAATAAATTTACTTCTTATTACTGTACATTCTTTTAAAAATTTATTTATATATTTATTTTAATGAGGGAGAGAGACACTCTTGACAGGGTCTTACCATGCCATAATCCTTCTACCCTAGCCTTCCAGCCAGCCAGGATCACAGGTGCACTGCCACGTCCAGCATGTTCAGGTCGGTCTGGAATCCAAACCTAGGCCTCCCATATGGCTCCAACGTCATACAGCAGCACCCCACCACCTGCACCACTACAGCTGCCCCTGCAGTAAATTTAGCAAAACCACAATTTTATTTTTCCTGAAAGTGTGTTGTGGTGAAGAATACAGTGACTATTAGAATAGTTTTGTGCCATTGTCTTGATTAGTGCTAAGATACTAGCAATTTTACCCTTCATTAATGGTTATTTAGTGAAAAGGTCAACATAGAGAAAAATGAAAATAAAGTTGTAGCATGATTATGAAACTAGTTTTGACTTCCTAGACTTCCTGAAGGACTCTCAGAGACCCTTGGAGTTAGGAGAATGAATGAGAATGAAGAACTTACAATTACATGCAGCTACATAGGGATAAATCCACTAGCAAAATGTTGAGTGAAACAAACCAGGCACAAAGATTTCTATATTACAAGATTTTTACTTATGAATTTCAAGACATCTTACCCTAAAATATGACACCATGGTATTTGAAAAAACAGAAGAAGCAGAGAGGTCACTCTCATCTTCCCCCCTTCTCCCCTGAAGCAGGTAGACCTGTGAGAGGTGCCCTTCCTGTACCTAGAGGAAAGGAGACAAAGAACACAGAGGTACTATGAAGAATCTGAACAAGCAGACCTTGCCATGCTTCCCCCATTTTACCATCATTAATCATACCCTTTTGGAATCCATAATTCTGTACAACTGTCTACTCTTCATCAAACCTAGTAATAGAAATACGTAATCTCATCTGTGTCTTTTTTAAAATTTTATACATTCAATCACTATACATCGTTTAGCTTGTAAAGTGAATATACCCAACATGAATACACTTCACACCAGTCCAGTTGAGCATAGTATACATGTTATCACAGGTAATAATCTATTTCTGTTTCCCATAAATTTCTTGCCTCTTTATTTTTCTCCTTAATTTCTTTCCTCTGTATCTTTGGGTCTTCATTTCCACAGATGTCATGTCACATAAACCTTACATCAAAAAATTTGCATGCCATTCTGTTGTCAATCTGTCTTTTGTGATTGGGGCTTCAGCCCTGAACCTAGTGATGGATAATGAAAAGGTCGATGTTTTCTTCCTCTATACCTAGCTATGTTAAAAGACAGCTGAAGTGTATGGGAGGTAAGCAACTCACACTCAGAATATCCCAGCTAAACTCATGGTCTTAACCCCCAAAATGGAATCTCTGTCTGTGCCTCAGTTTGATTAAAGGAAGTCCCATCTATCCAGTTTCCCAAGTCAGAGCATTCATTCCCTTCCCTAGTTATACATAGCCCCAAGAATCTCTAGCATATGGCCAGTGACTCCAATGTAGGACAGTTCTCATGGTGGCCTTGAACCGAACTAGTTTTCCCTTTCCTTCTTTCTTGCTTATCTTAAGTTGTCGGGAAAGTCATGACATGTTTCTAGGTAAAAATGTGTCATGACTTTCCTGACAACCCAATAGTTCTCAAGAATAATTGTAGAATGTGCTGGAAATGTAACATCCTTAGGTAAGAAGGAACTGGTCTGAATATCCTGGGCTCTCATCCAGTCCCTTCTAGAACAGGATGTCCTATTGTAGAAATCAACCCCTTGGAATAGGCCATGCAACAACCCCTTCTCCATTCTCCTCTTAGGATTTTGGGCACGCACACACGTGCCCAGTGTGAGTTTTAAGTCGCTGGGTCTGGGACTCAAACTGCAATTGACTACATGGGAGTCTAGTAATGTGACCACTACACCATCTGCTGATCCCTGGAATTTCTAAGGAAGAACATTTGAAATCACCAAAAGAAGATCTGAAATTTTCTGGAACATGAAAGATCGAGAGAAAACAACATAGAAAAAGAGCTAAAGCACCCAGCTGGCTGAGATTGGGAGGCTGGACTCATCAGGAACTCTCCTTTGCTGGGAAAGGGTGAGTGAGAGAGCTGCAGCAGCCTTGGATACCACTGTGGACAGCATCCTGAACTGCCTGGAAATCCAGCACTCTGCACAGCCCAGGACCAGTGAGGAGAAGATCCTGAAATCCACAGTGCTTCATAAATCTATGGAAGGATCCTGCCCTGGTTAACCCCAACTCCTAGGTCCCAAGCAGCTGCAGAGTGGCACCATGTTGAGAACAGAGAAACTGCTGAAGGGAAAAACCACACCAAGGACTAGCAGCCTGCAAGTCTTCACATCCCTGTGAACCCACCAAATTCTACCAGTTCTGTGTGGTTAGCTGTAGTGAACACCTCAGCTAGACTGAGCAGCAGAGATGTGACCCCAGCACCCAAGCCTTTGCAGCATTATATACTACAGAATGTATATAGACCAGTGCAGTGGGAAGATTGTTCTAAGGACAGAACTTGGGATGTGAGCACTCCTACCCTGCCTTGTAGATGAGATAGAGAAAAACAGACATTCTCCTCTGACTGGCAGATCTGTACTCACACTTCCTCATCCCCAGTTTTATTTTGTTTTGTTCTTAAAGGAATGATTTTATTTTTCTTTCTTTCTCTTTCTTTCTTTCTTTCTTTCTTTCTTTCTTTCTTTCTTTCTTTCTTTCTTTCTTTCTTTCTTTTTCTTTCTTTCTTTCTTTTATTTTGACCAGAGAGAGACAGAATGAGAGAGAGAGAGAGAAAGAGGGAAAGTGAGAAAGCAAGCTGACAGGTCTGAGACTTGAACTATGGTCAGCTATGTGGGAGTCTAGCCCTTAACCACCACACCACCTGCCAGCCCTATTACCATTCTCAGTTTTGAAACTCCTGAGTCAGCTTCCTGCCCTCTATGTATCCATCTGCACCTTCTTGGGATCTCCCTGAACTGTGAGTGTGAAGAGCAGAAGTAAGGCATCGCTTGCAGAGAGGAGTGTACTAGGGATCCTTGGTAAAAAGGAGGAGACAGAGGTGTTTTCTGGGGTCCACACAAAACTCCTTCCCCATGTACCTACTGGCACCTGCTAGCAGCAGGTAAGTATTCACAGAGCCTCCTACATGCCCACTGGCACCTTTTA
Source organism: Tupaia tana (assembly GCA_026018925.1). Classification (NCBI taxonomy): domain Eukaryota; kingdom Metazoa; phylum Chordata; class Mammalia; order Scandentia; family Tupaiidae; genus Tupaia; species Tupaia tana. The sequence continues at coordinate 46,702,258 of JAKSZU010000016.1, read as the reverse complement.
GGGCCATGCAGGGCTACCCAGCGTACCCCAGTACACCGGCCAGCACCCACTAATGCCACAGGGACCCACCCAGAACTCCTGTTCACCCCTTCACACCCACTACCACCATGAAACCCACCTAGAGCCCCCACCCACACCAATGATAGTCCTTGCCCTTCCCTTCTGCAACAAACCGCCCGCAGTGGGTTGGGGGTAGGGGACTGTGGAGAGGGGTCAGGGGTGTTGCTGGGGCTGTCGAGAGACTCAGTCACTGAGACAGGTGTTTTTTTTTCCATCTCCAGGAAGTGCACACAAATGGCAAACTAAACAACTCGCCACCCTCTGAGTCACAACTTCTCATTTAGCACCTACATCCCTCTGTGTGCAACCCATTCAAGACAGAAGATATTACTTACCTTCGGTCAGTATCTCCACTGAATTACCTAACCTGGAGTAAGTTCACCATGCCTTACATGAGGTCCAAGAATTCATGCAACCACACCATAGAATGGCCTCCCACATCTAAAGAGAGATGCAGACAGGGACCAGAAGGTGGTGTGGTGGTTAAGGGCACTGGATTCCCATATGACCAACCACAGTTCGAGTCCCGGACCCTGCAGCTTCCTTTCTCACTTTCCGTCTCTCTCTGTCTCTCTGGTCAAATGAAAATAATAATAATAATTTTTAAAAAGTTAAATGAAAAAGTTGGGAAAAAAAAGAGAGAGGGAGGGAGATGCAGACATTTAGATCAAGGAAATTCAAAGGACATCAAATATATTCAACATAAGAAGATCCTCCCCAGGATCAGCAGATTATATAATGGTTACGTCGCTGGACTCCCACATGGCTGACCGCAGTTTGAGTTCTGGACCTGGTGGCTTTAAACACATGCTGAGTGCATGTGCATGTGTGCTCAAAATCCCTAGAAAAGAATAGAGGAGAAGGGATTGTGGCTTGGACATCCCCTGAAGGTTGATTTCTCGCTTTCTGTCTGTCTCTCTCCAGTGAGCACACTTACCCTATAGCAAATCTCTCTCTTTTATTTCTTGGAGAGGTTATTTTGCTATAGGTCATGTGCGCTCACCAGGAAGACAGAGAGAGACAGAGAGAAAGAAAGTGAGAAATCACCCCCATGGGGGATGGTCATGCCACAATTCCTTCTCCTCTATTCTCCTCTCGGGATCTTGGGCATGCATGTACACATGCCCGGTGTGAGTTTAAGCCACCGGGTCCGGGACTCGAACCATGGTCAACTACATGGGAGTCCAGCAATGTAGCCATTACACCAACTGCTGGTCCCCCTATAGCAAATATCTCTCTATAAAAGAAAAAAGATCCTATCCAAGGCATATTATAGTCAAAATATCAAAAGTCAAAGATGAAGATAAAAATCCTAAAAATGGTTAGAGATAACAACCAAATCACCCTGTAAAGAGACATTTGTACACTCATGTTATCACAGCATCACTCACAATAACTGAGACATGGAATCAATTTAAGTGCCCAACAACTGATGACTAGATTAAGAAAATGTGACACATAGGATAAGTATGCATACCATTAGCACTAAGATTATTTTAACTAAAGCATGCTTGTATTTAAAAAAAGAAATGTTGCCAGAGGGCACATGTGTTCACCAGAGACAGAAAGTGAGAGAGAGAAAGCACCTGCCATGGGGCCTGGTCATGCTACAATCCCTTCTCCTCCATTTCTCCCTCCTATCAGAATTTTGAACATGCATACACATGCACACAGACACACACACACACACACACACACACACACACACACACACACACTCCTGGTGTGTTTTTCTTTTTTTTTAATTTAAATTTATTTGTTTATGTTCATTCACTGTACATCATTACAGCATACAAAATGAGATTTTCCATCCAGAGTACACTGTATATTGTCTCAATCAAGTACATCAACATACATGTTATTGTCAACAAATAATTTTCCATTTCTTGTTTCCTGTATGTTTTGCTTCTCCCCCCTCATCCTTGATTCCCTATTTCTTAACCTCAGCCATCTCTCACTCTCTTCTCACACTGTCTCTGGTATCTATGTTTACTTTCTATACTGTTTTCCCCCCATTTTTTATTGAATTACTAAAGATCTTAATCTAAATATTTTCATAGCAAACACAGGTGATATATACATTTCCATGAACACAAGTCTAACTTTAGGCATCCTATAAAGTAGCACCTAGTTGGGGCTATATATCTTAACTGCGGTCATCAAATGGATTTTTTTTTTTCTGAAGCTTTTCTTTTTTTTGTAACTTAATTTACATTCTTTGCCTAAGCAACATCACAGCATACAAAATGTGATTTCCCATCCAGAATATACTGCATAGTGACTTAATCATGCATATTATTATCCAAAATTTTCCATTTATACTTCCTAGAATTTTTTACCCCTCTTTCTGACCCTCTGTCCTTTCCCACCCTCTTCTCCCACTGTCTCTGGTGTCTACAATTGTCTTCTATTCCTTTTCCACCCACAATGTATTTCAAGGTGCTGGGTCTGCAACTTGAATGGTGGGATTGGCTGTGTGGGATTCAGCTACCTTAAGCACCAGGCTGCATAGAGCTGACCTGACAGATGTTTGCATTTTAATAGTTGTCTATTAATGTGAATGCAATGAATATAAGTACCATATACAATCTATGATTTCAAAAACATGATTGCTCAGGAGAAGTCTAAAGTATGTACTACTGAGACTTTTTCCACTTCCAATGTTGGGGGTAATATGAACCAGAATTATCTTGCCACAGTAAACAATTAGAAAACTGCACAGAACGTGAAGGAACAGTCCCAGGCATTGGATGGTATGCAGAGTAGGACTAGATGCCTGGGAGAAGACTAACAAATGAGGTGGGTCCTATAATTTCCCTATCTTCTGGCCTGGAAGCAATTTCTAGATCAGAGGTACAAGGAGGGGAAGCTTTGGGACCAAAAACCTTATCAATGGAGGAGATAAAGATTAGTGTTCAAGAAGGCTGAGTCATGGGACTGGCAGGAGGCATGGTGGTTAAGGGCGTTGAACTCCCACATGGCAGACTACGATTTGAGTCTTGGGCCTAGTGGCTTGCTTTTTCACTTTTCCTCTCTCTTTCTCTCACTCTGTCCCTGTCTGGTCAAATTAAAATAAATAAATAAATAGAGTTTAATAAAAGAATTTTTTTTAAAGGCTGAGTCAGAGAGAAGTTGTAAGGCATAATTCTGCAAAGTCCAGAATTATGGAGTTTATATTACATACCAAAGTTAAAAAAAAAAGAGAGAGAAAGGGACACAGAAGTGTGTGTGTGTGTGTGTGTGTGTGTAATTTAGTGTAAAGAAAAGGTAGTTTATTTAGTAAAAATGTAAGTACACTTCTGAGAGGTAGGAGTGAACCTGAGCAGACAGAGAGAGTGGCTCAAAAGACCCAGAAGTATATTCTTTAAGGGTCTCTGATTAAACATAAAGCAATATACATTATTTGAAGACAGACTGTCATAGGTGAGAATGCATGTTTTAATCTTTAATGAAATAATTTGAATAATAATATGAAGATAATAGTAGAGATAAAGTGAAAAATCTTAAAATTGCTCAATTAGGGGCTGGCAGGTGGCATGGTGCTTAAGGACGCTGGACTTCCATATAGCCAACCGTGGTTCAAGTCCTAGACCTGGAAACTTGCCTTCTCACTTTCTCTCTCTCTCTCTCTGTCCCTCTCTGGTCAAATTTTAAAAATAAATAAATAAATAAATGGATAAATAAAGTTAAATAAAAGAATTCTTTTAAAAAAAGTTACTCAAATCAAAAGAGGGGAGGAAAAGAGAAGAAATGGAATAAATAATAGGAAGGAAATAGAAATAGTAACAAGATAGTAAGTTTAGGGAACCAGCAGTTAGCGTAATGGCTATGTCGCTGGACTCCCACGTAGTCAACTGCGGTTCGTGTCCTGGACCCGGTGGCTTAAAACTCACGCCAGGCACGTGTGCGTGCGCGCCCAAGATCCCGAGAGGAGAATGGAGGAGAAGGGATTGCGGTGTGACCATCCCTCCTGGGGGGTGATTTCTCACTTTCTGTCTCTATGTCTCTGTCTGTCTGGCGAGTGCACACGCCCTATAGCGGAAACCTCTCAAAAAAAAAAAAAAAAAAAAAGGATAGTAAGTTTAGGTCCAACCATATTAATAATGATAATGAATTTAAATGATCTAAACATTTTAATTAAATGACAGAGATGGTGAGATTAAATAGAAAATTTAAACAGAAAAATTTTTAAAAAAAGAATTCCAGGGCCAGCCTGTGGCCTGGTGGTTAATGTGGCTGGATCCCACATGCGTGACTACACAGTTCAAATCCTGGACCTGGTAGCTTAAAAAACAAGCTGGATGTATGTGCATGCATGCTCCAAATACTGAAAGCAAAGAGAAATGAAACAAAAGGGATTGCAGTGTGACCATGCAATCTTTTTTTCTCTCTCTCTTTCTTTCTCTCTTCAGCATACACTCTCTGGCAAAATTTTTTTTTAATGTAAATAATCCATGGGTTAACAAAGAAATTACAAAGGAAATAAAATGTTTTAAATTTAATTGAAAAATTTTTTAAAAATGTTAAACTTCTCCTCTTTGGGCTGGCCCCATTGCTAGTGGTTGAGGGAGCTAGATTCCACACAGCTAACCCAGTTTCAATGCCCCAGTGTTTAAAAAACATGTTGAGGGCTATGCATGTGGGACCCAAATCCCAACAGGATGGAGAAATGGAGAAATGGGGGCTTGGCTACGCTCCCATGGTGTGTGTTTTTTCTCTGTCTCTCTCTGACAAGCACCTGTACCCTCTGGAAATTAAAAAATATCACACACAAAGAAAGTTTCTGCTTTTCAAAGTCACCATGAAGAAAATGAAAAGGTAAATTACTAGAAAATATGTACAGTGTAAGGACTTATATCCAAAACATAAAAATAAATCTTACAACTCTATTATGAAAAGAGAAAAAATCAAACCTCAATTTTTAAAATAGGGCCCAGTCTCAGTGGTGCCTGCAGTAGCATTTAGATCTGTAATGCTGGATACCACCTGGCCAACTATGGATTGGGATCCCCAGTACAACCCGAAACACATGAAGCACATCCAAATACTCGTTAGTCGGGGGCTGGAGGAAGGGAATCACTGTGTGACTAGACACCATTGGAGATGTCTCCCTTCCTCTTTCTTTCTCTCTTACGTACATGCACATGCACTCTCTTCTACTCTCTCACTCATAAAAGAAATAAAAAATTTAAAATGGGCACAAAATTTGAAAAAAAATTCACAAAAGAAGATCTGCAAAAGACTGATAAGCACAAGAAAAGATACTAAACACGATTAATCATGGGAAAAATGCAAAATAAAGCCACTATGATATACCATCAAACATCCATTACAATGGCTGACAACTGGAACTCTTGGTGGTAAAGAAAAATGATACAACTACTTTGAGAAGTAGTTTTTTTTTTTTTTTTCCTGCTATAGGGCGCGTGCACTCGCCAGACAGACAGAGAGAGACATAGAGACAGAAAGCGAGAAATCACCCCCCAGGGGGGATGGTCATGCGGCAATCCCTTCTCCTCCATTCTCCTCTCGGGATCTTGGGCACGCACGCACACGTGCCCGGCGTGAGTTCTAAGCCACCGGGTCCAGGACGCGAACTGCAGTCGACTACGTGGGAGTCCAGCGACATAGCCATTACACTAACTGCTGGTTCCCGAGAAGTAGTTTGATTCTTACTCTCTAACCCAACAATTTCACATCTTGAGAAATGAAAACATATATCCACCCAAAATGTATCATGAATGTTCATAGCAACTTTAGCTAGATTAGCCCCAAACTGGAAAACAACCCAATGTCCAATGATACGAATGGATAAGGGTGTTATATCCTTGCAATGGAATACTACTCAGCGATAAAGAAGGAATAAACTATTTATACACATGAAAACAAAGAAGAATCTCAATAGCATTCTGAGCAAAAAACTAGACACAGAAACACAGGCTACGTGATCCTGTTTGTATGAAACTATGGAAAAAACAATTCTAGTCTAAAATGACAGAAAGCAGGTGAGTGGTTATCTAGCATCAGGAATGGGGGTGATGGATGAGCTGGGAAGAAGCTGAAGAGAACATTTTGGGATGATGGAAATACTCTAATGATCTCTACCTTGATTGTGGTTGTGGTTACATGGGTGTATACATTTGTCAAAGCTGACAGAAAAGTACACTTAAACTGAGTACATTGTACTGTATATAAATTACACCTCAATAACACTGATTTTTTTTTTTTACAGGTAATGGGCCAGAATGGTAGGAAATTACTACTTCTGAAAGCAGACTGAATTCGGGAATAATTTCCTCCATGATGGGACCAGCACAGTTTCATCTAGATAAGGCTGATGGTAATATTTACAGCTCTTGGGAACAAAATGATGATACACAAATTGTGAATAATGGCAGTCCTCCACTATTGTAAATGATTTTACAGGTCAGAGGCACATTAAACTAACTGCAACCAGAAAATGGAATAAAGTAGTGCTGTGATGACTCACAGAGGTGTATGAATTAGAGCCACAGCTCTGTGATAGGTTCAGGGGGCTTGCGCGTGCCTCGTATCTTCTGCCATAACTGCATGGTATTATAGCCAGTACAGATACTATGGATTTTCATAGATGGAGTTTCTATGCTACTTTTCAGAAAAATAACAAAACATCATATTTACAATAGTTTAGTCTGCAGGTCGATACTTTTCACCTTTTCTGATTCTGGCACTGGTTAACATTAAAACCAGGGGGCCAGATGATGGCACAACAGTAAAATGGGACACTCCGCTATGTGGATCCACACTGGAAAGTTCCAAGTTCCCATCCAGAGACCTCCTGGAGTATGTCAAACATGCATGATGCATGTGTCCACGAACCAGGGCTGACTGAGGTTGGGGGTGGATCATGTACCAAGACTCTGTTGGGAGTACCTGTCTGTGTGTGTGTGTGTGTGTGTGTGTGTGTGTCCCTATGTCTGTCTGTCTCTCTCATTTATGGAAAAAATAAAATAATCTTTCTTTCTTTTTTTTTTAAAGATTCTGGCTTTCTTGGTAGCCTAGTGGTTAAGAGAAGTGCATCCCACATGGTTGACCCCAGTTCAAATCCTAGTCCAGGCAGCTTGAAAAAACATGCCCTGTCTGTGTATGCCCAAAATTCCAACAGAAAGGAGAAATGGAGAAGAAAAGATTGTAGTGTGACTATGCCCTGTGGGGGAGGTGCTTTCTCCTTCTTTCTTCCTTTCTTTCTGTCTCTCTCTCTAACAAGCACATGTGTCCTTAATAAAATAAAGACATGGCAATTAATAAAATAAGCACGTGGTAATTAATAAAATAAAATAAATTTTGTCATTTTGTTGATGTAGAACTTCCCCTAAGCTAGACAACTTGGAACAAATGTCCCTTCACTTATGACTGATCACAAACTATTCTGATCTTCTCTTTTTTTTTTTTTTTGAGAGGTTTTTGTTTATAGGGCACATGCGCTTGCCAGAAAGAGAGAGACAGAGACAGAAAGTGAGAAATCACCCCCTAGGGGGGATGGCCATGCCACAGTCCCTTCTTCTCCATTCTCCTCTCGGGATCTTGGGCATACACGCACACACGCCGAGCGTGAGTTTAAACCACTGTGTCCAGGAATCGAACTGCTGTCGACTACATGGGAGTCCAGCGACATAGCCATTACGCCAACTGCTGGTCCCAATTCCATTCTTCTCTTAATGAAATTTATTTTGGGGACCAAGCAGATAGTGGAATGGTTACCTCGCTGGACTCCCATGCAGTTGACCATAGTAGGAGTCCTGGGCCCCAGGACTTAAAACACATGCCAGGGGGCTGGCAGGTGGCATGGAGGTTAAGGGTGCTGGACTCCCATGTGGTTGATCATGGTTTGAATCCTGGACCTGGCACTTGCTTTCTCACTTTTCCTCTCTCTCTCTCTTGCTCTGCCCCTCTCTGATCAAATTAAAATAAATAAATAAATAAAGTTAACTAAAATAATTCTTTAAAAAAAAAAACAGGAAAAAATCCTCACACCGGGCATATGTGCATGCGTGCCCAAAATCACAAGAGAAGACTGGAGGAGAAGAGATTGCAACATGGCACCATCCTCTGAGGGGGTGGTGATTTCTCACTTTCTGTCTGTCTTTCTCTGTCTCTCCAGCAAGCCCATGCACCCTATAGCAAAAATCCCTCCCCCCAAAATTCATTTTTACTTATATATTTCACACTTGCTTGGATTTCTTCATTTTTACATGTACTTCATCAGTTTAATTATAATTTTTTGTTTTTTAAAGAAGTTTATTTAGAGCCAGCTGATTGGCATGGTGGTTAAGGCAGCTGGATACCACATGGATATGCCTGGTGTGTTTCAGGTCTGGGACTTGAACCTCGCAGTTGGCCACACAGGATTTGGCTGCTTTAATCACCAAAAACCATGTGCTAACCCCTGAATCTATTTTTATGGTTAATTTCTGCTTATGGAAAGTGAGATTTGTTTTCTATTTACAGTAATAAAGTGAAGTTTCCTTGGGAAATAAATATATTTTAGTTTTATAAAAAGAATCACTCTATAAAAAGCTATTATAATAGGTTTTAGTGACAATAGCTTTTTTATTTATTTTAATTTTTTTTAAGTGACAATAGCTTTAATCCAATAACTGGATTTGACAAAAATTGTGATGTGCTGCTTAAATATCTGAGATGTGGGAAACGCTGGCCCCGTTATGGCACTGGTTTTGGTGGCTCTATGAGAGGGAGGTTGTGGTTCAGCTGCGGAATCTAGATAAGATGATGCAGGGTTCATCTGACTTGCTGTGTGACTAGGATATATCACTTATCATCTCAGAACATCTTATCCCTACAATGCTTCCTGGCCCTGGCAACTGATGACTCTGCACTTCAGCCCTCTCCTGTTGGCCCTTTCATGTTCCCTCCACCTGGTTTGTGTGAGTCTCTAAATAGGCAAACTCCTTTGTGCACAATACACTTTTCTAATTCTCTAAGACTCAATTTGATTTCTTTTTTGAGCTCCCAATACGCAAGGGTCAGAACTTAAATCCCAGGCTATTCAATATCTTCTGCACTTGGCTTATTTCCCCCAGGGTATGTAAAATACACAGAGCTTGGGTAGTACCATGGTGGTCGAGGGGGCATCTGGTACTCCATTCACCTGCCCTTAAAATCATCTATTGATCCATCCATTGTCCACTACTCAGCCAGTAGTCACCCATGCATATCCCTGGACCATGGACTTTGGTTCCTTGTGTCCAGTGGCTCTCTGAGGCCACTTTCATTTCATACCCAGACTCTGACAACCTAGACACAGTTCCACATACCCATTCCCTTTCTGTTTTTTCTCAGTCACTCCCAGACATTGCCTTTGGACCCACCATCATCACCACTCTCAATATTTTTCCTCCATCTCTTCCTTATCCCAGCCCAAGGGATTTGTTTGGCTAATCTCTGTGATTAGTAAAAAGTATAGTAGAAAATAACTTGGTATTGTCCCAAGCCAGGGTGTGACTGCGAGTAGGTGACTGAGCTAGCAGGAAGGTCAAGATCACTGAAGTAGAGGAGCCAAGAATCTAAGAGAATCTAAGAATCTCAAATGTGCATCTATGGGTTTAAGACTCCTTAAGAGATACTTGGCATCATCTCCCCAGAGCTTTTGGAAACAGAAGGGCAAGAAGTTCCACCATAAACCTTTCCAAAGAAGGAAATACCCGAAGAAACACAAAACCAGGAAAGTAACATTATCCTACCCCATTGATAGCCTTATCTAGAATCAGTCTGGCCTTAGAATAAAGATGTGAGGCTTCAACAAATACCAGATAATTCCTGGAAATCTGAACTGAAGGAATGGTTCTCTCTTGTCCACACTGGGAGATCTGCAGAGATACGATAAGTGTTTTCATGCCTCATAGGATGTTTAAGACACCACCAACATCTGGGAAAATAACTACATGAGTGCTTTTCAATTCACACAAGCTCCCATTTCAATCCTTGTAAAAACATTAGGAAATGGATACTATGGAAATCCACACAAGTGAAGAATCCCTGACTCAGAGAGGTTACTTGATCATATCTCCTTGGATTTGACACCAACCACAGCAGAGATAAGGGGTCTGGAAAGAATCTTGCCTTTTTATTAAGATAATAAAGTCACCCTCCCAATACTGCTTTGCCTCACTATTACAAATGGCTTAAGAGAATGGTCCCAAATAGGCAGTTATAACTTAAAAGAATTTTCCACCTCCTTCAAAAAGACCACTATGGGGAGAAGCCTATCAGGTCCGATGCTTTCGTTTTATCTTCCAGGTTATTCCAAGATCTCAGCCCTGGGTAAGTCTTTATGTTAAGCTTTCGCTCCTGTTCACCCTCTAAACTTGTGTCCACTTTGCAATCTGGAACTCACGGTCTGTCATCTGTAAATACCTATATATTTACCTCTTCTCTAGCAGCTTTCAATTTCTTACTTCAATTAAAAATGGCTATCTCCTCAGAGCTCTGCTTTCTTTCCTGTGGCCTTTTCCGTAGTGGTTGTTTTCATTCTCCTGTAAACTCTTATAAGTTATGTTACACTGTCCTAGAGAAGGGATATTCATTGCTGCATCCAGATTATTGTTCCTGTCACTTTTCTTGAAGCAAAGCAAAACAAAACCAACAATGATGACAATTAACAGAATCCTTGGAACATGTGCCATCAGACATTGCTATCCTTTTTCTTGTGCAGCTGTCTGCTGGCTTTCTGGTAATTCCCTCTCATTTCTTGAACATTTGGGGGCACCCCTAAGCTCCCATTTTTGACATTTTTCTTGGTGACTTAATATCTTCTTAAATGATCCATCCATGCCTAGGCATTTTAGGTTCTTGGCTCCTCTACTTCAGTGATCTTGACCTTCCCGCTAGCTCAGTCACCTACTCGCAGTCACACCCTGGCTTCATCATTACCAACAGCTGCACCAATTCCAAAATCTCAATCACAAGCATCCCCTTCTCTGATGTCCTCCAGTTTCTCCCACTCCTTTTTCCCACATCTGAGTAAATGGCTGGAGAAAGACCCTGGTCTTAGTTTAAATTTCTGATCACGAAATTCCAGGCCCAGTTAGCCTGCATTCTGCTAGGCTACATAGTCGACATCTATAGAACGACTACATTCTGCCCATCTTTCACTCTTCAGTCTTTGGTCTTCTCGCCATAAACTTCCAATACTCTCTTCCTGACAATATCTCTTCCTCTTGTTCATTGAGACTCAATTCTATTACATTAAGTCTGTGAGCAGCACCTGACACCACTGTTCACTCTTTTTCCTACGAATATTTATTTCCCTGACTTCTTTTCTTTTCTGGAGAGGTTTTTGCTATAGGGCGTGTGCGCTCGTCAGAAAGAGAGAGACAGAGAGACAGAAAGCGAGAAATCACCCCCCAGGGGGGATGGCCATGCCGCAATCCCTTCTCCATTCTGTTAGGATCTTGGGCACACATGCACACATGCCCAGCTTGAGTTTAAGCCACCGGGTCTGGGACTAGAACCACAGTTGACTACATGGGAGTACAGCAACATAGCCATTACGCCAGCTGCTGGTCCCTACTTTCCCTGACTTCTGAGATACCACACTCCTCTAGTCCCCTCCCCCCCTTTCTCAACATCCCCTTTCTAGATCCTGGGTTCATCCCTCAGTTGTCCTCTTTCTATCTGCACTCATGTTGTAGGTCTAAGTATAGCAAATCCCATGGCATTATATGTTCGTCACTCCAATTTAAATCTCTAGACTCATAAAATAATCGTTTATTTGACACTTGTACTTGAAGGTCTATGTGTCAATTTAACATGTTCAATACATGCCCATTTCTCCCTACAATGAACACAATCTGTTCCTCCCCTATTTAATCCCATCTTTGTGAGTAGAACCACCATTCATCCAGCTACACAAACCAAAAACCATGTAATTCATCCTTGACTCCTTTCTTTGTCAGCCTACATCCAATCCAGTTGCAAATCCTCTCTATTTTGCCTTTTAAAAACATCTTGGGACCAGTTGGTAGCATGGTGGTTAAGGTGGGTGGATCCCATATGTCTAACTTTGTGGTCTGAGTGCAGACCCAGTGGTTTGAGAAACATGCCAAATGTGTGTACATGCATGCCCCAAATCCTGAGAGGATAATAGAGGAGAACAGACTGTGGCATGGCCATTCCCACTTGGGGGAGGGGGGAGAGGAATGATTTCTCACTTTCCCTCTCTCCCTCCCTCTCTCTCCAGTAAGCACCCTATAGCAAAACTTAAAAATAAAAAGTTCATCTGACTATTTCTCACAGCCTCCCCACCGACCATGCTGGTCCAAATTATTATTGTTTACTGTTTAGACTCTGGCAATAATCTCCTACCTGACTTTTCTACTTCTACTCATACCTCTCTATGGAACTTTCACTATACAAAGGGACATCAATAAGTAAGTGGAAAAATAGAATTAAAGTATGAGCTTATTTTGCTGCAAAAGGTTTTAAAATCCATGCAGGTTTTTAAAAAATAATATACATTTCTATAAACATTTTGAAGACCCCCACCCACCCACACACACACAATACCTCTGCAAATAGCTACTCAAATGATCTTTGGAAAACACAGTAGATCAATTTATATATCTGCTCCCAACACTCAAGTAGGTCCCATCGCACTTAGAACAAAATCTCAGTTCCTTAATAAGACCTTTCATGTTGTAGCTCCTTGTCACCCCACCAACCCCATTTCCTACCACTATTCCCATCACTCACTGTCTTGCAGCTATGCTAACGTTCTTGCTGTATTTCAAAAATACAATTATTACTCCCATTTCAGGGCCTTGGCCCTCTAACCTCTCCTGAAGTTGATCACCATGGCTCACTCCCTCACTTCCTTCAGTTTTCTGCTCAAATGTCTGCTCTTCAAGGAACACGCTCCCTGGCCACATTCTCTATCATTCTCCCTGCTTGTTTTTTTCCCCGATTGTATTTTTGCCTGAATACTTCCTATTTGAGCCAGTATTTTAGTTAGTTCATTAGTCTCCAGCTAAAACATAAGCTTTGTGAGAACAGGAACTCCCTTTACCATTATATTCTCAATTCCTGTAACAGTGTCTGGCAGTACAAGAAGACCTCATAAAATACGTGTTGAATGAATGAATGACTTGCCAAAAGAAAATCGGAGCAAATAGGAGGATATCTGGTAGATTTCCATGGCTACTTTTCCCAACACCCTTTCCAACTCCAGGAATAAACTGACACCTCCGGGGTCCAGGGGGGCTGTTCTCGGCTCCTTTCGTCCTCCGGCCTAATGGGGGAGTCGAGACTCGGAAATTGGTTGGGGGCGGGGGGGGGGGGGGGGGTGGAAGAGGAGAGCTAGGAGTCCCTCTCTATGGTTTCATTCCCCAGGCCCCTTCTCCCCAGCACCCAGCGTGCCTCTATGGTTCTTCCTGTCATTAGTCGGGAGGGGGCGCTGTGCGCAGGCGCGAGCTGACGCCGCGGTAGGGCCGGAAGGAGCGCGGCGGCGGCGGCCTCGGCGGCTGCGACGAAGCAGCCGGCGGTCGCTCCTGGTGACTGAACGCCGCGGCGGCGAAGGCCACCGAGACCGCCTCACAAGCGGCGAGTTGAGTGGCAAGTAAGTGTCGGCCGCAGTGCGCGCCCGGTCTTTTCCAGGAGCTGTGTGGCGGGGTGGCCTTTAAGCCCCGGGGTGGGGGCGGGGGCCGTGAGGGCCGCCGAACTGAGGGGCGCGAGCCGGGGTCGGAACGAGCCCGGTTCCAGGAGCTGGCGCTGGGCACCGCCGAGTCTCGAGCTTCCGGGGCCGGCAGTGAGGAGGGAGCGACAAAGGCGCGGCGGCTAGGCGACCCCCTCCCGCCACTTCGGGAAGTTTCTCTGGCTGGCCCCTCGGCCTGCTGCGCGAGGGCCGCAACCCAGAAAGACCCGAGTTTACTTCAGCGGCCCCTAGCTTCCCGCTCCCGGGCCAGACGCCTTCTGGGAGGTGGTCTCCTTGCACCCGACCGTGGCCTGGAGAAGCGGAGCGTATGGACCGTGACTTTGAACTCCAGCCCATCCCGGAGCAGTGACGGTTGCCCGTTTCCGACCTTCCTCAGTTCTGAGGGGTCGTCTTTGAAGGAAAGTTGGAGAAGGTGACCCAGCATTCGTTTGAACACAGTGTGTCCAAAACCCTTCGCAGCGCAGAGCCCTAGCCCTGCTAATGTTCCTGCAGCGCCTAGCATGTGCCTGGACTTGGGCAAGGAAGGAGGCCCATCTACTTTTGAAGCTACCCTAATACTGTGCTGATAACCAAAAACTTTGAGGAACTTCAGGCCTGTGGTCAGTTTTAACCGAATGCCAATGAGGGTTCCAGTTATGCTTCCAGGACCAGTATTCCCATATAAGTCCGTTGGGGGCATATAAATCACTCCTACTTTGTGCTGAGGCAGCTTTGGCCTGCGTATTTTGATTCGCGAAAAGATTCTTTTCCTTGCTGGGAGGAAGGAAGAGCTGGCAGGGAAGATTTTGTGACTCTCATCAACAAAGTAAACTTTCCTGAATGAAGACAGCTAAGAAATGGCCTGGCTTTGCTTTAGTTTTCTATTTCCATAAATTATTATAGCTGGGGGATTGGGAATGGGAGTGAATTTGAGGCAGTGGTGTGGTGGGAGAGCCTGGAGAATTTGGAAGTTGCCCTGTAAAGCTCATTAGAGGCTTCAGATTTTTATCCTGAAGGCTAGCAGCAGCTAAAAAAAGAGAACCTTTGAAGCCCCTGTGAGAAACTTAATAATGCAAGGTGAGATATGAGTCAGGGAGATTGAAAGTTCATGAAGGAGCATAGGTGAGAGAGCATGTGTTTGCTAACTATAATAACATGCAGTGCTCTTAAATGTGGTTAGCCTAGGCTTTACTATATATATTCCAGATCTTTACAGACATGATAACTAATTCTCTCTTTTTTTTTTTTTTAGAGGTTTTTGCTATAGGGCACGTGCGCTCGCCAGAAAGACAAAGAGACAGAAAGTGAGAAATTACCCCCCTCCCCGGGGGGAGGGGGACTGCCACACCATAATCCCTTCTCCTCCATTCTCCTCCCGGAATCTTGGGCATGCACACACACGCGCCCCTTGTGAGTTCAAGCCACCAGGCCCGGAACTTGAACCATGGTCGACCACATGGGAGTCCAGCGACATAGCCATTACGCCAACTGCTATTCCCCAATCATAACTGATTCTTATACCTGACAGTGTTGTCGTTTTATCTGCAGTAATAATAATAATAACAGGCCAGCAGGTGGTGTGATAAGGCACTGGACTCCTGCAAAGCCCACCACAGTTTGAGTCCTGGACCTGGTGGCTATCTTTCTCTCTTTGGTGAGCCCACATGCTCTGTAGCAAATTAAAAAAAAAAAAGATAAATAAAAATAAATCATTCTTTTAAAAATAATAACATGCTAAACATATGTCAGACACTGTTCTAGTCATTTTCCATATGTTAACTCTTTCCCTTTTTTTGCTGGAGAGAGGCAGAGAAAGTGAGAAATTACCCCCCAGGACGAATGGCCACATCACAATCCCTTTTCCAGTTCTCCTCTTGGGATTTTGGGCATGCATGCACATACATGCACCTTGCATGCTTGTCTTTATGGAGAGGTTTTTGCTGTAGGATGCGTGCCCTCGCCAGAAAGACACAGAGAGACAGACAGAAAGTGAGAAATCACCCCCCAGGGAGGATGGCCACGCTGCAATCCCTTCTCCATTCTCCTCTCGGGATCTTGGGCACGCACGCACACGTGCCTGGCATGAGTTTAAGCCACCAGGTCTGGGACAAGAACTGTAGTCAACTACATGGGAGTCCAGCGACATAGCTGTTACACTAACTGCTGGTCCCTCCATACGTTAACTCTTAATCCTCACAGTGATATAGGCTTTGTTATTATCTTTATTTAAAACAATTTTTTTAAAGTTTTTATTTGCTTAGTTCTTTGATGAACAAGAGAAACAGTATCCCCAACAAGGTTGTCATGCCTAGATTGAGGGCACATGTCACCCATGTTCTGAGAGATTTGTATAAGTGAATTCAGAACCTTCTTGTTTTGGTCACCTTCACAGAGCATCAAGTTTTACCACTGCGTGAATCCAGCCCCATTTTATCTCTGTTGTAATAGATTAGAAATAGATGCTGAAAAATAACCTAGTCACAAAGCTTGTCACGATCAGAGCTGAGATTTGAACTCATTTTGGTACCAGAGTTCAAATCTCATCTGAATGAACTAGGGAGGTGGAATAAATATGTAGGGGATAGTCAGGAAAGGTTTTTCTTTGAGGAAGTGAAGAACTGAAGTATAAACAGAGTGACAGTCCAATTCAGAGTGACAAAAGCAGTAAAGAGTAATCCAGCCAGAGAGAAGAGCCTGAGTGGAAGGAAGGAGCTTAGCATGTTTAAGGAACTGAGTTACTGTCACTGTAGAATGGCGAATGGGAGGAACAAGTATGAGGCCAAGCTGTCTGTGTCAACTCAGGTCACATGATATGTTTTGTAGGCTTTGGTAAGGATTTTGTTTTTAACATGGTGAGATTTGCGGCTTAAATTTTCACCTCATATGAAAATTTGTCTTGAGGTGGAGTATATAAGACAATACTTGGGATAGAAGGTACAGGTTGGGTTTGGATCCCTGGTAGGCCTGAAAATTTTGCCTGTAGGCACGCAGGATTCTGAGGAATGGAGAGCTGGGGAAAGGATGGAGAACTTGGTGCAGCAAGATGCTATCAAGAGTGCTTTCTCTCATGAGTACACACATACTTTCTATCATAAAGACAGAAGGGAGGACTGCAAGGTATCAATGAGCTCACAGAAAATTTAATTGTAAAAAGATGGTTGAAAACTTTTATTCTCTGAATGAGATTGTGCTTACTTACTTGTCCCAGTTTCCAAACTAGTTGACAGTTGAAGAAAATCTTAAATTTATATCTTAAACTCTTTAGCCCACTCACTGAAGAGTTTGGATTTAATTTTTGGTTTAAAACTTTCCCTGTTATAGAAGGACACTGATAACAGATTTTCAGAGGTCTCCCCCCCCCCCAGCTCTTTTATACTTTGCTTAAAGACTAATTGTTTACATTATTATTTGTAATTATGGCTAATATTTTACCTTAGTTACTGTATTTTGTCTACATATCAGAATGAACATAACATTACATTTTCTCACTCTAAATTCATCATCTGCTTTGTTCTTCCTTAATGGCATAACCACACTGTAGTCATCTGATCTCAGTATCTAGGTCAACTTTGAATCCTTTGTTTTTCTTTCTTTTTAGTTTGCTATAGGGCATGTGCACTTGTAGGTGAGAGACAGAGAAAGTGAGAAATTACTCCCTGTGGGGGATGGCCACCTCAAAATTGCTGCTGCTTCTCGGAATTTTGGACACATACATAAACCCAGAGTGTTTTCAAGTGTTTCAAGCCATCAGGTCTAGGATTCAACCGTGTCATTGGCCATATGGAATTAAACCACCTTATCCACCATGCCACTGGCTGGCCCTATCTTTGACTTTCTTCCTCTTGCTCTGATGGCCTATTACATACAAAAAAATCTCATTGGATTTAACCCTGCATTTTTTTCCTTCCCCTGAGTACATGCTCTTTAATTTATACTTCACTGGCTCTTATTTCCTGGCTCTTTGTATTTTTTCTTGCAGGCTTAGACATTGCAGCTAGCTTTATTTTCCTTTAAAGCACAGCTCTCTTTGCATTGCTTCTCATTGGCTAGAAAATAAAATTTGAGCTCTGTTGAGTTATCTATTGTTGCATAACAAACCACCCAATATTTGCTGGCTTAGTACAACAGTTTTACTTGTTGACAGTGAGCAGAATATTGGGAAGGGCTCACCTGGGCCATTTTTCTCTGGTCCACATGCTCTTAGCCCAGGTAACCAGGGCTGGAGGATCCATTTCGTAGACAACCTCTTTACTTACGCTGTTTTAGAGGTAGCTGGAATGCTGGACTCAGCCTTTTATCTCCATGTAGTGTCAGAGCTTTCCATGTGGCCTCTCCAGCAGACTATTCAGACTTCTTACCTGATGACTGAGGGCTTAAAGAACCCTAGGTGAAGCTGCTGTCCTCTTAAAGATTAAGCTAGATCTGGCACAGTGCTCAGTTTGCTTGAATACGGCTATCCCTACTAAATCTTCTCTGGCTGCCTGCCTTCTTCCAACTGAAATAGTCTCTCTTTCTCTCTTTTAATTATTCTATTCAACATTATTTATTTATTTATTTATTTATTTTAATTTGACCAGATAGGGATGAGGGGGGCGGGAGTGAAGAAGCAAGCCACCAGGTCTGGGAGTCCAGCTCCCTCAACTACCATGCCACCTACTGGCCCCCGAAATAATCTCTTTATTGCACAGTGACTTTACTTCAGAGTATTTTTCATTGTGTACTGATGGGACTTTGAGTTCTTTGAAACAAGACCTATGTGGATTTTCCCCATGGCACCTAGCAAATCCTTTCTACTATGTGGCTAGCCCACAAGTATTTGCTGAATTTCTTTAATGTACTTTTCTTTTTTTTTTTTTTTTGAGAGGTTTTTGCTATAGGGTGCATGTGCTCGCCAGAAAGACAGAGAGAGACAGAAAGCGAGAAATTGTCCCCCAGGAGGGATGGCCACGCCGCAATCCCTTCTCCTCCTTTCTCCTCTAAGGAACTTGGGCATGTATGCACACGCGCCTGGCGTGAATTCAAGCCACCGGGTCCAAGACTCGAACTGCAGTTGACTACATGGGAGTCCAGCAACATAGCCATTATGCTAACTGCTGGTTCCATCTTTAATGTACTTTTAATTTAAAATGTTAATACAAATAATAATTTAGTGTAGAAAAATCAGGAAATTAAAGTAAGCAAGAAACATAGCTACTTTAAACATACTAGAGATAACCATTATTAACTATTTTATATATTGATTTAATTTTGATTAAATATTAGTTCAGGTTTAAAAACGATAGGTATTCAAAGAATGGTCAAGATGATAAACTAGTATTTGAATGAAAAGCAATAATCATTTATAGACATTTTTAAAAATCCCAGGAAGAGGTGGTGCCTTGCGCGGCCTGAGCATGTCACCTCCGAGACTGGGTCCAGCTATGCTTTGCCCCCTCTCCCCTGGGCTATTAAAGCAGTTAACTTACTAGTTTTGGGACCAGCAGGTGGCATGGTGGTTAAGGGCGCTGGACTCCCACATGGCCAACCATGGTTCTAGTCCTGGACCTTGCAACTCGTTTTCTCACTTTTTCTCTCACTCTGTCGTTCTCTGGTCAAATTAAAATAAATAAAGTTAAATAAAATTAAAAATAGGCAGAGTTTATTGAAAGAGAGGAAAACTCCTGAGCAGGGAGGGGTCCCAAGAGGGTTGCTGAAGAGTAGCTGAGGCTAGGGATTTTTATCCCAGCCAGGAGGGAGTTGTGTGTGCATTTCCCTCCCAAATGATTATGTTGTTCTTAGACATGAGGAGAAAAACTAAAGAGATGGCCCTCAAAGTATGAAACTTTTTTATTTTTGACATAGCTGTTGGTATCAAGTTATCCTATGAACAGTGTAAAAAAGTCCCCATTGCTCCGAATCCTTAACATTTGGTATAATCAGTTTCCAAATATTTAGTAATTGAATAGATGTGTGATATCTTTCTTTTTTTTTTTTTTTTTTTTTTGCCAGAGGGTTCATGTACTCACTAGGGAAAAGAAAAACCCTTTGCCCACAATGGGAAATGGTAATGCCACAATCCATTTTCTTCCATTACTTCATCCCATCAGAATTTTAGGTATGCATACACACACATGAACCTGGTGAGTGTTTCAAGGTGTGAAAGCTGAAATTCAAACCATGTTTAGCCATGTGGGATTTGGCTCCCTTACTAATACACTGTGGGGCTGGGCCCAGTGTATAATACCTTGTGAGTTTTTTTTCACTCTTTAAAAATACCAATATATGAAACCACACAAAGCAAACATAGCTTAATGAATTGTAGTAAGACACTTAAATCCACCAGTGAGGTCAGGATATAGACCCTCCTGAAGAAACAGCCATTGCCAAGATTCTTTCTTGTATTCTATCCTTATAACTGGTTCTTTCCAAAAGTAATTGTGAGATTAAAAATTATGGACTTTTCTGTGTACAAAGCAGAGAAATATTCAGTTATGTGACAGTTGCATAGTAAAATTTTGTTTAAAGTTAAAAAAATAATGTAGAATGATTAGTTATTTAAAATAGAATAATGTAAGCAGAGTTTAAAAAGTCATGGAAAATGTGCATTGAGAAAAAAACGATATGTGGATTTCAAGATATTTTTGCACCAATAAACAGGTACTTTAATTTCAAAAAAAAAAAAAATTATGGACTTTTTAAATCCCAGCTTCCTCTTTAGTTCCTTTCTTTTACCCACATTTTATTGTTGTCAAATCTGAACTGTAGTGTTTATTTTAGAGTCTAGGTAAGTGTGTGTCAGCCCTTTAAAAAAATTACTAATTTTTCTGGGTTTTTTTTGGAGAGGTTTTAGCTATAGGGCGCGTGCGCTCACCAGACAGACAGAGACAGAGAGACAGAAAGCGAGAAATCACTCCCCAGGGGGGATGGCCACACCACAATCCCTTCTCCATTCTCCTCGCAGGATCTTGGGCACGCACACACACGTGCCTGGTGTGAGTTTTAAGCCACCGGGTCCAGGACTCGAACTGCGGTCGACTACGTGGGAGTCCAGCAACATAGCCATTACGCTAACTACTGGTCCCCTGATTTTTCTTATAGAGCCTTTTTAGACTCTTCTTAATTGCCTCTCTTCATTAAATACTAGAGAATATGATTTTTCTTCTAACCTTTATTCTAAAACTTAGGGGCTGGGTCTGACTGGACTCAGGTTCAATCCCTTTGGCAAGACAGGTAGTATTCTTTCCTCAGAAGGTACTTAATGTCTTAGCTCTGTGATGTTAGCAGCTAATGGTATTTGGTGTCTAGATCAGTAGCAATTTACTGAGGCTTGTGAATTTTTTTTTTTTTGGAGAGGTTCTTGCTATAGGGCGTGTGCGTTCGCCAGAGAGACAGAGAAGGAGAAATCACCCCCCAGTGGGGATGGCCATGCCGCAATCCCTTCTCCTCCATTCTCCTCTTGGGATCTTGGGCACACACACATGCATGCCTGGCGTGGGTTTAAGCCACCGGGTCTGGGACTCAAACAGCAGTCGACTACATGGGAGTCCAGTGACATAGCCATTATGCCATCTGCTGGTCCCGTTCAATGATATTTTAATAGAAGATTTTCTCATTTATATTAGAATACTTTTTCCTAAATAATTATTTATTTAATTTTATTTATTCATTTATTTTAATTTGACAAGCGTGAGACACGGGGGTGGGGGTGGGGCGGGGGTGGGGTGAGAAACCAAGCCACAAGGTTTGGGACTTAAACCATAGTTGTCCATGTAGGAGTGTCCAGCGCCTTAACCACCATGCCACCTGCTGCTTCCCGCTGCTCCCATAAGTTTTTAAAAACCTTATTCTTGGGGCCAGCAGGTGGTATGGTGGTTAAAGTGCTAGGCTCCCACATGACTGACTGTGGTTCTAATCCTGGACCTGGTGGCTTTCTTTCTCATGTGTTCTCTTTCTCTCTCTCTCTCTCGTGAGCACATGTGCCCTATAGCAAACTTAAAAAATGATAATTAGTAAAATAAAGTTAAATAAATAATTTTTTAAAAATCTGATTCTTTGCCTTTATTTACCAATTTAAAGATATGAGGGGACTTTGAAAAATTATGGAGAAATGGAATTAAAGTGTAATTTGATGCAAAAAATTCTGGAGTCTATGCCTAGATTTTAAATAATGTGCATGTTCCATGATTTTTTAAAGGAATTATTTAATTTTATTCATCATTTTTCATTTTTCCTAGAGAGAAAGGTAAAGTGAGAAAGCAAGCCACCAGGTCCAGGACTTGAACCACTGTTAGCCATGTAGGAGTCCAGTACTTCAACCACCATATCACCTGCCAGTCCCTCCATGAACTTTTTGAAGACCCCGTTTCTTTCTGTAGGTACTGTTTTTGAAGATGACTTAAAAAAAAAAAAGTGAACTTTTTCACTTACACATTCTTAAGTGTTTTGTCAATAATCATCCTTATTAAAACTCAACCTGTTCTTTTTTAGGCAAACGGGAGTCTTTTTAAGACCTTTTTTTGGAATTCTGACAGGACCTAGTTAGTTAGTTAGTTAGTTAGTTAGTTAGTTAGTTATATATATATATATATATAGAGGTTTTTTGCTATAGGGCGTGTGCGCTCGCCAGACAGACAGAGAGAGACAGAAAGCGAGAAATCACCCCCGAGGGGGGATGGTCATGCCGCAATCCCTTCTCCTCCATTCTCCTCTCGGGATCTTGGGCACGCACGCACACGCACCCGGCGTGAGTTTTAAGCCACCGGATCTGGGACTCGAACCGTGGTCGACTACGTGGGAGTCCAGCGACATAGCCATTACACTAACTGCTGGTCCCAGAGGACCTAGTCTTAATAAGTAGTGTCTTCAGCTGTTTTGATATTTGAGAAGACAAAATGTTCCAGGTTTATTCTGTATAGTTCTATCAGGCCTGGAATCAGTAGGAAGTATCTCAAGGTTATAATCTAGATACTATAGATGTACATTGCTCCAAGTTGATCATTGCTTTTAGACTTTTTGTACAGAACTTAAATTATTTTCTGAATCAATACTATTTATAATTCAGATTTAGTACTATAGGGTTGAGGCACAGGAATTTAGTTATGATTTTTGCATCTGTATTCATGAGATGCTAGCCTTCTAATATTCTTACTGGTTTTTGTTATGTCAACCTCAAACTGATTTGAGAAATGTTTCTTCCATTTTTCTGAAAAAGTTTTTGTAGTATTTGTTGCCTTTGTTCCTCAAAAAGCCTTCACTGGGAAAGCTTTCTGAGCTTATAGTATTCTTTGGGGATAATTATTAATTATTGATTAAATTTCTTTCTGTCTTTGGTTTTTTTTTTTTGTTTTTTGTTTTTTGTTTTTAGTTTGCTC
The DNA here is from genome assembly GCA_026018925.1 of Tupaia tana. Lineage (NCBI taxonomy): Eukaryota > Metazoa > Chordata > Mammalia > Scandentia > Tupaiidae > Tupaia > Tupaia tana. The sequence continues at coordinate 46,679,161 of JAKSZU010000016.1, read as the reverse complement.
TAGGGTGTACCTACCAGAAAAAGATAGGGGGAGAGAGAACGTGAGAAAGCATCCCTACAGGGGGGAATGACCCTGCCCAATCCCTTCTTTTCCACTCTCCTCTTGAGATTTTGAAGACTCATGTACATGCACCCGGTGTGTTTTACAAGCTACCAGGTCTGGGACTTAAACCACAGAATTGGCCATATGGGATCCAGTACCTTAGCCACCACAAAGATCTTTTCCATAATGGCATATGCATTTGTTGTAGGTGGAGCTCAGTTCAACTATTTGTCTCCTTTGTAGATGGATATCCCTCATTTTTAAAAATTCTGTTTAGGTTTTTATCATAAACACATACACTTGCTAGAGAGAGTCAGAGAAACCGTGAGAGTGGGTGAAAAATCACCCACCAGGGATGGCCACACCATAGTCGTCTTTCTTCCATTCTCCTCGTGGGATTTTGGGTGCCCATGGACCCAGCATTATTTTTAAGCCACCAGGTCTGGGACTCGAATCGTGGTCGGCCACGTGGGAGTCCAGTGACTTAACCAGCACGCCACCTGCTGGCTCAATATCCCCCATTTTTTTTTGAGAGGTTTTCATTATAGGGCGCGTCTGCTCGCCAGAGAGAGAGAGAGACATAGAGACAGAAAGCGAGAAATCACCCCCCAGGGTGGATGGTGACGCCACAATCCCTTCTCCATTCTCCTCTCGGGATCTTGGGCACGCATGCACACGCGCCCGGCGTGAGTTTTAAGCCGCCAGGTCTGGGACGCGAACCGCGGTCGACTATGTGGGAATCCAGCGACATAGCCATTACGCTAACTGCTGGTCCCCCCCCCCCCTTTTTTTTAAACTTTATTTATTTATTTATTTTAATTTGACGAGAGAGAAAAAGTGAAAAAGCAAGCTGCCAGATCCGGAACTCAAACCATGGTCGGCCATGTAAGAGTCCAGTGTCCTTAACCACCATGCCACCTTCCAGCCCCCAACACCCCTTATTCTTAATGTTCTTTCTTCTTTTCAGATATTTTGGAATAGATGGTCACCATGTTTAGATACTAGGAATTACTTAGATATATTTCTGCATTTGAAAATGGCAGAGGGAAACAACAATGAAGAGATAATTCACTTGAACAGCTTTCACTGCCACCGGGGACAAGGTAAGTTGTTTGTTCTTACTTTCTCCCTTTTTTTAGAGAGATTTTTGCTATAGGGTATGTGAATATTAGTAAAGAGATAGAATGTACTAAAAAATAATTAAAAAAAGAACCAAGAGAAAATTCTTAGAGGCAAAAACTTAAATGAGAAGAAATAACTAAAATGTAAAATTTACTGTCAATCTGCTCAACAGCAAAGATCTGAGCTAGCAGATGAATCAGTGAACTTGAAGGGTAGATTGGTAGAGAATATCTATAGAACAGAAAGAATAAAGAATATGTGGGATATTAAGACTGAAGAATACGTGGGATACCATCCAGTTTACTGACACATAAAAGAATGGTCAAAAAAGAAATTTGGGGAACCAGCAGTTAGCGTAATGGCTATGTCGCTGGACTCCCACGTAGTCGACCGCAGTTCGCGTCCTGGACCCGGTGGCTTAGAACTCATGCCGGGCGCGTGTGAGTTTGTGCCCAAGATCCTGAGAAGAGAATGGAGGAGAAGGGATTGCGGCGTGACCATCCCCCCTGGGGGGTGATTTCTCGCTTTCTGTCTCTATGTCACTCTCTGTCTGTCTGGCGAGCGCACGCGCCCTATAGCGAAAACCTCTCAAAAAAGAAAAAAAGAAAAAGAAATTTAAAAAAATGATCAGAAACTTCTTAAATTTGATGAAAAACATTAACCTATATATTTAGGAAGCTAGGTGGACTGCCAAGAAAGATAAATATGAAGAAGTCTATGCCTAGACTTATCTTGATCTTTGCCCAAGTGGCCACATGAGACAGTAGAAATCTCTTTGTTCACAATACAGTCTGGATTACCTCTCATTTCTGCCCTGAACAATGTCCTTTGCCACCAATTTCTGAGCTTTTCTAGGGTCTGCATCATGAATTAGGCCACTTCTGGTTGGCTGCCCCTTTTGCAGGCTGTGAGTTTGAGGCTTCTCTTTCTGCTGAAGCACTTGCCATCTGTCAGTCTGCTGTTTTCCAGAATTTTGTTGAAGTCTCTTGCGTGGTATCATCTCTCTCCCTCTTTTTTGTACTTGAGGGTTTATACTTTAAAACAAACAAACAAACTCAACAGAGGAAGACTCGGAAGGAAAGGGAGAAAGCACCTCCTAATGGGGCATGGTCACACTGCAGTTCCTTCTCCATTTGTTAGGATTTGGGGCCTGTACACCTCTGTACCTGAGATGATTTTCAAGCTATCAGGCTGGGATTCAAACCAGGCAGTTGGCTATGTGAGATCTGGCTTCCCCTAATTTATCAGACTATGAAGCCAGCCCCTCTTTTTTTTTCCTATCTCTTTTTTCTTTTTCTTGTTTGTTTCTTTCTCCTCTTCATCTTCCTTTTAGGACTTTAATGCATTTTTCTCTTAATTGTCCACTTTAACTTTTTTCCCCCACCAGGGGCATGAAAGAATACCCCTTTTGGGGCATGATCACAGCACAATCCTTTTCCCTCCATTTCTCTATCTTGTCAAAATTTGGGACATGCATACATATGCATCTGGTATGTTTTCCCATTTGCCAGGGCTGGAATTTGGACCACGGTCAGCCATGTGGAATCCAGCTCCCTATACATAGCACTGAACTACTGTATTATGGGGCTGACCCTGTCCATTTTGACTTTTAACATTGTCATGGATCCAGGCAGGAAAAAAATAACAGTTTGTGTAATTCAGTAATTTATATCAAACATAATCTATCTTCAAACAAATAAAGTATAGTAGAGACTTTGAATTGCTACATCTGGATTGTTAATTTAACTGTAGTTATATTTATAAGGAAACTAGAGAAGTTAAATTGTTGCTGTCATAGATGCTAAAAGGATCCCTGACTAAAACATTGAAATATGTTTACTTAAATTACCATTTGGGTTTTGTTTAAGGTGAGCAGTCTTTTAAAAATTAAATTAAAAGTTTACTCTTTTCATGTTGTATTTTCAGATCTAGCCGTTTTCTTTTTCCTGTGGGGAATAGAGATGGGTGGAAGTCCATAAAAACATGCCTCTTAATGCTTGAATGCATGTGGTGCTTCATGTAAATTAGCACACCATGAACTTAGCTTTAAGCTTAACTCTATTTAGGCCAGAGTTTAATTAAAGAATTTAACGTGATCATGCCAGCCTCCCAGTAACTGTTCTCTGCCTTCCCATAGACTGGATCAATATCAGAGATGGGCCCATCACTATATCTGACTCCTCTGACGAGGAAGGGATTCCAATGCTGGTCACCCCAGCTCCTCAGCAACCTGAAGAAGAGGACCTGGATGATGATGTCATCTTGACAGAAGTGAGTTTTCTTAAACTTACTATGATGATGCGTTATTGTAATTTAATGACCTGATTCTTGAGACACACTGTAGGCTTGGTAGAGTAGCTCAGAGAATCTCTTTGCTCTTCTTGCTGCATTTCTGAGAGCAGCCCTCTTTCCACCCTACCTCATGTCCCTTAAACTTTATAAGCCATATGTTTCCATCTGTTTCTAGACTTCTATATCAGGCACTAGTCCTCACTGTTGTATGAGGGGACTTTAAAACATTCTTGGGATAATGGAATTAGAGTATGAGTTTATATATAGGTTTTTCATAGTATGCATTTTCCATGTACTTTTTGAAGACCCCTTATAATTATTATCGCATACTGTCAGGTAGGACTTATCTCCCCTTATTGCCCCATATTTTTCAAAATCATCTTGGATATTCTTACTCTTATATGAATTTCAGTCAGCTTTTCTAGTTGCAGAATAAATAAATTCAAAACAAATCTTACTATATTTATAGAAGAGTGTCTTTCCATGATATCTAGCCTTCTTTTATACTCCTCAGTCAGAGCATTTCAAATGTTTAACATCGATTTTTTAAAAATTTATTTTCCTTGTTACTGTATTTTTTTCTGTTGATTTTATAAGTGGTATCTTTCCTATTGTACCTTTGAGCAGTTTTTTTAATTTAAAACACTGTTGCCTTGGGGTTGGCAGGTGGTGTGGTGGTTAGAGGCATTGGACTCCCACATGTGTGACCATGATTCGAGTCCTGGAACTGGCGGCTTGCTTTCTCACTTTCGCTCTTGCTCTTGCTCTCACTCTGGCTCTCTCTGGTCAAATTAAAATAAATAAGTAAAGGAAGGAAGGAAGGAAGAAAGTAAGTTAAATGAAATAATTCTAAAAAAAAGAAAAAAAAAAAAAAAAAAAACCTCTGTTGCCTTTATATTAGCTTTATGGTCAGTCATCTTTTATTATCTGTAGTCTTTTTTTTTTTTTTTTTTTTTTTTTTTAAGTTGCCAGAGGGCATGTGTGTTCACAAGAGAATCCCCCAATGGATTGTGGTCATGCCACAGTCCCTTCTCCATTTTGGGGGTATATGCATGTGTGTACCATGTTTTTTAAGCCACTGAGACTAAGATTCAAACCACGATGGCTATGTGGGAGCTGGCTCCCTTAACTAGGCTATAGGGCCAACTGCGCTATTCATTTTTCAATCAACTATCTTAATTTGCATCTGCTCTATTGGCAAATGATACTTAGAATTTCTTTCTTTTCAATTTTTATTATTCTTTCTCCTCTCTAATTATTTCGTGACAATTTCTCTAAAAATTTAATAGCAATGATCTATAACAATAAGCATAGTAACAGCCAGGGCCTGATGTTTAAGGCCACTGGATCACACATGCCAGCCATGTGGTCTGAGTCTCAGACCCAGCATTTGAAAACACTTTGTTTATATGTGCATGTGTGCCCAGATTCATGAAAGGAGGGAGAGAAATGGAGGAGAAGGGAATTATGGTATGACCATTCTCATGAGGAATGTTCTCTCTCTCTAGCAAGCGCATACACCCTTGGGCATATTTAAAACAACAAAAAATAAGAGTAGCCACTGACATAAATGGGAATACTTTCAATTTTTCCTTCATTAAATGTGATGGTAATTTTTTTGCTTGATGTACTATTTGTTTTAAAAATTACGTTATGGGGACCAGCAGATGGCATAATGGTTATGTTGCTGGACTTCCACGTAGTCGACTGCGGTTCAAGTCCTAGACCTGGCAGCTTAAAACTCATGCTGGGAGCGTGTGCGTATGTGCCCAATACCCTGAAAAGAGACTGGAGGAAATGGGATTGCCATGCTGCAATCCCCCCAGGGGATGATTTCTCATTTTCTGTCTCTCTGGCAAGCACACATGCCCTATAGCAAAAATCTCTCGAGAGGAAAAAAAAAGAAAAAGAAAGAAAATTATGTTACAGAAATAGCCATTCTACTTTATTTCAATTTTTTCTTAAAAGTGAATGTGGAATTTTATCAGATTCAAATTTTGCATCTATAAATTATTGTATCATTTTTCCTCTTTGTTCTATTAATATGGTAAATTATTCCATTTCTGAAAAGACTCCACTCGATCATGTTATTGTAATGTGATGGTAATGTGTCACAGGATACCACTTGCTAATATTTTATCTGGAGTTTTGTCCATAGATCTCCTAAGTGAGATTGTCTTTTAGGTTTGTGGTGTGCCTGTGCTATCCTTGACAGATTTCTTTATTTCTTAAGAGAGATTTTTTGCTAGAGGGCACATGCTCTTGCCAGAGAGACAGAGGGAGACAAAGCGAGAAGTCACTGCCTGGGGGGATGGCCACATCGTAGTCCTTTCTCCTTCATTCTCCTCTCAGGACTTTGGGCATGCGTGCACACATGCCTGGCTTGAGTTTCAAGCCTTCAGGTCCAGGACCCAAACTGAGGTTGACCATGTGGGAGTCCAGAGATGTAACTATTATGCCATCTGCTGGTCCCATCCTTGACAAACTCTTATAAACATGATCTTGACTTAATGAGAAGGGTTTTGAAGTTTCCTGTATTTCTCAGGTTTTCTTTGTATTTTATAGAATTAAACAAAATAGTCTGTTCTTTTCTACTTCCTTTTTTCTGTGGTTTCTCCATTTTTCTTTCTTTCTATAGTTGCCCCTTGAACAACACAGGTTTGAACTGTACAGATCCATTTATATGTGGATTTTTTTCAGTGAATGTATTGAAAAGTTTTTTTGATTTGTGACAACTAGAAAAAATAGTGTTGGGAAAACTGCAACAAACAAAAAGATGTAGTATTAAATCATGACTGCATCAGATGAACTGTAGTACATTGTATACCTTTTTTTATTGTTCTTATTTTTTTAAACATCCATTATATACTTTTTTTTTTTTTTTTTAGAGGTTTTTGCTATAGGGCATGTGCGCTCGCCAGACAGACACAGAGAGACAGAAAGCGAGAAATCACCCCCTGGGGGGGATGGCCACGTCGCAATCTCTTCTCCTCTGTTCTCCTCTCGGGATCTTGGGCACACACGCACACGCGCCCGGTGTGAGTTTAAGCCACCAGGTCCGGGACTCGAACTGCAGTTGATCACATGGGAGTCCAGCGACAGCCACTATGCTAACTACTGGTCCCTCCAGTGTATACTATTGATACTATAATAATTTTATAGTCACTTCCTTTTGCTATTGCCATGAGTTCAAGTGTTGCAAGTGTCCTAAAACACTATGTGAAGGGCTGCTAGATGGCATGATAGTTAAGGCTGCTGGGCACTCCCACATGGCCGACCCGGGTTTGAGTCCTGGATCTGGTGGCTTGCTTTCTCACTTCCTCTCTCCCTCCCTCCCTCACACTGTGCCTTTCTGGACAAATTAAAATAAATAAATAAATAAAGTTAAATTCTAAAAAAAAAAACCACTATGTGAAGCTAATCATTGCTGCATGAGCACTTTCTCTCTCCAATAAAATATCACAGTGAAAAGTGATTTCACAATTTCATGTTTAGTACAGTACCATAAACCTTGCATAATACCATGGGACCTATATGAAGTACCACTAGTAATACAGGAAATTCTCCTGAAAATTGGAGAAAAGTCATGACACTACAAGAAAAAGTTAAATTGTTTGATATATATATATATATATATATATATATATATATGTATATATTGAGGTCTGCAGCTATGGGTGTCTGGCATTTAAACAGTAGCTATTAGTAGTTAAGTTTTTGGGGAGTCACAAATTATACATAGATTTTTGATAATGTACACTGTGGTTAGGGATGCCAACCTGTGATGTTCAAGGGTCAACTCTATTTGTGTTTCCCCCCTTTTTCTTGACTTCTTGAGTTAACCATTATTTTTCCTCTTTTCTTTTCTCCCTGTTTTCCTTCCTCCTTTTTTACCAAAGAAATGACTCAGATTTATTTCATAGTGCTAGTATTTGGTTTTTTTTTTTTTTACTGATTTCTGTGTTTGTTTTTATTCCTTTTTTCTACTTTAGCATATTGGACATACTTCTCAGCATGTATTTTTTGGTCTTTTTACTGTCTTCTTGAGTTATTCATTCTTTGTTCATTCTTTTATATTACTGTTCTAGTTACTTAATGCCATGTAATATATAACCTAAAAGCTTAACTGGTTTAAAACAACTGCAATCATTGTATTATTGCTGTTGGCTTCAGTAGTAAAGAATTTGAAAAGGGCTCAACTAAGGACCAGCAGATGTTGTAATGGTTACATCACTGGACTTCTACGTAGTCAACTGGGTTTTGGGTCCTGGACCCGTGGCTTGAAACTCACTCCAGGCACGAGTGTGTGCATGTCCAAGATCCTGAGAGGAGAGTGGGAGAGAAGGGATTGCAGTGTGGCCATACCCCTTGCGGGGTGATTTCTTGCTTTCTGTCTTTCTCTCTTTCTCTGTCTCTCCAGCGAGTACATGCATCTTGTAGCAAAAATCTCTCTTAAAAAAAAAGAGAAAGAAAAGGGCTCAGCTCGATGGTTTAGTTGTTATTCGTGCTGGTGCTGGGACAGTGGGGGACTAGAGCAACAGAGACTGGCAGGTATCACCGTCTTTAAGGCCTTTTTATGTGTTCACTCTCTCTCTCTTTTTTTTTTTTTTTTTTTTTAAAGATTTTTGCCATAGACTGTGTACACTCAACAGAGTAAGATAGAGAGGGAGAAAGTGAGAAATTATCCCCCAAGGGGGATGGCATGGATCACTATTTCATTCCTTCATATACTGAATACATACTGAATACTGAATAATATGTTCTTGCATATAGATATACAACATTTTGTTTATCTTCTCATTAATTGATGGACATTTGGATTGTTTTTACTTTTTGGCTATTATGAATTATGAATGTTGCTTTGAGCAATAATTTATCAGTTTTTGTGTGAATTTATGTTTTTATTTTTGTTGGAATATATCTACTACAAGTATAATAGCTTAATCATATGGTATCTCTATATTTAACCTACCAGACTGTTTTCACAGCAACTGCACCATTTTACATTTCTTCCAGTAGTATATAGGGATTCCAGTTTCTTCATATACTCCCCAACATTTGTTATTATTTGTCTTTTTGGTTATAGCTACAGAGTGTGAAGTGGTGTCTTATTTAGGAATTTTTATTGTTGGTGGTGTGATGGTTTTAAGTTTCTTTCTTCCTTGAGTGTGCTGAAGGGGATTGGGGAAAGAAAAGGAGATGACACTATCAACAAGGTCTTGGTACTATTGTCCAATAGCCAGCCTTGGATCGTGGGAATGCGTATGCCTCACATTCTTGGGGAGGTCTCCAGACATGAAGCCAGAACACTCCCAGGTAGATCAACCTTGGAGATTCACAATTTAACCACTGCAATATTGTTCAACCTCTCATTGCGGTTTTGATTTTCATTTCCATATGGCCAGTGATGTTGAACATCTTTTATATACTTAATGGTCATTTTAATGTCCTTTTTGGATTTTTAATATGTTCTTCAGAGAAATTACAGTTTTTTAAAGAGGTTTTTGCCTTTGGGCACATACACTCACTAGATAGAGACAGAGATGGTGAGAGGGAAGGTGAGAAATCACTCTCGGGGGGGATGGTGACACTGCAGTACCTTCTCCATTCTCCTGGGATCTTGGGCATGCACACACACGTGCCTAGCGTGATTTTTTTTTTTTTTCTTGTAGAGGTTTTTGCTATAGGGCTCGTGCGCTCACCAGAAAGACAGAGAGAGACAGATAGACAGAAAGCAAGAAATCACCCCCCAGGGGGGATGGCCATGCCACAATCCCTTCTTCTCCATTCTCCTTTCTGGATCTTGGGCACGCACGCACACGCACCCGGCATGAGTTTAAGCCACCGGGCCCAGGACTCGAACCGCGGTCAACTACATGGGAGTCGAGTGACAATAGCCATTACGTTAACTGCTGGTCCCCCTAGCGTGATTTTTAAATGTGTTATCTTTTTATGTTGAGTCTCTATATTAAAATACTATACCTTTTTTCTTTTTAAAATTTTGCCAGAGGCACATGCTCTTGCTAGATAGAGAAAGAGAAGGAAAGGAAGAAAGTACTCATGGGGGATAGTCATGCATTATATAATCCCTTCTCCTCCATTTTTTTTCCTCCCTTTGGGATTTTGGGCACACATGTACACACACTCGGCATGATTTTCAAGCTACTAGCTTTGACACTCAAACTATGTGGTTGATCATTCAGGATCTAACTGCCTTTATCACCAGGCTATGAGCTGCCCTCCCCCCTTTTTTAAAATTTGCCAGAAGGTACGTGCACTCACTAGAGGAGAGCGGGAGAAAGCACCCCCTAGTGAGCTGAAGTTAGGGCACAATTTCTTCTCCATTTCTTCATCCCACTGGGATGCTGGACATACACACACACACACACACATATTCCCAACATGTTCCTCAAGCCACTGGGTCCAAGATTTGAACCACACAGTTGGCTATGTGGGATCCAGCTCCCTTGACTGTTATGCCATGGAGCCAGCATTATATTGTCTTGTTTTAATTTTAATTTTGCTAATTATTAAAGAGATTTAAATTCTTTTTTAAAAATGAATTAGTTTATTCAACTTTATTTATTTATTTTTATGTGACCAGAGATGGACAGAGAGTGAGAGAGAGCGAGAGAGAGGTAAAGTGAGAAAGCAAGTCGCCAGGTCTAGAACTTGAACCACAGTTGGCCATGTGGGAGTCCTGCGCCCTTAACCACCATGCCACCTGCCAGCCCCAGAGATTTAAATTCTTTTCATATGTTTATTGGACATTTCTTATTCCCCTGCTGTGTTTGCATCCTTTCATTATTTCATATATTATGCAGTTATTTTGTTTGTTTTAGTGGTCTCAGAGGTTAAACTGTAATTCAAACTATAACTTAAGCTGTAGTTTGTGAATGGTTGTTTTGATTCTTACAGATACTATAGTGTCAGTTTTCAATGTTAAAGTAAATATGGAGAACAGAAACCTCTGTTTTTCCTTCTTTTCTATTCTATCTCAGAAGCTCGAAGTAAGTACATATGGAGGCATAGGCATAGGAAAAAAATGAATTATTATTATTAAAATTTCATTTTTTCTTAGACAAATAAACCTCAGACATCACGACCCAATCTCATCAAACCAGCTGCCCAGTGGCAAGATCTGAAAAGATTGGGAGAAGAAAGGCCTAAAAAGTCTAGAGCAGCATTTGAATCAGATAAGCGCAGCTATTTTTCAGTGTGTAACAACCCATTATTTGATTCCGGGGCACAGGATGATTCTGAGGATGACTATGGAGAATTTCTGGATCTTGGGCCTCCTGGAGTCTCTGAATTCACTAAGTCAAGTGGCCAAACAGAAAGAGAACCCAAACCTGGACCGAGTCATAACCAAACAGCAAATGACATCATCAACCCCAGATCAGAGCCAAAAGTCATTATCTTGGAAGAAGCTAACCTTCATTTTCCAGAAAATGATCCTTTGGAAATTCAGAACCAGTCATCTGAAGACTCAGAGGCAGAGCTTTCATCAAATCTTGGAGAATCAACTGCTATGGTTGATGATCAAGCCATCGAAGAAGATTGCTGGTTAGATCATCCTTACTTCCAGTCTCTAAACCAACAGCCCCGTGAGGTAACAAACCAGGTTGTTCCTCAGGAGCGGCAGTCTGTAGGAGAACTGGGCCCCTTTTTGTTTCAGCATGAACTACAAGGGCCAGCGTTTCCAAGGCCAGCTTTTCCAAGACCAGAACCCCAGCAGGATGGGATCCCAGGCCCCTCTTCTCCTCAGCCTGCCCATCCTCTAGGAGAGCTTGAAGACCAACAGTTAGCAATAGATGATGAAGAACCAGGTCCAGCCTTTCCTCTGCATAGGTCTCAGGAACCAAATTTGGAAAACATTTGGGGACAAGAAGCTGCTGAAGTAGATCAAGAACTCATTGCACTATTAGTGAAAGAAACAGTAAGTTTTATTTATATTTTATCAAGCAAATTATTGTAGATGCTATATATATATACTGAGTTTTCTTTCATCGCCAAAAAAAGAAAAGTTGTGTATGTGGTCTTCATTTCCATAAGAAGTATGTATTATAGAGGGACCAACAGGTAGCATAGTAGTTATGTCCCACATGGCCGACTGCTGAGTCCCGGACCCAAGGGCTTCAAACTCGTACTAGGCACGTGTGCATGCATGCCCAAGATCCCAGGAGGAGAATGGAGGAGAAAGGATTGCAGCATGGCCATTCCCCCGGGGGGTGATTTCAATTTCTCACTTTCTATCTGTCTCTCTCTGGTGAGCACACGCACCCTATAACAACCTCCCCCCCCCCCAAAAAAAAAAAAAGTATATATTGTATATGTAGAGAATAGAAGGAAAAAACTGTGAAGACATGAAGATGGAATTAGGATTCTTCATCTGTACTTAACCCTCTAGGAAGCCCTCTGAGATTCTATCTGCATCTCATGGTGCCTTGGTACTGTCATATGTACAGTCCTTACAGTTTCTTTAAGGGCCTTGAGTTCACTCGAAAATCAAACACTTGAGCACATTTTTTTGTATTACTTAGCTGCTGTCTAATATGGTAGCCACTAGCTTTATGTGGCAATTTATATTAACTGTATTACAGTTAAATAAGTTTACAGTTAAACAAATTCAGTTTCCAGTGGTTACCAATCACATGTGCTTTAATTGCCACATAGGGCTAGCAGTTAACTTATTGGGAAGCACAGAATAGAACATTTCCATTATCATACAAAGGTCTATTTGATAGTAGGATTATAATGAGTAACACAGAGATTTATGTGCATAGTTGGCTGCTGTTGGTCTTTAAATAAGTCTTAACGCTACTTCCCAGACTTTTTTCATTTGACCCACTAGGTTTTATGCTCCTTGAGGGTAGACATGGGATTATACCTTGTTTTTGGACAGCCTTTGCTTGGGCAGCAATACTCTACATTTGTTGAAATAATGAAGAATGGATTTGCAAAATAGGGCCAGAGGACCAGATGTTGTAAAGGGATCTTTGTGGACTTCATCTTCTGTGTAAACTGATGAATCCATGAACTTAGTATTGAATTTTAAGCCACACACAGACCTGTTTTATTAGGCCCTTTCTAGTTTTTAGTCATTGTGTATGTGAAGGGACTTCACAAATGTTCATGGAAAAAGTAATTAAAGTAAGAATTTTTTGAAATCCATACATAGTTTTTCATAATAATGCATTTTCCATAACCTTTTCAAAGATCCCCTCATTTTTGCATCTGATTTTTATTGCTATTTGAAACCATTCTAGTGAATGAAATATAAATAATGTCCTTATTCCTTTCTAGGAAGCAAGATTTCCAGATGTAGCAAATGGGTACATTGAGGAAATAATTCATCTAAAGAATTACTATGATTTGAATGTGTAAGTATAATATTATGCATATTTTTTCATTTTTAAATTTTGTCAGAGAGTGTAAGCATTCACCAGAGAGAGACAGACAGAAAGAAAGAGAGAAAGTATGCCCCAGTAGGGCAGGGTCATGCTGCAGTTCCTTCACCTCTCCATTCTGTGGGAATTTAGGGTACACGTGCATATATACCCAGCATATTCTTCAAGCTGCCAGGGCCAAGATTCAAACCATGTGGAATCCAGCTCCCTTAACCACCAGGCTATGGGACTGTCTTTTTTTTCTTTTTCTTTTCCTGTTTTTCAGGTGATATATATATATATACACACACACACACCATAAGATTAATTATTTTTTAAGTGTACAGCTCAGCGACATTAAGTATATTCACATTGTCACACATACATCACCACTATCCATCTTTTTTATCTTTGTAAATTACAACTTTGACATTAATTCTCAATTCCCTCCTTTCCCATATTCTGGCATCTGTCCTTCTATTTTTTGTCTCTAGGAATTTGATGATTCTAGGTATCTCATGTAAGTGAAATCATACTATATAGAGTACAGATTGTATCTGGCCAAGTATAGATTGGTGATATTTGGTAATCCTATAAATTGTATAGCCATTATCATTATCTTTCTCCTCTCTTCTATAACTTCTCTTTTCCCCCAACTTCCTTGTCTCTCAGTCTACGTTTTTGCCTCTCAGATGCATTTCAGACAATTTCTTTTAAAGAATTATTTATTTTATCTTATCATTATTACTGTTATTATATTTTAATTTGCTATAGGGCACATGCATTTATCAGAGAGAGAAAGTGAGGAAGTAAGCCACCAGGTTGAGGATTTGAGTCATGGTCAGCCATGTGGGAGTTCAGTGCCTTTAGTACTATGCCACCTGCTGGCCTCCAGACAGTTTCTTTTTTTTTTTTTTTTTTTTTTTTTTTTGAGAGAGATTTTCGCTATAAGGGCGTGTGCGCTCGCCAGACAGACAGAGAGAGACATTAGAGACAGAAAGCGAGAAATCACCCCCCGGGGGGGATGGTCACGCTGCAATCCCTTCTCCTCCATTCTCCTCTCGGGATCTTGGGCACGCACGCACATGCGCCCGGCGTGAGTTTTAAGCCACCGGGTCCAAGACGCGAACCGCGGTTGACTACGTGGGAGTCCAGCGACATAGCCATTACACTAACTGCTGGTTCCCTCCAGACAGTTTCTTTAGAACTGTCTTCTAGCTCTTAATTATGTTTTTAATAGGATGTAACCAGTCAAACCTATCTACTATGTACTTAATTTCAGTGATTATATTTTATCCATTTTTATTATTTTTTATTTTTTAGCGCTTTTGGTCATTTTTCTAGTGTTTCCTTTGCCTATTTTTTTTTTTTTAAGAATAATTTTATTTAACTTTATTTATTTATTTTAATTTGACCAGTGAAGGACAGAGTGAGAGAGGGAGAAAGTGAGAAAGCAAGCTGCCGGTCTAGGACTTGAACCACAGTCGGCCATATGAGAGTCCAGCACCCTTAACCACCATGCCACCTACCTGCCCCTCTTTTTTTTTTTTTTTTAGGAGAAATTTTTTGCTATGTAGCTTGTGTGCTAGCTAGAGAGACAGAAATCATCCCTTAGGGGGCATGGCCCTGCTGCAGTCTCTTCTCCTCCATTTTCCTCTTGGGATTTTGGGTATGCACACATGCATGCACATGCACCCAGTGTGAGTTTAAGCCACCGGGTTCAGGACTTGAACCACAATTGACTACGTGGAAGTCTAGTGACATAACCATTATTCCATTTGCTGGTCCCTGCCTGTGTTTTTATTCCTTTTATTTTAACTGTGATAAACACATCTTTGTGTTCTAGGTGTGATTCTTCTAACTGAAGGTAACCACAACTCTTACTCTGTTGTGCTTTGGGTTTTTTGTGTATTTTGTAAGTTTAAGTTCATTTCTTGATGTCTTAGTAAAATTGGTTTCTTGAGAGGATTTGCTTTTGCATTTGTCAGATGCCCAGGGGCAATGTCAGTCTAAGATTATTTTAAGTTTTTATCTTGAAGTTTTTGGTTCACCCCAGTAGTGAAAACTCAGTCTTGAATGAGTACTGGGTCAGCTTTAGAAATAATCAGGGTTTCATTTTCCTTCTACTCAGCATCAGAGTGTCAAGGTATGCTACGCTATGTAAAAGCAAGGGCTCCTCAAGTTTATTAGGATCAACAAAACCCACAGGAGAGACTCTTGCTTCTAATACGTCTACCTTACTTCTCCGGACTATTATTTTCACTTGAATTTGGGCCACTGAAAATTCCATTCAAACTTCCCAACTTATTGATGTACTTTAAAAGTATTTGTTTTAGTAACTCATTCAACATTTTTCAATGAGAGAGTCTCCCTGGGTATTTAATATTCCATACTGCTGGAAAAGCAAGCCATTTTATTACTTTACATGCCACTTAGCCACTCTCTTCAAACCTTTTCTCCACATTGATTTTTTTTTAAAGAATTATTTTATTTAATTTTTTATTTATCTATTTTAATTTGACCAGAGAGGGACAGAGAAAAAGAGAGAGAGAGAGAGAAAGTGAAAAAGCAAGCTGCCAGGTCCAGGACTCTAACCTCAGTTGGCCATGTGGGAGTCCAGTGTCTCTTAACCATTATGCCACCTGCTGGCAAGGAGACCTCTTTGAGTTTTGGATCAGATAAAGCATGAGATCATATAAAGAGATGGACAGATCTGAGTCTGACAAGCTTCCTCTCTGCCTTATCCTAGGGTGCAAATATTAGTGTAAAGCTAAACTTGTTTCTGTAGAAGGGAAGCCTTGTCCTTAGTTATCTATACCACTGAATATCTTTTTTTTTTTTTTTTTTTTTGGAGAGGTTTTTGCTATAGGGCACATGCGCTCGCCAGACAGACAGAGAGAGACAGAGAGACAGAAAGCGAGAAATCACCCCCCGGGGGGGATGGTCACACCGCAATCCCTTCTCCTCCATTCTCCTCTCGGGATCTTGGGCACGCACGCACACGTGCTCGGCGTGAGTTTTAAACCACCAGGTCCGGGACACAAACCGTGGTCGACTACGTGGGAGTCCAGCGACATAGCCGTTATGCTAACTGCTGGTCCCACCACTGAATATCATTTAACCTCTAGGATAGTTCCATTGGCTTCTGATTTCTGCCATATGGAATTGACATCTTGCCACATTTTAATATGTGAAGTTCTTTTTTTTTTTGAAGAGGTTTCTGCTATAGGGCATGTGCACTTGCCAGAAAGACAGAGAGAGGCAGAGAGAAAGCAAGAAATCTCCCCCCGGAGGGATGGCCATGCCACAGTCCTTTCTCCTTCATTCTCCTCTCGGGATCTTGGGCACGCACACACACGTGCCTGGTGTGAGTTTAAGTCACCGGGCCCAGGACTTGAACCGTGGTCGACTACATGGGAGTCCAGCGACATAGCCATTACGCCAACTGCTGGCCCTGATATGTAAAATTCTTAATATTGGTTTTCGTTTGTTTTTTCTTTATTTTACATTCATTCACTGTACATCATCACAGCATATAAAATGAGATTTCCCATCCAGAATACACTGTATGTTAGCTTAATAGTACTACTATACATGTTGTCATCAACAAATAATTTTTCCTTTCTTGTTTTTTACATATTTTGCATTTCCCCCCCGATTCCCTACTTACCTTCTGCCATTTCCCACCCTCCTCTCACACTGTCTCTGGTATCTATAGTTGCTTTCCATCACATTTTTTTTTCTTCACATTTTATTGATATACAAAAAATCTTTTCATTTATTTATTTTTTTGAGACGTTTTTGCTATAGGGTGTATGCGCTCACCAGAAAGAGAGAGACAGAGAGACAAAAAACGAGAAATCAATCACTCCTCGGGGAATGGTCACACTGCAGTCCCTTCTTCTCCCCATTCTCCTCTTGGGATCTTGGGCACACACGCACCTGTGGCATGAGTTTAAGCCACTGGGTCTGGGATTCTAAACCGCGATCAACTACATAGGAGTCCGGTGACGTAGCCATTACACCACCTGCTGGTCCCTGATGTACAAAAAAATCTTAATTAAATACTTTCAGTACCGAGTTCAACTTATATGTACATATCTGTGGATACATGTCTGACTTTAGGCATAAAACTTAATGAATAGAATGAACATACTATAAAGTAGCACCTAGCTGAGGCTATATAGCTTACTGTAGTCATTAAATAGGTATTTTTTATGTATTTTTTAATTTGAAGAAAAGCAGTTTTAGCTTTAATAAATCAAAATTACAAAATGTTAAGAAAAAATTTGCTTAAGGTTTAAAGCCACGGAAAAGGTTAGGATTCTATTCAGATAGTAGGTAGATGAATCTTTCAGTAGCTCAAGAGAAGACAGAAGAATTCTTAAATCTGGAAAACATAGCATAGGTGAAAGTCAGTCATGTTTTAATCAGAAGTTGTAATTTCTATTTCACCAGTTCATTCTCATGCATTTAATCTATCTTCTGTTTTCGTCTGATCTTTTTGTTTAAATTCTGAAAGTTAACATGCAATTTCGAACTTGTCCCTACCAATAAGTTGGTTATTTTTTGGACTCATTTCTGTCTTTAGTTTTCCTGATATAGCACTTCCTTCAGAACTTCTTAGAGAGCTGGACTGGTGCTGGTAAATTTTTTCAGGTTTTGTTTATCTGAGAATGTTTTTGTCTTTTCTTCCCATACGAAGGATAATCTTGCTGAGTATAGAATTCTTGGTTGAAATTGTTTTTCACTCAACACTTTGAATGTATTTTCCCATTTTTACATCGCTTCCAATGAGAGGTCCGCTGTTAATCTCATGGGATATCCTTTGTAAGTAACTTGATGTTTTTCTTTTCCCAATTTTAGAATCTTGTCTTTGTGGTTTTGGTGAATCTGGCTATGATGTGCCTTGGATAAGATTTTCTTGGGTTGATTCTAGGTGGGGTCCTTTGTATTTCCTAGGTCTGGATATTTGAATCCCTATCTGCTTTTAATACTTTCAAGGGAGGTTTTGATTTCCTATATTATAGCTTTTGTTTCTAACAGTTCCATTTCATTCTTTTTTATGGTGTATATTTCCTTTCAACTCGTGCAAGAACTTCCACAACTCCTGGAACTCGTTAACTTTTTCTCCTGCATCTTCTGGAATTCGTTGTCTCTCTTCTCTTGCATCTTTGTTAGCTTTGTCACTATGAATATTCTGAATTCTTTATCTGACATTTCCACGAGTTCCATTGTACAATCTGTGCATGAGTTACTGTTCTTTTCCCTTGTGGGAGAGATATTTTCTTTGTTTCTCATATTTCTTATACCTCTGCAGTGGTTTTTGGTCATCTAATGAATTATATGTTTCTTCCTAATTTCTTGAAGTTAAATCTGAGCATTCAGAGGTGGGCAGGAGGAGGTGATCTACGATCTCTCTGCAGTTCTGTTTTTCTCCCTTTGTGCAACAGATTCAGTGGGAATTGAGGATTATTTTGACCCTAATAGTAATCAGATGTTTGGCTCCTGTGCACCTAGACCTATCTAGACAATCAGTGTGTGGAGGCTGAGCAGCAAAGTTATAAAGGTAAAAGAAAAAGGGAAAGGAAAAGGATACAAAGAATAAGAAAAAGAAACAATAAAAGAGAAAAAAGCAAAAAAATGGAAACTGCTTGGCGTGCGTCTGCACTGCGTGAAAGAGAGGTCACAGCTCAAATGTAGATGACTTTTCAAGGGCCTGTGCTTCCTAACTGGGAGTGGGGAAAGGTGAGAATTAGCAAGATAAAGGAGAAAGACAGCTAAGCAGTGCTTTACATTAAAAATTTTAAAAATTAAAAAGAGACAGGCAGAGATAGGGAGAGACAGAGAGAAGAATACAGAGGGTACCCTATCAGGCTGGCGGATCTTGGGTTCTGGAGGGTGAAGTCTGAGCAGAAATTCTTCAGTTGTCTTAGCCCCTGAAAAGGATTGGTCACAGCTCAAATGCAGTTCTTAATATTGTTGATAATGAAAAATGGGAAAGAATTATGGTATTTAACTTTATTTATTTATTTATTTATTTTAATTTTACCAGAGAAGGACAGAGAGAAAAAGTGAGAGAACAAAAGAGCAAGCCTCTAGGTCCAGGATTTGAACCACAGTTGGCCATGTGGGAATCCATTGCCCTTAACCACCATGCCACCTGCTGGCCCCAAAAGTAGAAGATTTTAAAGGATTAAGTTTCTTTTTTTTTCCGTTGCCAAAGAGCACAGGTGCTCTCCAGAGGGAGAGAGAGAAAAAAAAAAAGAAAAAAAACTTGCCTGTGAGGCATGGTCACACCACAATCCCTTCTCTGTTTCTCCATCTTGTCAGGATTTAAGGCACACATGCCCAGTGTGTTTTTCAAGCTCTTGGGTCTGAGACTCAAAAAGCTGTCAGCCATGTAGCTGTCAGCCATGTGGATCTGTCTCCTTTAATTAGTAGGCTGTGGAGGTGCCCTAAAGGATAAGATTTTTTTTTATTTTATTTTGCTTTATTATTAATTAATTTATTTAATTTGACCAGAGAGGGACGGAGAGAGACAGACAGAGAAGGAAAGTGAGAAAGCATGTTGCCAGGTTCAGGACTTAAACCATGGTCAGCCATGTGGGAGTCCAGTGCCCTTAACTACCATGCCACCTGCTGGCCCAGCCTCAAGGATAAGATTTTTTTTTATTATTATTTATTTAATTTTATTTATTCACTCATTTATTTTAATTTGACCAGAGAGAGACATAGAGAAGGAAAGAGAGGAAAAGTGAGAAAGGAAGCCACCAGATCCAGGATGCAAACCGTGGTCGGCCATGTGGGAGTGTCCAGTACCTTAACCACCATGTCACCTGCTGGTCCCAAAGGATAAGATTTTTAAAAATAGAAATCTTCCATGTGTCCCACTAGAACACCACTGACTTGACTCATAAGTGGCCATTCTGTCAAAGATCATTCTTTTTTATGTGACCTTTTTATTTTTCCCAAATTCTGGTATCCAACAGTTTATTAGCCTTGGAGGCCAACAGGTGGCATGGTGGTTAAGGCAGCTGGACTCCCACATGGCTGACTGTGGTTCAAATTCTGGACCTGGCAGCTTGCTTTCTCACTTTCCTTCTCTCTCTGTCTCTGGTCAACTTAAAAAAAAAATAAAGTAAAATAATGACAGTGAATAAAATTAAATACAATAATTCTTTAAAAAAGAAAACAACAATTTATTAGCCTTGGTAGCCATTGTTACCAGAATATTGCAAAACAAGTTTGAAAGACAGGAGCTATCCCAGAAATGGTTTGTGATTACTTTGGTCATTTATTTGTAAGAAGTTGTTTGAAACTCTGAGCTTTTCCCCACAGCTACAGGATTCTTAATGGTGGCTAATTCTCAGATCTGCCTTCAGAGATCTATATTAACTTATAGTGCACACTAGATTATTCCAGGGCAAAGAATCATTATGAATGACAGTGGTTTTAAAAGAAAATGTGTTCAGGATTCCTGACTAGGAGTGTCTCTCCCTTTGCTATAACAGTAATAGGAAAGGAGTTTTTCCCTCTCTGGTCTCTAGCACTGTGTGCTGTAGACTTTACAGGCTATGGTGATAGGCAGAGGAGAATTTACAGACATGAAGCACATGAGACTCCTTGATATGGTGGAAAGAGGGGTTATGGAGATGTTACCCATCACTGGGCACAGGAAAAGAGAAGGCTTAGAACCTTGGTGGAGTTGCAGCATATGCATGCCTCTCCATTTTCCAGTCTCCAATCACTAGCTCCCAGGTGAGAAAAGGAATGGGAATGGGCATTTTCCTCTACCCTCTTCCTGCTGGACCTTACTACTATATACTATAGGCCCCATTGTTGACACTGGACAAAAGAGAACTGGGAAGATGGGAGTCAGAAGGAGGGGGTTGAGTCATGCTGTGATGCAGGAGCAAAGGAAAGGAAGATAAAAAGAGTACCCAGTTGCCCCCTTAGTTAAGCTGCTTTTTTTTTTTGGAGAGGTTTTTCGCTATAGGGCGCGTGCGCTCGCCAGACAGACAGAGAGAGACATAGAGACAGAAAGCGAGAAATCACCCCCCAGGGGGGATGGTCACGCCGCAATCCCTTCTCCTCCATTCTCCTCTCGGGATCTTGGGCACGCACACACACGCCCGGCGTGAGTTGTAAGCCACCGGGTCCGAGACGCGAACCGTGGTCGACTACGTGGGAGTCCAGCGACATAGCCATTACGCTAACTGCTGGTTCCCAAGCTGCTTTCTTGAGTTTGCCTACTACAGTACCCCACCTATGCTATTCTCGCTACTGTGAAGGCATCCCAGGTTTAGGTGGTTGACTGATTTAACAATGTTATAGGGTGAAGAGCCTGAGTAGTTAACTTTTGTTAAGTCAGTGGTGGTACATCAGCATTATCTTTTTCTACCTTTTTGAAGTATGTCATAATAGACAAGGTAATGGTTTTGGTGTAAAGAGAATTTGTTCATAAGAAAACATGGTCTGGGGACCAGCAGATAGCATAATGGTTACATCACTGGACTCCCATGTAGTTGACCATGGTTCAAGGCCCAGCCCCAATGACTTAAAACTCATGCCAGGTGCATGTTGTGTGCGTGCCCAGAATCCCAAGAGAATGGAGGAGAAGGGATTGCAGTGTGGTCATCCCTGCTGGGGAGGGGAGTGATTTCTCACTATTGTTTCTCTGTCTCTCCAGCAAGTGCACGCTCCCTATAGCAAAAATCTCTCTTTAAACGTGGTCTGTTCATCAGTACTTTAGTTAATAACTAAGTAAACTGAGTACAACTCAGTTGGCTCATACATACTTAAATTACTATAGGTACCAAAAAGTATTAATGAATCAACAAATGTCCTTTTTTTAACCAACTCTAATTCTTCTGTAGGGCGCGTGCACTTGCCAGGGAATGGCTGCCACAATCCCTTCTCATTTCCTTGGAATTTGGAGCACACATATATGCGCAGTGTAATTTTTCAAGCCTCCAGATCAGAACCTAGCAGGTGGCCATGTGGGATCCAGCACCTTTATCTTCCTGCTGACCCTATTTATGTACTCTTTTTTTTTTCCCCCTATTTATGAACTCTTTCAGCAAAAATAATTTTTAGATGAAAAATGTGAATACACATTTCCCCACCTTTTATTTGTTGATAGTTTTCTTAGCAAACAGCTGCTTTTCTTATAAATTCTCCATGTAGTTTAACCAGTAATAATTCTATGACTTAATTACATTGAAACCCACTCCATAGGGAAAGTTAAGAGGATTTATATCGATTAGAGTGTACATTGCTTTTACTACAAGCAGATGGCGTAATGGTTTCATTGCTGGATTCCCATGTAGTCGACTGAAGTTCAAGTCCTGGACTTGGCAGCTTATAACTCAGGTTGGGCATGTGAATATATGTGCCCAAAATCCCAAGAGGAGAATGGAAGAGAAGGGATTGCGGTATGGTGGCCATCCCCCTTGGGAGGTGATTTCTCACTTTCTGTCTCTGCCAAGCACACAGAGGTTTTTTTTTTCTTAAAAACCTCTCTTAAGAAAAAGAATGAGACTAGCAGGTGGTGTGGTTGAAGCACTGGACACTCCCACATGGCCGACTACAGTTCGAGTCCCAGACCTGGTGACTTGCTTTCTCACTTTCTCTCTGTGTGTCTCTCTCTGGTCAAATTAGAATGAATGAATGAGTAAATAAAATTAAATAAATAATTCTTTTTTTAAAAAAAGAGTGTACATTGCTTTTTAGGCTAGCAAACAAAAATAGAAATTCATTGTAGTTTTTTAATTTTTATTTATTTATTTTTTTATTAGTGAGATTTTTGCTATAGGGTACATATGCTTGCCAGAGAGACAGAAACTCTGAGACAGAGAGACAGAAAGCAAGAAATCACTCCCAAGAGGGGATGGCCGTGCCACAATCCCTTCTCCATTCGCCTCTCGGGATTTTGCGCATGCACCCATGTGCACCTAGCATCAGTTTGAAACCACCGGACTCAGGACTCCAACCATGGTCAACTATGTGGGAGTCCAGCGATGTAACCATAACAGCATCTGTTGGTTCCCCCAGTGTAATTGTTTCTTGTTTATTGAATTGTTTAGTTTTTCGTGGCTGCAGACATCTTAATATCTTGATAGGCCAGTAGTAATTTGTAACTAGGGACTTTATTTCTCAAATACTGCATTTGAATCAGTGAACAGATAAGGGGTTTGGAAGCAGTATAAAAGTAACCACATTTCCTTTTGCAGACTTTGTAATTTTCTTCTGGAAAATCCAGATTATCCAAAGAGAGAAGATAGAATTGTTATAAACCCCAGTAGCAGCCTGCTTGCCAGTCAAGATGAAGCAAAGGCAAGTTTGGGGCTTTTGTTTTACAGTATCTATCTGAAAATACAGTACTTTTGTTTTCTTTATGGGAAGAATGTACTTTGTCAGGCAACTAATAATAAAGACTGGGGGGAGGTTTTGAGTGAGGATCAATAAGATTTCTGAATATATTTATACTTCAGTGGGATCTATCAGTCTGAGCTAATTTGAATTCTGTATTAAACTCCTGTCTTATGTTATAACTCTTATGTTGGCTTTCTCACAAAAATAAACAAATCCTCCATATCTTTAATCTTAAACAGCATATTCTTAAAATGAAACAAGAATTGGCCAGGATTCTTTTGTTTTTATGCCATAGGGCGTGTGCGCTCACCAGAGAGAGAGAGAGAGAGAGAGAGAAATCACCCCCCGGGGGGATGGCCATGCCACAGTCCCTTCTCCTCTCTTCTCGTCTCAGAATTTTGAGCATGGGATGTGGAAGTGCCTGGCATTGATTTTCAAGCTGCCAGTTCCAAGATCCAAACTGTGGTTAGCCATGTGGGAATCCAGCACCTTAACCACCACACCACCTGCTGGCCCTGGCCAGGATTCTTGATATCGTTTTAGCTTTTAAACATTTAATGAAAATTTTTCAAACATACAGAAAGTTGAAATATTTTACATTGATCACCTATAAACCCACCACCCAAGTACTACTAAAGAGTTAACTGTTGTACTGTATCCACTTGATTGCACATCTTCCTTATACTTCATTTCATTACATGCATTTCAGAGTAAATCGGAAAAAACGTCAGTATACTTCCCTGTAAATATTTTAGCATGCAGATCATTAGCTAAACTTTAATATCTGTTTATAATTTTTTCTTTGATATAAAATTTGAATATAATGCATACACATGTTTAACCAAATCTGTTATCAAAATGTAAACCATTTGTTTTTTTTTTTAAAACTTTAGTCATGGAGCCAACAGGTGGCATAATGGTTAAGGCACCAGACTCCCACAGGGCCTACCATGGTTCAAGTCTCAAACCTGGCAGCTTGCTTTCTCATTTTCCCTCTTTCTCTCTCTGTTTCCCTCTGATCAGATTTTAAAAAAATAATAAATTCTTAAAATAATGTTTTTATAAAAAGTAATAAAAATTAAATAAAACTCTAATCATTATTTTCATTTGGGATCCAAACTAGCATTTAGTATGTTATATGGTAAAGGAACTTATAATTCAGAATTAACTTTATTTAGAGCTATCGCTTGATGCTCCTACTCCCTACAGATTTTATTTTATTTTTTTTGGAGAGGTTTTTGCTATAGGGCATGTGCACTCGCCAGAAAGAGAGAAAGAAAGCGAGAAATCAACCCCCCAGGGTGATGGCCGTGGACAATCCCTTCTCCTCCATTCTCCCCTCGGGATCTTGGGCACATATGCACACGTGCCTGGCGTGAGTTTAAGCCACCGGGTCCAGGATTTGAACCGCAGTCAACTATATGGAAGTCCAGCGACGTAGCCATTATACCAACTGCTGGTCCCTTTAAAGAATTATTTTTATTCAACTTTTATTGATTTATTCATTTTAATTTGACCAGAGAGGGACAGACAGAGAAAAAGTAAGAAAGCAGGTTGCTGGGTCTGGGACTCAAACTGCGGTCGGCCATGTGGTAGTCCAGTGCTCTTAACTACCATGCCACTTGCTGGCCCTCAGATTTTTTTTTTTTTTTTTTTTTTTTTTTAAGAGAAATTTTTGCTATAGGGAGCATGTGCTCACTGGAGAGATAGAGACAGAGAGACAGAATGCAAGAAATCACCCCTCATGGGGGATGGCCGCACAACAGTCACTTCTCCATTCTCCTCTCAGGATTTTGGGCACATGTGCACACACACCTGTCGTGAATTGTAAGCCGCCAGGTCCAGGACTTGAACTGTGGTTGATCATGTGGGAATCCAGTGACATAACCATTATGCCATCAGCAGGTCCCTCCACAGAAATTTTTTTTGGGGAGAGGTTTTTTCTATAGGGCGTGTGTGCGCTCGCCAGACAGAGAGAGAGAGAGAGAGACAGAAAGCGAGAAATCGCCCCCCAGGGGGAATGGCCATGCCGCAATCCCTTCTCCTCCATTCTTCTCTCGGGATCTTGGGCATGCACGTACATGCGCTGGTGTGAGTTTAAGCCACCAGGCCCAGGACTTGAACTGTGGTCGACTATGTGGGAGTCCAGCGACATAGCCATTATGCTAACTCGTGGTCCCCACAGATTTTTTTTTAACTATCTCTTTTATATATTCTGTAGCAAGAAAAGAAAATGGTTTTGTCTCAGCATTTTGTTGTAAGATTGCTGAGAGATTGTATAAAATCCCCAACAATACTTCTTTACTATTTCTGACTTGTAAAACTAGTCCCCAGATTCTAGACAGATTGTTTAACCTCTACCCTCAGCCACTATTTCCTCTTCTCTGTTACAGGACTAGTAACCCCCTATAGGGTAATTGTGAGAACAAATGAAATTATTCTTTTCTGTTATATGTAATTCTTAAAATGATTTCCCACTCATGAAAAATGCACTGTCTGGCTCCTAATTTTGTGTTTTTCTTTAATTTCAGTTGCCTAAAATAGACTTTTTTGACTATTCTAAATTGGCTCCTCTTGACCAGCGCTGCTTCATCCAAGCTGCTGACCTCCTGATGGCTGATTTTAAAATGCTCAGCAGTCAGGACATCAAGTGGGCACTGCATGAGCTCAAAGGACACTATGCAATCACCCGAAAGGTGCTGTACTTCATCTTTCTGGGGATGGGGGTGGGGTGGGGGAGGCGGTCACACCTCTTGACTCCTTCCTGTGATAACAGAATGATGAGTTCAGCTTGCAGAAATTGAGATGGTTTATGATGGCAAAGAGCTAAGGAGTTTGTCAGGGTGATGATAAATAGACAAAGGTATTTGCTGATCAGGAAGAACTAAATTAAAAGAAATGATAGAAAGGAAGTTCTGGTTTGACCATAAAGACATGGTTCTGTGAAATGCAGCTGACCGGAGTAGGAAAGATGACTTCCAATCCTCCCTGATCTGCTTTCTGACTTGGGACAGGTCACACAACCAACCCAGGTGGCTTAGTTTTGTGTTACATGAGTTAAGATCTGTAAAGAGCCCAGAACAGAGTGGTGCATAGTAAGTTGGGGTTTGCCTCAGAAGAGAGGGAGCAGCTACTAACAGCTCCCTACATTTCCCCCCAGGGCCCTAAATAATATGTTACTGAAAGGCCTCTGTTCCAAAGCTTAGATGAATACTGATTACTAATGGGTAACACAGACCTGCCTCATTTAGTGCCGTATGTTATACAGTGCCCATCTTGTAGCGGCAGGCCACCAGGACCAGGAGCTAGCTGGCTTAGTCTTCTTGGTCTCTCTTGCTGCTATTAGGTCCTATTCTCCTGCTGAAGTTCTGTGGTTCCCAACAAACATTATGATTTTTTCCCCCAAAGGACAAATAAATGTATTATTTTAATGGTTAAAATAGCTACTGGGTCTTACCTAAAAAAGAGACCTTGGGTGAATGTGGCCTGTGCTTTCTAGGCCAAGCCCCTTACACCTTGAGGTTGCCAGGGTTGGGACAACTCTACAAATTTCCAATTGTAGGTTAATTTTAGATAAAATTACTCTGAACGGAACATGTTAGTGTTTCTATTTCTAAATGTCATTTCCCATGGTATGTAATAGGGAATACCTATATTGTTATTGAAAAGTGAATGAGCTTCCCCTCTAAGTAATGGGGCTGCTTGTTCGGTGGAAAGTTTAGAAACTTACGCAGGTCTTAATGTCAGATGAAGTTGGGCTGTTTGAATTAAAGAGAGGTATTTGGGACCAGCAGGTGGTGTAGTAGTTAAGGTACTGTAGTCTCACATGGCCGACTGTAATTTGAATCCTAGGCCTGGCAGCTTGAAAATCACATCAGGTGCATGTGACCAAAATCCTGAGAGGAGAATGGAAGAGAAGGTATTACAGTGTGGTCATCCCTCCTGGGGGCTGCTTTCTCACATTTTTCTCTCTCTGACTCTCTGTCTCTTCGGTAAGCATAGATGCCCTATAGCAAAAATCCCCCCCCCCCCCAAAAAAAGAGAAGTATTTAAGAGGAAAAATTGTTTCACAGAAGCTAAGAGATGATACACTCAATTAGAATTTACAGCTTACCCTTGCTATGTGTGAATGGTGGGTGAAGAATTAGAAGATATACCCAGAAATGGTTCTGAATAAGACACTAGATGGCTTTTCTGTGTCACCTCTAAACGTGACTGCTTAGGAGAAGTCATGTTCACAGTGGAGACTGGGATGCATTTCTCTGAAAATTTTTTTTTTTTAATAAACATACACATAAAAGATTGTGTTATAATGAGCCCCCATTTACCCATTTGTCAGATTAAATAATTTTCAATTCATGCCCAATTTTGTTTTATTTCTACCCCTTCCCATTTAGCTATCTCCCTCCCAGTTTTCAAATAAATTACAAACATTTCTCTTTTTTTGTTTTTTGTTTTAGATTTTCGTCGTCAGGCATGTGTACTTGCTGAAGAGAGACAGAGAAAGGTCACCTCTAGGAGGAGTGACCACACTGCAATCTCTTCTCCTCCATTCTTCTCTGGGGATGTTGGGCATGCACATATATGTGACCAGCATATTTTTCTTTTCTTTTGTTTAAATTATTTTATTTTTTGGTATTATTATTTTTAAGTTTGCTATAGGTCACATATGCTTACCAGAGAGAGACAGAAACAGAGAGTGAAAGTGAGAAAGCAAGCCACTAGGTCTGGGATTTGAACCATGGTTGGCCATGTGGGAGTCCAGTACCTTAACCATCACACCACCTGCTGGCCCCTCTTTTTAAAACTTTTTTAGGGAGATCTTTAGCTATAGGGTACATGCTCTTGCTAGAGAGACAGAAAGCAAGAAATCACACACCAACTCCTCCCCAAGTATGGCCACGCCACAATCCCTCCTCCTCCATCCTCCTCTCAGGATTTTGGGCATGCACGCACACATGCCTGGCATGAGTTTCAAGCCATTGGGTCTGGGATGCGAACCAAGGTCGACCATATGGGAGTCCAGCGAGGTAGCCATTATACCATCTACTGGTTCTGCCCAGCGTGTTTTTCAAGGTGCCAGGGTCGGGACTGAAACCGTGCAGTCAGCCATGTGGGATCCAACTGGGATCAAACGCCTCAATCACCACACCACTTACTGGCCCAGTCACAACTATTTTAATGTTTATCTTTAAAAGATAAAGACGCTTTTTTTTTTTTTTTGGAGAGGTTTTTGCTATAGGGCTCATGCACTCACCAGACAGACAGAAAAAGAGAGACAGAAAACAAGAAATCACCCCCCGGGGGGATGGCCACGCCGCAATCCCTTCTCCTCCATTCTCCTCTCGGGATCTTGGGCATATGCGCACACGCGCCCGGCGTGAGTTTTAAGCCACCAGGTCCAGGACGCGAACTGCGGTCGACTACGTGGGAGTCCAGCAACATAGCCATTATGCTAACTGCTGGTCCCAAAAGATACAGACTCTTTGAAAACTTAATCAAAATACCATTATCACACCTTCAGAGTGAGTATTATTAGATAGCTAGTCACTGTTCATATTTCTCTGAATGTGTCAAACATCTTTTTAACAGCTTGTTTGGTCATATCAGGTTCCAAGTAAATATGTTTATTGTAGTTGGTTGGTATGTTATTGATAATCTATAGATTCTCTCTCCTCTTTTCCACTCTCTTTTTTTCTTGCAGGTTATTTGTTAGAAAAAACTAGTTGTTTGTTCTATAGGTTTTGTTTGTTTATTCATGATAGAGACTTTTTATGCTTCCATGGGAGAAAGAAAAAAGAATGGGGCAGTCAGGGAAAAGCACCCATGTTAGGGTCTCATTAGGCCGCAGGGCACTTTCCACAGCCCTCCAGCTTGTCAAGATCTTGGGCACACACATGTGCCTAGCATATTCTCAGGCCAAATGAAGGATCCAATGGTAAACCATTAGTTTCCAGCTCTGTAGTTCATTATACTATAGGCTGCACCACCTAATCTGGGCTGTAATTTTCAGTCTGGATTTTGCTCACTGCAATTCCACAGCATCATTAACTGGTCCTTAGATTTCCTATGTTTACTAGAAATTGAAAGTTAGATATAGATATAGTTGATCAAACTCAGGTTTGTGGCAGTTTTTTTGCTTTGGATTTTAATTCATTTTTGTCATTTATTAGGCTGTAATTTTGAACAAGTGTTTTAAATGTGATAAGCTTCAGGTTGTTTTTTCAGCATATAGTGTATATCTTATAAGGCTTTTAAAATAATTATATAGCAATATATATAAAGCCCTTAACACAGTGTCTAGCATATATCAGGTTTCAGTAAATCAGTTCCTACCTCTTCACACTTCTTTCTATGTACTGTAGAATAATTTTCAAGTTTTTGTATTGTCTTCAGAGTTAGTCATTAGCTTATTACAAGAGCCTTCTGGTGACACTCTTGTTAAAAGTTTTTCAGCACTGGGACCAGCAGTTGGTGTAATGGCTATGTCGCTGGACTCCCGTGTAGTCAACCGTGGTTCAAGTCCCAGACCTGGTGGCCTAAACTTACGCCAGGCGTGTATGTGTGTGTGCCCAAGATCCCGAGAAGAGAATAGAGGAGAAAGGATTGCAATGTGGCTATCCCCCTGGGGGGTGATTTCTCACTTTCTGTCTCTCTGTCTTTCTGGCGAGTGCATGCATCCTATAGCAAAAACCTCTCAAAAAAAAAAAAAAAAAAAAAAGAAAGAAAGAAATAAAAAGAAAAGAGAAAAAAAGATCTCACCCTTTCTGTTACCTACAAAGGATATCCCATCAGGCTAACAGCAAACTTCTCATTGGAAACAATGCAAGCGAGGAAAGAATGGGAAAATATATTCAAAGTATTAAGGGAAAAGCAATTTCAACCAAGAATACTGTACTCGGCAAGATTATCCTTCATATAGGAAGAAAAGACAAGAACATTCTCAGATAAACAAAACCTCAAAGAATTTACCAGCACCAGACCAGATCTCCAAGCAGTTCTCAAGGGAGTGCTATATCAGGAAAATTAAATACAGATACACAGAAATAAGAGTTAAAAAACTAAGAAAATGGCCAACTTAATCATAGGGACAAGTCTGGAGTTAAATATTATATACCATAATTCAATAGGGAAGATTGAGCCACAACAGAAGATAAAGTACATGAGACTGAACTGGTGAAATAGCATTTTATGACTTTTGACTAAAACATTTCTGACTTTCTTCTAGGCTTTATTGTCCAGTTTTAAAGATTTTTGTCCTGTTTTGAGCTGCCTATAGGTTCATGTACCTACTATTTGAACAGAATCCTAACCTGTTTCCTGGCTTTAAGTTTTAAGCAAAGTTCCTTAGCATTTCTTTGATTTATTTGAGTTAAAACTGTTTTTGAAATTACCAGCTGAACTTGCTATGGAAAATAGTTAGATTATTTAAGAAATTGTTTTATCAATAAAGTATGGGGGGGGAAGGAATGGAAGACAACTGTAGACACCAGAGATAGTGTGAGAAGAGAGTGGGAAAGGGCAGAGGGTCAGAAATAGGGGTACCAAAAAAAAAAAATAATTATATATATATGTGTATATATATATATATATATATATATGTATATATAAAACTAGAAATGGAAAATTATTGACAATAGCATGCATGATTAAGCCACTGTGCAGTATGGGAAGTCATTTTATGTGCTGAGACAATGCTTAGGGAATTAATGTAAATTAATTAATTTTTAAAAAAGTTTCAGGAAAAAAAACATGAAAATTTTTTTCTTTAAATTTAAAAAATATGCATTAAAAATACCTATTTGATGACTGCAGTAATCTGTATAGCCCTAGCTAGGCGCTAATTTATAGTATGTTCATTCTACTCACTGAAGTTTATGCCTAAAGTCAGACTTGTGTTCATGGATATGTATATATCATCTGTGCTTGCTATTGAAGATATTTAGATTGATTAAGATCTTTAGCGAATCAAAATGGGGGGGGGGGGGGGGTAAGGCATAGAAAGCAACCATGGATACCAGAGACAGTGTGGGAGGAGGTGGGAGATAGGAGAGGGTAAGAGATAGGAAATTAAGGATGGGAAATAAAGCAAAATATGCAGAAAGCAAGAAATGGAAAATTATTTGTTGACGATAACACGTATGTTGATGTGCTTCATTGAGCCAATATACAGTGTATCCTGGATGGAAAATCTCATTCTGTGTGTTATAATGATGTCTTATAGTAAATGAATGTAAATAAATAAATTCAAATTAAAAAAAAAAAAATCAAATAGTACTGGGACCAGCAGATGGCGTAATGGTTATGTTGTTGGGCTCCCATGTAGTCAACCACAGTTTGAGTCCCGGACTTGGTGACTTAAAACTCACCAGGTGCATGTACATATGTGCCCAAGATCCCAAGAGGAAAATAAAGGAGAAGGGATTGTGGTGTGGCCATCCCCCTTGCTTTCTGTCTCTCTTTGTGTCTCTGGCGAGTGCACATGCTCTATATATATAAAAAAAGTATTACTTTAAAAAAAAAAAATCAAATAGTGCTAAAGTGCTTATAAATTCTTAAATGGCAGGCTGAGGCCACCTCTTTATCTACTGTCCAGATGCAACCCTCAACTCTCTTTTTCTTTTTTTGTATTTACCTCCAAAGCATGTGCTCATATTTGATTCATCAGCTTTTGAAATTATTTGTAGCTTTTGGACCAGCAGATGGCATAATGGTTACATTGCTGGACTCCCACATAATTGACCACAGTTTGAGTCCCAGACCTGGCAGCTTAAAACTCACTCTGGGCGCATGTGCATGCATGCCCAAAATCCCTAGACGAGAAGGGATTGTGGTGTGATTATCCCCTTGGGGGATGATTTCTCACTTTCTGTCTCTCTGGTGAGCACATGCACCCTATAATAAAAATCTCTCAAAAAAAAAAAAAAAAGGAAGAAAGAAAAAGAAAATTATAGCTTTTTTGGTAGGTGGAGAACCTAGATCTAACATACACATTCATCTTTTCAATATACTCTACAGTTTTTATTGAATCTTTTTTGAGAGTTTCATTGTTAAGACTATGGAAATGTTGGGGCCAGCAGGTGGCATGGTGGTTAAGGTGCTAGATTCTTACATGACTGACTGTAGTTCGAACCCCAGACCCAGTGACTTGAAAATCACACCAGGCAGTGTGTGGCCAAAATGCCAGGAGGAAAGTAGAGGAAAAGGAATTGTTGTGTAGCCATTCTCCCTGTGGGGGGTGATTTTTCACTTTCTCTTTCACTGTCTCTGTCTGTCTCTGGCAAGTGCACACACCCTATGATAAAAAGTGCACACACCCTATGATAAAAACCTTAAAAAGAAAGACTCGGGAAACGTTTATTGCTAGGGCAAGTAACTAAGTAGCATTTTCCTGAATTTTCTGTTTCTCTTGGGGTTAAAATTAATTACCTCAGTTTTTTCATTTGCTTTGGTTTTCTTTCATTTTGGTTTTACTTTCAAACCTCTGCATATTTTTAAAGCTGACAGTTAACCCTTTGATTCATTTTTCACCCAGAGTCCTTCTTTTTCCTTCAGTCAGTTGTGATTGCTCTCTACACTTGGCGTGCAGCCTAAGAAGGCAAGCCTTCAACCATCATCTCGGTTTTCCTTTCTGCTCATTTATTGCCTGTATTATAGATGTCATGATTTTGTCTGTCTTGGTTTACATTACTCAGACTTGACTGAAAGTTCTACTGGGTTGAAAATTACTTTCCATCCAATTTTTTCTTGAAAGTTCTGCCACAGATATTACTGTCTCCTTTGTTCAAACAAGCTGTTGGATGCTTGCCACAGTCTACGCACTGGCAATATTATAATGAACAATACAAGGCTCTTTCCCTCATGGGACTTAATACTAGTGGACTGGGGCATCTCTTCTAAACTACTTTTTAGCTTCTATTCTCTAAGATGGTAATTCTCAAAGTCTTCACTTCCTAGGATTCCTAGATTTCTCCTGCCAAGTAGCTTTTTTTAAAAGAATTATTTAACTTTTCTTTCTTTCTTTCTTTACTTATTTTTAATTTGACCAGAGAAAAAGAGAGGGAAAGTAAGAAAGCAAGCCACCAGGTCTGGGACTCGAACTGTGGTCAGCCATGTGGGAGTCCAGTGCCCTTAACTACCACACTACCGGCCAGCCCCCAAAGTGGCTTTTATAGTCATTTTGGGCTTTATACAAGTGACACATCCCCATCTCTGGACCTGACCTCTCAGTCAGATTTCTGTCTCTGTCCATTCCTCAGTTTTTACTTCATCAGAATGCCCATTGTAGTGTTTTCAGGTAATCCCTTAAGGAACTTTGGCCATTGTCACAGATATCCTAATAATCTTACTAGACTGTGTCCTTGATTCTCAGAATTGATATTATGAGTGGCTATTGATTTATGAATGTGAACAAACTGGAGTAGAAATACCAGACAATAGCAAAAGGGAAAGTTATCCTGAAATATTCATTGATCCTAGGTTCTTTCCCTTTGAGCTTTTTGAGTACTTCATGATCGATACCATGCTAGACCCAGAGGATACTAGGATCAGTAGAACACAAAGTGAGTCCTTGCAGAGAGCTTTCAGTCTGGTTGGGAAGATCGGAGGTGGGGAGTCATAATTTTAACACTGTACGAGTGTTCTAAAAGCTGGTAAATAAAGCCATTGAGAGCACTAGGAAAAAGATGAAAATGTCATTTGAGCAGAGTCTGGAGGAAAGATGGAATTTCACCAGAGGAATGATGCTTGCAAAGGCTAGAATTAAGGAAAGATAACCATGCTGCCTTTGGAGGGTGTAGACTAGCAAGTGTCAGAAGGAAAGAATTTTCATTTTGTAAACCATTTTTATCTGGGCTGCTTAACTAGGCCTTTATTCAGTGTTACGATGAAGGCCAGTCCATAACACAGTGGGTAAGCACTATGCATTGCGAACCAAATCCCACATAGTTGACAGTGGTTCAAGTCCCAGCCCCGGTGATTTGAAAACACACACTGGGTACACGTATGTGTACCCAAAATCCCGACAAGATAGAAAAATGGAGGAAAAAGGATTGTGGTGTGACCATGTCCACTGGGGACATGGGGTGTTCTCTTTCTCCCACAAGTGCCTATGTCCTCTGACAATTAAAAAATAAAAATAAGTGATGATTTTTTAAAAAATAATTATTTATTTAAATTTATTTATTTGGTGTAGTGCACGTATGCTCACTGGAGAGAGAGAGAGAGGGAACGTGAGAAAGCAAGCTGTCAGGTCCAGGACTCTAACCATGGTCAGCCCTGTGGGAGTCTAGTACTATAACCACCACGCCACCTGCTGGCCCCAGTGTTGATTGTTAATATAAATATCAGTTCAGATCTTAGAAACTTCTTTAATTTGTGGGCAAAAAAAAATTTTTTAAGGTTTTTGCCATAGGGTTTATGTGTTTATTGGAGAGAGAGGTAGAGTGAGTAAGAGGGAAAGTAAGAAATCACCCCCTCGAAAGAGGCAGAGAGAGAGAGTGAGAGGGAAAATAAGAAATCACCCTCTTGGGGAATGGCCACAATGTAGAACCTTCTCCTCCGTTCTTCTCCTGGGATTTTGGGCACCCATTCAGACGTACCCAGTGTGATCTTTCAGACCACCAGATCAAACCATGTCAGCCATGTGGGAGTCCAGTGCCTTAACCACCACACTACCTACTGACCCTAAGACAACATTTTTTTAAAGATGAAGTGTTCTGGGACCAGCAGGTAGCGTAATGGCTATGTCGCTGAACTCCCATGTAGCCGACTGCGGTTTGAGTCCCAGACCTGGTGGCTTAAACTCACCCTGGGCGTGTGTGTGTGCATGCATGCCCAAGATCCCAAGAGGAGAATGGAGGAGAAGGGATTGTAGTGTGGCCATCCCCCCTGGGGGGGGTGATTTCTCGCTTTCTATCTCTCTGTTTTTCTGGTGAGTGCACGCACCCTGTAGCAAAAACCTCTCCAAAAAATAAAATAGAATAAAGTGTTCTGACAAGTGCCAATTTATATTTATATTATATGAGGCTTTCCCCCTGCTTTGTAAAAGTAATATTGAAACGAGACCAAGGTAATGACTCTGTAGACTTCTGGTCAGAAACCTGTCCATTCAGTGTGATTTCAAAACCAGCACACCATTGAGGAGCTCTGACTTGATGTTCTAGTCCCAGGATGTGCTAATAAATAACACCTACCCTTTAATTGCCTCTTGGAAACTGCCAATTATAATACTTGTCCTCCTCCCATTTGTGAGTTTTTGCACACAACCCTAGTTCAAAGGGTAGAATGTTCACCTTTAGGTAAAACTTGGTAAAGGGGATCAGTGACATAGCAGTAAATGTGATGCTCTGTGAGGCCAACCTGTATGGTAAGGTTCTGGGTTCACATACAGAGACCTCCCTGAATATACTGAGCACATGCATAACCATGATACAGGGTTGGCTGAGGCTTGAGGTTGATCATGATGTCATGACCCTATAGACGGGAGCTGTCTGTTGCTTTCACTTGTGGTCGAGAAGTAAATGAACTTAGAAAACAACAACAAAAAAAAAACCTTGGTAGTTAGTAGTCTTAAAAATGAAGACAAAAGTGTGATTTAAAGGTTGGTGTCTGAAGGTTTGTAGGGAACATTTCGGTAACAGAAATTCCAGAAGGAAAATTAGAAAGCAAGGGCAGAGAGGCAAAAGAGAAAGAGCTGAGAAATGAAACAGAAAGGAAAATTGGGGAGATTTAAATAGCCCATTGTTGCAGGAAGTGATCTATATGAAAAGATGAAAAGAAATATGTGCAGGGGCAAAGACTTGCCCGTGCCTGATAGAAAGGAAATGAGGACCTCAGTTCTACAACCTCTAGGAATTGATTTTTTTTTTTTTTTTTTTGGAGAGGTTTTTGCTATAGGGCGCATGCGCTCGCCAGACAGAGAGAGACAAAGAGACAGAAAGCGAGAAATCACCCCCCAGAGGGGATGGCCACGCCGCAATCCCTTCTCCTCCATTCTCCTCTCAGGATCTTGGGCGCACACGCACATGCGCCCGGCTGGCGTGAGTTTAAGCCACCAGGTCCGGGACTCGAACCGCGGTCGACTACGTGGGAGTCCAGCGACATAGCCATTACGCTAACTGCTGGCCCCTAGAAATTGAATTTAACCCACACCCAGTGAGTTTAAAAGCAAATTCACCCCCAGATCATCTGGAGGGGAATGAGGCCCTGCAGACACATTGACTTGAACCCTGTGAGAATCTAAGCAGGAGACCCAGATGAGACAAGCCGTGAGATAATAAGTGGGTGTTGTTTTAAGCTGCTAAAAATAATTAAGAGAAAGGAAGGGAGGAGAAATAGAAAGCAATATTCTGAGCTATAGAAGGTGTTGACAGGGGAGGTAGAAAGGTACAAAATAAATTTTGCCATCAGCTTGCTTTTGCTGTGGTTTTACTGAGCCTTGTCTGTGAGGTCATGGTGGTGGTGTAATAGAAAAGAGCTTTAATTGCAAGACTAGCCTGAGTTCAGATACTAGCTTATGCTAAGGTTTGATTTGGAGCCAGTTTCTTCTTCCTGTCTTGCTTGCCTCTACCATAAAATAAATAATACCTCAAAGGATTATTGTTAGAATTAAGTGAGATTATGAATAGAAAGATCCAAAAGGAAAGAACAGAGGTAGATTTGGGTAAAAGAGTGATCCTTCCCTTTTCTATAGTAAAAATACTTTTCTGTTATTATTTCACCACAGGGATTGTTTCTCTAGGATAAACAGATTCAGAATGTGATTATTAGCAGTGTGCCCATAGCACATATACATCCCCTATAGTTATTCATTTATTCTTTTTTTCAAAGAAATGTTTTACTTAACTTTATTTTAATTTGACCAGAGAGGGACTGAGTGAGAGAGAGAGGGGGTGGGGAGGAGTGAGAAAGCAAGCCGCCAGGTCCAGGACTTGAACTGTGGTCAGCCATGTAGGAGTCCAGTGCCCTAATCACCATGCCCCATGGTGGCCCCATTCTTTTTTTTTTTTTTTTTTTTTTGGAGAGGTTTTTGCTATAGAGCGCGTGTGCTCGCCAGAGAGAGACAGAGAGACAGAAAGCGAGAAATCACCCCCCAGGGGGGATGGCCACACCACAATCCGTTCTCCTCTCGGGATCTTGGGCACGCACGCACACACGCCTGGCGTGAGTTTAAGCTGCCGGGTCTGGGATTCGAACCGCGGTTGACTACATGGGAGTCCAGCGACATAGCCATTACGCTAACTGCTGGTCCCTGGCCCCATTCTTTAAATGAGTGTTAAATGCAGACTGTGCAAGGTGCTCAGGATACAGTTCCTGTTGCCCAAAGACACATCATCTAATGGAGGAGATAACATGAAACTGAGAAACAAACAAACAAATAAAAAATAAGTACTTTCAACTATGGTGAAGATTCTAAAGGGAAAATCCAGAGTGCTCTGACCATGGGACTCCGGGAGCATTTGACATTTAATCACAAACCTAAGAGAGTTAGGTAAAGAGAGGCATGGAAAATGATAGTTGTTTAGTAGCGTGAGGAATATTGTGAAAGAACTGGGTTGGAAAGGAAAGAAATATGAATCAGTCTGGAAAACACTGATTTGAAGGGTCCATGAGACAGCTAAGTAAAAATAACTCATTGGGTGGTAGAATGGATAAAGAGGGTTAGAAATATGGACTGGGGATAGGATTTTGAGAGTCATTGGCATATGGGAGATAAACATACCAGCCTGGATCTAGTGCCTAGGAAAATATCAGGTGAGAACAGAGGACTCGGAACATACAACAACCAACCAGATGAAGGAGGATGGCAGAGAAAGAACAGGCAGTGACAAAGGAGAAAGTCAAGAGAGTGGAGTGGACAACATTACCAAATACTAAGAGGTCAAGTAAGATGAGGACTTAAATGTAAATGGTAGACTTAGTCCTTCTGCTAATAAGTATAGATTAGCAAGTGAAAAGGTTATAAAACAGATTAGAGGGTCTTAAGAAGCTATCGATGGGAGGTGAGATGGTTAAACATATATCAACAGCTCCTTTGATAAGTTTGGCTACAAAGAGAGGAAGAAGAAAGGGGGCTGGGAGCTAAAAGAAGATTGAGTTAAAGGGAGGAAAGATTTTCTTGTTTTAAGATGGCAAAGATGTAAGTACATTTAAACACTGATATAAAAGGTCTTAAGAATGAGAGAAACTGAAGGTAAAGAAGAAAGTGGATTATCGCTGGTAGAAGAATTGTGAATTCCACCATTTAGTAGACATGGGAGTGGGGATATAGGTGCACATGAAAGGTACAGAGGAGGGAATTTAGTGGAGAGTGGAAAGGGGGAATGTTGACCAGAGGAATGCCGTGTAAAACATGCCTATGGACTATAACTCACCAGCCATTGGCCGATTAGCTGTATTTATGCAAGAACTGCTTGTACAGTTTTTATTTTCTTAATGTTGTCCTTTAATCTCTCAGTAAGTAACCACTGTAGTGGTTTATGGAAGAAAAAATGAAAATAATGGAATGGTTTGTTATTATCAGTTTCTCCTGGTAAGCCATGCAGGGAAGGTAGCTGAAACCATGAGTTAGAATAAGATTGGAGTATTGCCTGTGTTTCACGTATTGTTTTTTTTCCATTTATAGTAGTAATTTTTCTCTTTCTCAATTTTTAGGCCTTTTCTGATGCCATTAAAAAATGGCAGGAGCTATCACCAGAAACCAGTGGGAAAAGGAAAAAGAGAAAAGAAATGAATCAATATTCTTACATAGATTTCAAATTCGAACAAGGTAATGAATGGCAAACTGTGGTTGCTGATAGTATGTTAACCTTCCCTTCTAGTATGGTCAGTGAAGGATTTCATGTTACAGGATACTTAAAGAGGACAAGGCCAGGCCAAGGAATGACTGGAGGGGCCAGTTTTGACAGCATAGTAAAAGTTTAAGAAAGTGGCTACAGTTGTCAGCTTCCTTGTTCCCGCTCAAGATATAACAGGAAAATTTTGTGCAACATTAAAGAATTCATGGGTGGAAAAGCATTTGGAAATGCTGTTAAATTTCAGGAAAACTGATCTCGAAAGTTTCATGAGAATTGGCTATAATCATTAGTCAGAATTACCTATATTAATGATGATTACTTACTGAAGATCACTTGTGCATCTTATAGCCATATTTCTCTAAAATTTTATTTCTTTATTTTTTAAAAGATTTATTTATTTATTTATTTATTATTTTTTAATTTGACTAGAGAGAGAGAAAGGGAAAGTGAGAAAGCAAGCTACCAAGTCCGTAACTTGGTCCTCAGTTGGCTATGTGGGAGTCCATTGTCTTAACCACCATGCCACCTGCTGGCCCCAAATTTTGTTATTCTCATTGATGAAGTAATTCCTTTTCAGGAGGTTAGTCTTATCATCTGGGTGCCTTGTATCCAAGAAAAGTTTACTTGGGGCAGCAGATAATGTAGCGGTTATGTCGTTAGATTCTCACATGACCAACTGCAACTTGAGTCCCAGGCCCAGTGGCTTGAAAAATCAGCCTGGGCATATGTGCACACATGCCCAAGGTCCCAGGAGAAGAATGAAGAAGGGATTGTCGTGACATGTCCATCCTCTCTGGGAGGTGATTTCTCACTTTCCCTCTCACTGTCTATCCAGTGAGTGCATATGCCCTCTAGGGAAAACAAACAACTTTGCTTAACACTATACTATACTACTTTCGTAAAACCAAAAACTGGTTTCCTAAATAGCTAGAAATGGGTTAAATCTGTAAAAATGTAGTGAGAATGAACAAGAGAAAAGGAGAATAAAAATAAAAGGTATCAGGAACCAGATATAGTGAATATTGCTAAAATCAAGAGAGATTACTAAGAACAAATTTGTGAGTATATTGAAAATCTGAGTGGAATAGTTTTCCAGAAAAACATAAATTACCAAGTCAGCAGAAGCATAAAACCTGAACAG
Organism: Tupaia tana; assembly: GCA_026018925.1. Classification (NCBI taxonomy): domain Eukaryota; kingdom Metazoa; phylum Chordata; class Mammalia; order Scandentia; family Tupaiidae; genus Tupaia; species Tupaia tana. The sequence continues at coordinate 46,639,001 of JAKSZU010000016.1, read as the reverse complement.
ACTAATTTCATGTCTGATATTTGTCATTCTTTTATCTTTTATCCTACAAGTTACTTATTATACATCTAGACGTTACTCTTTCAGTGTTTCTGTATATTTGAAGATTTTCAAAATAATAAAAGTTGGGAAAAAAAACATATATATATATATATATATGTATATACATACATCACTTTTGAACCTATTAGGACAGCCAAAAGTAAAATCTAATGATAGTAGTTGATGTGAAGCATCAGGAACTCACATACGTTGCTGGTAGAAGGACAACGTAAGTTGGTACAACCATTTTGGAAAACTAGTATATCTTCTAAAGCTAAAAGTAAGGTAAGCATATCCCATGATTCAGCAGTTGCACTCCTATATACTCAACATAATTGTAGACATACATTCACCAATAAATAACTACAAGCCTCCCCATACCTAATAACCCTAAACTGCAAACTCAGATGTCCTCGGGAATAAAATGGGTAATGAACTATGCTGTAATCACACAGTGCAGTTCTTAGTAGAAAGGCTTTTCAAATGGAGCATAACAAGCAGTAAAAACCAGGAAGGTCAAAAAGGGCATGATAGATTAGGAGAAAGGATCCCAGTCTTCTCAAATGGTAGCTGTTACAGGAGTCATGTACTGCGGGGAACAGGCCAGGGATTGGAAACTGGAAATTGTTGGCCTAGATTCCTAGCACACAGTTGTTTTCATGATTCTGCATTGTCATATATCTTCTAGGTGATATAAAAATAGAAAAGAGGATGTTCTTTCTGGAAAATAAGCGGCGACATTGTAGGTCCTATGACCGGCGTGCCCTCCTTCCAGCTGTACAACAGGAGCAGGAGTTCTATGAGCAGAAAATCAAAGAAATGGCAGAGGTAAGAGTATATGCTCTGATCTTGGATTGTGTTTCTTGGATTTTTGCTTGCTGACTATTAGGGCTTACTACTAAATTGTCTTTTAATATTTCTTTTTTTACAGTGGTTAATTTGAATAAACTACAGCATTTTAAAAAACACAAAACCTAGTTTTAGCATGATACCAACTGAAGTTCATAGATTCATAAATCAGATTTATATTAGAAAATTTTAATTGGAGCTGAGTAAGCATATCTTTTTCACCTTCCTCAGCCTCTTATGGTGGAGAAAAAGCAGAGGTTCCATTTAGCTCTTTAATTTTTCCAACTCTTGGGTTGTTGGGAAAGTCATGACACATTTTTGCATAGAAAAGCACTTTCCTGACAACCTAATGTATTAGTTGCTTAAAAGTACCTTGTAGACCAGAATCGTTTGAAGTGTGTAGCCCATGAATTCCTGAGTACCCAAGTCTTTTTCTTTTTTTTTTTTTTTTTAAGAGATTTTTGCTATAGGGCTCATGCCCTCTCCAGAGGGTCAAAAAGCGAGAAATCATCCCCATGGGGGGATGGCCATGCTTCAGTCCTTTCTCCACTCACCTCCTCTTGGGATCTTGGACATACACGCACACACGCCTGGCATGAATTTCAAGCTGCTGGGTCTGGGACTTGAACCGCATTCTACTATGTGGGAGTCCAGCGACATAACTGTTAACACCATCTGCTGGTCCCTCCCCAAGACTCTTCAAAGGTATCTGCAAAGTCAAATCTCTTACAATGATGCTTAAACATTATTTGATCTTTTCACTGTGTTGAATTGGTATCAACAGAACAAAATCAATAGTACCTTAGTATGAATCAGGCTAGTGGCACAAAACTCTACTAGTAATTATTGTTTTCTTTACCAGCATGTATTCAGATGTTTAAAATATGCCCACTTTACCTGAAGAAGTCTTCAGTAAGGCAGGAAAAACTATTTATCAGAGTTTTGGCCTTTGAAAATATCCTTCCAATATTCTTTTTTTTTTTTTTTTTTTTTTTTTTTTAACGATCAGTTATTTAATTAGGTTCTTGGCAAAAATTTAGATTTCAATTTGTGGGGATAAACTCCATTTATAAGGGCAAACACAGATCACAGGTAGCCCTTGAACTGAGGAACAGCTTTGATTTTTGGTAAAATCTGTGAGTCTACAGCTTTCTGATCAACCTTGCACTGCTCTAAAATTTTTTTTTGGGGGGGGGAGAGGCTTTTGCTGTAGGGCGCATGTGCTCGCCAGAAAGACAGAGAGACAGAAAGCGAGAAATCACCCCCCCAGGGGGATGGCCACGCCGCATTCCCTTCTCCTCCGTTCTCCTCTCGGGATCTTGGGCACGCACGCATATGCACCCGGCGTGAGTTGAAGCCACCGGGTCCGGGACTCGAACCGCGGTCGACTACATGGGAGTTCAGCGACATAGCCATTACGCTAACTGCTGGTCCCCATGCTGCTCTGAAATCTTATATTTCTCCTTCTCTGTGTCAAAGATCTCACCTTCCTGGTGTCCAGGCTTCCACAGTTTCTTTTTCTTGAAGTAAGCATTGGTAAGGTGCTATAGGATTTTTACTTTGCTAATATCAATTTTCATGGAGATGGCGATGACAAATTTCTGGTGTGTTCTATGCAGTGGAACTGGAACTCGATTGAGAACCAGCAGTCCAGTTACAAGTAGCAAGCCACTGCTCAGCTGCTTCAGGAAACCACTCTTTTGCCTCTGTAGCATCCAGTAAAGATGATCAAAATGGTCCCCAGAGTGATGCTAGCTAGCAGCTTTCTCACATGCGTACTGAAGGGTTTTTTGCTGTGGCTCAACAGCTTTCAAGGCACATCTTCAGTAGGATAATACCTAAGCATTTTGCGCAGCTTAACCATCTGGGTACCACTATTCTTGTCTCCAACTGGTTTTGTGACAGTCGCAAGAACCTTCTTCTTTTTCTTTGCAAAATCATGGATTTAGTGGCCGAGTATTTCCTCTTATACATGAACTTCCTGGAATACATGGCAGACCGGGAGTATCTGCTGTTGCCCTGGACTCGGACCGGGTTTCAGCTGCAAAGGGGTTTCCCCTTCTTGGGATTTTTAGCTTTGGGGTCACCCTTTTCAGCCTTCCTACTGACATCAGTCTTCTTGGCTTCAGGTTTCTTCTTGGTATCCTGCTTCGCAACTTTTTCACCTGCTATCTTGTATAGTGGGAAAAAGAACTAAACTCTCTAATCCTTCCAATATTCTAACAAAATACAAAGTATGCTTAAAGTGGTTCTGTCATATAGCAGGATATGATATTTGTTTCAAAGAAAAATACTTCTGTGATTGAGTTGCCAGCAGCCAAATTAGCCACATTTTTTCTTTTATGCAGAATATCATTTTTACTTGAAGAAAAGGACAGGAGACTATGATTATTCAAAACTAAGTATTTGGCAGACATTTTTTAAAAAATGAATGATTTGTGGGGCTGGCAGGTGGTGTGGTAGGTAGAGGCGCTGGACTCCCACATGGCCAACCATGTCTCCCCAGTGAGCGTACCTATGCTATGGTAATTTATAAATATTTATTTTTAAGAGTTGTCTTGATCCACCCATCACAGAATCATATTTATTAGTATCACCATGGATCTCATCAGAGAAATATAATATTTAAAATATTGGCAAATTGGTGGATGTATTTTAGTTCATCGTAGTACTTCTTGATATCCACATTGTCCTATCTTTGGCCAGGTACATCCCCTTCTAGTTCATCTCTGGGTTCGCCCTTGTAGTTTTTGACAGTATCCTTGCTTTCTCACACAACGAGGTACCCACATGTTAAACTTCTACTTTCTCATTCATACCTGACAATTTCTCCATGATGGTTTATTTTCTTCAGTGAGAATTCATACTGAGATTTCTGTTTTAGATCAGGTTCTTCACTTCTCAAGTTTTTGCTAGTGTTTGTTTTATGCTAAATATCTTGGTTTTTAATAACATTATGCCTGTCAGATTATATCAGAAACCATTGGATGGCATAATGGTTACGTTGGTGGACTCCCACATAGTTGGTCGCGGTTTGAGTCCAAGACCCAACGGCTTAAAACTCACGGTGGGCACATGCGTGTGTATGTTCAAGCTCCTGAGAGGAAAATGGAGAAGGGATTGCGGCATGGCCATCCCCCTGGGAGTTGATTTCTCGCTTTCTGTCTCTGTGTCTCTAGTGAGCATGCGTACCCTTTAGCAAAAAATTTATTAAAAAAAAAAAAAAAAAAAGAAAAGAATATAAAATCATTGGGCTAGCAGGTGGCATAGTGATTACAGTGCTAGACTCCCAGATTGTGGTGTGGCCATCCCCCCCCAGAGGGGAGGGTGATTTCTCACCTTTGTCTTTCTGTTTCCTCTGTTTTGCTCTGTCTGTCTAGTGAGCACATAGGCCCTATAGCAAAAATCTCTCTCAAAAAAAAAAAAATATATATATATATATATAAAATGAAAATATTGTATTTTAAAGCAACTTGAAATAAGTCTGTGTGGTTAGGCCACTAACTTTGATAAACAGTTGTTTATTTTCAATTCTTAAGGAATTGACTCTTGGCTCTTCATATAATTTTGTTCCTCAATTTTGTAAAATATTTTTAGTTCTAAAGTCAAAAATAGAAGGAATGTGCAGAGAGATGACTTCTTTCTTGTTTTTTTTTTTCCCCCTTGTTCTCTCACTTCCTCTATATAACCATTGTTTTTAGATTTGGGTTTAGCTTACCTTATTTTAAATAAAAGCAAGTGTGTGTGTGTGTGTGTATAGATATATATTTACTAACTTACCCACCCTTCTTATCTAATAGGTAAGAATTAACTGTCCTGAATTAACTGTGCATTCTGGTGATGACTCCGCAGAATTACATAGAGATTTTCCTCTTTAAGACTGACTAGTATGCCATTATATGCAGTACCAGTTTATTCAGTCATTCCCCTAATGATGGCTATTCACATTACTGCTGTGGTAAATAAGTTTGTGTGTATATCATTTCATATTTTTGCCCCAGAGTATCTTTGGTCTAGACTCCTAAGAGTAGTATTGATGAGTCCATGCCAAGTTCTCCATCATGCTTATACTATGTTTGCATTCTCACCAGTCTTATGCAAAGAGTGCCTATTGCCCTATAGCCTCACCAGGAAAATATGTTGTCAAACTTGGATTTTACTAATTTGGGTTTTTTATTTGCTTATGCTGTTCAGAAGTGTTTTATGTGCCAGTCTTTTCCCTTATTCTACATTTAGAGTTATTGGGTCGTTTGAAAAGTCATGACAAAAAAAAAAAAAAAAGTCATGACATATTTTTTCTGCTTTTCTATGCAAAAATGTGTCATGACTTTTCCGACAATCCAATGTTTTGAAGAAAAAATTGCCCACATTTTATAGTACTTGTATGATTTCCTTTTTTATATTTAGTTCTCTGATCATTTTAGATAATTTTTTAACTATTGGATTATATAACCAAAGCGATGACTATTAATAATAGAATTGTGTTTATGGGAATGAATACTAAATTATTAGTGTCATAGTTAACTAAGTTTGTATCAAAACATGTGGGTTTTTTTGTTTCTCAGCATGAAGACTTTTTGCTTGCCCTACAGATGAATGAAGAGCAGTATCAAAAGGTAGTTTGAAATCTCACCTAATTAATGTATCCTTTTTTTTTTTAAGGCCATATACTCTTATCACATTTTCTTGGCATTTTGATGGCAAATTTGTTCCTGTATAACCTCCTGTTGATATGCTGAATTTGCAGGTCAACCAAGCTACAGTCAAAATTACTTGAAGTAGTATAGCCACTGTTGAGTTAGAAATGAAGGGACGATGATGGAAATGGTCCTGCTAAAAGAACATTATCTGGTGTTAGACCGGCTAATGGTGTGGTGGTTAAGATGGCTGGAGCCCACCCATGTGGCCAACTTGGGAGATCGAGTCCTGGACCCTTGAAAAACACACCAGGCATGTGTGTGTGCATGCCCAAAATCCCAAGAGGGAATGGAAGAGAAGGGATTGTGATGTGATCATCCTCTCTATGGGGTGATTTCTTAATTTTCCCACTTTCTCTCTCTCTCTCTAGCAAGTGCATGTGCCCTATAGCAAACCAAAAGAAAGAAGATTATCTAGTATCTGTCAGATAGACTGTTAGTGAAAATTTATAACTAAGATACCCACTTTAGAGGTAAAAGGAAAAGAGATGTATAACCTCGGGGCCAGATTACTTTCTGTGTGATATCTGCCATCATTACCTAGTGACTTTTTCTAAAATAGTGAAATGGGTTAATGACTAGATCAGTCAATCACTGCCTTTAATAAAAAGAGTTGAGACCAGCAGATGGCATGATGATTATATTGCTAAACTCCCACGTAGTTGACCTCAGTTCGAGTCCTGGACCCAGCAGCTTAAAATTCATGCCAGGCGCATGTGTGTGCATGCCCAAAATCCCAAGAGGAGATTGGAGAAGGGATTGTGATGTGGCTGTCCCTCTAGGGGTTGATTTCTCGCTTTCTGTCTTTCTGTCTCTTTCTCTGTCTCTGGTGAGCACCTTATAGCAAAAATCTCTCTCCAAAAAAAAAATATATATATAAATAAAGAGTACATTTCCTGGTACATTACTTGAGGTTACTACTTCAGTTAACTTCAGCAGTCTCTTAAAATAATGGACTAGGATACAACCCCCCTCACACTCCTATCTTTTTTTTAAAAAAAAATTATTTTATTTCTTTAACTTTATTTATTTTAATTTGATGAGAGAGAGAGTGAGAAAGCAAGCCACCAGATCCAGGACTCGAATTGCGGTCGACCATATGGAATCTAGCACCCTTAACCACGACTCCACCAGCCGACCACCACTCTCCTCTGTCTTATAACAAAAAAAAGTCCAACTCTCAAAAGCTTTTTTGGATAACATCTCTCGGGTCCCTTGTCATAGACTTTTATAATCACATTAGCATCTGATTCCAGATGTTGTAGTTCCCCTAGTATCATAGAGTAGATTAATATGTTAACTTCATAGAAAAAATTATTCCAGAGAATGCCCCCCCTCAAAAAAATGAACATCTTACTATCTTTAGTTGCAGATTAATAGTGTGCTAGCAGTCTGAGTTAGGTTTATACAGCAAAAAACAATTTGTCATTGTTTTATGGGTCCTTGGAATTGGAATTGCTTTTTAGCAACTTCTAAGGCAGGGGAATGGTGGCGTAATTAGACAAGGCTTTCGTCCATCTGAGTGTCTCTGACGGACTTGCAGGATGGCCAGCTGATAGAGTGCCGCTGCTGCTATGGGGAGTTTCCCTTTGAGGAGCTGACACAGTGCGCAGATGCTCACTTGTTCTGCAAAGAGTGTCTCATCAGATATGCCCAAGAGGCGGTCTTTGGGTCTGGAAAGGTAAGAACTGTCTGTATGTCCACACATATGAAACATTCACAGGATCTGAGTTAACCACCTCAAACTTTTGTTGATAGACAAGTGTAGACACCTCGTGAAAGTGCTTCTTCTGGAGTGAAGTGGAATTCTGCTGATTATGCTAATGTATGCATTACCTGATTGGTATCAATATGTTAGTTCTGTGCATCAGCAGATTTCTTTCCAGGAAATGATAGAATTCTTCCATGTTCCCATGCCTAGCCCCACAGGAGTATCTACATCATCACTCTTTCATAATCAAATAAAGGATGAATTCAGAGAGAACCTTGTATCTTAGTTAACTGTATGAGAGTACATCAGTATTGTTTTTACAAAATTTTTAAAGGATTTTATGGTTTCATTAAAAGCTCTATGTTACCGATTTTTATCTTTACACAGTGGCAGTATCATAGCCAATGAAGTTTATCCATGGCACTATTGCTAATTGAAAACAACTGGGGTTTTTTATTTTTGTTTTTGAATTTTTGTGAATGGCACATGCAATTGCCAGAGAGAAAGAAGTGAGAAATCACTGCCCCTCCCCCCATGGCCACACCACAATACCTTCTTCTCCAGTCTCCTCTCAGGATTTTGGGCACACATGTACACACACTTGATTTTCAAGCCACTGGATCTAGTACTCGAATGTACAGCTAACCACGTGGAATCTAGCACCTTAACCTTCCCACCACCTACTGGCCCTAAAAACAACTGTATTAGAGATCAATAGAAGGCGTAATGGCTACATCGCTGCACTCCCATGTAATCGACCGTGGTTGGAGTCCCAGACTTGGATGCCTAAAACTCATGCCAGGCACGTGCGTGTATGAGCCCAAGATCCTGAGAGGAGAATGGAGAAGAAGAGATTGTGGTGTGGCCATCCCCCCAGGGGGTGATTTCTTACTCTCTGTTTGGCTCCAGCATGTGCCCTATAGCAAAAATCTCTAAAACAAAAACAGCAGGAACTGTCTTATACAAAATTGTATTTTTGTGTCCAAACTCAGTTTATCTTGACCCCAGCATTACACAATATGGAAAGGAGTCTTGTATGTTTTACATCACAAAATTTGTAGGTATTTTGTTACAGCAGCTAAAATATGACCTTGTAAAAATGTTTTTATTTCTTCTATAAGTGAGAGAGAGAGCATCCTCATCAGGGTCTTGACAGCACCCTCAACCCCCTGAGACCCCTAAATCATAGGCATGTACATGTCTGGCATACTCAGGAAGGTCTCCAGATACAAACCTGAAACTTTCCTATGAAGGCCAGGCTCATAGAGAATCATTTTTTACCATTGCACCACCATCTAGCTCCTACAACATGGCCTTTTTAACATCACCAGTCGTAAGAAAAATCAGTATCATATAACTCCTTGGTGCTACACTGAAAACTTGCCAAAAATGCCTAATTTCAGTCTAATCATGTAAGACACATACAAATTGAGAAGCATTCTATGAAATTACTGACCACTTTAAAAGTATCAAGGTCATGTAAGACCAGGAAATACTGAGGAACTGTCACAGGTTAAAAGAAATAAGGAGGGGCCCACAGGTGGGATGGTAGTTAAGGCACTAGACTTCCACATAGCTAACCACGATCTAAGTCCTGGACCCAGAGGCTTGATGATAATGTGGGGCACATGAATGTGAAATCCCAAGAGGGAACTGGAGGAGAAGGGATTGCAGTGTGGCCATCTTCCCTGGGGGGTGCTTTCTCACTTTCCTTCTCTGTCTGTCTTTCTGGCAAGTACATGCACCCTATGACAAAAACTTTTTTAAGAACAGAGAGACTAAGACACGAGGACTAGATGCCATGTGAGATCCTAGACCAGAAAAAGGACATTTAGTGGAAAACCTGGTGAAATCCAAATAAAAACTGTGGTTAGTAGTATTGCATCGCTGTTAACATCCTAGTTTTGATTATATATGTATGGTTACATAAGATACTGACATTAGGAGAAGCTAGGTGAAAAGGATACAGGAACTCTGTTTTAATTTAAAGAACGGGACCTTTGGAGTCAAGCAGAATGGATTGGAGTTTGAACTTCCCACTTACCAACTCTTGAGCAAATTAAATTTCTGACCTTGAGCAAATTAAATTTCTCAAGCCTTAATTTCTTGCTGTAAGATGGGGTTTATTGTGAACGTTAAATGAGAATAAGTTAAAAGAACTTATTGCCTAACACACAGAAAAAGCTTCATAACTTTTAGCTATTGTTATTTTAAGATGTCTTTTTTCCATTTGTTTGCTTTGGTGTCTTTCATGTCAGAAGCATTCCTTGAATGTCTAGCACTTTTAATTCATATTAAAGACCTGTTTGGAAGCTGTTCGAGTAGTGGGACTTACAGGCCATAGACCAGTAAGTTTTCTAGGTGCCTTTAACCAGTTAACTTTTGTGCTGTCAATCTGAATGACAAGATCTTGGGTCTTTCTCTTGGAGTGGTTAGGTGTACCTCTTACCCTTCAAGGTATGATTCCATATTCCAATATTCTGGAGCTGAGTAAGAGGAAGGAACTGGAGAATTTCCTATTTATTATGCAGACTTTACGTCAAGCCCTGACATCAGTCCACACCTCTGCCCTGCTCTCCCTGGCCAGAGCCTTATGGTTCAGCTGAATGCAACTGAAGAGATTAGGAACTGGATCCTGAACAATACCCTCCACCTGTTTTTAGTTTATTCCTGTCAATTCCTGCCCCTTTCCCACCTCTGAGCTCTGCTTTCTAATAGGTCTCCAGCTTTTCTAGATGTGTATAAGAAACCAACTTGCTTCTCAGCATCTCCTTTTCAGACGCTGAGGTGTGGCCTACCTCCTCTGGTCTCCTAAGCCATTTACTCTTTATATTTTCCATTTTCATGAAGGCTGATAAAGGTCCTCTAATGATGTCAGAGATGAACTTTGTGTTTTTATTTCGTGGTTTCCTTATAGATCTTTATGTGCCACCTCAGAAAATGTGTCCTTAACCATTGTTTATTTGCCTCCCATTTAAAGATATATTTAACCATTGAGGTTTTTCATTTTTCTGAAATCTTGGTTGAATTTTATATTTTGCTTTACTTGCTTGTCATTCTAGTCAGAGCTCAGCTGCATGGAAGGCAGCTGCACATGTTCATTCCCAACCAGTGAACTGGAGAAGGTGCTTCCCCAGACCATCTTATATAAATACTATGAACGAAAAGCTGAAGAAGAAGTTGCTGCAGCCTATGCTGATGAGCTTGTCAGGTGAGTTTTCAGAGTCAGGGGGTATCATCTGCCAACTCATTCACCATTATGAAGACTGCCTGCACTTTCATCAGATGATGAAAATTCTGTAACAAAGCAGTATCCTGTAGATTTTTTGACATTTCTTGTTGTGAAGTAAGGTAGCTAAATTAACTGTATTAATTGAAAAGTCTGCAGTTCCTTATTTGTCTATATGTCCTTCCACCTCCTGATATTTTGGCCTGTAGGTAAAGTTGTTGTGCTCTGGGTTATATGAAAACTGATGTATGCAAGGGGTTCTCAAAAAGGATATGTGTCCATTGGGTGGTTTTCATGGAGTCAGGACCTGGAATGGCACTTGTGTTTCCTACTAAATGTTAGCACAAAAAAGAGGCTCAATCCATGTTTTAATGAAAACTAAGGAGTAAAAAGGCCATACGGCTCTGCAGTTCAAAACTTAGTGTGAATCATCACATAGAACCAAATCAAGCTTTAATACTCATCTACCGTTGACTCTAGGTGCCCCTCCTGTAGCTTTCCTGCCCTGTTGGACAGTGATGTGAAGAGGTTCAGCTGTCCTAATCCTCGCTGCCGAAAGGTAGGGAGGCAATTTCACTTCAAAATGTATACTTGAATTATGGTATTAGGAACTACCTCAGTGCCCCAAATATCTGCTCTTTTATCTCCGTGTGCATGAGGATGATTTCTTTCATTTTTATGAAAGCAAATGAAAATTAGTAGTTTTTGAATGGCGGTTGAGTTAATTACTGAGATGAGAGCCACTAGTAGAAGCCCAGTTACCAAAGCTCTGGATCCCTGTGATGCTGTAATGTGAAATGAATTTTCTCTTCATTGTGTCAGTGTTTTCCTTGCTTGATCTTTTCCCTACTCTGTGCTCAAATATCCATTCCCAGCACATGCTCACATGTTAGTGCATGCACACACATGCATACACATTCACAACCATTCAGAATCTAAGCAACTTATTTGATTAAAGAATTAGGCATTATGGTGTCATTTCTGCCACATCTGGTAGGTTGTTCACTTTACTACTCTCCTTATAAGAACTAGCTATAACAGATGAGACCAGAGCTATGTAGTCATCTTATTGCTGCAAATCTTTCTTTAACGAAGTTTAACTAGGTTCCCACTATGTGAACTATGACTGTCTTAAAATGTATCAATTAGGGCCAGCCAGTGACTTGGTGGTTAAGGCGGCTGGATCCCACATAGTTGATTGCACAGTTTGAGTCTCAGACCTCGCAACTTATAAAACAGGGGAACCAGCAGTTAGCGTAATGGCTATGTCGCTGGACTCCCCCTAGTTGACTGCGGTTCGCATCCCGGACCCAGTGGCTTAAAACTCACACCGGGTGCGTGTGCGTGCGTGCCCAAGATCCCAAGAGGAGAATGGAGGAGAAGGGATTGCGGCGTGACCATCCCCCCTAGGGGGTGATTTCTCGCTTTCTGTCTCTATGTCTCTCTCTGTCTGTCTGGCGAGCACACATGCCCTATAGCAAAAAAGAAAAACAGGAGGCACGTGTTTGTGCTTGCCCAGATCCCAAGAGGAGACTGGAAGAGAAAGGATTGCAGTGTGGCCATCCCCTGAGAGTGCTTCCTCTCTTTCCCTTCCCCATCCCTTCCACCTCCACCAGCAAGTACATGCTCCCCATTAAAAAAAAAAAAAAAAGTCTATTCCTTATAGACCACTTAGACTAGTTAGTGAATATTGGCATCAACTAAACAAATATATTTTAAGTCTAAGTCATTTTTCTAAAATCATGTGATTAGATTTCAATATTGTAATATCTGTGCCGTAGAGAGAGAAAAATTTATAGAGTATAGATTAGAGAAGGAAGAAAAAACTAATAGACTAAAAGTATTCCTTTTGTTTTCTAGATTATTATTTCTATGTGAAATCTGGATATATTCTTATAACTGATGTGTCGCTTAATTTGTTCTCACCCAAGGCAATAACAGTTGTCCCAACAGTCTATGGCATTTTGGAACTAGCAAAGCAGAGTAGCTGAAAGCAGATTCATGTGTGCTTCCAGTGTGTGAGACAGACTTTGGAATGGCTAGGAATGTGATGTCTGAGCTAAGATATAGAGAAGAAAGAGGAAGTGGCTAAAGGCAGAAAAAGGTGAGAAGCACAGTGAAAATGAAATGTTCTAGGCCCAAAAAGCTGTAGCACCCCAGACACTGATTGATACCAGGAGTATGAAAGAGGCTCATAAGCTAGGTGGGGCCAGAGCCATGCAGGACCTACCTTGAGTACTATTCTGAGGTTGGGTGAAAGGTAAAATATCGAGAAAATCTCTGGCTATTCAGTAGTCCTGGTTAGAAATGTCCATCACTGCCATTTCCTCTGGGGTCTATGTGAATTTCTAAGAATGTGAAAATTACATTTCTTGATGTGGTTTCAAGAAGATCCTGCCAATGAAAGTGTTCATATATATGATCGAGAAGACCATTATTCTCCAAAGTCATTTAGAAGTAGCCTAAGGGCACACATATATCTGTAGCAGTGTCCAGTGATTGCCTTGAAACATCATTTTGTGATGTTCCTGTGATCTTCCCAGATGCTCTTACAACTCAAGACAGGAACACCAAGTACTCTGCCTTCATTCTGTAAGACGATGTACATTCCCTGTTGTACTTGGAGGTAGTTATATAGCTTCTTTTGGCTAATGAACTCTGAGTATGAGTCAGTCACTTGCAGAAACACCCATGAGGACATGTGTTTGGGATGATGTCAGCAAGATAAGCCCCAGATCCTGCTTTCCCTGTGGAGATACCAAGTCAACAAAAATATACAGACCATTTCTCTTTGTAAGAAATCTAGAAACTAGTTAAGAGACTCCTGCATCCCATGCAAGCAAGAAACCCGCTGCATGCAAGCCAATAGGAGATTTGTAGCACTCAGCTTCCAGAGCTCCACCCTTGCTTCCTGACCTAATACAGCATAGGTCAAGGAGAAACTCCCACTCTTGGCTTCTCCCTGGAGACAAAAAGAAAACACCAGGACATATCTCAATATTCAGACTTTTCAGGGGGGCTACTTAAGGGACTAGTTTCCGTCTTACCTGACAGGAAAAGGTACCAAGTTAGGGGGTTACTGAGAATAAATGTGGTGAAACTAGGACACACTCACTCACCAGAATAAGCAAGATAAAATTTCTAACTTCGTGCTTCTCCCTGGGTGGAAAGAGTTACAACATGAGTCCAGAATTCTTGCTTTTCAAGAGTCAACCCTAGACCCATTCTTTCTCACCTGAGTCAGGATATTGGTTGATCTAGTGTAGTCGAGATGCCTGGGTGCTGCTGAGAACAAAAGAAAGCTTAGTTACTTGTGGTTGAGGAATGGGGAAAGGGGAAGAATAAATCATATGTTCAGCATTCAGACCGACTGTGGTTCGAGTCCCAGACCTGGTGGCTTGCTTTCTCATTTTCTCTTTCTCTTTCTCGCTCTCGGTTTCTCACTCTGTCCCTTTCTGGTCAAATTAAAATAAATAAATAAAGTTAAATAAAATAATTCTTTAATAAAAAAGTAATAAAGATATTCAACAAGCTCAGGAAGATGATGCATGAGCAAAAAGAGAACATCAACAGAGAGAGAGAAAATAGTAAAAATAAACAAATTTCGGAACTGAAGAACATAGTAATAGTTGAATTGAAAAAGTGAGCTGAATTCAGCAGCATATTTGACCAGAACAGAGGAGTAAATCATGAACTTTAAGACAGATCATTTGAAATTATCCAGTCAGAGTAGTAAAAATAAACAAGAATGAAGAATGAAATAAAGACTTGGGCCAGCAAGTGGTGTGGTCAAAGTGCTGGACTCCCACATGGCCAACCGTGGTTCAAGTCCCAGACCTGGTGACTTGCTTTCTCACTTTCTCTCTCTGGTGAGTGCAAGTGCCCTATAGCAGATTTAAAAATAATAATAATAATTTAAAATTCTTTAAAAAAAAAAAGTAAAAGACTTATGGGACATCGTCAAACATATTGATATACATACAATGGGAATGTCAGAAGGAGAAGAGAGAAGGAAAGAACACTTATTTGAAGAATTAATAGCCATAAATTTCTGAAATCTGGTGAAGGAAGTCGTTCAGATTCAGAAAGCCCAACAGACCCCAACTAAGACAAAACCAGATAAGATCACATCACAATACATAATCAGGTTATCATTTCAGAGACAGGATGTTAAAAGCGAGAAGGGAAAAATTCCTTGTGACATGAAGGATAGCTTTCATGAGATTATAAGCATATTTCTCAGCAGAAACTTATCAGAAGAGAATGGAATGGTTTATTCAAAGTATAAAAGAAGCTGCCAACAAAGAATACTGTATTTGGTAAAACTGTTCTTCAAAAGTGAGGAGAGATCATTATATTACCAGATAAAAGCTGAGGGAGTTCATTGCCGCTAGACCTGCCTTACCAGAAATGCTACTTAAAATTCTTCAAATTGAAACAGTTGCTAGATGGTAATGTGAGATCCTATAAATTACAAGGCTTGTTGGTAGGTAAAATATGTAGACAAGTACAGAATACTGTAATGATCATGTGTAAATTATTTTTAACTCTGGTATAGACTTTAAAAGGCAGAAGTTAGGGGGCCAGCAGGTGGCATAGTGGTTAAGATGCTGGACTCCCGTGTGGCTGGCTGCAGTTTGAGTCATGGAGCCAGCAGCTTAAAACTCATACTGGGTGCATGTCCAAGATCCTGAGAGGAGAATGGAGAAGGGATTGGGGTGTGGCCATCCCCCAGGTGGGAGGGTGGTTTCTCAATTTATGTCTCTCTGTCTCTCCAACATGCACATGTACCCTATAGCAAAAAATCTCTCTCAAAAAAAAGAGCAGAAATATATGGGCCAGCAGGTGGCCTGGTGGTTAAGGTGTTGGATGCCCTCAGAGCCAACCACAGTTCGAGTCTCATACCCAGCAGCTTGAGAATCACGCTGGGCGCATGCATGTGCATGCCCAAAAATCAGAAAGGAGAGTGGAGGGAAGGGGATTGTGTGTGCCCATCCCTTGGAGTATAATTTCTTACTTTCTGTCTCTCTTTGGCAAATGCATGTTCACTGTAGCAAAAACCTATTTTAAAAAAGAAAAAAGCAGAAGCATTAAAAAAGAAAAAAGTATAGAACAGTAATGGGCACAAAAATGAAAAGATGTAATTTGTGACATCAGTAATACAAAGTGTCTGAAAGCCAGCAGGTGGTGTGGAGGTTAAGGCACTGGGTCTCACAAGGCTAACTCCACAGTTCGAGTCCCACACATGACAGCTTGAAAAATACTCCAGGCTCATGTGTGTGCATTCCAAAATCCTTAGAGGAGAATGGAGGAGAAGTGACTGTGGTGTGAGCATCCCCGTTGGGAGATGATTTCTCACTTTCTCTTTCTCTGTTCCTCCAGCAAGTGCCCACACCCTATGGCTGAAAAAACTCTCTCAAAACCAGTAACAAATAAATGGAAAGGAAATCCTGTATTTGTGAATTGGAATATTTAATATTTAATATTGTAGATAGTGCCCAACACTATCTACAGATTCAGTTCAATCTATTCAAAATCCTAAGGGCATATTTTGTGCGGAAGTAGACAAGACAATTCTTTTTTTTTGAGAGGTTTTTGCTATAGGATGTGTGCATTTGCCAGAAAGACAGATAGAAACAGAGAGACAGAAAGTGAGAAATCACCCCCCCCCCCCCCGGGGGGGGATGACCACACTGCAGTCCCTTCTCCATTCTCTTCTCAGGATCTTGGGCACACATGCATACGTGCCTGGTGTGAGTTTAAGCCACCAGGTCTGGGACTCGAGCCATGGTCGATTACATGAGAGTCTAGCGACATAGCCATTACACCAACTGCTGGTCCCTAGAAAAAACAATTCTAAGATGTATATGGAACCACAAAGAAACCTAAATAGCCAAAACAATTTTGAGAAAGAAGAAAGCTGGAGACCTCATACTTCCTGATTCAAAACATATTACAAAGCTACAGTAATTGAAACAGCATAGTACTGACATAACAACAGACATATAGACCAATAGAACAGAATAGAGTCTATAAAGTAAAGAAGTCTACATATTTATGGCCTGATCTTCAATAAGAATGCAAAGAACATGTAGTGAGTACGGTCTGTTCAGTGTTTTGGGGAAAATAGGATATCCACATGTGAAAGTATGGGATTGGATCTTTATGTTACACCATTCATAAAAACTAAAAATGGATTAAAGAGTTAAACTTAAGATCTGAAACTATAAAATTTCTAGGAGAAAACATAAGGAGGAAAGCTTCATTACATTGGTCTTAACAGTGATTTACTAGATATGACACCAAAGACAAGGCAACAAAAAGCAAAACCTAGAAAAATGGGTCTGTGTTAAACTAAAAAGCTTATGTGCAGCAAAGGAAATAGTCATCAAAGTGAAAAACCGGCCTATGGAAAGGATTGAAATCCTTTAAGAAAAGAGATCCAGAACATGCACCCATATTCATTATAACATTATTCACAGTAGCCACCAAATAGATAACTTAAATGTCCATCAATAGATGAATGGATAAAAATGTGGCATATATTTTTCACCCTTAAAGAAGGAAATCCTAGGCCAGCAGATGGTATAGTGGTTAAGGCACTTTGAGTCCTGGACCTGGCGACTAGAACTCATGCTGGGCACGTGTGCATGCCCGCCCAAAAGAGCAAGAGGAGAAGGAAGGAGAAGGGATTGCAGCATGACCATCCCCCAGGCAATGATTTCTCACTTTTTCTCTCTCCCTTTCTCTCTGGCAAGCTCATGCACCCTATAGCAAAAATTTCTCCTGAAAAGTATATATAAATAAATTTTTTTAAAGAAGGAGGAAATCCTTGGGCCAGCAGGTGGCTTGGTGGTTAAGGAGCTGGGTTCTCACATGGCTGACTGTGATTCAAGTCCTGGACTTGGCAGCTCCAAAATCACAATAATAAATAGATAAATAATTGTGTTTTAGGAAAAAAAAAAAAAGTAAGTGGGTTCAAACTGATTTTTAGGGGTGAAGAAAAGGAGCAGATTTGAAAGATATTACAGATAAAGGATGAGAAGGTGATAGGCCGAATGTGAGAGTAGGAGGAAATCTAGATGACTCACAGGTGTCTCTGGCTTAGGACACTACATAGTTGATGCTGTTTGCAAAACTGGAAATAGAATCAAAAAGATTTCAGGAGACAAGAAAATGAACTTTTTCTTAATATGATTTTCAAGATGGAGGTATTCAATGTATATGTGTTTTGTGAGTGCCTGGCACATAGATGGGTGCACAGTAAATTTTGGTAAATGACTAGGGTCAGGAATACATGGAAGGATCTAGGCTGGAAAAAGATTTGGAATCTGGAGTAAAAAGCAGCAAAAGGAGGCAATAGGTGGAGAATAAGGAGCCCAGGAAAGAGATTATTCTCTTAGAAATGTTGGGTCATGCAATTTAATTTCAAAATATGTCTTTCTATTCAAGTCTTTTTATGTCCCTCAGTAATGCTGTGCAGTGAAAAGAATGCATCAGAAGGCATCCATTACAGGTGCTTCAGAACTTGATTTTGTGCCACAGGTGATAGTATTCACTTTCTAGGCTCTGTTTTTACTCTTAGTGTAAGGTCTGTAGGTATTTGATCCATCAAATAAAGTGGAAAATAAAGAGAAAACTTCTATATGAGGATTTTGAAGCAGTGACAGCTTGTGAGTCAACTAATAAAGCAAAGCAGAGTGCAGAGTACCTCGTCCTTTGGAGGAAAGGAGAGCTTGTGCTCAGAAGCTCTGTACTTATTTGTGAGCACGTGGAACAAGGGCCACTAGGTGGCACTGATGCTCCACGAAGAAAGGTTTTTCTCTCGGATGTTTCAAAGTGTGTGTGTCAGCAAAATAGTCTCATAAGCAGAATTGACAGAATTCTTTCAGGTTTAGTACTAAAGCAAACTCCTACATGCATTCAGAATTTAATATCAAAGATGTCAGTGTTTCTAGGGCATATATGTTTTTACCTTTTTCTCATACAGATTCTCTTTATGGCATTCTTTCTCTTCAGCAAAATAGGTAAACTGGCTGTTAATCCTTGAGGATTTCTAATGTTTAAGAAATGAGCCACAAGCTAATTTTGGCCCATGTGAGACCGAGGGCATCTGCTTTCTCATTGCAGTGTCTTTGCGTAATCTAAGCTCCAGATGGATTTCCAGGAACTTGTCACTCTGAAATGAGACATTTATATTAATACATTATCTGGAGGAGGAGTTGAATGCCTGGAAACATTCCCCTGGAATCCGTGAGGGATAAGACACTGTATCTTTGATGAAATTGAGAGAGTCTTTGTTTCATTGATATGATGGAATGTTTTTGTGTTGGCCCTGGGCTCCCTTGTGTGTTCTCAAATAAAGGATTCATCAGTTTGTGTCAGCCTGCTGCTTTTAGGAATGAATTGTATGTATTGGTGTGGAACTGAAGAGTGTTAGATAAAAGAAGGTTTGAAAGGAATGCTTCTGGAATATTTATTCTTAGGGTAAGAAAGTTTCTTGTTGAGTCCCTTTCTAATTCCCTAGAGCTGTAACTTTGCTCTATAAACTTGGAAGTATATAAGTAGATCTTTCCAGAAAGTGAGCCCAAGAGCCACAAGGTGGAAGTTTAAGAATACTCAGGAAGCAGGTGCTAAGGAAGAGAGCATATCAAGTTGTGAGAGTTTAATCACTGAAAAATAATGGGTTTGGAGTCTTTTAGTGGAACCTGAGAATATGAACATGGTTGTGTAGCCACCCATCTCTCTCCAGTGTTTCTTGTATTTGTTGTATTTATCATTTCTCACCTACCAGTTCTCTTCCCTACTCATTTTTTCCTACCCTTCCTGGACCCCATCATATTCTTTGCAGCATTCAGTGTTTTAACTTTACAGCAGTAAAATATAACCAAAATTCACTTCTGCAATGAACCAATTTGTTACTAAAAAAACAGGCATCTGCAGTCGCCTACAGTAGCTGAATGGCTGCATGAAGAGAATGTAAATAAGTCTGGACCAGCTGTCAGTGCCAGGGCCGCTCCAGCTGTGATGGCGGACGGGTGGCACTTATTAGCAGCACTTTGATTTGGGGCCTAGCCAGTCAGCTGACTCCTGTGCTCAGCACAGCCCTTCACATTTATCTAGAGATGAATGAAGCTTGGTCTTCTTGTTCCCGCTATCGGGAAGGACTTTTATTCAGGAAGTAATGTTGACAAGAACCAAATGTCTGGGTAACAAAAAGAGTTTTAAGCCTACAAATGAGGGCTCATTTAGTGGAGTGGAAGTCTGTGCTACACAATGCAAATCGAAAATGGAGGCTGATATGAGAATATCTCATCATGGAATGTGGCCTGGCCCTACTCCTTTCAAGGTGTCACTTCCTTCAGAGCTCAAGAGTGAGTCCAGCTGCAGAGTTTCAGGCTTGGGCCACACTGGTGGTGCTCCCTTGCAATTGCATCTTGTGGGATGCCTTTAGTTCACAATTAGTCCCATAGAAACCGTGAAGAGTGGCCATTAAGGCTTGAAGTCAGATGGTAAAATGGAGCTACAAACCCAAGTGAAGCCTCCTTGTCTCAAAAGGTGGTCCCAAAGAGAGGATCCCAAATGCCATCTGTGATCCATACTTCCATCATGCACTGAGCAGAGCTTGCATCGTAGCAAGGAGGTTTCAGAATTTAAATGTTTTCGTCTTAGTATTTTTGTCAGTTTCCTATTTATTTATTTGTTTTTTAATTCCCTGTAGTGAATAACACAATGACTGTTCATCACAGGCTTTTTGATCCTAGGCAGATTTTGGTTGATAATTACACAAGCAGGTCTACTTCCTTTACCTGATATCTATTTTTTCCCTAAGAAATTTTTGCTATAGGGCATGTGTGCCCACCGGGGAGAGAGAAGGTGAGAAATCAACCCCCAGAGGGGATAGCCCTTCCACAATCCCTTCTCCATTCTCTCAGGATTTTGGGTGTGCATGCACACATGCCTGGTGTGAGTTTCGAGCCCTCAGGTGCAGGACTCAAACAGCAGTCAACTATGTGGGAGTCCAGCAACATAACCATTACGTCATCTGCTGGTCCCACCTTACCTGATAACTTAACCAGTTAAACACAGGGTAGAGAACCTACTCATTTTAGCAGGTATGTGTTGTGTGTGTTTATTTTCAAGAAGAATAAAAGCAACAACAGCAAATGTTTCTTACCTTTATTCCTACCCTGCCTTCTCATTAAAAGTTGAGTAAGTACCAGAACAGCTGGTGGCGTGGTTAAGGCAGCTATATCATGCATAGCTGTGCAGTTTGAATTCCCAACCCAGTGAAATAAAAACACAGCAAATGGGTTCAGCAGATGGCCTGGTGGTCAAGGTGCTCCCACGTGACTGACAGCAGTTCGAGTCCTGGACCTGGTAGCTTGCTTTCTCACTTTCTCTCTCTCTCTGGCAAGTGCATGTGCCCAGTAGCAAATTAAAATAATAGGGACCAGCAGATGGCATAACAGTTACGTCACTGGACTCCCACATAGTCCACTGCGATTTGAGCCCCGGACCCAGAGGCTTAAAACTCATGCCAGGTGTATGTGTGTGCGTGCATGCCCAATATCCCAGGGGGAGAACACAGGAGAAGGGATTGTGGTGTGGCCATTCCCCCAGGGATTGATTTCTCGCACTCTGTCTCTGGTGAGCGTATGTGGCCTATAGCAGAAATCTTCAAAATAAATAAATAAATAAATAAATAAATAAATAAATAAGATGATGATGAATAAAATTAAATAAATTTTTTTAAGAGGTTTTTGCTATAGGGTGCCTGCGCTCACCAGACAGATAGAGACAGACAGAGAGGCGGAAAGCGAGAAATCACCCCCCCGGGGGGATGGCCACGCCGCAATCCCTTCTCCTCCATTCTCCTCTCAGGATATTGGGCACGTGCGCACACGCGCCCGGCGTGAATTTTAAGCCGCTGGGTCTGGGACGCGAATTGCAGTTGACTACATGGGAGTCCAGCGACATAGCCATTACTCTAACTGCTGGTCCCAATAATTCTTTTTTTTTGAAAGGAAAAGAAAAGAAGGACCAGCAGAGATGGCACAATGATTACGTCACTGGACTCCCGTGTAATTGACCACGGTTTGAGTCCTGGACCCAGCAACTTACAACTTAACACTAGGCGTGTATGTGTGCATGTGCCCAAAATCCTGAGAGGAGGCTAGAGGAGAAGGGATTGCAGCATAGCCATCCCCCGAGGGTGATTTCTTGCTTTTTGTCCCCTCTTTCTCTTTGGCAAGCATATGTACCCTATAGCAAAACCTCTCAAAAAAAAAAAGTAAGTAAAGAAAGAAAAAGCATAGAGGATATGCATGGATATGTGTCCAAAAATCCCAAAAGAAGAAATGGAGAAGAAATTGTGATGTGACTATGCCACACGAGGGGTGCTTTCTCACTTTCTCTGTCAGTCTCTCATCAATGAGCACACACCCTCTCTAGCAAATTAAAAAATAAAAAGTGAAGTAAGTACCTATTTGCTGTTTCTAGCAATTACTTAAAAGGGAGATAGGCACTACTCAACGTAGGGAAAGTAAATACATGTGCACACATTCATTAAACTAAAAGGCCAGTATGAGTAAAAATGTTAGTTTCCCCTACTGAAGTTTTTATTTTTGTATGTCATCTACTTTATCCCTTGAAATCAGACACTGAAGGATAAGAGCAGCTACCACTCCCAGCCTGCCTTTGAGGCGGGAGATTAACAATTAACATGGTTCGTGCAGCCATTCTTGCTCTCTCCTCGGGGCTGCTGCAGCTCTTCAAGTTTTCCCTCTCAAACCCGCAAAGAGCTCAGCCTGATGGCACAGTCAGTAGCAGCCCGAACTGCAGTGCTGGAAGCCACATGGCTATCCTCGGTTCAGATCCACAGGATGGCCTGAAAAAGCACAGGGCACATGGGTGCTTGCCCACATTCCCTGGTTTTCCCGATTTCAAGGTTGACTTTCCTGACCTGACCAAGTTTCAGAGCCAAGGCAGTCTAGACAGACTCAGTGCCAATTCAAGTACCCACAGGTCCTAGGTTCTCAGATATTGCTGACTTCCCCAATCCTCAGGCAGCAGGCATTATATTGTTGCCCACTAGAGAACATTTTGGTTTTGTGTTCTCATCCCAGTGAGACTTCCTTAAATGGTTAGTGTTAACTCCCCCCGCCAGGAGACAACTGAAGAACTATCAGTCTTTCTCCTTTGTCAGGATTACCTGAGACAAATCCTTTTGCTGTGCTTTCTTAGAAAGTTACCTGTTCTGGGCCAGCAGGTAGCATAGAGGTGAAGGCACTGGATCCCATATTACCAAGGCTGTGGTTTGAATCCCAGAGCCAGCAGCTTGAAAAACAACTCTGTGTGCATGTATATGTGTATGTACTCAAAATCCCAAGAGGAGAATGGAGGAGAAGGGACTGCAGTGTGGCCATCCCCAGTAGAGGTGATGTTTTTTTTACCATAATCACCACCACCCCATCTCAAGCATATGTAACCTATGGCAAAAGTCTTAAAAAAAAAAAAAAGAAAACTATCTGTTGTAAGAGTTGTTTTAAAGGCTGTTCTGTGAAAAGTGTTAATTGATGTGCTGCTCCACATCCCACACTGTGCTGGATGATGCGAGACTGAGCAGCGATGAAGGGTGTGCCTGTCACCTGTATTGCAGCTAAGGAAACAGTATAGCACAGTGGCTGAAACAAGGGATTTTGACATTAAGTCTGCTTATCCTTTCAAAAGTCCAGCTCCTCTACTTCTGGCTTT
The DNA here is from genome assembly GCA_026018925.1 of Tupaia tana. Classification (NCBI taxonomy): domain Eukaryota; kingdom Metazoa; phylum Chordata; class Mammalia; order Scandentia; family Tupaiidae; genus Tupaia; species Tupaia tana. The sequence continues at coordinate 46,615,720 of JAKSZU010000016.1, read as the reverse complement.
AAGTACTCCGTCCCCCACCTCTCCATTCCCCACCCCTCCATCCATATTTCCTTGAGCTGTAAAATGAGAACATCCGCATCTCCCCAATGGTACTTTCCTGGAAAGTAATGGCACAACACAGGTGAAGCGTGCTTGGTCCAGTGCCCGGTAGTTTGTAAGTATTACTGACAGTAGCGCCTGGTGAAACAAGTGGAGACGTGTTGACAGCATGTGCAGGAATGGCATGGGCTCAGATAATTAAAGGAGTCCCTGGAAAGGAGAGACCTTTTCCTATTTGTAAAATCTGCTACCACCAGGGACCAGCAGTTAGCGTAATAGCTATGTTGCTGGACCGTGGTTTGAGTCCCAGACCCGGTGGCTTAAAACTCAACGCCGGGCACATGTGCGTGCATGCGTGCCCATGATCCCGAGAGGAGAATGGAGGAGAAGGGATTGCTGTGTGGCCATCCCCCCTGGGGGGTGATTTCTCGCTTTCTCTCTGTCTCTCTTTGTCTGTCTGGCGAGCGCAGCAAAAACCTCTCAAAAAAAAAAAAAATCTGCTACCACCAGAGCATAGAGCATAGAGTTCCCCTAAAGTGAACAGATACAAAATCCCATCAGGGCAGCAAAAGATGACTACCACCTACCTTAGTTTTTCAAATTCTAGATATATTAGAAACACTCATTTCTTTTCTCCTACCTAGCATAATACAGTCTAAAAGAAAAAGATTTTTGAAGCTAATTTTTGGCTAACTAGAGCACTCTGTAAGAAATGACAGTTTTCCTTAAGCCACGTTGTTCAAGCTCACAGTAGGCCCCCTGCTGCTCTGAGAGCATTGTGTCCTAGAATAGGCCTCTGTGGGCTACTCTCTCCATGTCACAGCTGTGCCGCCTCTTCTGGGCTTCTCATTGATTTCTTCTGTTGTCTATCCAGAAGGACTGGATATCAGAGAACAATTTTTTTTTTTTATAGACCACAGATTAGTTTATTTTTGACACCCATCATGCCATGAATTCATAGGGACTAGGTTCCAGTAGCTCAGGCTCCTTTCCATTGGTTCTCACAAAGTGTGCTTCTCTGGGTGGAGCAGACTGGCGCTTTAGTTGAACCCAGGTACCTTTCTCTTTGGCTTCTTTCTTTTTCTGGTCATTTTCCTTCACATGTTTTAGGAAGCTATCTCTGCTCTTAGAATGTTTAATATGCTCAATACGCACATTGATTCTCTTGGCAAGAATCTTGCCCTTAACTTGTTTGTTCACAACAATGCCAACAGCATGCTGGGTAACATTGTAGACTCTTCAAGTTTTGCCATGGTAACATTTGTGGGGCATTCCTTTTTGAACAGTACCCATTCCCTTAATGTCTACAATATCACCTTTCTTGCAGATTTGCATATATGTCGCCAAAGGAACAACTCCATGTTTTCTAAAAGGCCTAGAGAACATATATCGGGTGCCTCTCCTCTTTCCCTTTGTGTACGTCATTTTGGTTAATTACTGGAAGATGGCGGTTCCGGCCAAAAGCAGAGAACAATATTATAGAGATAGTGAGTGTAGGAAAGGCCTAGAAATAAAGATGATGATAAATTTTGCCAAAGAACTCAGAATTAGTCACCAAGTGATAAACATTTATGGTTTTTCACATCCCTGATTTGTTGGTCATGGTTTTTGTCCTACTGGAAATGAAGTCCTGGCCACTCTGCCCACCCAAGTAGCTGGCAGGCTTTGAGATTAGAGCTGTCACCCTTTACTGTTCTTATAGAGGAAGGATGTACCTCTTTGATATACCTCTTTGTCTCTTTTTTTGTTTGTGCTATTGTTTTTTGTTGTTGTTTTGGTCTCTACTAAAATGTATATAGTCCATGGTACATGGCGTACTATATGTACTATATAAATAGTTTGCTAAGAAATTCTGTGGATTTTTAACAGGTTTATTTAGACACTTTATTTTTTTAAGAATTATTTAACTTTATTTATTATCATTATTATTTTTTAATTTGACCAGAGAGAGAAGAAAAGTGAGAAAGCAAGCCACTGAGTCCGGGACTTGAGCATGGTCGGCCACGTGGGAATCCAGCACCCCAGCCACCATTCCACTTGCTGGCCCTATCCAGATACCTTATTAAAATAGAAACTCGGACCCATTTCATGATTTTCGTGACTACCAGTTACCATTACTTAATGGGCTCTTCACTATTAACCCTGTCCACAGACCATAATGGAGATCATAACCTTCAATGCTCTCTTTCTAGAGACCGCATACCATTTGGTTCGTTTTTTCCCTTCTTCTTCTTCTCCTCCTCCTCCTCTTCCCCCTCCCCTCCTCCTTCCCTCCCCCCCACTGCAGTATGGTCAACCGACAACCCCTTCTCCATTTCTTTCCCCTGTCAACATTTTGAGCACACATATTCACACTCCTGGCACATTTATCAAGTCACCAGGTTTGAGATTTGAACTGTATAGTTGTCTATGTGGAATCTGGCTCCCTTAACCACCAGGTCACAGGGTCAGCCCTCATTAGTCTCATTTTTATGTTTTACTGAAATAATTTAATGGTATTTTTCTGTGCCTGTGAGTTCATCAAAGAAGAGATGCCTTTGATTCAGTCTTTAGAAAACTTGCATTAAAAATCCTTCAAGATTAATACCGAGGCCAGCAGATGGTGTGAGGGTTAAGGTGTTGTACTCCCACATGGCTGGCCATAGTTCAAATCCTGGGCCTGGTAGCTTGCTTTCTCACTTTCTCTCTCTTTTGTGAGTGTGTGCTATAGCAAATTAATAATAATTTTAAAAATTAATATCTACAGAATTTTTTTTTCTTTTTTTTGGAGAGGTTTATTGCTATAGGGCGCGTGCGCTCGCCAGACAGACAGAGAGAGACAGAGAGCAGGAAATCACCCCCCAGGGGGGATGGCCACGCCGCAATCCCTTCTCCTCCATTCTCCTCTCGGGATCTTGGGCACGCACGCACACGCGCCTGGCGTGAGTTTAAGCCGCCGGGTCCGGGACTCGAGCCGCGGTCGACTACGTGGGAGTCCAGTGACATAGCCATTACACTAACTGCTGGTCCCTACAGAATATTTTATAAAGAGAAGTTTTACCTCCCTCTTGCCTTTACGCTTATTGCTTATTACCAGGTGTCAGCATCTTAATTTGTTTTAGTTATCTCATTGCGATGTCCTTGAAAAAGGACTGTGTGCGTGTGCACGTGGTTCTCGTGCATGCATCTTAAAGTGCAGAGCAATAGTGTTCCCTCTTTGCATTCTTAGCACAGAGCACTGCAGGGTTTCCAGCCTTCCAGGTAGAAGAGAAATTGTTGCTATGGTGATACCACAAGCATGAAAACACCCTGTGTCCCTGTGGGTGTCTGTGTCAGGGCTGAGGAATGTGGGGAAAGGAGACTAGCAAAGAGGAATGTTCAGAGCATTGAGCAAAATGAGAGCAAAACTGAGGCTAAAGCTGTTGTTGAATGGAGTTTCTTGTTTACTATTGAATTCAAATCAAAGTAATTTTCCAATTATGGGGTAGGTAGCCAAGAAATGGACATGATCTTTTGTTCTTCAATTTCCTTCCTTCTTTGAAACAGAGATACAGAGAAAGAGGTAGACATCTGTCACCTTTCTAGTCCCCAAGGCCAGATGGCCTTCTCATAGACCACAGTTATAAAATGTTTCTGGGGGCTGGCAGGTAGTGTGGTGGTTAAGGGCACTGGACTCCCACATGGCCGACCACGGTTCAAGTCTCGGACCTGGTGGCTTGCTTGCCTTCTCACTTTCTCTCTCTCACTCTGTCCCTCTCTGGTCAAATTAAAATAAATAAATAAATAAATAAATAAAGTTAAATAAAATAATTATTTGGGAAAAAAGTTTAAAAAGAAAATGTGTTTCTGGGACTGGCACATGATGTGGTGGTAAGGGATGGTGCACTCCCACGTGTCTGACCACAATTCAAGTCTTGGACTTGGAGGCTTGCTTGCTTTCTTTTTCTCGCTCTCTCTCTGACCCTCTCTGGTCAAGTTTAACTAACTAAATGAATGAATGAATGAATGAATAAACAAGCAAACAAAGTTAAATAAAATAATTCTCTAAAAGAAAAGAAAGAAAGAAATGTTTCTGTGTTTGACTATCACACTGTTCCAAGTAAAAAGACCACTAGGCCCAGAAAACCTTCTGCTCCAGATTAATAGGCTAATGTGCCAGTTCTTGCCATTCCTCTTAAAACTAAGTAACAGTTGTATGCTCTGTATCTGTACTACATGCTAATGTCCCCTGAGAAAATGGACTCAGAATAACTTCGATAACTCAAAGCAATAAGGAGAAACAAAATTCAGTCTGCTGGGGTTGGGTGAGGAACACAAAAAAAGCCAATATCCACCATACCAGGCACTCAGCAGGGACTGGGGTCTGGGGCTGGGGACTTTGTCTAATAGCCTAGCAGGCAGTATCTGCTGATAGTTTTGCACCATGCTTGGGGCTTATGTTCCTTATCTGCACAAAGTCACACATCCAGGGACCAGCACTTAGTGTAATGGCTATGTTGCTGGACTCTCATGTAGTCAACCGCAGTTCGAGTCCCGGACCTGGTGACTTAAACTCACGCTGGACGCATGTGCGTGCGTGCCCAAGATTCCGAGAGGAGAACGGAGGAGGATTACGGCGTGACCATCCCCCCTGGGGAGTGATTTCTCGCTTTCTGTCTGTCTGTCTCTCTCTCTCTCTCTCTCTCTCTCTCTCTTTCTCTGTCTTCCTGGTGAGCACACGCGCCCCATAGCAAAAACCTCTCTCTAAAAAAAAAAAAGTCACACATCCAGCCCAGGACTCAACCTAGGGCTTCCCGTTGTTATTTGTGTAGTTTTTGATGAGACTTTGGTATGCCAAGTTAGGCTTACAAGGCCTTATCTTTTGGAGCTATACAATGAATGTGTTTGTAATAAAATGATATGTTGTCTGGGATTTGCTTGAGAATTATACTGGAGGATGGGGCATGGGGAGGTATGCTACGATTGGCTATGAGTTTATAATTATTAAACATGAGTGATGGGTACATGGAGTTCGTTATATTATCTACTTTTGCATGTGTTTACATTTTTCCATAGTAAAATGTTAGCCCAAAAAAAACTCCAAATAAAGAAATGTAGGTCTTGGACTAGTAGTGGCATGGTGGTTAAGATGCTGGACCCTGACATGACCGGCCACAGTTTGAGTTCTGCACCTGACAGTTTGAAAATCATGCTAGGTACATGTGCATGCATTCCCAAAATCCTGAGAGGAGAGGAGAAGGGATTGTAGCATGGCCATCTCCCCTCGGGGTGATTTCTCACTTCCCCTCTCACTGTCTCTCTCCACCCATGACAAAAACCTAAACAACAACAAAAAACTAGGTCTCTGACTTTAGCTATACCTGTGTTCCTATCTACTTTGCTTTACTGCTCTGAAGATATGTAATTTTGGGGAACCCTAATGAAAGACCCTTGTTCAAATGTTCTCTTTCATGACTTGGTTACTTTTTTAAGAGATGGGAAAATGTAACTAATTTGTGGGAAAGTGAAAGGACTTTGCATCCTAGAGGAGGGGAGACTTTGTGCGTATGGTTTCTCTGTTTGTGCAAGATTCTTCTAAGTGATAAGGACCTGGTGTTTTCCAGCTCCCCTAGGAAAACAGACTTAACACTGCTCATAAAGAATACAACTGGCCCAGTAGACCTTATTGTAGCAGTGGGATAGGTTGCTGGGAAGACAGTGCCTGCACTGGGGACTCCCCTTCCTCCAGAAGCTCTTGTATGTCCTGTAACAGATTCTCCTTTCTCCAGGATGACTTGCCCACATGAGGTCCAGCCTCAATCCCAGAAGAGAGACCAGGTGACCCTTTGAGTGTCCTTACAGCCCAAAACCTATGATTTCTAGAAAACCAATGATTTTCAAACTGGGGTTTAGCATTTGCTTTTCAAAAAGAAGCAGAGAAGAGAGTTTCTCAGATCAAATCCTTATAGCCTCATAAAAGCCCCCCCTTTTTTTTCAGTTTTACTTCCCATCAGAGGTTTGTATGAAAAGCATTTTAAGTTTCAAAAGCTTCCTATGTCTGAGAAGCTGATCCACAGTCAAACCCAAAGAGAGTGAAATAGATGACAATTTTTTCTTCTCGTCTCTGACCTCAGCTTGTTCTTTTGCCTTTATCTTCCCTCTTCCTTTGTCAGATTTTGCTGCTAAAAACATTTCCTGTTACCACAACCTACAACCCTCTTAGCTCCAAGGTTTTCTGTCCTCCCATTAAAAATCTCCTTTTCACCCTCAAGGTCAGTGCCCACGCTGTTCTATCTGTTCTCTCTCATTTATTTTTCTAGTCTTGCTATGGGGTGCGTATTCTTGCTCAAGAGAGGGAAAGTGAGAAAAAACTTTGTGGGGGGCTTCTCTACAACCCCTTCTCTATTCTCCTCATGGGATTTGAGCACGTCTGCACATGCAGACCAGTGTATTTCTCAAGCTACTTGGTCCAGTACTTGAACCGTGCAGTTAGCCATGTGGAATCTAGCTGCCTTAATTACCATACCACTGGCTGGCCCCGTTGTATCTATTCTCTACTCTTGCTTCTTCCTAATCTTTCCATAGCCATGGCTCTGGCCTCTGTGCAGATTTTTCCCTCTAGTCCCTACTTTCAAAACCTTTGCCCCACCGTAGTGTGGAAAGGTCAAAGAGGGCTTAGGCCACAACCCTTCCCCACACTTCTTCCTCTCCTCTTGACATAGTCATTTGCAGCTCCCTTAGCACTGGCTATGCAGATACAGTAGGATAGCTGTGCTTTTGTTGTGGTTTGGTCACCCATTCAGCAAATATTTATTGAGCATTGTTATGCCAGAAGAAAAACAGAAAGGGACAGCCACTAGAATGTAGGGAGAGGCAGATTTGGCCACAGGCATTTAATTAGATGTGAGAAAGTGGTGAATTTGGCACATAGGAAATCAGCAAGATGGGTTTGGGCTTGACTGGACTATAGTGGGTTCTCGTATATGGAGACAGAGTTTTACTTTTGGATGAGGAATAGAATGAGCATAGCTGTGTGAAAAAGTCTGAGTAGACAAGTGTGACTGGACCTAAAGGAAGTAGAGGTAGGAAGATTGACCCCAGATTGCAGAGTGCTTGCAATGCAGAACAAAGGTGGTGAATTAGATTTTGGAGACTCCAGGTTGCTCTTGCAGGCTTCACATAGAGACGTGTGAAGCTCATAGTGCCATGAAAGGAAGTGGGAGGTAAGGGGAGATCAGATGCAGAATGTTAAGGGAAGTGGAATGCCTTATCATTTTAGTTATCACAGCAAGTCACTTCTAATACCTGGGGTCACACAGTCCTCCTATAGCCCTCAGTTAACAAATCCTTTAGTCACAAAGCCTATTTGTACAGTGCTGCAACTATTTGCCATGATTCTTTTTTCCAGAAAGTGGGATAGGTTGCTTTGCCTGGGATTAGACTGACCTAAAGAAACAGTAGTTTCCTGAGGGCTGGAGGAAAGGGGAAGCAATAATCAGGAACAATAATAAAGGCAGACAAGGAAGAGGCTTAGGGGGAAGAAAGGCACTAGACCAAGCCATCAGTAGACAGTCTCGACCAAGTGTGGGTAGGAGGCTGTCCCCATGTTCTTTGGAGGGTTGCCCCTGGAGCAGATTATCTGTCAGTTGTTTTGCTAAAATTCCACAGGCTAGCTTTTTATTTTTTTTAAGTGCTTTAAATATGGAAGAAACCATGTAACCATCACAAGTTTTATTTTTTCCCCTCATTTAAAAAGGCTTGTTTTCCGGCCAAAATCATGTTGGATAAGCTTAATTTCTCTCACTCAGATAAGCTTAATTTCCCTAACTCTGCTGTGCATACAGAGAATTGCTTAATTCCCCTTTTGCAACATGTTTTCCCAGCTGTTGGGAGGCCTGCTTTTTTTCTGTGGGCCTCCTGACAGAAATGCAAACAATTTAAGGCCCAGTGGTACCAACTGCTGTTTATTTCACAAGGGCCAGGATAGTGATGTATTTTCTTGGGGGGATATAGTTATCTGGAGTTGGTGACTGCTTTCCTGTCTCTCTGTGTCTTGTGGGAGACAGGGATCAAGGCTATACTGATCTCTACCAAAAGCCACAGCCCCCTCCTTCATGTGGGATTACCTCCCTGCCGTCTCCAGTCCTGCATCCTCATTGTGCAAGGAAGTAAAGTCTGTTCCTTGGCTACATTTTGATTGGATCTATGTTTTCTGAGACACTTCTGTTAGGTCTTTCAGTAAAACACAAATGGCCTTTCAATACCTTGTTTTATTAAAAAAAAAAAAAAAAAAAAAAAAAAAAAACACTTCTACAGAACTAAGACTCGATGCTGTTCATTCATAAATAAACACATCTGTTTACAGGCAAGGCCAGGGAAGAATGCATCTGAGAGCTGTTTGTCCAGCGTTACTGCTTTTTCCTCAGTGAATGCCTGGTGTGCACTGTCCATCCAAGGGTGGCTGAGAGGAGAATGCTCTTTTGTGGCTGCCAAAACCACAACAAATGACAACTTTCCGTTCTGTCATCTCTCAGCTCCACTGCTAGGCAAGCAATTCATTTTTCTACCATAAAAGGGCAGTGAAACTTGTCTATAGCTGAGATGCCTTCTGCATTGCAGGGAGAAAGCAGAAGACAGCAGGGAGAGCCGCTCTGGGCGGTAGGCGTGGCCATGCTTGCCTCAAGCCCACAGCATGGCTTAGTCTAGGCTTTGGGGCATCAGCAACAGTATGAGAAGATAGGAAAGGAAGACAGGTGGTACTGTGGCCATGTCACACACCAGGGAATGCAAATTCAGGTCAGGCTGGGGTACCATGTTTGTTTCTGTACTCCTAGTGGGATGAAAGAATGTGTATCCTAACCCTGTTGCAAGGAGCTGCATTAAGCCTGCCCAAATGATTCTATATTATTGGTGTTTGATTCTCTTGACTTGTAGTTGTAGATACTAGGTTCCTAAGGGGCATCTAGGAAATCATACAAACCAGATACTCTCCTTGTGCAGATGAAGAAAGACCTTGGAAAGGTCAAATGCCAAGTTCATGCAGCTTAAGGAAATCATTGAACTTCCATTTTTTTGTTATATATGGACTTTGGGTTCAGGGGGTGCTCTCTAACCCATTTATGTCCCTAGTCATCTATTAGTGTACAGTTTGGCTCTGTCAAAGGTAAGCCACAAAAACTTTTTTTTTTTTTTTTGCCACAAAAACTTTGACTAATAGAAATGTAGTTCTTAATTTATGAATTTGTATGTCAGTCAACCAGGATCATTTGGAAAGTTTATAATTTTTGTAGTATTATCTCTAAAATTCATGAGTCCTTTAGATCATAAATGTAAAAATAAGCATTCACAATCAACACAGGACTCATTAGCAAATACTTAAACTATTTTGACAGCATGTAGAGCCCTTTGAGAAGGTGAGTGCAAGATCCCTGTTCTGTTGCACACTTGCAGAGGAACCAGGATACCGGCCATCGTCAGTTGAGCAACAGCAAAGGATGTCATCTCAGCAGGCCTTGTGTTCTGGTGGGAGCCCCATACCACAGGCACAGCCACCTCACAGATCTTTGCTTCAGAAAGATGCTGGGCAGAATCTCAGTTGGAACTATAAGCAAAAGGCTCTATCCTTTTGCCTGGTTCCCTTGAAGTTTTTCTTATAAAGAAGAACTGAGGGACCAGCAGTTAGCGTAATGGCTATGTTGCTGGACTCCCACGTAGTTGACCGCAGTTCAAGTCCCGGACCCGGTGGCTTAAACTCACGCCGGGTGCGTGTGCGTGCGTGCCCAAGATCCCGAGAGGAGAATGGAGGAGAAGGGATTGCGGTGTGGCCATCGCCCCTGGGGGATGATTTCCTGCTTTCTGTCTCTCTCTGTCTGTCTGGCGAGCGCACGCACCCTATAGCAAACCTCTCAAAAAAAAAAAAAAAAAAAAACTGAGATTTGTTTTGTCATTTAAACTTACCTAATGTACATTTGATTTTATAGTGGATGCTAGAACTGAACTGAACACATTCCTAAGGGGAAAAAAACTGTCCGAGAATCTTGCTGATCTAGAAATTTGGGAGGAAAGCAAGGGTTTTCAAGGTTAAATGTTATTACCTAGATAGTGCTGGTCAGAATAGATTCTGAGCTCATTGGCTCAGAATCAAAAGTTAACTCAGGAGTCATTCCTGAAAGAGAATATCATTGAATAGAAATGGCTAAAGCAAGCTCAGTATGCATGATTCAAGTATCACGTACTTAGACGTTGTTTTAAAGCTGTAAGACTAGTTTAAAACCTTACTACTCCAGCATGCAAAGCAATTGGGTAGACAATGTTAAAATGAAAATTTTATATGACTTCTTAAAGTAAGATCTTTCTAGATTACTTTTTTCTCAATAATGTCAAACTGAACATTCTATTCTATTTAAGATTTACCTGGTATAATTTCCCTTGTATTTCCTAAGGCCTTTACTACCCTTGGAATTAATAAATGCTATTCAGGAGCCTTCATCTCACCAGGCTTCTTATGCCTTCTTTGCTAGAAGCCATGGAAGCCGTGGGATTTTTATTTTAACCAGCAATAGCAAGTGAATTTAACCTTACAAAACAATTATTAATTCTAATTAAGCATAATTTTTAAAGATTAACATCCTTTTTGGACTAAAAGTCTATCCCTCCCCATCTGTCACTGTCTCTGCATGCCTGAGCATCCTGGCCACATATGACCAGCATCGAGACATCATCCTGCCTGCTTCCTAATTTGGTCACAGTATGCTTCAGGCAGTCTTGCCTAACACTGAAAAACACACACACACACACACACACACACACACACACACAAATACAAGGAGTAGCTTAGATATAGCAGAGGGGAATTTCCTTTTATCAAAAGACCTATAGTTCCCTTCTTACTTCCTCTGAAAAAAGGAAGTAATACTTTGGGAGTTCCCTCTTTAAGCCTGGCTTCTTTTTTTTTTTTCTTTTTTTTTCTTTTTTTTTTTTGTGGAGAGGTTTTTGCTATAGGGCGCGTGCACTCGCCAGACAGACAGAGAGAGACAGAAAGCGAGAAATCACCCCCCAGGGGGGATGGTCACGCCGCAATCCCTTCTCCTCCATTCTCCTCTCGGGATCTTGGGCACGCATACACACGTGCCCGGCGTGAGTTTTAAGCCACCGGGTCCGGGACGCGAACCGCGGTCGACTACGTGGGAGTCCAGCGACATAGCCATTACGCTAACTGCTGGTTCCAAGCCTGGCTTCTTTATGCTGGCTTCTTCCTAGCTACTTCCTTCCTCATCCTTCTTAATGCTTCTCGACACTGAAGGAGTTTAGTTTTATTCCTGAGTAAATCCATTTTCCTCTTGCATATTCATCAGCAGGGAACATGTTTAATACATATTGGTACATCTGTACAATGACATGCACTAGAGGCCAGCAAACTTTTTCTATAAAAGGCAAGATAATATTTTAGACTTTGCAGACCATATGGTCTCTGTCCCACCAACTCAACTCTGCTTTTGTAGTGTGAAAGTAACCATAGACAATTTGTAATAAAATGTGGCTGTGTTCCAATACTTATATTCACAAAAATAGCAAACCAGATTTGGCCTATGAGCCAACCCCTGGCACACACCATAACATTCAGAAGATTGACTTGGGTCCAATTGTGCCAATTTGAAGCTGTTTCTAAGATGTATTAAGTGAAAGAAGTAAAATGCAGAATGGTGGAGCTGTTCACATTTGGGTCCTAACAAGGAGAGGAGGAAGTACTTGCCAACATATATGTAAAATGCATTTGGCAAGATAGATAAAAATTTGATGGCATTGACTTGCTTTTGAGGAGACTCACTGAGGGTCTCAGGAGAAGTATACATATATTACTTTTTCAACAAAAATTGAATTGCACCAATTTTTATAGCTCAGTTATATCTGAACTTTTATAACATACCAATTTTGTTTTAAGAGATCTTGAAAAGGAAGCTAGAAGGCTAGCCTGTGGCTTGATTGTTAGGGCATTGGCTCCCATATGGCCAACTATGCAGTTCAAGTACCAAATCCAGTGGCTCGAAAAACATCCTGGGTCTTTGTGCATGCCTTCCCAAAATCCTGAGAGGAGAGTGGAGAAGAGATTGCAGCCTGGAACATTGGGGGGGGGGGGTGCTTTCTCTCTTTTGCTCTGTCTCTTACGAGTGCACGTGTCCTATAGCAAACTAAAAAAAAATATGAAAGAAAGAAAAGAAAGCCGGTAATGCAGTTGTTAAAATCTTATTTTCAGGCTCATAACTATCTCTCCTGGTTCCTTGTAAGTGCTTATCCTACCACCCGAAAGGAGTGCTTTACCTCCAGTCATACATGAGGGGCTGGGATTTTGTAGTGAGTGGAAAGATGTGGAACTTGGCAACTCTGTCTTTTTTCTTGCTTGTCCTTTGTATGAATCTCACTTAAAGCACAAGCTCAAGCACTGCTGGACAGGATGCGTCCAGTGAGGAAACCTGGGACCAGCAGCCCGAGCCCAGGGGAATAAATTCAGCTTTTAGTCATTAGGATTCAAGACTGCCTCCAACTGTTTCCTTTTCCCACAAGACTATTTCTGACCAACAAGTAAGAATGGTTCTAATTCACTAAGCACTGTTGTGACCAGTTTTTAAAATGTTTGGTTTGGATTGTGAAACCAGCAGATAGAGTTGTTATATTCCTAGTATATTAAACAGTTCACTTTTGGTACATAAGGAATAAGTAAAAGGTTTAGTAGCAAATCCTTCTCTGTTTAGAAGACAGTATAGATAAAAACAGCCAAAGAATTCACGTATGGCTGTTCGCCTTGGTTCATAGCCCCCACTTCCATCTACAAACAAATATTTTAAAAATAGCCACACTAAAGCCTTTTCCAGGCATAATTTGCAGGCTTATTTGCTATCATTCAGTTTTTCTACAAAATTCTATGTAGGAATGTTGGAAATTGTGTCTGTTGAAACCTCTCCTTAAAACATGGAGAGTTGTACAGGCAGTTTAAAAAATATCAAGTTTAAAAAATATAAAGTCTTCTATCTCTTCTCCTAATGAAGGAATGCCTAGCAGTCAAACCCAGGGCTTATTCGGCATTGCTTGTCTTGACTTCACTGTAAAAACATTAAGTGGGAAGGCACCAGTTCTGCTGAACAAGCAACGTTGCCTTTTATAAGAGAAGTCATTTAAAACATTGAAAATACTGTTTGAAAGATACTGGTGTCGTTTCCTCTGACCTTAATTTCATACACTAGTAACTCTCCAGTGTAGTAGAGTTAGTGCTGACATTCCCCCTCCCAAGTGGTCAGGGACATGTGTCCACTCCAGATAGAGAAAAGGCTATATGTTACTCACTTAAGGAAACTACGAGGTTGGGCTTTGCCATATAGGTAGCCTCTTAAAAGAAGCTGGGCATTTTAAAGACTAAATTTAAAACCAACACTCTTTTCTCTCATGCATACACTCACATACTTTCCTCCTCTTCTCTGCTAGCACCACTGCTCCCACCCCCAGCCCCACCCCCTGCCATAGCTTGCTCCATTACTGCTTTTAACCTTGAAACCTCTGTTGAACACTTATGCATTCATCCTGCTCTTGCTCTTGCATTATTAATGGGCCTAGAGCAATCCAGCCAGACATTGACATTGCTAATTACTGCTTATAACCAAGAAATAAGGAACAGGGAATAAAGTGGGTCACAAAACAGTGTCTTGGCAATAAAATATTGCTGTCAAGCAGAATCGTGAGGTGTCTGTCTTCATTTTTTTTTCAGGGTGCAGAGGGTTGTCTCCCCTCTTCACCATGATCCTGTTGGCAGAAGCAGCAATGCTTTTCTCATTGGTCACCTAGGCTTGCCAGTGGCACACACCACTAGTGAAGGAGATGCATTTCTGTCAGAACTTAAAACCTTTAGAATACCCCTATGAGAACAATGTGAGACAGAAGGAAACAGCATGAAAGACAGAATTCTGAAGTGTTTCCAGGAAAGAGCAGATCAGCAGCTACACACCCTTAACCTTAGAACAGAGCTCTGCAACCAAGGCTGAGTTTACTTACCTATCATTTAATTCTCTCCTCCAGCCCCAAGGTCGAAGGTCCATAATGAATGTGTACATTTTACATTTTTACATGTATGTTGCTGGAAAATGTAAGACTAGTGGGACAGCTGTCTGGGCAGAGTAGACACATGTACCCATGGTGTAGGGATATCAAGTGGCATGAGCACTAGCGCCAGAGCATCAGCAGTGCAGAAGGGTCTGAGAGATCTTATCTTAGCCTCTCACTAGCCTAGGGCTCTGCTTACTGCCATTGTGAACCCACTTTCTCTTTTGTAGAATGAGAATAATACCAGCCCTACTCACTGTGTAGAGCAGTGTGGTACTTGCAGGTGGACATGAAAGTTACGTGGGAAAAATTTGGACCAGCACCGCTACCATGGTGTCAGTAGTATGTGCCCCAGCGAGAAGAGAATTTCATTCTGCCACAGCAATTAATACCTCCCAGGTCTTTAGTGGTACTTGGGAAACCCTAACGTAGCCTCTAAGGAACATTGGCCACATCTTTTAAAAGAACAAGAAATAAAAAGGGACTTTAAAGTTGTAAGTAAAATATAGCACAGTCAAACTCTGCAAACAGGGGTTACCTGACCACTCTGGTACCATTTTATTTTCGGTCTTCTTTCTTTTTTAAAAATATTTATTTATTTATTTATTTAAGGTTTTTGCCTTAAGGCATATGCACTTACATGAGAGAGAGACAGTGAGAGGGCAAGTGAGAAATCCCAGGGGGGATGGTCATGCCCTAATCCCTTCTCCTCCATTATCCTCCTGAGATTTTGGGCATGCACGCACATAACGCCTGGCATGATTTTCAAGCTACTGAATCCAGTACTCGAACTATGATCAGCCATGTGGGACCCTGATACCATTCCCTTTTTTTTCAATTCTGAATACCTAAATTATTTCAGTTAAGTTTACTATCATGGAATGACAACCCTGAAACTGGATTTCTTGTACTTTGAAAACTACTTGTGCCAAATCTGGGAGAAAAGGTAAACTACTTTTAAATATTATTTTAATTGTTAAAAGGCAGAAGAGACCATTTTGAGAGGACATAAGTTTAGCTTTTGAACTAGTTCACAGAAGTGATAAATTATTGGTCATGTGACAGTAGAAACTCGGATATGGGTTCTCAGGTGTTGTGCCTTTTGTTTTTGTTTTGTTTTTTGTGTTTTTTTGTTTGTTTTTGCTTTTTTTTTTAAGGTGTTCTGTGTTTCCTTTTTTCCTTTTTTTTTTTTTAATTTAATTTTATTGTTAGAGGGTGCATACACTCTCCAGAGAGAGGGAGGGGAACCCACCTCCCCCCATGGAATGTGGTCACACCATAATTTCTTCATTTCTCCACATCTTGTCAGGATGTGGGGGTATACATACACATGTACTCAGTGTGGTTTTCAAGCCACGGGCTGGTATTCAAACCACAGTCAGCTCTGCAGAATCCAGCTTTCTGAATCACTAGACCATGTGACTAGTAACCTTTTTGTTTTTTGTTTATTTCATACTACAATTATAGCCATAATTGAGAGAGTCTTGGGATGTTGTCTTGGGCTGCATGGGGCAGGCACCAGCCATGTACCAACTCCTAGAGCCAGGCTGCCTCTCCACTACCCTGCCTAACTGCCCAGACCCTGGGGACCCCTTTCCACTTCTAGTGCTTTCTGACTCTCTGAGGTGGCGCACATTGTACTGACAGTGGTACATGATAGAATTTCATTTTATTTCGCTATGTTGACAGCCTGTTCTCCCATGAGGGAGGAAGCCAAAGCAGAACCAAATATGGCCCAAGCTTCTCAGATTCACTTGAGAAAAAAGAATTTTCTTTATTCAGTTCTTTTTTTATTATTATTTATTTTTTAATTTGACATAGGGCACGTGCACCCACTAGGGAGAGAGAGAGAGAGAGAGAGAGAGAGAGAGCAAGCTGCCAGGTCCAGGACTTGAACCACACTTAGCCATGTGAAAGTCCACTACCTTAACCACCACGCCACCTGCTGGTCCCATTTATTCAGTTATTTAAACATTTGTTTTCTATTCCCTTATTCACTCTACATTCAAGTTCAGGGTCTTTAGTTATACTTTTTTTCTTTATTATTTTTTACTTGTTAATTGCTTTTTAATTTGCTACAGGGCATATGTGCTCACAAGAGAGAGAAAATGAGAAAGCAAGTCACTGGGGCTGGGGCTTGAAATGCGGTCAGTCATGTGAGAGTCCAGCACCTCAACTATATGCCACCTGCTGGCCTGCTTCAGTTACACTTTAAAGAGCACAGTGCAGTACATGAGTAATATTAATTATTATCATTTAGGAGTATCACACTTTATCAAAACTAATTCTTCTATGACAAGAAGGTGAAATAAAGTGAGAATTATTTAATGCTAGAGTCACCAACAAAATATTGGATAATCCATTCCAGAAAAATAATATAGACCTTTAAGTACTGATAAGTAAGTCTCTCCAAGAAATACACTGTGAGATTAAAAAAGCAATGTAAGATGTGTGCAGTGTAAGTTCGTGCTTCCTATCTATTAAATGC
This sequence comes from Tupaia tana, assembly GCA_026018925.1. NCBI lineage: Eukaryota > Metazoa > Chordata > Mammalia > Scandentia > Tupaiidae > Tupaia > Tupaia tana. The sequence goes on along the minus strand of JAKSZU010000016.1, from coordinate 46,599,147 downwards.
ATGCATACCTTTTCTGGAAAGATGCAATCTACTAAAGAAGGAACTTTTTTTTTTTTAAAGAATTATTTAATTTATTTATTCATTCATTTTATTTTAATTTGACCAGAGAGAGACAGAGGGGGAAAGTGAGAAAGTAAGCCACCAGGTCCGGGACTCGAGCCATGGTTGGCCATGTGGGAGTGTCCAGCGCCTTCACCACACCACCTGCTGGTCCCCGAGACAAGGAATTTTTCATTCTGTTTATACTTTTTTGTATTTCTTAGTATTCTTTTCTTTCTGCTACTAACAACACAGATTTTAAGAAAATTTTTTAAAACAAGATTTTTTTTTTTTTTTTTTAGTTTGACCAGAGAGAGAGAGAGAAAGTGAGAAAGAAAGTTGCCAGGTCCAGGACTCAAACCGTGGCCAGCCATGTGGGAGTCCAGTGCCCTTAACCACGACGCCACCTGCCAGCCCTGATTTTAAGAAATTTTATTAAAGGTTTCAGCCACAGCGATACAGGGTACTTCACAATAGTAGAACCACATGAAGAGCCCAATCTTAGATCTCTGGTTGTCATCTGAATATACTGGATGCACCCATGATTGTGGCTGTGTTGAGAGAAGATTGCAGTGGGCAAGACCCTGTCAAGAGTACACCTCTCAGGCCAGCTAGATTGTGGTTAAGGTAGCTGGATCCCAAAACACGCTGCACACTTGTGCCTACAGACATAAAATCCCGAGAGGAGAACGTGGAGGAAAGGATTGCAGTATGGCCCTTTCTTCTGGGGAGTGGTTTCTTTCTTTCTCTCTCTGGCAAGCACATGCACCCTTTGGCACATAATTTGGATTTTAAAAAAAGAAAATATATCTCTCCCTCTCTTTTTTTTTCCTCTTTCACTCAATAATGAGAAGTAAACTTTGTTTCTAATTTTTTTTTTCTTTTTGGAGAGGTTTTTGCTACAGGGCGTGTGCGCTCGCCAGAAAGACAGAGCGAGACAGAGAGATAAAAAGCGAGAAATCACACCCCCCCAGGGGGGGATGGCCACGCCGCAATCTTTTTTCCTTCATTCTCTTGGGATCTTGGGCACGCACGCACACGCACCTGGCGTGAGTTTAAGGCTCCGGGACTTGAACTGTGGTCGACTACATGGGAGTCCAGCGACATAGCCATTACGCCAACTGCTGGTCCCTGTTTCTAATTTTTTAAAAAAGACATTAGGGACCAGCAGATGGTGTACAGTTACATCGCTGGACTCCAGTTGACTGTGGTTTGAGTTCTGGACCCAACGGCTTGAAACTCATGCCAGATGCATGTGTGTGCATGCCCAAAATCCCAGAAGAGAATGGAGGAAAAGGGATTGCAGCATGGCCATCCACCCTGGGGGGTGTTTTCTTGCTTTCTGTCTGTCTCTGTCTCTGGTGAGCGCATGTACCCTTAAAAAAAAATACATATCTCTGAAAATAATACATAAAACAAAAATTTCAAAAGGGGCCAGCAGGTGGGATGGTGGTTAAGGGCTCTGGACTCCCACATGGCCCACTGTGGTTGGAGTCCCAGATGTGGCAGCTTGCTTTTTCACTTTCTTTCTTTCTCTCTCTCTCTCTCCCTCTTTCTCTCTCTCTCTCACCCCCCCTCCCTCCCTCCCTCCCTCCCTCCCTCTCCCCCTCTCTGGTCAAATTAAAATATATACATACATACATGAAGTTAAAATAATTCTTTAAAAATAAAAAGTTAAATTTAAAGATACATTAAAAAAATTTCAAGATAGAAACCCAGAATAAGCTGAAAACTTCCCACCCAATATTCATTCTTTCTGGAAAGAACCAGCCAGTAGTACCTGCCTATCTTTTTCAGATACGTGTCACGTTACATATTATTTTCACCTTGGCTTCATTTACTACCTGTACTTTTTTTTAAATAATTATTTCATTTAACTTTATTTATTTAATTACTTATTTCTTTGATTTGACCAGAAAGGAACAGAATGAGGTGGGTGGGGAGGGAGGGAGGGAAAGCAACAAAACAAGACTATCTGTACTTTTAGAGCACCTTATTCCAAGTATGAAAATAATTGGTGGCCAGCCCCATAGCCTAATGATTAAGGGAGCTGAATACCCATAGCTGAGTGTGATTTGAATTCTGGCCCAGGTGGCTTAAAAAACACATCAGGCGCACGGGTATGCATTTTAGAGCTCTTGACAAGAAGGAGAAATGGAGAATGGATGGCAGCATGACTACTTCCCATTGGGAAGTACTTTCTCCCTTTCTCTTTCTCTGGTAAACACATGGGCTGTCTAGCAATTAAAGAAATAATAGTTGCAAGGAGATTAATCATTGCTAGAATTGTTTTTAACTTTTTTAAATGATTATTTATAATGAGAGAGACAAAGAAGTACCTGGATAGATAGCATTTTGACATGCTGTGATCATTATCCCCTAGCTGTCTTAACTCTTTAGGATCTTAGGTGGGCATGGAAGGACATGTTTTAGGTCAACCAGACTGAGGATCCATATTTGTGTCAATTATATGGCTTCCAGCACTGAAGTCCAGTACACTCCCTGTGTGCCACAGAGGCTGGACCTGCTTTCAGTTTTACACTATTTCATGCTTTTAACATCAGAATAAAAGCCTGGTGGTGTCCTCACTGGCCAGCTGAAGGAACCCAGGATTCAGGAAAGAATGTCCAGTGTTTATTTACAGTTTCAGTCACCTTGTTAGTTTCATTTCCAGAAACCAGTACCTTCCATCAAGTATGAGTAAAATTATGAGAACAGCTGGTTTTTCATGCTAGAAAACAGAAAGACTATCAGGATGTTAATTGTGACATGATAAGAATTCTGAACATAACCTGCATAATCTGAACAAGTCCTTCAATCTCTTAGTAACTTGGTTTCTTCATCTATAAAATGAAGATGATAGGATATCAACCTGCCTCAATCATTAGGTTGTCTAAAGAAGGGATGTTTGCTTCTTAGTACCTTTATTAATTAGGTCCTTGAAAATGTGAGTGGATTCATTTATTTTCTCTCTTCTCTGAGGTTTGCAAAGTAAATAAACACTAATATTTCTTGGTTTCTTCAACCTTTGGAGGCATTTCATTTTTCTTTGTTGGCTTTCTCCTTTGGAATGGGATCTGCTTATTTCAGAATCCTACAGGAGGCATGGGAATTTATCACAAACTTGGATCTAGAAGAAATGTGTCATTTAGGTCCACAGGTACCAGTGTGAGAGTCCTTCCACCTGCACTTACTTGGCTGGGCCCTCACCACTTACATTTTTATTTGAGAGAGAGATTTTTTGTGCTATAGGTGCATGTGCACAACAGGAGAGGCAGAGAGACAGAAAGCAAGAAGTCACTCCTCAGGGGGATGGCCACGCCGCAATCCCTTTGCTTCCATTCTCTAGGATTTTGAGCACACACGCACATGTGCCCCATGTGAGTTTTAAGCCATCGCATCTTGGACTCGAACCATAGTCCATTATGTGGGAGTAGAGCCATGTAACCATTACACCATCTGCTGATCCCACCACTCACATATTTTTAAAGAAATAATTGATAACTACAGTTTTTTTTTTTTTAAGAGAGAGGTATTTTTTGGTTTTTGCTATAGAGCACGTACACTTGCCAGAGAGACAAAGACAGAAAGTGAGAAACCACCCCACAGGGAGGACGTCCATGCTGCTATCCCTTCTCCATTCTTCTCTCTGGATCTTAGGCACATACACACACACATACCCAATGTAAGTTTAAACCACTGGGTCCAGGACTCAAACCACAGTCGACTGATTATGTGGGAGTCCAGTGACATAACCATTACACCATCTGCTGGTCCCAATAACTACAGGTCTAAAAGAACCAAACAGTTTAAACAGATTATTGGGGTTCATCAAAGATAATTTGGCGTACATGTGACAACCTGTCCTGGAGGCACTGATGATTTGGACCGGCAGCACTTAACCAGAGAGAACAAATAACATTCAGACTCAAAACCACTTACTATGCAACTGTTCAAACTGTTTATCCTTGCCATCTTCATTAGAGAAATGGGGATGCTCATTCTGTGTTCCATCTCCCCTTCAGGGTAGTTGTAAAAAGCAGATGAGACTGTGTAAGGGTTGGCTGTGGCCTTTTAGACAATGATATCAAGAGCCATGCGGAAACCACATGGCACCAGCAGTGTCCCTTGAGGGGTCTGAAAAGCACATTTTAGAAATGGAAAGTTGGGGGACTAGCAGAGAGGTTACGTTGCTTGACTCCCACATAGTTGACTGTGTTTGAGTCCCGCACCCAGTGACTTAAAACTCACTCCGGGTGCATGTGCATGCATGCCCGAAATCCCAAAAGAACAGAGGTGAAGGGATTGTAGCATGGCCAAACCCCTATGGGCTGAGTTTTTTGCTTTCTTTCTCCAGTAAGCACATGCACCCTATAACAAAAATCTCTAAAAATTTCTAAGAAAGAAAGAAAAAAAGAAACAAAAGGTTGGATGCTTTTTCTCTGGGATATACAATATGATAGAGTTGACCATTCTCTTTAATAGTTCATTGTCAAAGAGGTTATTCCTGTAAGACTGACAGGAAGCTGTGTGTTTTAACAGGAAAATAGAGAAGATCCCAGAGTAGCAGAAGCAAAGGACTCTTTCCTAAGCTGCATGTTAGGGCTGTGGCCCCAGCATCTGCCCCAGACAGACCAGGGAGGGCTAAGACTAAGCAGAAATTGTCATTGGATAAATCATGTGGAGCCTTAAAAGAAAAGATGTTTATCCAGACACATTTTTTAAAAGCTCGATGTGGACTAAGATTGTATCTACATTCTCTTTGCTGTGTCTTTACACTGTATTTCCTGAAATTTTTTACATAGCTTTCTACAAGGTCAGTACTTACAAATGCATTATAATGCTACAAATGTAAAGAATTCACGTTTTGAAACTTTTGTGTTTGTCTAAGCCTTATTCACATACATATTTAATTACAAGGCATGAGGATTAACGGGATTTTGAATATTTAAAGCTCTTTTCCTGAGATTAATTTGATTTAATTACTCCTGAGATAATATTTGCACCCTTGGTGACTTGCCATTTGGATGTGAGTGTGACAGGAGAGGGGGCGAGACCATGACTTCTGTCAGTTTCAGCGTTTGGCCTTTTACTTCCTTCTCCACTGTGCCTCCTCACGCTCACTTTTAACTTATTACTGTGTCTTTTCAGTTTGGAGAAAAATAAGGAAAAGGTAATAGAATTTGCCTTTATGAAGTTCATCTGGTATCTTGCTGTCTTTTTCAAAGTAGTCATGTTTAGTGTATGACCCTTAACAGTTCAGATAAGATAACAGAACAATTTCTATACCCCTTTTCTCCCAAAGACTCAAAAAATACTCTTCTTGCACCCTGGCTTCACTTAGTGGCCTGTGTGGAAGGGAGGAATAGGCACTGGCCAACACCTTGAACCCAGAAAGGGGCTTCCTAACATTAATCACCTTTATCTAATCTGAAGATGGAGGTGATCGTAGAGCCTATGGAGCAAATGATTTTGTTCACATTCACTATGTCCCTCTCCATCTCCAGCTGCCACAGCCAGGGGAGCTGCCTCCGTGTCCACCTGTCTGCAGTGGATGGTGACCGTGGGCAGCCAGCAACTGAAGGTTCACCCCAAGTCTGGTCCTATAAGAAGCACAATATAGAATGAGCAACCAAAGGCAAAAGTGGTGAGGTTGAGGGGAACAGAGGTTCCGCAAGCAAAAACAGGCTTTTTCCAGGGTGCAGCTTACCATCAATAAGCCTCCCTGTTCATTCTTACTAGCACCGAAACTGCTCTGAAAAGATAGGTCCCTGGGTTGTTAAAAGATTGCCCTGCTCAGATGCAGTGCCCTCCTGTGAAGCCTGAAGCATGTAGAGTAAAGAAGTTTCAGACCCACCAGAAACTCCCAAGTACCTTTTCCTTCTTGAAGAAATAAAGCATTTTGCTGACCTTTTTTTATCTTTACCTTTCAAAAATGAAGTATATCATTTGATTTGCTAGAGGAAAAGTACTTTACAAAAGTAAAGTTTATTTTTCCTTCCCATTTGTGAGTTACCTTGAAAAGACATTGCTTGGGCATCCATTGAAATAGCTGGTAAGCTTCTATTGAAATATCAGTAAAGTCCCTTTCCCTCAGCAGCAAGGAGACAGATACCATAGTCTGAGTGGAATTAGGGGAACCCCAGGACCACATGGATTGGTCTTTGCAGCTCCTAACATCAGCCAAATGTGGATTTCCAAAACCCCAGGGAGCATTGAACTATACACAAGCCAGACCCAACAGGACTGCTGGCTGATTCTTTGTGGGGTTTGTCAGCATTAACAAACTCCAATAGGAATTTGAACCTCAGGAGCTCTCTTGTGTAAATGCAGAGTCTTAGTTTAGAAAGCCCAGCTAAGGGAGGGACCAGCAGTTGGCATAATGGCTATGTCATTGAACTACCATGTAGTTGACCACAGTTTGAGTCCTGGACCTAGTGGCTTAAACTCAGGCCGGGCGCGTGTGCGTGTGTGCCCAAGATCCTGAGATGGGAATGGAGGAGAAGGGATTGCGGTGTGACCATCCCCCCTTGGGTGATTTCTCACTTTCTATCTCTCTGGCTGTTTCTGTCTTTCTGGTGAACGCACATGCTCTGTAGCAAAAACCTCTCAAAAAAAAAAAAAGAAAAAGAAAAGAAAAAAAAAAGAAAGAAAGCCCAGCTAAAGGAAACACGTTTTACCATCCCAGACCAGTGCCAGATACTGGCCAGCCCAAACTGCTTTGTTGCACCTCATTTCTCACACCATCACTATCTACTTTGGTCTCATCCTTGGCTCAGCCATGGCCAGCCTTCTTAACATACCTGAGCAGTCACAGAATGTCTTTTTTCCCTAACAAAAACAGTGCCTATTCCCATTTAGTGTGAGCTGGAAAATCCTTGTTTCTTGTCTGTGTCTTCTCTTCATAATGGCCAGAGTATGAAGCATTAAACTTACCTTGAGTTTTTCATTTATTTGATACAAAATTGCTGATTAACTGCCACCACTCTATTTCCTTAATAATTATATGGCTTGTTGATTATCTGTTGCTGTGCTGATCACTTTTTTTTTCCTTAAGGTTTTTGCCACGGGGCATGTGCATGCACTCAACATAGAAAAAGAAAATGAGAAATCACCCACCCAGGTTGGGTGGCCACACTGCAATCCCTTCTCCATTCTTCTCCTGGGATCTTGGGCACACATTCACACATGCATGTGCCCACCAGGTTCAGGACTCAAACCACAGTTGACCACAAGGGAGTCTAGTGCGTTAACACCACACCACCTGCTGACGCCTGTACTGAGCACTTTTTTTTTTTTTAAGAGTTTTGCTATAGGGTGCCTGTGCTCGCTGGAGAGACAGATACAGAGAGAGAGAAAGTGAGAAATCACTCCCGGGGGTAATGGGAGTGATTTCTATGCCTCAGTCCTTTCTCCTCCATTCTCCTCTTGGGATTTTGGACGTGCATTTTAAGCTGTCAGGTCTGGGACTCAAACTGTGGTTGACTAACATGGAAGTCCAGCAACGTACTGAGCATTTTTTTAAGCAATTCCTAATCCTTATGGTAACCCTGAGAGGGAGGTGTCATTATTATCTTTATTCTACTTGATAGGAGTACTGAAGCTCAAGGTTAACTATACTTTCAGAGTGGCAGAACCAGAATTGAGGCTCATTCCTCTCTCCCATCACCAGATGTCTTTGCACGCATCAACTTCACAAAGTTCTCATGGAGTGGTGAAGTCACAGATGCCTTATGCCAGGATTGGGGGTGTGATGCAGGCCAACCTGGGTATAGTGGGTAAGCCGGCAGTATCACTGTCATACCTCTAAGCTCCCATGGCATAAAAATAACAGCTATCATTGATTGAACCCGTACATTTTGTCATGTAATCCTTACAAAATCCAGCCCCAGATCCTTATTTTCCCCCCCCCTTTTTTTTTTGGATGCAGAAGCAAAGAGGCCAGGACCTGCTCAGTGTCACACAGATTCCTCTGGTCCCCATCCCACGCTCCCTCTACCATGTGATGGTGCATCTTTTGTGGTCTGGCATTTGTTTCTTACCATGTAATTATAATGCCTCAACCCCCTTTCTTTACTTAGTATACAACATGAACACTTAATGCATTCTTTTTTTTTTTTTTTTACATTTAATCATTGCACCTCTTTACAGTGTACAACATGGTTTTTCCCAGCATGAATACAGTGCACATTAGTCAAGACAATGATTATACCATATACATTATCATCAACAGACAACTTTTCATTTTTGTGTCTACTAAGTGTGTTGTTTGTTCCCTGAATCCCTCCCTTCTGCCCTCAATTACTCATTCCCATTACCTCTCCCATACTGTCTCTAGTATCTGCAGTTGCCATCCCTGCTATTGTATCTTCCAGTTCTTTCAGTTTCTTTTTTTTTTTTTTTTTCAATTATCAGCTCATACAGTTTTTAACAATAGGGAGCATAGGTTCTATTCAGGGTTGGATTAAGGGTGGGTCTCATGCAGTTCCACAATTGTAGGTGTGTCTCCATGGAATACAGTTTCAGGAAAGCGATTCTGGAAAGCAGAGGTGATTATCAGTTGATGTGGCATGTCATCCATCTTGTGATTACCAGGAATGGTGTTGTGGGGATCTGCAGCGTGAGTCATCCTCAGGTATCTGACTTCCTTAAGAATCGTAGAGTAGTTCTTGTTTTTCCCTGAGGTAATGCAGGGCTGGTAACCATCATCTTCTCACTGTCCATAGACAGGGAAAATCCTCCAATACAATATATTTCTCAATTGGTTTAAGACAGCTAAAGTTTCTTTCTGTTGCTTGTAGTGGCAAGTTCTTAATCCTAGTTTTCGGCTTCATTTTGCCGCCTGTGGCCGGTGGCCACATGCAGGCGCAGGCCCAGGGGCCACACGCAGGCCTGGGGTCACACGCAGGCCTGGTGGCCATTCGCAGGCGGGGGGGGGGAAACGAGAGTGGGCCCAGGGCCCACGCGCAGGCCCGCCGTGCAGGGGCAGCCCCGGCCCGCCGCGCGCGGGGCACAGAGCCCCGGCCCGTCGTGCAGGCCCGGTCCACTGCGCCGGGCCGCCGCCGCGCATGGGCACGCAGGGCACAGAGCCCCGGCCCGCCGCGCCGGCCTGGCCTGCCGTGCAGGGGCACGCGGGGCACAGAGCCCTGGCCCGCCACGCAGGGGCATGCGGGGTGCAGGGGCACGCAGGGAACACTTAATGCATTCTTAAGGAATTTATTAACCTGTATTATGGATGGCTATCATTTTATCAAACAGATCTAGTTATATATGCTCCTAAGTTGTAAGTGTGGGTGTTTTAGCTTTTGTTGCTGCAGTTAACATAGAATGCAGATCTTTGTAGATGAAGTATTTTCTTTTCAGGGATTATTTATTTTTTCTTTTTTTTTTTTTTTTTGTAGAGGTTTTTTGCTATAGGGCGCGTGCGCTTGCCAGACAGACAGAAAGCGAGAAATCACCCCCCCAGGGGGGATGGCCACGCCGCAATCCTTTCTCCTCCGTTCTCCTCTCAGGATCTTGGGCACGCACGCACACGTGCCCGGCGTGAGTTTTAAGCTACCAGGTCCAGGACTTGAACCGTGGTCGACTACATGGGAGTCCAGCGACATAGCCATTACACTAACTGCTGGTCCCTTCGGGGATTATTTCTGAGGATAGATTTCTAGAATAGGACTCCTAGGTCTACGAGAATCCATTTTCTTAAGATTCTTGAAAAGAGTTCCATGGTACACACAGTTGTTCTGTCTCCAGTACATGCTACTTATCATATGCATAAAAATGTTGGTTCTTGGGAACCAGCAGTTAGCGTAATGGCTATGTCGCTGGACTCCCACGTAGTCGACCACGGTTCGCGTCCCGGACCCGGTGGCTTAAAACTCACGCCGGGCACGTGTGCGTGCGTGCCCAAGATCCCGAGAGGAGAATGGAGGAGAAGGGATTGCAGCGTGACCATCCCCCCTGGGGGGTGATTTCTCGCTTTCTGTCTCTATGTCTCTCTCTCTCTGTCTGGCAAGCGCACGCACCCTATAGCGAAAACCTCTCCAAAAAAAAAAAAATGTTGGTTCTTGAACCCAGAGATCAACCGCCCCAAATTGAATAATGAGATGTGCTACATGGCTGTCCTTTAAGAGGAACAGCTGTGAAGGATTCCTTTGTAAAGTGGCCTTTGAGGTGGTTTCAAAAGATTTCCAAACAAAATAGGAGTTTTTGGAGTGCAAATTTGTGTAAAAGAAAGTATGGACTAGTATTAGGTACAGAATCTAACTTTGCAATCTAGAAAAGAGGGAAACACATACAAAGTTTGTCCTGGCAGCATCGCACCTACCATCATCTCAATTGGCTTTCTCTCCAGAGTGGTCAGTTTTGCTGGCTTTTAGATTTTTTGCCATAGGGCACATGTGCTCACCAGAGAGGTAGACAAGAAGGAAGGGAATGTAAGAAATCACCCCTCAAAGAATTATGGCCATGCTGCAGTCCCTTTTCCATTCTCTTGGAATTTTGGGCACACATGCATGGCATATTGGGTTTTTTGTTTTTGTTTTTGTTTTGGAGAGGTTTTTGCTGTAGGGCGAATGTGCTCACCAAAAAGAGAGACCAAAAGCGAGAAATGACCCCCCAGAGGGAATGGCCATGCCACAATCCTTTCTCCTCCATTCTCCTCTCAGGATCTTAGTTACGCACGCACACACGCCCGGTGTGAGTTTAGGCCACCAGATCCGAGACTCGAACTACGGTTGACTACATGGGAGTCCAGTGACATAGCCATTACGCCAACTGCTGGTCCCATGTTGTGCTTTTTTGTTTGTTTTAAGTTCTTGCCATAGGGCATATGTATTTGCTGGGGGGGGGGGGGAGGAGTAAAAAATCACCCTCTAGGTGATGGCCACGCCACAATCCCTCTGGAATTTTGGACATACAAACACACACAATGTTATTTTCAAGCTGCCAGGTCTGTGACACAACTGTAGTCAGCTATGTGGGACTCCAGTGCCTTAATCACACCATCTCTAGTCCTTTGCTGGCATTTTTAATGTCAGCATTTCTGTATTATGTGTGCCAGGAGGGGATAGCAGCTTCCAGGGCCAAGAAGATGTGTGAGAAAAGCCAAAACTTGAATGTATCTGTGAAACCATCACCTTAGTATTCAGCCAAGGTTGCTGTTGCATGGGAAACTTGGTCCTTGTTGATCCCTTCATTTAGAACATCCTTGAGAGTTAGCATTCCTTGAGGGTACACAAATCCTGTCTCACCTCTGAACTTTCATTTGAACTTGGTCATTTTTCCTTCCCACTCTGCATGTTTCCTGTTTGTAAAATCAGGATTGAGGAATAGCTGCAAATTAGAAACCAGAGCTGGTGGATAAGCTAAGTGTTGAAGCTAGATAGTGCTGTCTGGCGTATGTACATTGTGACCAGTAAGACTTGGGCCAACACATGGAAGAGAAAACTGTCCTGAGTTGAGGAATGGGACTTGCTGCTGATGCATTGTTTTCTTTTTATCTAAATTGTGTTTATTGCGATGGTCTCCCACTCATTTTAAGTCAGGGTGCTGTTAGTGCTACTTCCTTCTGAAGGAACATCCTCCTGTAAGCCTTACTTTTCCTCTTTTTTGACTGGCCAGAGGACAGTGGAGCAACCATCACACAAAACTACTGTTTGCGCATGGCTAAAGACTGTAGTGATTTTATAGCATCTGGGCGTTTCACATCTGTGAAGTAGGAATTTGGGCCCTCCACCAGGTGCTGCTTCTTGTGTTTCCTCTTCTGTTCTGGAGAGGGATGATGGCAGTCTTTGCAAGAGACATGTTGTGGGGAGGTCATCACTACTAAGAAAGCAATGTTTTATAGTGATAAGGAAAGAGGAAGATGGCATTGTATGGGCTAAGGATCATGCCTGACCCTTGAGGCTTTGAGAAAAACCCTTGAAATAAACTGGAGAAAGAGGTACACAGGATCAGGGGAGAGATTTCTCCCAGAAGTTTATAAGGTACTCTGGTAATTCAGTCATCTCTGTAGCTGTAAAATGTAACATGTGTGAAGCCACAGTGACATTTCTCTTTGAGAATTAAGCTTACAGCAGTTTTGCCTTTTTCTTTTTTTTCTTAAATACTCTAGATAAATGATGGAGATAGCACCAGATAAGAATTCAGATTCTGGCCCCAGATGATAATGTAGGTTTCCTAAGATATGAAAGCCAGGTTTCTATGTTAGGCATAGTGAGAAGCAACATTAGAGTACCAGTCATGACCAGGCTGGCTCTTCAGTGTCTCTGAGTAACTGCACACAATTCAGCTACAGTCTAAACTAGAGAACAAGAAAACGCCTGAGGTAGGCAAAGGCCTCTCTAAGACCTGAATGATGAGAAATTAGCTGAGCACAGAGCCAGAGACACAGGTCATTCATCTGAGGAGAGCGGCAGGCTATAGCGCCTGTAAGAGAAGTCTCTGGAAGATTTGCAGCTATGTAGCTAGGCGGTATTGGAGCTCCTCAACCACCTGGGCACAGTGGGATGGAGATGATTGAAATCCAAGCTCTTGGGACAAGCAGATGGTGAAATGGTTACGTTGCTGGACTCCCACATAGTCTACTGCAGTTAGGGTCCCAGATCTAGCGGCTTAAAACTCATACCAAGTGTGTGTGCCCAAGATCCCGAGAGGAGAATGGAAGAGAAGGGATTGCAGCATGGCCATCCCTCTGGAGGGTGATTTCTCACTTTCTCTCTCTCTCTCTCTCTATCGCGCGTGCGCGCGCTCTCTCTCTCTCTCTCTCTCTCTCTCTCTCTCTCTCTCTCTCTCTCCAGTGAGCACATGTCTCCTATTGTAAAAATCTCTCTCTCAAAAAAATGAGAAATTCAAGCTCCTACTTTTGTCCAGGTCAGAGTAATCTGAGTTGGATTCTGGCCTGGATAAGTGTGAATGGGTTTGAGGAGTGTTTGGAGGTAACACTAGCTGATAAAAGGACTTGGTAAACACTAGCTGGTAACACTAGCTGGAAAAAGGACTAGCTGATAGAGTGAGGAGGGTGTAAAGAAAAAGGAGGGATTCAAGTTTTTAGCATAATCGGCTAGTGAGTGATCTTGTCCTTTAATGATACAGATGGAACTACAGACAGCTCTGGATGAGACCAGGGATCCAAAGGTACTCATTTGTCTGGGGTACCTTAAAGATATGCAGGTGGAAATAGTGAACTCTCCAAGCTGCTTTGTAGACCATCAGAGCCAGTACTAGAGTCACACACTTCCTGCCATGGAAGAGCCTTGGCTTGTAGCAGTGTGAGCTGTGGAGGGAGTGGACTACATTCTGTGGCAAGAGGAAGAGAGAATTCCTTAGTACTACCTGGGAGAATCAGAGGAGTCATAGAAATGACTTCCAGTTTGGACCTTGAAGACTATGCTAATGCAGAGGAGTAAGAAGGAGCCTTCTAGAAGACATAGTTCATTAAAATAGAAGAGGGTGTGTTTCTAGAGGATGGGGAGGGTAAGAAGATGGGGGGGCTGGATGCTTCAGAACTAGCTTGTGAAGAAGGTAGACTTCTGTAAGCATCAGAAGCCTATCCAGGGTCATAAACATGGTCAGGTTTAATTTTTCAGAAGATTATTCTGGCGGCAGTTTGAAAAAAGTACTAAAAGCAAGAAAAGATTGGAAGCAAGGTGACCTCTAAGAAGCCCACAGTACCTGTCCTAAGAAGATCACTGGGCTCTGTACTGAGTCTCAGCCTCGGCTGTGTCCTTGCCGTTCTCTCTAGAGATACCATGGAGCCACCTTACTCACCTGCCCGGAGACTCTGCTGCTAAGCAGAAAGGTGAATAACAGGAGCCCAACCTGCTGGGGAAAGGCCAGCTCTGTGTATCCAGCTCTATGGTCCCACCTGCTAGAGCCCATCCATCCTAGAGCAATTATAAGGCATTTATCTTTCCTAAGACCAGTTCTTTAAAAATGTAAGCATTCGAGACCAGTAGATGGCATAATGGTTACATCATGGACTCCCATGTAGTCAACCGTGGTTCGAGTCCTGGACCCAGTGACTTGAAACTCACACCAGGTGCATGTGTGTGCATGCCCAAAACCCCAAGAGGAGAATGGAGGAGAGGGGATTGCAGCATGGCCATCCCTCCTGGGGGTGAGTGATTTATCGCTTTCTGTCTGTCTCTGTCTCTCCAGTAAGTGTACCCATCCTGTAACAGAAATCTCTCTTTTAAAAAAAAAAAAAAAAAATTGCAGGGGTTGGCAGGTGGCATGGTGGTTAATGGCACTGGACTCCCACATGGCTGATCACGGTTTGAGTCTAGACCTGGTGTCTTGCTTTCTCACTTTCTCTCTTACTCTCTTACTCTGTCCCTCTCTGGTCAAATTAAAATAAAGAAATAAAAGTTAAGTAATTCTTTTTTAAAAAAATCTTATGGTAGCAGAAGTACTTTTAAAAAAATGCAAGCATTCACACAGATGTGTGTATTCTCACAGTGGGGTTCATTCATTTGTTCTTTTTCTCTGTCTTTTATTCTTCCTTCCTTCCTTCCTTCTTTCCTTCCTTCCTTTTTTTTTTATTTATTTTTTTTTTAAGAAGTTTTTTCTTTAGGACACATACACTTGCCAGAGAGACAGAAAGCAAGAAATCACCCCCCAGGGGGGATGGCCACTTCACAATTCCTTCTCCTTCATTCTCCTCTCAGGATCTTGGGCATAAACACACACGCGCCCAGCGTGAGTTTAAGCCACCAAATCACTTGTTGAGTGAGTTTAAGGACTCAAATCACGGTTGACTACATGTGAGTCCAGCAACATAGCCATTATGCCAACTGCTAGTCCTCTCTTCTTTTCTTTCTTAATTGCTCCCAGCAGCAGCACATCCTTCTGGCAGATTCTCTCTTCTTTCCTAATTTCAGTGGTTTGATTTTGCGGTCTGTTGCCATAGTTCCTGGAGCTAAGGGCTTATCAAACAATGGGCATCTGGTGAATAGACTCCCAGAAACACAAGGCAGGAAGGATTCTCAAGGGGCCCTCTGGTCAGCTCACCATCTGAAAGGCTTTACCCACATTTGCCTGCCTTCCATTCAAACAATCTTGTTCTCTTTTTTTTTTTTAAGTTAATTTTTTTTATTTGCTCATGGAAAAGGGAGACAGAGAAAGTCACACCCAATAAGGTGTTTACACCATGATCTTACCCTTAGTCTCAGCCAGTCCAGATCATAGACATATGCCTATAGTGCACAGGAAGACCTCAGGAAGCAAACCTAGGACCTTCCCGTGTAGCCTCAGAATCACAGAGCACTGCAGTACTGCTGTATCACCACAGCTGACCCATCTTGTTACATTTAATATATCTATTGTATAGATTCACTCTCTTCACCCACATACCTTAGCTCTCACAATCTAGCCCTTTGTGAGGTTAGCCCAGTGACAGTTTTCCCTGTTCTGCACCATTCTGGGGTAAACAAAGTCGTATTGTTGGACATTGGTAAAGCAGGTCCTTAGTCTAGCAACTTTGGCCAGCACTGGTTGCCAGTATGGTTTGTGCTTGGATGCCCACCCCACCACTTCTCAACTGTAGCCTTTCATGAACTACTTCAACCCTCTGCCACAATTCCTCTCAGTAACAGCCACCTCCTGAAAGACTTGTTATGAGGATTAAATGACTCAATAATGTGTCTAGGTCATAGACACTCAACAAGTGATCACTGATTATTCATCCCACTATATCTATTCTACTCTTAGATTTTTTTTACAGCTTTACTCAATAGTATTTAAAATATTCTAGGGCCAGTTATATGGTACAGCAGAAGTGTGCTGCTCAAGAGAAGCTGGATCCCACATGGACCACAGTTCAAATCCCCAGTCTGGTTAGCCTGAAATATGCCAACCATGCATGTGAGTGCCCAAGATCCAGTGGGATGGAAAAATGAAGGAAGGGGATCATGGCATGACCAGATCTTGTAGAGAGTGCTAATCTCTCTCTGTCTCTCTTTTTCTCTCACGCACATGCATGCTATCATGAATGAAGGGGGAAAAAACACAGATTTTAAATAGGTTAATTAATAAAATATTTTGGCCTAGCTTCAGTCACCCAGGCAGTGGCATACTGAACTACAGTCCTGAAAGCCACGTGACCAACTGCAGGTTGAGGTTCAGACATCCTGATAGATACTGGTTAGGTACCTAAGATCCTGACTGACTAGAGGGCTGGAGGAAGAGGATCATAGTGTGAAGGGACTCTGTCAAGAATACCTGTGCCTCTTCTCAAGAAAAAAAAAGGGGGATGGCAGGTGGCATGGTGGGTAGGGATGCTGGACTCCCACATGGCCAACCGTGGTTCCAGTCCCGGACCTGGTGGCTTGCTTTCTCACTTTCCTTCTCTTTCCCACTCTCACTCTCATTCTGTCTCTCTCTGGTCAAATTAAAATAAATAAACAAATAAATGAATGAATGAATAAAGTTAAATAAAATAATTCTTTTTAAAAAAAGTCTTTAAAATAGTCTTCACATGTGACTCCCCCAAGTTTCTTATTGTTCTACTGATGGCCATTTCCAATCCTTATGTGGTCAGAGTTACTAGAAAGTAACTGATAAACCAGCCATTCTCTCCATTTTGTTTCTAGATTCGACATCTTCAGTCCTCTGCAGACCTACACTTGATCCTTTCATTCTCTCTGCAGTCTCAGTTCTCACAATTTCCCTTTGCATTTTAAGTCCAGAATTCAGTTTTTGCTTTCTTCCTTGGTGAGCTGGTGTCCAGAATTATGCTCTGTCACCTTTTGAATGAGGAGCAGCCTCTACAGCTCATCCCATTGCTATATACCATAAACCTGAATTTCCTGGAGCTGCATTTGGAAGGCAAAGGCACAGGAGCCCAGGGCGTGAACAGTTGTGATGATGCCATTGGTGGTAGGACAGTAGCTCACATTTCCCGGTGACTACTGTGTTCCATGGGCCAGCTTCCTTGACACATGCCAGGACTATATCCTCTCATTCATCTCTGCAGCCCTATTGCAGCTCCTTTTGTAGATACAAGAAAATAAGCTGGACGTGGAGAGGTTACTCAGCCAGAGTCACCATTTAGTAAGTGACCAGAGTAGATGATCCAGAAGACCTTCCCAGTCTCCCGGCCACCAGGTTATATGGGGAGACCCAAGTTGCATGAATCTGAATCTCATTTTTCTCTTCTGTAGATTTAGGTTAATGATATGTGATTGGTGAAGTGATAATGCAGATAGAGTCCTTCTTCAGGCTTCACAAGCTGAAATGTTCTGTAGTTACTTTTTCTTTCTTTCTTTCTTTTTTTCTTTTCTTCCTTTCTTCCTTTCTTCCTTTCTTCCTTTCCTTTCCTTTCCTTTTCTTTTCTTTTCTTTTCTTTTCTTTTCTTTTCTTTTCTTTTCTCTTTTCTTCCCTTCCCTTCCCTTCCCTTCTCTTCTCTTCTCTTCTCTTCTCTTCTCTTCTCTTCTCTTCTCTTTCCTTTCCTTTCCTTTCCTTTCCTTTCCTTTCCTTTCCTTTTCTTTTCTTTTCTTTCTTTATTAATTGCCCGCAAGTGCGTGCCCTTGCCAGAGAGAACCTCCCAATGGGGTGCATGTACACTGCAATCTCTTTTCCTCTCTTTCTCCATCCTATCAAGATTTAGGGCACACACATTGTGGCTGGTATGTTTTTCAATCCCCCTGGTCTAGAATTTGAAATGTGATTTGGCAATGTAGGATTTGGCTCCCTATACACTGTATTACAGGACTGGCCCAGTGTATATCATATTTATGAAATGCAGATAAAATGTGTGCTTTCCAGAAGTTCAGAAAACAAAGCTGTGGAAACCAGCAGACGGCATACTAGTTATGTCAGTGTACTCCCACATAGTCGACCACAGTTTAAGTCCCGGACCCAGTGACTTAAAACTCCAGCCAGGTGCATGTGCATGCCCAAAATTGTGAGAGGAGAATGGAGGAGAAGGAATTGCAGTGTGGTCACCCCCTCTGGAGGAAGGGGGGTGTGATTTCTCACTTTCTGTCTCTCTGGCGAGCACACGCACCCTATAGCAAAAATTTCTCTTAAAAAAAAAAAAAAAAGAAGAAGAGAGAGGAAAATATAAAGCTGTGTTAATTCATGTGCACTTGGATGGTTAAAATAGGTTGAAAGCCTTTTAGATGGCAGTAAAATGGGAATGTTTCTGAGGGGGGTTATCTTGTCTGTCGAGGAGCTGCCAGTTACAGCAGGCAGCCAGCAGAGGGCCCCAGAGCCTTACATATAACAGATTCTGCCCTATGCCTGGGTGTTTGCAGATTCCCTTAGTCAGAGACCCTTTGGCTCCACAGGGGCAGTTCAGGAAGCCAGAGTGAGATATTCTTCTCTGAGCTGGGAGGAAATTCCAGCACCGTTGAGTTTGTAGATGTTCTGGAGATGGTAGAAATTACAGAGAACAGTTCAAAGTCCGATCACCTCCTGATAGTCTAGATAGTTGGTAGTCTGTTCTGGTTAAGAGCATAGGTGTGTGAAGGTGGGGCTGGGACTATGAAAGAGGAACTGGGAAGAGAGCAGAGAGATGTTTTTCTAGCTCCTTCACATTCTAGTATCCCCATCTCCTTCATCTAATTTTGTTGGATCCTGATTCAGTTACTCGGATGGCCTCTGCATGTATAACCATACCTCTAGAAAAATCAGGATTCCTGGGATTTACTGAGTCCCATGATTCAACAGTAAGTGAGTAAAGCAGTCATGATTAGGAGATTTATTTGATGGACTGTTAACTTGCCTATTAACTATTGGATGTGAGATTCTAAACTTGTTCTTTCCAGCCTGAGGGTGTTAATGGTAATAGACAGACAGGGGCTGGGCAGCAGTAATACACCCTGTATGGCAATCCCACAAGAGCAGGTTCCCAGTTTAAGTCCAGAAATCTCCCTGAGTACATGTCTGACTGAAAGCTGGGTCAGAGCATCAAGCCCCTGTTGAAGATACTGTCTCTATCTGTCTCTTTTAGTCAAAACAAATAAATAAACCTTAAAAAGGGGTAATCAGGCCAGCCCTGTAGCCTAGTGATTAAGGGAGCCAGATCCCACAGGGCCAACTGCACCCTGGCAGCTTGAAAAACACATCAGGCACATGCACATGTGTGCTCCAAAATCCCAACAGAATAGAGAAATGGAGAGGAAGAGATTATGACATATCCATGGCCTATTGAAGGGTGCTTTCTCCCTTTCTTTCACTCCCACCCATTTCTGGCAAGTGCATGCATCCTCTGATGATTTTTTTTTTTTTTAATTTACACGAAAAGTACTTAAAACAGTTTTTTGATGGCTTGTTTTCTCACTTTCCTTCTCTCTTTCTCTGTCTCTATCTCTCTCTGGTCAAACTAAAATAAATAAATTAATTAAATTAAATAAATCATTCTTTAAAAAAAAAAAAGTATTAGGGAAAGCTGTTTTCTAGAATACATGTTTATGTGTTCATGCCCTGTCGGTAGTATTTTGCCTGCTAATTTGCTAATATATGAAGGATAATCCAGTTATTATTTACCTATTTCTAAATTACTCTTTAAAGAATTATTTAATTTTATTTATAATCATTATTTTTTTTTTTAGTTTGCTACAGGGCTCTTGCACTCACCAGAGAGAGAGAGTGAAAAAGCAAGCCGCCAGGACTTGAACCACAGTTGGCCATGTAGGAGTTCAGCCCCTCAACCAACACGCCACCTGCTGGTTCCGGTTTTTAAATTCTTGAGAGGATGGGGTCAGTAATAGCTGTTTGAGCTCAAGGGATGCAGACAGTGTATTTAGTCTTAGGATACCTGGGTCTGGAACCCCTGTCCCTTGAATATGAGTTAATTCTACTCTCTTCTTCAGGCAACACCATCAGCCTTGTCAGTGCAAGACTCCTTCATTTCATTTTTTCCTTTAAGTTTATTTATCTTTATTAGAGAGGGAGGGAGAGACAAAGACCTCCTACAGGCTGCCACCATACCATGATATCCTACCTCCCCCCACCCTCAAGCCCTACAGGCATGCCTGGCATATTCAAGTCAACCCAGGGGCCATCTCATATGGCTTCAGTGTCGTACAGTGACACCTTAGCCATCGTGGCTAAGCCTATCTTTTGTTTGGGGAGAGAGGGTTTGGCCAGAGGGCATGTGAGTTTTAAGCCGCCAGTTCTGGGACTCAAAATGCAGTCGGCTACATGGGAGTTCAACGCTGTAACCATTACACCACCTATTCATACTTTTAACTTATGTTACTATCAGGTTTCTTATTTTTCTTCCTGATTTTTACCACTTCCCTATATAGTTTATATAATTTATTAATCCTGTTTTCATTTTAAATATTCCAAATACTGGGGCCAAATGGTGGTACGGTAGTAAAACGCCACACTCTATGAGGTGATGCCTCGTGAGAAAGTTTTTCATTCAAGTCCAGAGACATCCCAGAGTATGCCAGGTATGTACCTGCCCATAATTCACAGCTAATTGAAGCTAGAGATGGGTCATGGTATCAAGACCCTCTTGAGGATACCGCCTGTGTGTGTATGTCTGGGTCTTTTTTTCTTTGTGTTTCTGTCTTCTCATTCATGGAAGAAATATTTTTCAAATGTTCCCACCCTATAGCCTAGTGGTTAAGGAAGCCAGATCCCACAGGGCCGACCACATTCAAATTGGCCCCCGTAGCTTAGAAAACACACAGGCAAATGTGCATGTGTGTCAAAAATCCTGACAGAGTGAAGAAATGGAGAAGAAGGACTGTGACATGACCATTCCCCATTCGGGGGGGGGGGGGGGGGGGGGGAGTTCTTTCTCTCTCTCTCTATGTCTTGTTCTGGTAAATACAAATGCCCTCTGGCAAATAAAAAAAAAAATATTCTCAGTATCTTCTAATCTGTCACACATCTGTTACTTCTGTCTTATAATATGAATAGACTCATTCAGTTCATTTGTTTTACTTTTATAGTTTTGAGGACTTGTTTACGAAATCTTTTCCTGGAGTAGCAGGTGGTGTGGGTGGTTGAAGCACTAGACTCCATATGGCCAACCATGGTTCAAGTCCCATACCTGGTGCTTGCTTTCTCCCTTTCCTTCTTTCTTTCTCCTTCTATCTTTGGTGAGCACACATGTCCTATAGCAGATTTTAAAATAATAATAATAATAATAATGGGACCAGTAGATGGAGTAACAATTACATCACTAAACTCCCACATAGTCAACCACAGTTCAAATTCCAGACCTGGCAACTTAAATCTCATGTTAGATATATGTACATATGTGCCCCAAGTCCCAAGAGGAGAATGGATTGTGGTGTGGCCATCCTCCTGGGGGGGTCATTTCTCTCTGTTTCTGTCTCTCTGGTGAGCACACACACCCTATAGCAAAAATCTCCTTTTAAAAATAATGAAAAATTAATTTTTCAAATAGTAATAATAAATAAAATAATTCTTTTTTAAAAAAAGAAGAAGAAATTCTATCCTAACCTAAAAACAAAGATACCTGCCTAGAACCAGCACATGGAATGGTGGTTAAGGCATCTAGATCCCATATGACCATGTATGTGGTTCAAATCACGGACCTGGCACCCAGACGCATGTGTGTACATGCTCAGAATCCCAAAGAGAGAAATGGAAGAGAAGGGATTACAACATGACTATTCCCCGTGGGGAATACATTCTCTTTCTTTCCCTCCCTCCCTCCCTCCCTCTCTCCCCCCCCCCCATTCTCTACACCTCCCCCCTCCCCATGGAAGCATACATACACTATGGCAATTTTTTTAAAAAAGATACCTTCCTACTTTTTCTTTTACCTTTAATATTTGAGAAAGTAAGCTTTTGAGTATAATTCCTTATAGTATGAAATCTCAATAACCTGTGCACCACAACTCAGTCCCAGCCTCCTTTAGAACAGTTCTCATTTTATTCTAATCATGCACTGAATGGGTCTCTCCATGAAGGTATAAACCTTCTAGGGTGAGATGCCTAGTGCTTATTCAGAGCGTGACTTCAGGCTGCTTCCTGAGAGAACGGATGCTGAGACTTGACCCTTAGGTATTTGCTCTTGGAAACTTCTGTTTGTAAAATAGAAAGCCTAGGTCCTGAACCTTTGCAAGATGTTCTATCTGTTGTAAGTACTGACTTTAGACTACTTCATATCCTTCTGACCCTGGGCATGTAAATTAATGCTCCCAGTTTTGCAAAATGCCCCAATATATTGAAGCCAAATAACCTGCTAAACCTGTAACTGCATTTGTAATTTAGAACCAGTACTTCCACTGAATGATGTGAAGATGAGTGTCTACTTTTCTCCTTTCTATGTTATGCTCAAACCTGAGAAGCTCTTCTCACCTTGTCCAGTCTATTGAAGCAGGGCCTGAGGGTGCTGACATAGCCTTCATCTCTTCTAGCTTCCTAGACTCTGCAGGCTCAGGGCATGGTGAAGTGGAGTCCAAACTGGGAAGAGCTGGGTTTCTTGGCAGCTTCTGCCAAGCCACGATTCCCAACAAAGTTCTCAGAGGCCCATCCAGTCTATTGAAGCAGGGCCTGAGGGTGCTGACATAGCCTTCATCTCTTCTAGCTTCCTAGACTCTGCAGGCTCAGGGCATGGTGAAGTGGAGTCCAAACTGGGAAGAGCTGGGTTTCTTGGCAGCTTCTGCCAAGCCACGATTCCCAACAAAGTTCTCAGAGGCCCAGAGGTAGCCCAGGCAGTGAGCAAAGACAAGATATGCCTGGGCTTGTTTGTGCCTCAGTTATAGCCATGTGTAATTTTGTGAGTTTAAAATGGTCTGTCATTAGATCCACCACTTCTGCCTGATTCACTGCATCATCTCCAGAGTAGCTGGAAATGGAGCCATGTTTCAATTCCTTGTAGTAATTCCTAGGAGCTCCTATCATGAGAAAAAGCCTCATCTTTTTTTTTTTTTTCCATTGTAGCAGGGGGTTTGTGTTTTGTTTTGTGGGGTTTTTTGTTTGTTTGTTTTTGCCATAGGGTATGTGCATTTGCTGGGGGGAGAGAAGGAAAGTGAGAAATCACCACCACCACCCCCAGGGGGAATGACCGTGCCCCAGTCCCTTTCCTCCATTCTCCTCTTGATATTTTAGACACAACACACATGCCCAGCATGAGTTTCAAGCCACTGGATCCGGGATTCAAACCACAGTCAACCATGTAGGAGTCCAGTGCCTTTACCACACCACCTGCTGGTCCTCAGTGGTTTTTAATGAAAGCTATATATAAGGTTATTTTGCTCCTCCATCTTCTCGATTATTTCTTACTTAGGTTTGCCCTTTTCCTTTCCTACTTGGCAAGATCTGGCTTGCCATTCAAAGATCTTTTTGCAGTCTTTGTCCAGTTTTAGCTAGTGATAACCATCTTGCCGAGGTGAAAGCCTGCATGGGCAGTTGTCCCCACTCAATGTAGATGACATATTTCTTCCTGTAAACTTAGACTACTTTGCCAATTTGCTGACCTAGTGTCCTTGCACAACCCGAACTTCTTCATCCTTTCAAATGGCCATGGATCAAACATTGTACTTCTAGCAATGGCCACAAAAGGGAAAGGAGCCTCTGATACTTTTTTTTAACTTTATTTATTTATTCATTCATTCATTCATTCATTTTAATTTATCCAGAGAGTGACAGAGTGAGAGAGAGAGAGAGGGAAAGTGAGAAAGCAAAGGTCCAGGACTCGAATCGCTTTTGGCCATGTAGGAGTCCAGTGTCTTTAACCACCACACCACCTGCTGGTCCCCCTCTGATACTTTTTTTTTTTTCTTTTTTTTTTTTTTTTTTTTTTTTTTCTTTTGAGAGGTTTTTGCTATAGGGCGCATGCACTCGCCAGACAGACAGGGAGAGACAGAGAGACAGAAAGCGAGAAATCACCCCCCAGGGGGGATGGTCACGCCGCAATCCCTTCTCCTCCGTTCTCCTCTCAGGATCTTGGGCACGCACTTGGCGTGAGTTTTAAGCCACCGGGTCCGGGACGCGAACCGCGTGGGGTCGACTACGTGGGAGTCCAAAGTTTATGGCTTTTGTACTTTCTTGCTAGTCACCTGTAGTAAGAAATATAAATTACCATAAAACCAATGGGTGCATAAATGTATATATGTCTCACTAAAACAGTAATTTTATAAACCAAGTACTTGACACATGGAATGCACTCTAGAATTTTCTTCTAGTTTTTTGTTTGTTTGTTTTTAATCATCACTTGTAGTTTACTAAGATACAACCCACCAAGGAGTTGCAATTTATAGTTTAAAAGTCATGGCTATAGGGCCAGCCAGTGGCCTGGTGATTAAAACACTGGATCCTAATGACCAACTCTGTGGTTCAAGTCCCTGACCCAATGATTTGAGCAACACACTCGACTTGAGAGCATATATGCCCAACCAAAATCCTGAGAGAATGGAGGAAATGTAATTGCAATGTGGCCATCTTCTCTGGGGGGGGGTGATTTCCCTCTGCATGTCTATCTCTCTGTGTCTTTCTCACTCCCCTCTTCTCTCCCTCCCCCACTTTCTTCCCTTCTCTGGTGAGCACATGCATCCTGTAAAAAAAAAGTCATGGCTGTAGCCACTTTGGTTCCGCAAACTTGTACTGTGGAACATCTACACTGAGCAAAGCTCTTTGGAAGGGGCTTAGTCACAGACTCTGCCCAAAGCTGTCAGAACCCAGCACAGAGGCTGGAGCAGGCCCTCACTTATCAGAGGCATGGCTCATACTTGCGAACCGTCCTTGAAATTGTGTCAGTAGATAGAGGTTCTTTCGAAATTACTTAATACAAAACCATGGTCAGGAGACTCTTCTTGAACATCTGTTGGCTCTGAATTCAAGTTCAAGCCCTTATCATTATCTCCCAGGCCCCAGACAGCTTGCACATCCCACTCCACCTCTCCTGCTTACAGCTCTTACTGGCCTCTCTGCCTCACATTCTCACTCCTTGTTTCCCTTGCCTGGAATTCTTGCCCAGACATCACAGAGCTAGCTTCCTCACCTTTCTTAAAGTCTTCACTTAAATATACTTTCTCAGAGAGGCCTTCCCTAACTACCTATTATAATTGTGAATATTTTCCTCTTTCTGTCCCAGCACAACCTTCCTTCCAATTTTGTTTCTCTTTAGCATTTATAATCATGTCTTAACCAAGGCATGATTATCTATGTATTTTACTTATTTAACCAATTGTGCCTACCACCCTATGTAACTTCCAGGAAGGTAGGGGTTTATTTTTATTCATTTTATTCCCATGCCCAGACTACTACTCAGTGTGTCTAGTAGGAATTCAAATATATGTTTTCTAATTTTATATCAATGTCCACATCCTGTCATTGTCCTAGATGTTGTTGATATGGTTCCAATGATTCTATTAAACAGACATGCAAGGAAAAACCATTATCAGTAGTTGAATAACTACTATAAGGGAATTGGTTTTTGTTTGTAGTTATTCTGATAAAAGTAAAGTTAAGCTTCTATTTTTTCCAGGAATATTTTACTTCCCCACTTTATCTTACATGTCCTAGTCTCCACACTGTAGTAAAAATTAGGCAACTCTGGTGGTCATTATATACTTCATTTTTCCAGCCAGTATTTCTCAAGTATTGCCCTTTCCCAGAACAGAGTAAGCTATAAGCTAGTGTCTCCATGCCTTTATAACTTTCTGTCCTTAGAGGGCAGCATGAACCCAGAAACTAAATTTGAAACCACCTACTTGTATGTCACCTAATCCTGGTGAATCTAAGGGAAAGAAGTGCTTGACTTCTTTGTAATCTGTAAGAGTCAAATTTAAAGGTTTCTTTATTTTATTTTCAAAGTCTACTTTTGTACATAGAAATGATGGGTAGAGTATATGTCTAGTGCACTGTGTTTTTAAAATTCATTTAGTATGTATATGTATGTAAATAAATGAATATATAAGAAGAACCTGAAGTCTTCCCCAAAGAAGACCTTTTCTTGGGACTAGGGAGTGTGGTAGCCTTTGTAATGTTTCCCAGAGCTCTTGCCTGAACACATCCAAATTTGAATTTGTGCTTCTGGGAGGTAATTTACTTTGAGAGAAATAAATCTCCTTCATAGGTAAGTGATGAGCTTGGCTTCTTGGAGAAATGAGATGTGGTATCATTAGGTAATTATACAATTTAAAAATTAACGTTAGGGAGCCATTAAGGGGCCAGCAGGTGGTATGATGGTTAAGGTGCTAGACTCCCGAGACCAGCAGATGGCATAATGGTTACATTGCTGAATTCCCACATAGTCAACTGCAGTGTGAGTCCCAGACATGGTGGCTTAAAACTCGTGCCAGGCACATGTACATGCGTGCCCAAAATCCCAAGGGGAGAATGGAGGAGAAGGGATTATGGCATGGCCATCCTCCCTTGGGGGAGGGGGGTTGATTTCTTGCTTTCTGTCTCTGTGTCTCTGGCAAGCACATGTGCCCTAGAGCAAAAAAATCTCTCTTTAAAAAAAAATAAAGAGGGACCAGCAGTTAGCATAATGGCTATGTCTCTGGACTCCCATGTAGTCGACTGCAGTTCAGTCCCAAACCTGGTGGCTTAAACTCATGCCAGGTACGCGTGCGTGCGTGCCCAAGACCCCAAGAGGAGAATGGAGGAGAAGGGATTGCGGCGTGGCCATCCTCCCGGGGGGTGATTTCTCACTTTCTGTTTCCCTGGCAAGTGCACGCACCCTATAGCAAAAACCTCTCCAAAAATTAAAAATAAAATAAAATTTAAAAAAAGATACTAGACTCCTACCTGGCCGACCACAGTTCGTCAAGTCCCAGAGTTGGGGCCTTGCTTTCTCACTTTCCCTTATTCTCTCTTTTGTCTCTGGTGAGTGTACATGCCCTGTAACAAATTTAAAAATAATAATGATGATAAATAAAATTAATAATTCTTTTTTTTCCAACCTTTTTTTAAAAAATTTATGGGGCCATTAGGTGGTATAGTAGTTATGATGCTAGACTCCCACATGGCCAACTACAGTTCAAGTCCCAGACCTGGCAGCTTGAAACTCATTCCCAGTGCATGTGCATTGGTTTCCAAAATCCCAAGAGGAGAATGGAGGAGAAAGATTGCAGTGTGGCCATACTCCCTGGGGTGTGATTTCTCACTTTCTTTTCTCTGTCTCTGGCAAGTACACATACCCTATAGCAAAAATCTCTTTGAACAATAACAAAAAAAATCATGTTAGAATTTTGTTTTTCCTTGGGACCAGCAGGTGGCATGGTGGTAAAGGGTGTTGGACCTCCCACGTGGCTGACCGTGATTCAAGTCTTAGACCTGGCAGCTTGTTTTCTCACTTTCCTCTCTCTCTCTCTCGTCAAATTAAATTGAAGTTAAATAAAATAATTCTTTAAAAAAAAAAAAAAGAACTTTGTCTTTTAAGAACTGGATCCAGGCAGCCTTTATTATCTTGTTGTCGATGGTACAGAAGAGAATTGGGGCTGGTGAGGAACCTTACAACCTGTCCTAGTGCAGTAATTGGCCCTCCACACCCCTGGAAAAGGCAGAGATAGGACAGGACACATACAGAGATGCCACCATAGTAGCCAGGTGGATTATGCAGTCCAAACCACTAGTTTGGAGGGCCAAACTAGAGGTTCTCTCAGGCACACATTTTCAGGGGCTACTGTTTGTGAAGCTCTTTTCATCATGAAGAGAGATTAATTTCCACATTTTGAAGCCATAGGGAAAAATCAACCAGGAATATCTTAATTGAAGTAAATGCAGTACTTACCTGCACCATCTGCAAGCATTTGATCTTATTTCCTTAGTAATAATTGCTCTTTACAATTTTTTGTATTAGATGGGAAGTGGAATAAGGGGACAAAGAAAGGAACCATAATGAAAGAACTTCCTGTGTTCTCAAAGCTTATATTCGATGAATTAACCTGAAGGTGTATATAACTTCACTTTCTTATAAAATATATGTTACATAATTATAAGGATAGGGAAAAAATAATGTTTTCTGGGGGGAGGCAGTTTCATGTTTTTTCCGCCTGTGTAAAATACAAAAGTCCCAGGAGTAGGATGGAGCTGTATCACAATTCTGCATGGAGAGGTTTGTGCTTTGTCTTGCTAGCCTTGAAGTAATTTTTTACTGTAATTTTATAATTTTTCAGCCTCTGTGAAGGACAGACCTGGAGCCAGGCACTAGAAATCCAAACACAACTGAGACATAGTATGGTAGATTATAAGCTCCTTGAGGTCAGGAATTCTGCTGGCTTGCTCATCTGTGTACATCTGCCTGGGGTACCAAGTAGGCAGTCAAGAAAACATTTTTCTTAATAAGTGAACTAAACCCTCTGAGGCAAGCCTGTTGGTAAGGAACAACAGAGCATAGTCTTTGCCTGGAAAGAGAACTCAGCTTCTTGGAGAGACAGGATGCAGGCAGATGAGTACAAGATGCCATTAAAAGTACTGTACCGGTTGTGAGCCAAGTGTTCCAGGAGCCCAGAGAAAGCACCACCTTTTACTTAGTCATTTGTGTTTCTCAGAGCCCCTGGTATTTGAAATGAGAACTGATGAGTAGTCTTGTCAGAGAAGAAAGGACATTCTAAGCAGAATGTTGTGCAGTTGAAGATGTTTGAGAAGAGTGGACACTGGCAGGAGGCCAACCATGCTGGCCCCAAGGCTGGTTGGGGCAAGCTGTGAGGCACACTGATTCTCTGAGCTTTTCCTTTTTCTGTCCCAGGTCATTCCACTCTTCAGTTTGGTTCTTTCTACCTAGCACAGTCCTTCACCAAGCACCCTTCAGTCTCAGGCTATGGTGCCTGTTCTCCACAAGGCCTTCCTAACCACCAGAGTGAAATGACACCACTCTTCCCATTCCCACTCCTCACTTGGCTTCAGCTCCCTCCAAGTATTTGTTGTCTTCTTCAGAGTGTGCAATTGCCTGTGTATAGGTCCACACCCTGAATTTAGACTCTTGGAGGGTAGGTACATTATTTTATATACTGATCATTTTTCTGAGGACAAAGCCTGGTAGGTTATGATAGGCTCTTGTAGTATTAATTAGAGGGGACAAGGGCAGGAAAGTGAGAATGTTTTAATTTCTTTCAACATAGAAATTGTCTCTATTACCGGTATCACCCTGAACAAAATGGACCTAGCAATTTTGGTAATGGTGATACTCTCTTTTTGTTTTTATTTTCTACCAGAGGTTGCATGCACTTGCTGGGGAGAAATGAGAAAGTATCCCCCATGAGGCATGGTCATGCTTCATCCCCATCTTTACTCTCCCTCTCTTGGGATTTTGGGCATGTACATACATGTACCCAGCCTATTTTTCAAGCTGCTGGGTCCAGGACTGACCACACAGTCAGCCATGTGGGGTCTGACTGTCTTAACCACCAAGCCACAAGCTGACCCAGTGATGATAATCTCAACAATGTCATTAACTAGTCTTTTTTTTTTTTAAGAGTTATTTTAATTTTATTCATTGTCATTATTTTATTTTTTTAAGTTGACCAGAGGGAGACAGAGAGAAGGAAATAAGAAAGCAAGCTGTTAAGTCCAGGACTTGAACTATAGTCGGCCATGTAGGAGTCCAGCCACCCCAGCCACCACACCACCTGCCGGCCCCAACAAGTCTTAATATATCATAATCCTGTCCCCCTTTAAAGTAAGCAGCATTTATTTGCAAGTAATGGTCCAGGGGCTGGTGGAGGGAGTGACTAAGTAATCGATATTCAGTCCTGTGAGAAAGGCTCACATAAGCCTGTCTCTGTTTATGCATGTAATAGAAATCTAAAAATATACTTCCTGCTGTTGCTGTACCAGACATGCACTGACTGAAGGTGGCAGGAACAGCTACTTCCTCTCATGTGTCCAGTCTAAGATCACTCTCTGATCAGCAGGCTCCAGTAAGAAAATGTGTCGAAGGGTTTAATCTCATTGCATCCTGCCTCTTGCTGGGTCATTCCCAGCTCTCCAGGAAGCACAGGAAAGCAGACGTCATGCACAGCTGCAGCGGGTGTCCACACCTTTGATACCCTGCTGCTCACTTACACATGGCCCCGCTGATTGTTCATCTTTGGTCTTACACAAATGCCATTGAACTTTGGGACCTGTCTCATATCCATATGCCCTTTGCGTTCCAGTAAACAATGGCCTGCTCCTGCTAGCAAGCACCATGCTGGCATGCAGTGAGAACAGAGAAAAATGGCAGATATGTGACCTTGACCAAGTTAACTTGACACTCTGAGTTTCCTTTTTTCATTTATTTAAGAAAAAGAAATGGAGGTAATGGTCTATAGTTGCTGTGAAGACTAAATAAAATGTGTATACCTTTGAAAAGACTAACAGGTTTTCAAGTACTGGCAGTTGTCCTATCTTCATAAAACTAAGCCCGCGAGAATCTTGGACCAGAACTGTAGGAAGTAGCAAAGGATGTGTACATTTTATACCCTTGTTAAAGATGTTCCCTTAGGCCTGGCCTACTTGTTAAGAGAGCTAGATCCCACATGGCCAACTGTGCAGATTGAGTCCAAGACCCCGCAGCTTGAAAAACATACTGGGTGCCTGTGTGTGCATGCCCTAAATCTTAACAGAATGGAAGAGAGTTTGCAGCATTACTGTGTCCCATTAGGGGGGTGCCTTCTCCTTCTCTCTCTTTGGTGAATATATGTGCCCTGTGGCAAATAAAAATTTTTAAAAAGAGGCTCCCTTACCACATAGACAACACGTCAGTGGGAAACTCATCACTGCATCCAAAACTGGTGAACAATCTACTTTAATATTAAATAGCAATACATCATAAGTCACTTTCTGAAACTATATCAGAAAATGTGCCCCTCTTACACTTTATAAGAACAGATAAGTTGGGAACCAGCAGTTAGCATAATGGCTATGTCACTGGACTCTGTAGTTGACCGCGGTTCGCGTCCCAAACCCAGTGGCTTAAAACTCACGCCAGGTGCGTGTGTGTGTGTGTGTGCCCAAGATCCCAAGAGGAGAATGGAAGAGAAGGGATTTGTGGCGTGGCCATCCCGGGGGGTGATTTCTCGCTTTCTGTCTCTCTGTCTGTCTCTGTCTGGTGAGCGCATGTGCCCTATAGCAAAAACCTCTCCAAAAAAAAAAAAGAACAAAAGATTTGTTACCATCTCCCTGCTCACAGGTCAGCCTCACCTACCCTTGTTGGGCTCAGTGTTGCCATAGATTAGCTCAGGAAGTAAGTTGTGGCTTTATTTTAATCTTTTTAGGTTTTTGCCATAGGGTGTATACCCTCACCAAAGAGAGGGAGAGTGAGAAATCATCCCCTGGGGTTATGGCCATGGCTGCAATACCTTCTCCTCTATTCTCCTCAGTATTTTGGGTATACACATGATCCTGGTGTGAGTTTCAAGGCACCAAGTTCAGGACTTAAACTACAGTCAGCACGCGGGCATCTAGCACCTTAACTACCTGCCACCCGCTGGCCCCAATTGTGGCCCTTATTTATGGAGGCCTACTGTGAAGTCCAACCAGGAATCCAGCCTAAACTCTAAGGCTTTTACCTTAGAAGTTTTTATTTGTTTGTTCCACAACCCAGCAAACCATCCCTCCAGCTACAGCAGCCAAAATTATCCTTTTTTTTTTTTTTTTTTTTTTTTTTAGATTTTTGCTATAGGGCATGTGTGCTCCTTGGAGAGACAGAGACCAAACGCAAGAAATCATCCTCCAGGGGGTATGGCCATGCCACAATCCGTTCTTCTTTTTCCTCTCTGGATTTTGGGCATACACGCATACCTGCCTAGCATAAATTTCAAGCCTCTGGGTCTAGGATTCAGACTATGGCTGCCATGTGGGAGTCCAGCACCTTAACTACTACACCACCTGCTGGTCCCCATAATGATCTTCTGAAATGTAAATCATTGTTATACTTCCTACCCACTTATTCTGACTTTCCTAACTCCTTGATTCAGAGCCTCCAGTCTGGTTGACCATAATCCACTCTTAGCTCTCCCCCTCATTTGACTCCAACCACACTGACTTCCTCTCTGCTCCTCAAACTAGTCCTCTCCTGCCCTGAAGTCTTTACATATATTCTTCCTTCTTCTCCCCTACTTAGCTGACTTCTCCTTACCCTTCAGGGCTCAATTAATGTCCTGTCCTCCACAGGGCTCTCCTAATTGTATCTTGGTTAAGTCAGCTGTTACACACTTACAGAGCTAGGGCCTTTACTGAGAAATGTTCCTGTTGTGCTTGTCACCCTAAATCTTGTTTCCTTCATATCAGAGTGAGTGAGAGAGAGAGAGAGAAAGAGAGAGCAAGAAAGCAAGCTGGAGTCCAGCGACCTTAACCACCACGCTACCTGCCAGCCCCAGGAAATGTATTCTTATAATCCTGTAAAGATTCCACTCGGGCCACACTTCATTATTAGGAATGCCCAAAGTTTTGAAAATTCTGAAGAATTGGTCAGTTTCTGAATCCCCATGGAAAAGTGGTTTCTTGGTGGCTAATTCTGCAGATATGATACTTATACTCCAAACATCAGTCGGAGTTGAGCATCAGGCTGACCCCAGCAATATTTATGGAGATCTGTACCAGAGTGTCACTACCTCATGTGTGTATACTCTGGTATCCCAAAAGCTCTGACAAGGCCAAAATGAGCCAGTTTAATTGTTCTTTTGTCATCAGTCAATAGATTTTGAGGTTTTAAGTCTCTGTGAAGAACTCTTCCAGTGTGACAAAATATAATCCCTTGTAGGATTTGGTACAAATAACTTTTAACAAGTGAAGAATCCATGAACTGACCAGGAGGGACAGAACCCAAGTATTTCTTTTCTTTTTTTTTTAATGTAATTTTACTTATTTGTTTGTTTGTTTTAATTTGACCAGAGAGGAGGAACAGAGTAAGAGAGAGAGAGGAAAAGTGAGAAAGCAAGCCACCAGGTCTGGGACTCGAACTGTAGTCGGCTATGTGGGAGTTCAGCATCCTTAACCACCATGCCACCTGCCAGCCCCCAAGTATTTTGAGATCTGTGGGAAGAAATTCAAAGATGAGATACAACCTGGAATCCTGCATAAGTACGTCTGGAAGACTGACTATATTTGGATGACTGAGTTCTTTGAATAAAGAAATTTCCCGAATTTCAGTACTAGGAACCCCTTCCTCTTTAATTTCTATCTGATTTTCTTCATGGCTACCATTCGACCTATAGTTTTATGTCTGCCCTTGTATACAACTCCTTAGGTACCTTCTCCAGTTTTCTCTATTTTCATATAGTCTTCCATAATTTGTCAACAGGTCTAGTAGTAGATCCATAGCAGCTGCAGCAGCAGCTACCGTGTCTGCATCACACTTTACTCAGCTTCCAAGAGCCTGACATAATAAAACTTTTTGATTATTCACCATATCAAAAAAATTGTGTAGAGCAGAACCACCTTCCTGGTGCATGTGTTTGCTTATAAAGTATATGTACTCTGTTATACATTGTAAAACATAAATACAGAAAGTTTCAAAGGGTAGGAGGAAATAAATTATATTTTTAAAATAGTTTTATTTAGTGATATGAAAACCTTTGTGCTCATTAAAATAATAACCTATTCAATATGTCTCGTTGAAATGTTTGGTTGGAGGGTCTGGTTCTAAATTTTAGAGACTTGGCTTTAATGCTGTCATAACGGGAAGGCACTACACAAAAGAGATGTGTTATAGATCCAAGGGAGAAGTGCTTTATTGGTTGCTAAATGTTCTCTTTACTCTTGATACTTTATTGGATCCCATGAAGCTGTAACTCCTCAAAGAATCCTTATCAGACTTACCCCTTGTTTGCTCTTTTCATCTCTTTCTCAGCCTCCCTCTCATTTTTTTCTCTCTCTCCCTCTCTCCTTATCTCTCTCTCTCTACACTGTGACACTTTACCTTCACTGTGCTGTACTAGATTTGCTTGAATCTCTAACTCCCTAAGTAGACTGTGAGCTTCTTGAAGGCGGAGACCAAGCCTATTCAGTTGGTATATGCATCCTTAACTTGGGAATCTTAGAAGTTTTTGGACTCCCTTGTGTCAGCAGGTGGCATGGAGGTTAAGGTGGTAGATCCTACATGGCTGGCTGCATGGTTTGATTCCTAGACCTGGCAGCTTGAAAATAACACCCAGTATATGTGCATGCCTGCCCAAGATCCCAGATCCCAAGAGGAGACTGGAGGAAAAGGGATAGCAGCATAGGCATCTGCCTGGGGTGGGGTTTTATTCTCTCTGTCTGTCTCTCACAAGCGCACATCCCATGTAGCAAAAAATAAAGACAGAAAAAAGTTTGGGGGCTTTGTTTGTGAAAGGAAAAGAAAGCTCACTACATCAGCCTGAGCTTTGATTTTGCTGAACTTCATAGATTCTCAAGGGTTCCATAATCTGTCTTATGTTTCCCAGTCTTAAAATCAGTGTCTTTCTGGACCTTTTGGTCAGTATCCTTATGTCATTTGGGCCTGAGGGTAGGGAGGGCAACTGGAAGGCACAGGTGGCTTGAAAGCCCACGGCCCTATAGTCCTTAGACTATATGCTCAGCATCCATAAACAGTCAAGTGCTCAGGCCTCATCTTTTACCTCATACACTTTGGGGATTTATAGTCACACTAGTTTTTTAAAATCTGGGATAACAAAGCCAAGAGCTGAAAATTTCTGAGGTTAGATTTAGATTGGCCACAGCCTATGCCCTATAGCTAGATTATAACTTCTCTTCCCTGGAGAGTGAGTTTTGGGGTTTCACTGGAGGAATCATTCCAAAATAATGGAACAGTTTCTAATATGTTCTGTTTCTGATACAGGGTACAAATCAAGCCAGTAGGATCTAGAGGGGACAGGGAACCCTTGGGCTAGGAGGGATGGCATGGAGCCAAAAGCAGACTCTTCTGTCTTGGACCTGTAGGCTAGAATCTTTTCTTGGGTTATTTGTCAAAGGCCTCGAGGTCATTTTAACCCATTGGGCCTGGATGAGTTGATGCCTGGAGATAATTTGTGTGCTGGTTTCTGAAGTTTTATTTTTGTGAATAAATTTCATTTCTCTCATAGGTTCATCTGAAATTGAATTTAATCTTCAGGTTTGTCCACTAACCTGAAGCAGCAGAAAATGGTTGAAGGAACTATTGGTTAATTTTCTTTATATTGCAGTGAAGACCTAATGAGCAGTCAAAATGCCTTAATGTTCTCTGAGTAACAGAGGACACCATAAAATTTAACTAGCTCTTCTCTGATGTCATGATGTACACAGACCAGCAGCTGCTCCCTAACAAGTGTGTGTGCTCCTTTCTCATTGAAAAGAAAGGAAGGCACTCTCTTCATGGTTGCATTTGATGTAGTGGTGAATTCTGTATCCTCGTGCTCTGAAAATGCACAAGGTGATGGCAAGTATGATCTCTGATCAGATTTGACAGCCCGGATATGCTGTCCTTTATGTGTTGAAGTTACTTATCAATGAGGAAGAAAGAAGCACATGCCCTCGCTAGGGAGCATCTGATGATCTATGCTTATCATGACATCAGCAAGGTGCTGGTTAAATTTTTTGATGCCTTTGATTCCTCAAAGGGCATTAAGGTATTTTGACAGTTCCTATCTACCTTCCAGAATGGTCCTTTGGGACTTTTTCATTAACCTCAGATTGAAGAATGTGATTATCTTCATGATAAAATAAACATTCAAGAGCATTTCTTCTGCCTAACATTTTCTAAGCATTTGTTAAATTTGGGAACAAAGCTTAGCTGTGCTTGAGAGGAAAGAATTGCAATTTAATAAAATACACACTGTGTTTAAAAGAGAAACAACAACATAGAGGGCCAGTGAATCCCAGAACTGATGGCTTGGAAAACATGGTGAATGCATGTGTGTGCATGCCAAAAATTCTGGAAAGGA
Organism: Tupaia tana; assembly: GCA_026018925.1. Classification (NCBI taxonomy): domain Eukaryota; kingdom Metazoa; phylum Chordata; class Mammalia; order Scandentia; family Tupaiidae; genus Tupaia; species Tupaia tana. The sequence goes on along the minus strand of JAKSZU010000016.1, from coordinate 46,563,343 downwards.
GGGAGAAATAGAGGAGAAGGGATTGTAGCATGGCTATCCCCCCAAGGAGTTCATTCTCTCTCTCCCCCCCCTCCCTCCCTCCCTTCCTTCCTCTCTCCCTCCCCCTCCCTACCTACCTCCCTCCCTCTCTCTCTCTCTCTCTCTCTCTCTCTCTCTCTCTCTCTCTCTCTCTCGTGAGCTGATGCACCCTATAGCAAAATAGAAAAGATAATGTGTTAAGTTAAAAAAAAAAAAAAAAAAAAAAAAACACACACACACACACACAGAGCTTCCCACATGTTAAATTTATCCAGCCTGTTATTTCCTTGCCTTATTTTTATCGTGAGAATCTAGTTAGATCGTCTTCAAATGTCATTTCAAGTTTGTTCTCTAGGACCCTTGGACCCTTCAGTGAGAAGTACCATGACTAAAACTTCCCACACTGATATACAAGAGAACCACTGCGATGTTGAAAGTGAACAGAGGACTTCATAGTGACCCTCACACATGACTGAGTTGAGTTGGCGAGGTCATTTTGCCATTAGGGGCCTGTATCTCACGTAGAAAATGGTGTTTATTTCCTTATGAGGAAGGACCCATGAGCTAATAACTGAATGGCCAGGAGTTCTAAATAAAAGGTGCTATCTAAATGCCATGTATTGTTTTCAAGCTGTTATTCCTGGTGGGTGGCAAGGTTAGTATTGTTTTGAAGGTTGCGATCCAAATACCAGCTCATCTATTCTCCAGCTGTTGTTTATCCTCCTGTTTCCTGGAATAGTCAGGCACAAGGTCTTTAAAATGGGTTTTGTGCTGCTGTACATTTTGGTTGGTAATAATTAAGTACCACTGATTTAGCCTCAATCACTAAACAGGATGTAAGATAGTGGACCAAAGAATATCCTTATCCCTTAGAAGCAATGGAATTTAAATACAGAATCTCCCCATCAGCCCCTCTCTATGCCCGCCCCATTCCATTGATTGGAATCTTTTTTTTTAATATTTTAATTTTGTTCATTATTATTTTATTTATTTATTTTATTTTGACCAGAGAGAGACAGAAAGAGAGAGATAGAGGGAAAGCAAGAAAACCAAGCCTCCGTATCTGGGACTTTAACCACAGTCAGCCATGCACCTTAACTACACTTAACTACAGTCCAGCACCTTAACTACCACGCTACCTGCCAGTCCCGATTGGAATCTTTTTTTGGAGAGGTTTTTGCTATAGGGCACATGCGCTCGCCAGAAAGACAGAGAGAGACAGAAAGCGAGAAATCACCCCCTGGGGGGATGGCCACGCTGCAATCCCTTCTTCTCTTGGGATCTTGGGCACGCACGCACATGCACCCAGTGTGAGTTTAAGCCGCCGGGTCCGGGACTTGAACCACAGTTGATTACATGGGAGTCCAGCGATATAGCCATTACGCTAACTGCTGGTCCCACAATTGAAATCTTTTTAGCAACATCCCATCAAAGGGTTGTTTAGATTCTCAGCTCCTTCAACAGCCCATTTCTTTGTCTCTCTCTTTTTAAATTTAATTTTTGATTAGCTAGTACACATACATACTATAAAACTCTAAGGGTACAAAAGGCCTGTAAGTGAAAAATGTCACTCTTTCCTATCAGTCACTCAGGAGCATTCAGTATTACTAAATTTTTGGACATCCTTTCAGGCAGTTTTATGGGTTTCTTTTGTTGTTTTGTTTTGTTTTGTTTTTGCTACAAGGGACATGCACTAGAGACAGAGAGGAGTGAGAAAATCCCCCAGGGTGTATGGCCACACCACAATCCCTTCTCCTCCACTCTTCTCTCAGGATTTTAGGCACACACACACTCAGCGTGTTTCTCAAGCCATCAGATCTAGACTTGAATTCCACAGTTAGCTGTGTACATTCAGCCACCTTAAACACCATGTCACCAGCTGGTCCTCAGATGGAGAGTACAGTTGTAAAAGATGTTCCTAAAGGGACCAGCAGGTGGTGTGTTAGTTAAGGGCACTGGACTCCCACATGGCCGATCATGGTTTGAGTCCTGGTCCAGGCAGCTTGCTTTTTCACTTTTCCTTTCTCTCTCGCGCGCTCTCTCTCTCTCTCTCTCTCTCTCTCTCTCTCTCTCTCTCTCTCTCTCTCCTTCTCTGGTCAAATTAAAATAAGTAAATAAAGATAAATAAAATAATTATTTTTAAAAAAAGCTGTTCCTAAAATTTATGTGAAGACATAACTTGTTGAGTCGTCGGAAAAATTATGTTGTATTTTTCTGTGTGTGTGTGTGTGTGTGTGTGTGTGTGTGTGTGTGTTTTAAGACAAAAATCTAATTCAGATTTTTTTAAAAAATAATTATTGTATTTAACTTTATTTTAATTTGACCAGAGGAACAGCAAGAGAAAGAGGGAAAGTGAGAAAGCAAGCCACCAGGTCTGGGACTCAAACATGCTGTCTGCCATGTGGGAATCTAGTACCCTTAACCACCATACCACCTGCTGGCCCCTTTTCTATGTTTTTCTATGCAAAAATGTCATGACATTTCAGACAACGCAGTAGTAATCTATAGCAGCCTCTAGCCTGATTCCTAAGTGCTAGACATTTATACCAGCTCCCTCTTCTCTTACCTCCGTTCATCCCCTTGGGTTATCACTTCTCAGATCAAACCTTGGATTCTCACACCTTCCTCCTCCCTAAAAAATCTATCAGTGTGGCTGTTACCTTTAGTTGTACAAACCAAAAACCACATCATCTTTGACACCTCTTTCCCACACTCCGAAAACTGAGCCATCAGTTCCATAGTTTCCCTCAAGTCACTTAACTTTTCTTTATGTTCTCACCCACCTCCCTGGTCTGGGCTTCCTCAGACTGTCTACTGGATTATTTCATTAGTTCCTAACTGTCTCATGCACTTCTTTGTAGTTTTTGCTAGAGGGCATGTGCACTCACCCAAGATGGGGAATGGGAAATCACCCTTGCCAGGGTCATGACCACACCACAGTCCCTTCTCCATTCTTCTCTTGGGATCGTGGGCACAGTGCACACGCATCTGGTGTGTTTTTCCAGATCCAGGACTCAAACCACATAGCCAGACTTGTGGCATTCAACTGTCTTAAACTCCACATTACCTGCTGGCCTACGCACCTCTGCTTTTTCTTTTTCATTTATTAATTTTATTTTTTTAAGTACTATTTAACTTTATTTATTTTTATTTGACCAGAAAGGGACAGACAGAGAGAGAGAAAAAGAGAGAGAAAGTGAGAAAATAACCACCAGGTCTGGGGCTCAAACCGTGGTTCACCATATGGGAGTCCAACACCCTTAACTACCACACCACCTGCCAGCCCCCCTCTGCTTTTTCTTTTTTTCCTTCAGTTCATTTTATTTATTTTGAGACAGAAGGAGATAGAAAGTGACATCCTTGACAGGATCTTGTCATGCCATGCTCCCCTTTCCTCCAGCCCTTCAGCTATTTGGGATCTTGGTCATGCACATGTGTGGTGTGTTTCAGATTAGGATCTGAACCTTCAGTTGGCCATGTGACTTCCAGCACTGCAGATCATTATGCTATTTCCTGTGCCACCAAAGCTGGGCCCAGTCTTTTCTCCCTCCAATCTGTTTTCTACCCAGATTGGTCATTTAAAATCACAAAGTTGAGGGGTCGGCAAGTGTCATGGTGGTTAAGGGTACTGGACTGCAACATGGCCATCCACAGTTCGAGTCCTGGACCTGACAGCTTGCTTTCTTACTTTCTCTTTCTCAATTTCTGTTCTTCTCTGGTCAAATTTAAATAAATAAATAAAGTTAAATAAAATAATTTTTTAAAAAATCACAAAGTTAATCATGTTACTTCCATGCCTAACACTTTTTGATAACATTCTTAGACTAAAGGTCAAATGGTAATTACACACTACAATGACCTGCATAGACTGGTCCTTGCAGGCTTCAGCAGACCACCTTTCATTATCTGCTACAGAAAGCAAACACGTTGTCTGCCGTGATCTCCTTGGTCTTCTTACACTGTTCCTCTGCCTGAAATGCTCTTTTCTTCTTGCCACCTTATCTAGTATCTTTCAGATCTCAGGCTTCACTTTCTTAAGCCTTCACTATCTCCCAGACTAGGTCAGTTCCTCAGTTAAAGCTCACAACACTGGACCAGCCAGTAATGTGGTGGTTAGGGTGATTGGATCCCACATGGCCAACGGGCATGGTCCAAGTCCCAGACCTGGTGGCTTGAAATTCAACACATCAGGTGTTTATGCATGCATGCCAAAATCCCAATAGGAGAATGGAAAAGAGATTGTGACATGGCTGTACCCGCAGGGGATGCTTTCTCACTTTCCCTTTGTTTGTGTCTGGCAAGCTCATGCACCCTATAGCAAAATTTATACATAAATAAATAAATAAAATAAAGCTGACAACATTATCTTTACCTTCATTGTACGTATTAGGGTTACAATTTCCATTATATCTGATCATTTATGTTTTAAATTCTTAAAATTGATATAGTATAGTTTCTGGCACCTAAGAAAATATTTTATAAACTATGGAAGATACTAGAATAAAAGGTGGTGGTTTTCTTTAAATTCATGTTTATAAATGAAATTTGACTGACATATGACACTAATTTTTCTGAGTGGTGGATGACAGAGGGAATATTCCCCTGGTTATCCTAAACTCAGCTATTAAATTCATTAAAATATCTAGTCTGGGGACCAGCAGTTGGCGTAATGGCTATGTCGCTGGACTCCCATGTAGTCTACCGTGGTTCAAGTCCCGGATCCGGTGGCTTCAATTCGTGCCAGGCATGCATGCACGCATGCATACCCAAGATCTCAAGAGGAGAATGGATGCGAAGGGATTGTGGCGTGGCCATCCCCCCAGGGGTGATTTCTCTCTTTGTCTGTCTTTCTGGCAAGCGCACGCACCCTATAGCAAAAAAATACTTCTCAAAAAAAAAAAAAAAAAAAAAACAACTCTAGTCTGTGCAAGAGTACTGGAATCACAGAGATTAATTAGATCTGGATAGACCTTACCCTCTAGCAGCTCACAGTACTTCATTTTATTAAAACTTCAAATTGGGGTTTTGTCTGGATTAAAGCACTGGATTTTCACATGACTGACCATGGTTTCAGTCTCAGACCCATCAGCTTGAAAATCACACCAGGGATATATATGTGTGCCCAGAATCCTGAGAGCAGAAAGGATTGTGGTATGACCATCTTCCCCTGGAGATGGTTTCTCACTTTTCCTTTCTCTGTTTCTCTCTTGTCTTTCTCTGCAAGTGCATGCTCCCTATAGTAAATCCTAAAATAATAAATAAATAAAATAAAATTCCAGATCAACCAACATCTGTCTCCTGTGGGTTCCCCCCACCCTCAGATGACCTGTAGCATTTCAGAAAGCCTTACACAAATTGTGTGGTGGTAGCAACACTTTCTTTTGATCGAAGAAGAGAAAATTTTGCTCATACTTTCTTCTAGTGATAGTTCTTTTCTCGAGAGATGTCTTTAGAAATATCCCTGTTGTGGGGCCAGCAGGTGGCGTGGTGGTTTAGGGGCGCTGGATTCCCACATGGCCAACTGCGGTTCAAGTCCCGGACCTGGTGGCCTACTTGCTCACTTTTCTTCTCTCTCTCTGTCCCTCTCTGGTCAAATTAAAATAAATAAAATTGGGACCAGCAGTTAGCGTAATGGCTATGTCGCTGGACTCCCACGTGGTCGACCGCGGTTCGAGTCCCGGACCCGGCGGCTTAAACTCACGCCGGGCGCGTGTGCGTGCGTGCCCAGGATCCCGAGAGGAGAATGGAGGAGAAGGGATTGCGGCGTGGCCATCCCCCCTGGGGGGTGATTTCCTGCTTTCTATCTCTCTGTCTCTCTCTGTCTGGCGAGCGCACGCGCCCTATAGCAAAAACCTCTCCAAAATAAATAAATAAATAAATAAATAAATAAATAAAATTAATAAATAAATAAAATTAATAAATAAATAAATGAAAGAAATAAAGTTCAATAAAATAATTCTTTTAAAAAAAAATATCATTGTTGAAAGGGAGAGAGACCTTCTGAGAGAATTTAAGCCACATGAAGCTCATTTTACATCCCTCTTGTTAAAAGAGAAATTTGTGTGAGGTTCATTTACCAGGAACTCTCTCTGTGTCTCTCCTTTTTCTTTAGGAAACCTGCAGGAAGTGTCAGGGCCTCTGGAAAGAACATAACGGCCTCACCTGTGAAGAGCTGGCTGAAAAAGATGACATTAAATACCGGACATCTATGTGAGTAGTGTAATTCAGAGGGGATTACTGGCTACTTCTCAGCTTCCCAGTTAACCTGCCATCGGCATAGGGACCAGTGACCAGAATATATTGTGGGAAGAACAAGTTCAAGCCACTCCCATCAAGAAGGATCTCAGGAAAGTGACTTAACTCCTGAGCCTCTATTTCCTTATCTACTCAGCCTCGCAGAGCTACCTCACGATTGAAATGTAAGACATAAAATACCCAGCATGTATGAATTCGGTAAATTTTGGTCCCCCTTCTCCTTTGTCTAAATAAATCAGCAATGGTTACAGGAGTTTTTGGGGTTTTTTGGGTTTTTTTTTTTTTTTTTTTTTGCTATAGAGTGCATGCACTCAGAGGAGAAAGGGAAAAGGAAAGTGAGAATTACCCTCAAAGGAGGTGGCTACCCCACAATCCCTTCTCCACTCTCGTGATTTTGGGCATGCACATACACGTCCCCAGCATGATTTTCAAGCAGGTCTAAGACTCAAACTATGCAGTCAGCCATGTGGGATCCTTCACCTCAAGCATCACACTACCTGTTGGCCCACAATTAACACATTTTAAATAGATTAAATCATACTATATTATAGGATACTGGTGGCTGAGACATTAAGTAGACTTGCCAGCCTCCAGCATGAAAAATGAAGCATTAATAATAATGATGATAACTATTACTTGCATAGTATTCTTTCTGTGATCGAGCATTTACAAGTATTAACTTATTGAAATATAGTGATTTAAGTGATACAGAAGTCTATTTTTCTCTCATATATAACAGCCCAGATTTGCCAGACTGCTAGGGCAGGCCCGATCCAGGTTCCTTCTGTCTCCCTGCTTCACCATTCCCTAAGGGTGCTATTTTTGGGGAGTTTTTTAAGAGAGAGATTTTTGCTATAGGGCACATGTGCCTACCGGACAGACAGAGAGATATAAAGTGAGAAATAACACCCCAGGGGGAATGGCCATGAAGCAGTCCCTTCTCCATGCTCCTCTTGGGATCTTAGGCGCATACACACATGTGCCTGGTGTGAGTTTTAAGCCACCAGGTACAAGACTCAAACTGTGATTGACTACATTACACCATCTGTTGGTTCCGCTTTTCTTTAAGTTTTAAGTGATGCAGAAATGTATGTCCCCTGGGCCAGCCAGGTGGCATGATGGTTAAGGTGGCTGGATCCCACGTGGCTGACTATGTAGTTCAAGTCTTGGACGCGGCAGCTTCAAAAAGACAACAAGCACATGTACATCTGCCCAAGAGCCTGAGAGAGTGGAGAAGGGATTGTGGCAGGGTCATCCCCCCTGGTGGGAGATTACCCACTTTTTTTCTCTCTCTCTCCCGCAAGCACATGTACCTTATTAAAAGAAAACTAAATTTAAAAAAATTTATTTTCCTTCTCATTCTCTGTTGGTCTAGATGAAATCACATGGACACAACCTCGCTCCAAGGCAGACACCGTGTGTAGCCTCTAGTTGGGTGATTTTATGCCCAATTTAAATATGTGTTGTTACTAAGAAAATAAAGTGGGCAATGGTGTTAGCATTCTCCAGATCTCTAGCACAGTTAAGTATTATTATCCTCATTTTACTAATGAGGTAGCTGAGACACAGAAGGCCCAAGTAAGCTGCTCATAGTCACACTCAATAAGTGGTATAGCAGGAATTTGAATCCAGGCAAATGATTTCCTGGCTGTGCTCTAATTTGTTTGTTTGCTTATTGCCAGAGTACACATGCATGCTTGCTAGAGAGAGAGAGAGAGAGAAAGTACCCCCTCATTGGGGCATGCTTATACCACAATCCTTTTCCTTCCATTCCTTCATCTCATCAGGGTTTGGGACATACATGCACACACACATCCAACCAGTTTTCAGGCTGTTGGGGCCAGATTTGAACTGTGGTCAGCTCTTTAGTGTTTTAACCACTTTGCTCTGGGGCTGGCCCCCTGGACTGTACACTGTACCACAACTTTGGTAGGCAGAATAATGGGCCCAAAAGCTGTTCATACCCTAACTTCCAAACCTGTGAATATGGACTTTCCAGATGGGCCAGAAGAAAGACTCAAAGTGTCAGTGTCTGCCAGCAAGCTTAAGAGTAACATCTCTCTCAGGACCAGCAGTTGGTATAGTGGCTATGTCGCTAAGCTCCCATGCAGTCAACCACAGTTCAAGTTCCGAACCCAGTGGCTTGAACTCTCACCAGGTGCGTGCGTGCATACCCAAGATCTTGAGAGAAGAATGGAGGAGAAGGAATTGCAATGTGGCCATCACGCCTGGGGGATGATTTATTACTTTCTGTCTTTCTTTCTCTGTCTCTCTCTCTCTAGTGAGCACACATGCCCTATAGCAAAACCTCTCCCCCCCCCCCCCCCAAAAAAAAAAAAAGAGTAACATTTTAGATGGTAATCTGTCAGCATTCATCCTTAGGGTTTGGTCTCGTGAAGGAAAGAGTTAGCGAAAGGAAAGAAAGATGCAGAAGCAGAAGATGCAGGTGAGCACAGACAAGCTATGCTGCTCAGTCATGCTGAGCTTCTTTATTTAAACATTTTACCAGGCACAGTGAACTGTTGCAAGCTTTCAAGGATGTGGTTGAAGTTCTACAGTTAAAGATAAGGACTTTAGTGTAGATGTTTTTCGACCTTGTTACTATCGTGTGTGATCCTGTTACATATCATAGGTCAAGCCAGATTACTTACGCTGTTCCTCTGCAACTCCGAGGAAGGCTGTCTGAGTATGATCAAAGAGGATGATGTGTAAGCTGTAAACATTATATACAGCAGGCTTTCACATGACCTAGCCAGGGTCAGGATGTTTCCCGTGCCCTACATGGATATTTCCACAGCGCCTCTGGTGTCTAAGGCATGTGTCATCTGGCTCCAGTAAGTAATTAGCAAGGTATGCAGATAACTGCTTCATACTGCCAGGCTGTATACCCTCACAGAACCAGTAGATGACATAATGGTTACGTCACTGGACTCCCACATAGTTGACCACAGTTCAAGTCCTGGACCCAGTGGCTTAAAACTGACGCTGGGATGGGCTTAGCTGGTGGTGTAATAGTTATATCATTGGACTCCCATGTAGTTGGCCACGGTTTGAGTCCCAACCCAGCAGCTTAAAACTCACACTGGCCTCGTGTGTGCATTCCCAAAATCCCAAGAAGAGAATGGAGGAAAAGGGATTATGGCATGGCCATCTCCCCCCACCCCCCCCAGGGACTGGATTTCTCACTTTCTTACTCTGTCTCTGTCTTTCGCTCCAGAGAGTGCATGTGCCCTATACCAAAATCTCTCTTTAAAAAAAAATAAAACCAGGGGCTGGCAGTTGGTGAGGTGGTTGGGAGCACTAGATTTCCACATGGCCAACCGCAGTTCGAGTCTCTGACCCAGCAGCTTACTTTCTCACTTTCCCTCTCTTTCTTTCTCTCTCTGTCCCTCTCTGTCAAATTTAAGTAAATAAATAAATAATATAAATAACATTCAATAAAATTATTCTTTAAAAAAATAAAACTCGGGACCAGCAGGTGGCGTGGTGGTTAAGGTGCTGGACACTCCCACATGGCTGACCATGGTTCGAGTTCCAGACCTGGCAGCTTGCTTTCTCACTTTCTCTCTCTCTCTCTCCCTCTCTGTGTCACTCTCTCTGGTCAAATTAAAATAAAATAAATGAGTAAATAAAATAAAATTAAAATAATTCTTTAAAAAAAAATAAAAAAATAAAATAAAACTCATGCAGGCTGTGTGTGTGCCCAAAATCCCAAGAGGAGAATGGAGAAGAGATTGCAGAATGGCCATCACCCCTCTGGGATAATTTCTTGTTTGTATCTCTCTGTGTCTCTCCAGCGAGTGCACGCACCTTATAGCAAAAGTCTCTCAAAAAGAAATAAAAGATCTTGAAGATGGGGCAAATGAAATTACAGTTAAAGGAGCAGAAAGAAAAAAGAATGAAAAGTGAACAGAGCCTAAGGGACCTGTAGACACCATTGGGAGTACCAGAGGAAAACAGAATGAATAGAGCAGAGGGGCTGGCAGGTGATATGGTGGTTGAGACGCTGGACTCCCACATGGCCAACTGTGGTTTGAATCCTGGACCTGGCAGCTTGCTTTCTCACTCACTTTTCCTCCCTCTCTCTCTCTGTCTCTTTCTGGCCAAATTTTTAAAAAAATGATAATGGGGCCGGCAGGTAGTGTGGTAGTTAAAGGCGCTGGATTCCCACATGGCCGACGGCAGTTCAAGTCCCAAACCTGGCGACTTGCTTTCTCACTTTTCCTTTCTGTCTCTCTCTGGTCGAATTTTAAAAATAATAATAATAACAAATGTAATAAAATAATTACTTTTTAATGATAATGAATAAAATCAAATAAACAATTCTTTTTTAATAAAGAAAGGGGCCAGCAGGTGGTGTGGAGGTTAAGGTGCTGGACATTCCCACATGGCTGACCACGGTTCGAGTCTTCAACCTGGTGGCTTGCTTTCTCACTTTCCTTCTCTCTCTCTCTCTTTTTGTCTCTCTCTGGACAAATTAAAATAAATGAATGAATAAATTAAAAAGAAAACAAGTAAAGAGCAGAAAGTATATTTGGAGAAATAATGTCTGGAAACTTCCCAAATTAGATGATGGACAGGAATCTACATGTCCAAGAAACCAGATGAACTTTAAGTAGGATAAACTCAAAGAGGTCCACACCATAACACATCAGATTCAAACTGTTAAAGGCTAAAGACAAATAGAATGTTGAAATCAGTATGAAGAAACAGTCCAGTCCAAAAAGGGATAAAGGGAGGCCAGCAGATGGCATAGTGGTTAAGGTGTTAGACTCCCATATGGCCAACTACAGTTTGAGTCCCAGACCTGACAGCTTGAAACTCATACTGGGTGCATGTGCATACATGCCCAAAGTCCCAGGATGAGAATGGTGGAGAAGAAATTGCAGCACGGCATTGTTCCCTAGGGGTGATGTCTTGCTCTCTGTCTCTCTAGGAAGTGCATGCGCCCTATGGCAAAAATCTATCAAAAAAAAAAAAAAAAAGAGACACACTAAGGATTTGAGTAGATATTTTTCCAAGTAGCTATATAGATGATCAATAAGCAAATGAAAGATGTTCAGCCTCATTAGTCACTAGGGAAATGCAAGCCATAACCACAAGGGCTGGCTCCATGGTACAGCATGTTCGAGTGAAACTATATCCCAAATGGTGACTATGGGTTGAATCCCCAGCCTGTTCAGAGTAAAGTATGCCAGACACACATGCAAATGCCCAAGATCTGAAAGACTAGAAGAAGGGGATCATTATATGACCAGACCCTGTGAAGGATGCTTCTTTCCTTCCCTCCCTTTCTCACATGCGTGCACTCTATCATGAATAAAGAAAGAAAAAATATTTTTTTAAAGGTTCACTACAATAGGGATCCTAGTTGATACTGCAGCTTAGCAGACTGAAGTCACGTGAGAGGCCCAGGTTCAATTCTCTGCAACACACTAAAAAGCCAGGGGTGGTGGTACATACCTATAGTCTCAGATACTTGGGAGGCTGAGGCAGAAGGATCAGTACACAGTGAGACCCTGTTTTTGTTTTGTTTTGTTTTTGCTGTATGGCATATGTGCTCGATGTGTGCTCACTAGAGAGAAATGGAAAGGAGAAAGTGAGAAATCACTCCCCAGGAGTGATGGACACACTACAGTCCATTTTCCTCCAGTCTCCTTTTGGGATTCTGGGACACATACACACACTTGCACCTGGCATGATTTTCAATCTGTTGGGTCCAGTTTTCAAACCTTGTGGGATTCAGCACGTTAGTGTCCATACCACCTGCTGGCCTAAGACTCTGTTTTTGTTTGTTTTGTTGTTGTAAGGTTTTTACCATAGGGTCCATGCATAGCTGGAGAAAAAGGCAGAGGAAGGGAAAGTGAGAAACCACCCTCAGGGAGGATTGCTATGTCACAATCCCTTCTCTGTTCTCTTGGGATTTGGGGCATGCACGCACACCTGCTCAACATGATTTTCTTTTTTTGTAATTTTTAAAATGAGAAAATTTTTATATCTTATACAATTAAACTATGGGATAGCCATAATATTGAACCTTATGTTTTTTGGGTTTTTTTTACCACGTGGGCCATGTGGGAGTCTAGCACCTTACCCACCACGCCACCTGCTGGCTTTCTAACCTCATGTAAAAACAATTTTTTTTTGTCTTTTTTACTTTTGCTGGAGGAAAAGGAAGAAGACGGTTATGGCATGACCAAACTTTGTGGAGGGTGCTTGCTTCTTTTTTCTTCCTTCTTCCTTCCCTTCCCTTCTTTCTCTCCCTTTCATGCACACTCATGCACGTCCACTACCACAAAGGAAAAAATTAGAAATAATTAATTAAATCAGCTGGTGGTGCAGTGGTTAAGGCAGCTGAATCCCACATGGCCAATGTGCAGATAGAGGCCTGAACCCAGTGACTTGAAAAACATACTAGGCTTGTGTGCCCCAGATTCCTAAAGGACTAGAAATAAATGGAGGAAAAGGAATTGCACTGTGATCTTCTCATATGTGGGGTGCTTCCCCTCTCTCTCTTTCTCTCTCTCTCTCTCTCTCTCTCTCTCTCTCTCTCTCTCACATGAGCACACATGTCCTTTGGCCAAAAACCAAAAAGTTCATTGTAGTACAGTTCCCCTAGATGTTCATCAGCTTATGAATCGGTAAATAGATAAGATACATTCTTCCAATGAGATAATATTCAGCCATAAAAAGTAAGTACTGAGGGGCCAGCAGGTAGCATGAGGCACTAGACACTCCCAAGTGGCCAACTATGGTTCAAGTCCTAGAGCAGGTGACATGCTTTCTCAATTTCCCTCTTTTAGTCTCTGTTTCTGTCTGCTCAAATTAAAATAAATTACTGGATAAATAAAATTAAATAAATAATTCTTTTTTTTTTTAAATAGTAAGTACTGGGGACAGCATGTGGCGTGGTGGTTAAGGCGCTGGACACTCCCACATGGTCGACCACGGTTCAAGTTCTGGACCTGGTGGCTTGCTTTCTCACTTTCCCTCTCTCTCTCTGTTTATTTCTGGTCAAATTAAAATGAATGAATGAATGAATGAAGTACTGATACAGGCCACAACACAATGAACCTTGAATACATTATGCTAGGGCTGGCTTCGTAGCCTGGTGGTTAAGGGAGCTGGATCCCACAACTGACTGTGGTTTAGATCTCAGCCCCAATAGCTTAAAAAGCACACTGGACACAAAATAATATGTATGTATTCCTGATACCAGTGGGATGAAGTGGAGGAAAAGGGATTGGAGTATTACCATGCCCCATTAGAAGGTATTCTCTCCCTCCTTCTCTGTCTTTTTCTCTCTGTCTCTGGCAAATACACGTGTCCTTTGGTACTTAGGAAAAAGAAAGAAAGGGGATGGGCAGATGGTGTGGTAATTAAGATCCTGGACTCCCACATGCTGACCATGGTTTGAGTACCAGACCTGACAGCTTACTCTCTCACTCTTTTTTCCCTCTCTCTCTCTCTCTCTCTCTTTCTATTTCTCTCTGGTCAAATTGAATAATAATAATAAATAAAAATTAAATGAATAATTCTTTAAAAATAGTTTTTTAGGGACCAGCAGTTAGCATTATGGCTATGTCACTGTACTCCCATGTAGCTGACCACGGTTCGAGCCCTGGACCCGGTGGCTTAAACTCAAGCCAGGCACGTATGCATGCATGCCCAAGATCACGAGAAGAGAATAGAGGAGAAGAGATTGCGGCGTGTCCATCTCCACTGGGGGGTGATTTCTCCCTTTCTGTCTCTCTGTCTCTCTCTGTCTTTCTGGCGAGTACACGCGCCCTATAGCAAAAACCTCTCAGAAAAAAAAATTTTTTTAAATCATCAAAAAGAAAACATTATGCTAAGAGAAGCCAGACAAAAAGAGCACATTTTGTGATTTCCATTTATATGAAGTACCCATAGGTATGGATATTTGTCTATCCACAGAGTAAGCAATCTATAGAGAGAAATTAGATTAGTGATTGCAAAAGTGGTGGAGATAGGGAATCACTACTTACTGGGTACAGAGTTTCTTTTTGGGTTTATGAAAATTTTCTGGAATTAGTGATGATGGTTTTATACCACTGTGAATATACTAAATACCCAAAATTGCATACTTTAAAATGGCTTAAATAGTCAATTTTATAAGCATTTTACCACAATAAAAGGGGGTGAGTATAATATCTTATATCTATAAGATATTGAATAGTGTATACTACAAGATGTATAGACAGCTCCCAAAGAGGAGTCCCCAACATACTTGGTGCTAAGAACAAATAATCAAGGAATCACAGGATGCCAATTGCTAACATAGAGGACGACTCTTAGCCTTCCTGTTTGAACACGAGGTCAACAGACACAGCCACAGCTCAGGCTTCTCTTCCTGTCCTGCCCTAAGAACACATCCTGTGGGGCTGTTTCCTGTCTGCTTTAGAATCTAGTTGCCAAATGACCATCCCTAGTAGAAGACTCAACTGCGGTTTCTCCCCAATCCCATTTTTCCCCTTTGTGTTACTGGGTAGGTAGTCACATCTATCCCATAAATAGCTATTGCTAGCTTATAAATAGCAATCCTTGTTTAGTAAAGGGCCATTCTGGCCCTATCTCATAACCATTCTCATACCATTCTTAAGCATGCAAAAGCTCTGGAGTTAAATAGATGTTAATGCAGTATTGAATAGCTATGTGAACATTATAGCAGTGTTGATTCATGAGTGTTCTTTATATATTCCTTCATCCATTTTAAGAGGGCCATTTCATCTCCCACCACACCCATCACTGTGTCACATTGGTGGACAGCTAGTTGGAACAGAGCAGCAAATATGCCCTCTCTTCAAGCCTTTGGGAAAAGACTCGTTTTGACTCCTACTCTTTCACTGCAGCCAGAGCATGGCAGCCTCTGCGGCACTCTCACAAAGAAGGCTCATGCTAAAGAAATCACAGCTGTGTTTTGGATACAGCTTTTCAAAGTGGTTCATCAGAACCTCAAGAATATTAACAAGGAACATTGAGGGACCAGCAGATTGCGTAATGGTGACATCACTGGACTCCCATGTAGTCTATCTACTGCAGTTCGAGTCCTGAATCTGGTGGCTTTGAACTCACCCCAGGCACGTGTGCATGCATGCCCAAGGTCTCAAGAAAAGAATGAAGGAGAAGGAATTGCAGTATGGTCATCTCCTCTGGGGGTGATTTCTTGCTTTCTGTCTCCCTGTCTCTCCAGCAAGCACATGTGCCCTATAGCAAAAATATCTCTAAAAAAAAATGGAACATTGATGGGACCAGCAGGTGGTGTGGTGGTTAAGGCGCTGGAATTCCCATGTGGTTGACTGTGGTTCAAATCCTGGACCTGGCAGCTTGCTTTCTTCCTCTCCCTCTCTCTCTCTCTCCCTCTCTCTCTCTCCCTCTCATCTTCCTCTGACAAAATTTATGTGAAATAATAGTCAGTAAATAAACAATTATTTTTTAAAAGGAACATTAAGAAGTACTGAATCTTCACAGTGCTGAGTGACTAAAATAATGAGTATATGTACTATATTATTAGGTTAACAACAATAAGTTTACTGTTGACACTTGAGGATGTTTCCTATTCAACAAGACTTAAGTTTGATTTGTTCATCTGTAACTTGAACTGGGTTTAAATACTTACTAAACCAGAGTTTTGTCTTTCTTCATTTTGAACCGCTCTTAAATTAGACCTAAATAAAGAGGAGCCAATTTTTTTAATGTACTTTCCTATTTTGAAGCACATTATTTGTCTGGCTTCTAGGGAACATACTACATCAATCTCTAAATATCAGAAATTTAAAACATTTGCCTGCCCCAAACTCACCTGGTTCCTCTCACTTAGCAGAACCGGGGGAACGGGGGGGGGGGGGGGGGGGAACCAGGCTACATATCCTCAGCCTGAGAGGAATCTGCAGGTACAATCTCACTATATCCTGTTGCTATCTCTCTGCTGGAGCAGTGCTTCCTGGCACTGCTCTCTAGGTTCCCACTTGGAAGGGTTCCCACTTGTCTAGGGCAGGCTGGCTTGCATCTTAGGTAGCTACTGAGGCTGCAGTTTGTGAGAACAGGAGATAAGGGCAGTGGAAAGAGACTCTGCTTTTCCAGGTGTCTGTCTTTGGGTCTTATGCTCTTCATTGGCCTCAATAGCACACCTCTAAGCTCATTCCTATCAAAACAATGCTTTGCCATGCTGTGTGGGCATGGCAGTGCACTCTTTGCCTTCCATGCACTAAATTTTATAGAGGAACATAGGCATATACACAGAGCACTATAGAAGTACCTAGTAAAGGGGCTGGCAGGTGGCATGGTGGTTAAGGGCACTGGACTCCCACATGGCTGACTGCAGTTCAAGTCCCAGATCTGGTGGCTTGCTTTCTCACTTTCCCTCTCTCGCTCTCTTTCCCTCTCTGGTCAAATTAAAAATAAATAAATAAATAAATTTAATTTTTTTTTTTAAAGTACCTAGTATGGTAGTGCAGCTCCTGATAAAAAGCAGTATCATTTCTGCAAGGGATTCTGATATGGGATATTGGCTCTGCCAAGAAGGAAGAAGTAATAAACTGGCTGTGTAGTCATCCTTTCCCCTTTCTGCCCTACCCCCAGGCCTTGTATTAAAAAATCTAGGATGTAGGGCCAAGCAGGTGGTGTGGTTAAAGGTGCTAGACTCCCATATGGCCAACCATGGTTCGAGTCCTCGCCCTGACAGCTTATTTTCTCATTCTTTCTCAACCTCCCTCTCTCTCTGTCTCTCTCTGGTCAAATTAGAAACAAGTAATAATATGATAATAAATGAAAGGAAATAAAATAATTTTTAATTCAGGGTGTATAACTAAGCTTTTAGACTTAGGGGCTTGCAGTTATCCAACTTTGTACGTATAAAACATGTAATTTGGGTCAGCTCAGTAGCCTACTGGTTAAGGGAGCCAAATCCCACATGGCCAACTTCAGTTCAAATCCCAACCCCAGCACCTTGAAAAGCACTCCAGACACATTCCTGGGATTCCAACAAGAAAGAAAAATAGGACCAGCAGGTGGCGCGGTGGTTAAGGTGCTGGACACTCCCACATGGCCAACCACGGTTCAAGTCCTGAATCTGGTGGCTTGCTTTCTCGCTTCCTCTCTCTCTCTCTCTTTCTCTGCCTCTCTCTGGTCAGATTAATAAATGAATAAATAAATTTTTAAAAAATTTAAAAAGAAAGAAAAACAGCCAAGAAGGGATTGTAGTACTCTACTGGAGAGTGCTCTCTCCCTCTCCTCCTCTGTCTCTTTGGTGAGCCCCTAAACCCCTGGCAATTGAAAAAAAGAAGAAAGAAAGAAAGAAAGAAAAATGAAAGAAAATGGCTATTTTAGGAAGACTTTGAATTATTCTGCTGACATTAAGCCTACAGGGATGCCTGTAAAGAACAGGACAGTCATTTATTAAATGCTAGTGAGTGTCCGGCCCTGTGCCTGAATACTTGATAATTTCTCTGTCATCCTTAGTACACTGAGAAAGTTGTGTTTTCCCAACTTAAAAATGAGGAAACAGAGTCTTCAGGCAGTTGGGTAATTTACCCAATATTATATATAACTGGTAAACTTTGAACTCAGTTCTAACTCCAAAATATAAACTCTTTTCATTCTTAGAATGTCAGTAAAAGCCATAAGCAATCGTGTCGAAAGAAAGAAATACGTAATGGCCATATTTTTCTTTCCTCTTTATCTTTCTTGCCAGTTTCACTCATTTTTTGTTTGTTTGTTCGTTTCAGTGAAGAAAAAATGACTGCTGCTCGCATTAGAAAATGCCACAAGTGTGGGACTGGCCTCATCAAATCCGAAGGCTGCAACCGCATGTCTTGCCGCTGTGGTGCCCAGATGTGCTACCTCTGCCGAGTGTCTATCAATGGATATGATCATTTCTGCCAGCATCCTCGCTCACCAGGAGCCCCTTGCCAGGATTGTTCAAGATGCTCTCTCTGGACTGACCCCACAGTGAGTAGATACATGGCTGCCCATTGTTTTACAGAGGGAAGATGTTCATATATTTCTATAATGAAAAAGTATATTGTATATACATAACCAGTTTTGGCTTATGAAAAACAGAAATTACGGGACCAGCAGTTGGTGTAATGGCTATGTCGCTGGACTCCCATGTAGTCAACCGCGGTTCGAGTCCCGGACCTGGTGGCTTAAAATTCAAGCCGGGCGCGTGTGCATGCATGCCCAAGATCCCAAGAGGAGAATGGAGGAGAAGGGATTGCGGTGTGGCCATCCTCCCTGGGGGGGATGATTTCTCGCTTTCTGTCTCTCTGTCTGGCAAGGGCACGTACCCTATAGCAAAAACCTCTCAAAAAAAAAAAGAAAGAAAGAAAGAAAGAAAGAAAGAAAGAAAGAAAGAAAAGAAAGAAAGAAAGAAAGAAAGAAAGAAAGAAAAACAGAAATTACATTGATCATTAACCGTGGATAAAACTTGAGATAGTGTGGCCAGCAGGTGGCATGGCGGTTAAAGGCATTGGACTCCCACGTGGCCAATCACAGTTCAAGTCCTGGACCTGGCAGCTTGCTTTCTTGCTTTCTTTCCCTCCCTC